>VSWD01000004.1:24543987-25743987 GCA_033119305.1 Pinctada imbricata
TATGGCCACTAGTTTTTGGTTTGACTTGGCTCTGCTCTGTCCTCCCACTGGCTTGTTCTTCTGTTCACATTCTTTATGAAATGATGTCAAAGTCTTCTCAAAACTCCCAAACTCAAGGTACTGAAATTCAGAAATAAAGATGAACCAATTACTGTAAACGTGGATTTTTTTGCACTGGGGTAACTTTTGCGTATTTAGCGATTGTATTGTTATTGTTAAAATAACTCCTGCGTGAAAATTACAACCAGTATAAAAGACTACGTACAGGGAATGCTCCCGATTTCGCCAAAATGACCCCAGTGCTCTGTTGCAATGGTCATTTCGAGAAATTTTCACCCAGCGAAAAATATTAACGCTTACAGTACTTTTATATGGGGCTTGTCAACAGATTACAACACATGTAAGTTAATCAACAATAAAACACCGCTTAAGACGGTATGGCCGGATTGCAAAGTAAGTTTTTGACACTAACTGGGTCAAGGTCAATAGGTCAAATAATACAGCATGAATTGAAAGATTTTGTCAGAGGCAACCTACATGTATAATATAAAGTTTCTACTGCATACAGTTCCATAGATTTTGCTTAAACCAGGAACTTTAACCAAAATCTTTAACTAGGTCAAAGTCCAAGGTCAAGGTCACTAGGTCAAATGTTACGGCATAAATTGAAAGGTCTTGTGATGGACAAGCTTCATGTATAATATAAAGTTTCTACTGCATATAGTTCCTTAGATTTTGCCTCAACCAGAAACTTTAACCAAAATGTTGACGGTAGACGGACAGACGGACAGACAGACAGACGGACATCGTCAATCTATAGACCGGAATTGCTTTGCAATCCAGCCAAAAATTATGTTTTTCTATGAGAATACTGTAGTCAATAGAGTATTGGAATCCTTTTCACATTAACCCCCTCCGCCAAATTGTTTTGGGATATATAATACAATCATGCACACTAAAGTCGTACCGTAAAAATATTGCAGTTAAAAAACAAGTTCATGTGTACTAATTTTGTACAATGTACATAAGTCTGAGTGCTTAATTCAATGAGGAAATGCAGGTACATATATATTGATGATTAATAAGTTAGAAATTAGAGGCACCCATACACCGGTACAGTGTATAATAAGTTTCAGGGTTTTTTTTTTATTTTGGGGAAGGTGCCTGTGCCTGTCTCATTTGGGAAAATTTGCGACATTTTGCTAAAATTGGGAAAATTTTCGAACAAATTTTCACCAAAGCATAACCCTAAAGTATCATTTATTAACACTTGTAATCTATTGATTTGCTTGAACTGAACAAGGGATGAATAAAAACTTTTTAAAATGCACTTCGAAATAGGACATTTTGTGCTGATTTCCAGGTTTTGAGTCTTATTTTCTCAGGTGATTTTTTTCATAATTCCTCTTTGGGAATTTCAGGGTGATTTTTTGGGAAAAATAGAGGAAATTTGGCATTGGGAAGGGGCCGAAATTCGGCCCCAAAACAAGGGAAAAAAAACCCCTGAGTTTACACTAGTTTTGACAAGATCTCTTAATCCCTAAATGGCCAATATATTGCATTCTTCATTAATCTGTAATTAGAGCATTATATGAAGTTCTACTGAAAGGGCAAGGGGCGGTAAGGTGGTTTCTAGGCCCAAAATCGTTGCTAATTCCAAAGATTTAAAAATATTGAAATTGACACTAAAATTGGTAAAAGGAAGCTTGTCTTTAATAGATTCAACATGAAAAATGATTAATTTCATTTTTTCGTAAGAGTAATCCCCCCTTGAAATCACCTATGAAACCGAAAATGAAAAAAAAATCAATATATATTCACATGTGATAGCAAAATTAGACTTGGCCACATCAAAACAACAAGTTCATATTTTTTCTGTATATCCGTATAAGTATTTTGTAAATGCTGTGAAAGTATGAATCTGTTGTTTTCATGTGGCCAAATAGAAAACGGAAGGAAATCAATGACTGATACCATGCGAACGGGTCGTTTTTGAAACAGAAAACACCTTTTAACTTCTATAATACAAGAATTATTTGAGTAAAATCGGTACAATTAAATAGATTTTGCTCTGCTGTTATTGATGATATTGATTATTTATACCCACATGCACGAAATCAAATAATACAGACAAAAATGTCTTTCAAATGTTTATTATCCTCGTAACGTAACGGATATTCAGGACGACAGAATGACGTCATATTGAATATATGACGTCATATATGATTGCAACTTTGATATTGCTTGTATTTTGCGAAAAAAAAAAAATAAAGTCAAAGTGATCATTTCATATGCATATTGAATCGAAATGACAGAGTATCTAAAAGCGTACACTCGGCATTTATAAAAAATGTCAAACTTTAAGCAATAATCAACGAATTAAAACAATTCAAAAATAAACAAAACCCCTGAACAAACGAACAAGAAACAAGAAAAAGGAGAAAAACTAAACAAATAACATCAACACCCCAGCACACAAAAAATCAACCAAAAAACTATTATATTACATGAAGATGTGAAATATAACCCTCCGTTCAAACGCGGTTTTACACAATTTGTGAACTAAAGTTCATACTCCAATAAACTGTCAAAATTAAACAGTCAGTTCTTATATGAACGTGTATATTGGACAAATCAAAGTGCGTAGATTCGTGTAAACAAGCATATTTGGAAATTAAATCAAATTGAGAAATGAAGGCCTTGTAACATAGACACTACCGCGTATACATTCAAAATCAGTTAAGTTGCGCCAATACGTAAAAACTGTGTCACAATACATTTTTGAAAGAAACATTGAATCATGGAGAGATTTTTTTGCTTTTACTTTTTACTTGCATTAGTTTCTATTCCTCCATATGCCTTATGGTTTCCTTTGAACTCGATATTTGTGGATTTTCCTATCATATAAGGGTTGTATTTGTCAAAAAATGCATGTCACAAACTGAGGTGTATGATAAAATGGGTTGTCAGTGACGCGAAAATGAATTAAATTCACAATATTTAGCACATATTTTAATAAAAGTAATATCAGTATTTAAAAAAATCGAGTTCAGTTCATACGCTTCATAGTATTTTACTCTAAATTATACTAAACTTGATTGTCACAAGATTTACGGTGAATTACGTTACCATCTTTGGAGATCTAGGAGGAGTTAAAATTAGAACTACATAATATCATAACAATACTTTTCTAACTTGTAATAAACCAAACTTTAATAGTTTTCCACTGAATGTTTTACTTTCGTTTCATTTTAGGAAACGAATCCTTTCATTTCTTATTTTCTGAAAATTCACTTATTTTGTGAATTACGTTACGCTGCTTTTACTGTGATAAGAATAGCAGAGTGCATTACTATGGTCATGTCGTAATCGGATGCTTATGCCTTTATATAAAGACAATCACAATTTGATTAAAGCTCCCTTACGTACGGAGAGGCAGATAATAAACACAGAAAAAAAACATGACCGTGAATTACGTGACGGTGAATTACGCTACGTAGTAGATACTAAATTCAGAGAAATATCTATTCCTGAGGTATCTAGATGGGATTTATCGTAGTTATTTTACTTACAGACATGCTAGCTAGTGATAATACTTAGTCTGTGGACCGAAACACTATTTAAAATGTCAAATATATACAATTTACAATTTTTTAGCTAGTAGGTATTCTTCTTAATCACAATATTCTTCATTTTGCAGGTTATTTGATAAAGTTTGTAGTTGAAACATTTGAATGTATCTCATGCGTATGTGTATTGAGAAAAATAGTCATCAGATAATGCTGAAGTTTCCAAAACAGGCGATAATTCCTGCCATAACGTAATTCACACTGTGTAACGTAATTCACTTTTGGGTATCTTTATTGATTACAGAGGACAATGATTGCACAGAGTAATACTGAATCACACATATGTATACAAAAGATGATATGGCTGATATGGAAGATAGAAATCAGCTTAGAAATAAGAAAGAAATATACTAAAATAAAGTAGTTATATGTACAAAAACACAAGTTGCTTTTCTTGTCTGTAAGATGTTCTATTTCAAGTATGTTAAAACATGCCAGATGATTCTAGTTTGTGATATTTTTTGATCTAGCATAGATTCAGATCCTGTTTGAAGGTCTACAGAGCAATGGATCGGCAAGGAATTGTTAAGTTAAACATAATTATTTCATGGACAATTAAATTTTAAAAGATTTTTTGTGAATTACGTTACGGCACTTTGGGGTATGAAAACTCTGAAAATTGGAAACTAAACATTATAATTTTGGGGTCTTCGTTTAAAGTTTTTATTATATCAATTCATATCATCATTTAAAAAAGATTTGGGACGGTGGTTCTCAAAATATGTCTGTATAAAACGAATTTGAAAAGCTAAATACATTTAAGTACTTGTAATCATAAATCAATACATGACCATATTTGAGGCCATTTGGCTGTAATATGCAATATTTTTTATTTCTTCAAGTACGATTTACTGTTCTATGATCGTGTCCTATTGATATAAAATGCTATCAGAGATAAAACAAGTGAAATCTTGCTTAAAAGGTGACGGAATTTCTCGTTTCGTGAATTACGTTACGAGGTACTTTCAATGTATGTCTTTATCTTATAGCCATTTCCTCCGAGTTATTGTAGACTTTGCAGTTTATATGTTTTCACTATCAACTAAAAGCAAAATTCGGGGAATCTGTTTTACTCTGTTATCCCTTAAAATCAAACTATCATAATTGCAAAACATCAATAATTTAAACTTCGTGATTAATTTGCACAAATAGGTTTGAGGTATTATAAATTAGCTGCTCTCCTTCACGAAAATATGAAAATCTATACGAAATGCATTCGTTGACCATCATAATGACTACAGTTACCGATAAATCAAACTATTGAACAATTGCAACGTTTTCATTGTCAGAAAATTTTATTATTAACATATGCCCTCATATGTAACATAATTCACATACAATTACACATCAGTCTACATCTAATTAAATTTCTGGCTAAAATGCTGGTGAAAAATTTTTCTATAACCTTTTCCAAAACACATATATACCAAGCTTCAAAATCGACATGGTTCTGAAATATTCCTGATCTTAAAGTTTGCGGCCGTTTTGAAGTTGAAATTGGCGCAACTTAACTGATTTTGAATGATAATGTGCCGTCCACGAGATGTACTTATTTTTGCAAATTCAGGGGGGAAATATCTGCCGTGTCTCATTTTCGACTGAGAAAAATCTTTTTGCTTTATTGAAAATGTTTTATAGAAAATATATTGTCAACATTAACGAAAATTGTATGTTACACAATACTCGAAGAGTGTCCGTTACCGTGAAATCACGCGCAGTGTCCGTTTGGACAATTTTCGTTAATATTGACAAGATATTTTCTATAAAACATTTTCAATAAAATAAAAAAATAAACAATATTGATAATTTCAGTCAGCATACAAGCAGGGCGTTTAGAGAGTAGGAAATATCCCTTCTTTACGAACAGCAAAACATACATACTGAAATAATCAATCTAATTATAAATTCAGCTCTCTTTATTTCGTCATCTATCTAGTCAGAGCTGAGTCTTAATTAGACTGTAAAATGATGCAAGCAATACATGTACATTTGAAATTATTGAGAGCTGAACTGGAAGGTATTATAGGTGGCGCTATGATAAACAATTTTATTATATCGATCCCTTTTCTATGTAAAAACAACGCGTGTAATATATAACCATACGGTGGCGGATCTAGGGTATCAGAGAAAGGGGGCCGATAAGACAAGTTTTAAAGAAATTGTTCATAGAAAAAAGGGAGATAAGAATCAAGAAGTCTTACTGAGCGATACTGTACATAGCCAACGCATAATTGAATTATTTATTTATTTCAATATTTCATTTATTTATTTATATTTTTTTTTTTGATAAGGGGTACATCAAATGGTTGTGTTGAAATTGAGACATGCGAGGTAATTCTTGAAACTGGCGAGCGGTTGCTTGCCAACGAACTTTTTTAAAATAGAAAGAAAAAAAAAATTCTATTAGAAAAGACAATGTTGACCACCACTCAGAGGAGATCGGAGCCCACTCATACCCCTCTATTCGCAATTCAAATATATTAGCAAAGACATCACAATGCAAAGTAAGCTGAAAGAAGTATCAAATAGTGCCAAACAATTCTGAATCAATGTCTTTGTGCGAAGGGGGGGGGGGGGGGGGCTTCGTTTTTTTGCTTCATCTGGGCTGGTCTTCTGGGGATGAATCGGACGAGAAAAAAATAGAGCCGGAAAAAGGGGGGGTTGAAATAGGGTCTGCTGGGTTACCAGAAATACACATACTTTTTAAGGCCTTGGTGAAAAGTATCATTATAACATTAATTGCCTGACCTCTGAGATCATTGCCTGACCTCGTGAGGTCAGGCACAGCTAGATTTGAAATGCATGAAACAAGAAGTCAATGCGGCTTTTGGATGTAACAATGATGAAAGCGCCGTTTACAAACATTCACAAGATCAGACAAAAACAGCATTCTCTTTTAATGAGTTATCGCTCCTTTAGCATGTACGCTAATATAAATACATGAAGACATTTTAAAAGAATGTAGAAGAATTCTGAGTGGCTAAGTGGTCAAGGTCTTAATCTCTCACGCAGACGGCAGGGGTTCGAGTCCCGATGCGGTCGATCACTGGAATATTTAATTTCGTTTACACTACATGCGGCCACTTGTTAATTTTAATTTTCAGCTTAAAAACGTGGGAGTACATGTACAAAATCGTGACACGTTTCAAACACGATAGGGTAGATGTAGTACATATTTATTTCACACGATAACGGATCACTTGACAAATCAAAAGCACTCATTTTCAGAAATGTATACATGTACATGTACTATAATGAGTCATAGATTCATTTCAACGTGTTCCTGTTTGTTTTATTTTCCCAAGGGTCCATCAAGTCAAGACTACGGGGTGAGGAGGGTCGCTGTTATTTTGTTAAGGTCAGGAAAGCTTTTTTGAAAAGCTTATACTTGTATTCCATAAGTCAACCAAGGGGTGTCCCAATTACCCCTCATTATATTATAGTGAAACCTACCATGTACATGTACTAGTATTATATCGTGGTATTGATAGTTAATCTACACAATTAATAGCATAGTAATAGAATATAGCAGCAAGTTATCTTCAGACAGCGTTACATTACGATGTGATCGTATTAAACGTCATTTGACGTCAAAATCAGTGTAAAATATAGCTGACCATGCTGTCTTCAAATTAGTGTAGAGTCGCAACGGGATGTCCTATTCTCAAAATTTAAATTGATTTATACTCTGTAAATACTGTATTTTCATTGATCAATGTTTGTCCCAGTTTTGACATTGGGCCGATTTTGGCCCTTACCGCCCCTTGCCCTTTCTTGTTGGTATGTTACATGTAAACTATTATGAATTTAGACCATTTCTTTGTTATTTTCTGTTCTGCATCCTAATGCTGGTAGGTTTTGAACCCAAAGTCATAAAACAAAACAAAATTAAATCAATGAAATCTTTCTTAAATTAAATGTGTTTTCTACAAAAATTAATTAAAGAGAATTTGTTTGATTATGTATATTTTTGTAAAATGTAAAAGTACTGCAGCAGTGATTCAAGACACTGCATTATCATGATTATCTATCATTCTTTTGTTGACTAAAATCTGTTAATCAGTGGCGGATTCAGGGGGGTGCGAAGGGGGCGTCCCCCCTGGCACTGACCCAAAATTTTCCAAAAACAGATATATTTTCGCCAATTTTCAGTAAAATCAGCAAAATTCGCCCCTTGACCCCCCGGCAAAGGGGGTGCTGGATCCGCCACTGGTAAATGATTAAATAAAATAAGTTTCTGTCAGGTTTCACATGGTGACATAATATGAAAGAGCAACTTTGTGTTATATACTTGTTTGTTTTGTAGCTTTCTCAATATCAAAAGACTGCATTACAGAATGAAAAAAAGAAATGGTTAATTAGCACGAAACTGTACAACTGAGAGAAAGTTATCCAAATATGACACATACAGGATGTGACCAACAATATATGAAAGATAGCCTACCTCTTGCACGATGGCATTTAGCTCCCCTTCAAATGACACTACAGACAGTGTACCTGACATGATTGATGCCTATCTGAAAATAAAATAGTTTCTCATTACTTGTACTGTTTGCCTATATCATGTATACATGTGTGTGTATATAGGATTATGAGGACGTTTCGGTCTGCTCATGTAGTCACTTGTCCAATACGGAAGACCGCAAATACTTCTGACAAAGGTTGTATGGATATTTTCAGGCACTTTTTGATTGCTCTCAATTGTCTTGACATCATCAATTAACTTGGGCATGAAAGGTGCCCAAGTTTTGAATAATGGTTTAGGTAGATGATTGAATGCAAATTAGAACAGACAAGCTGTAATTGCTATCATGTGTATTACATGTCTTGACCTTTCAACTTTGGATCACATATCACAACAACAATGTCAATCAATTTGGAGCAGTAGAAAGATTGAATGCGATTGGAAACCATCATTTCTCCATTTATAGAGGGATTTTAAGCAACAAATGTCACAGATGGAAGTAAAGATATGTTGGGAAGAAGGGAATTATGGCCTACTTTCTGTAGGAAACAAGGTTTGTACTGGTACATTATCTTTTCCTGTTGGAACAAGGGGTAATTTGATCATTGGTCTAAAACCTGAATAACGAAATGAATGGGGGATACCAGATGCTTGCAAGCATAATGAGAAACAAAAGCATAGTAAACAGATGTAAGAATCTCATTGTACCTAAAGGTCTAGCGTCTAGTATTCACTCATGTAGACTCTTTCATGCTGATGTACATTCGGTTCACTTTTGTCTATTCACTGGATAAATTTGTCCACCAGTACAATCAAATGACGTCATCTTTGATGAAGCACACTACCTTTGGAGCAGAATGGCATCATTTGATTGTTCTGGTGGGCAAAATTGTTCTTTGAAGAGACAAAAGCTGAACTAAGGACATAAGCACACCTGTTAACTCTGAAATTCTCAAAAGAGGGAGATCTCCCTCCTTGACAGTTGAAAAAGAGGGAGATTGCTTGTGAACAATTTTCACGAGTCCCACCGCTTCGACCCATATACATGTAAAAATGAAAGTTCGGAAAATCAACCAATCAGAACGAAGGATACAGAAAGAGCCTATAAGGTATCCTTCGTTCCGATTGGTTGATTTTCCGAACTTTCATTAATATATGGGTCGAAGCGGTGGGAGTTTAAACGTCGTGGAAAATACAATAACAAAGCGAGTAAAAGAGGTGAGGTTGGTTTAGATATTTAGATAAAGGTTTCATTTTGTCCCGTCAACAAGAAAATCAATACTGGAGACCTTCAAACTGCCAAAAATTGTTGGGCAACAGTCTCGTCCGACTTCGTTCTGTAGCAACCATAGAGGTGTTCAGTCTCTTGTAGCAGCTGCGGGAGAGACTGGATCATTTAGTCTACCAGTTTGTCTGCGTTCTCCACTCAGGTTTAGGGTAAATTACAGATTTTGGTTAAATGACAGTAATTTGTTCACTCTATGCACCGAAAATTCATCTTTTGTGTTGATAGGATCTGTTAAAATATGCAAATTCAAGTAGAGAAGGGTAAATCTTTTGTGCAACCGAATCTGACACTTCTTGGTCATTACCTTTTAACAATCATTTGTATCGTTTGTTCGTTTCTCGATGTCATAACACCAAAGAATGCTAAATAAGTATAAAATCAATAGAAAAGTACCTGTTTCAGCTACTTGCTTCTCTCCATTCCCTTGGCACGCAGTAAACAATGACTCCGAAACACTTAGGCGTTTAATAAAATATGCTTTGCTTACGTTGTAATTCAAGCTTTTCAACTACATAGAGTAATCTACGGGACATAACTCTTCATCAACTCTAAACTTTTTTCTTTTTTTTTATTAACTCTAGGAAAGATTTTATCGTAAAACAATCTAATCCATCTATTTCCATTTTTTAGGTAGGGGGATAAAATATACATGTATTAGTACATGTAAAGCATATATACAGTACAGTACATATTTATCTTAAAAAATAATGGGGGGGGGGGGGCTGGTTGCGGACAGGGGTACCTCTCTCCCCTCCTTTCCCCTTACCTCCCCCTCCCGCCCTCTCCTTTACACCATTCCCTTACCCCCGCTCTCCTTCCTCCTTCCCCCTTTCCTCCCTCATCCCGCCCTTTCCCCCCCCCCCTTTTCTCCCCATTCCCTCCCTCCTGCGGCTTAGATTGTGCTTCAGTTAATATAACATCAGTGTTAAAAATGACGGTATGTGGAGAAACTACATTGTATTTTATACTCAACATTTTCTATTTATTGTATCTTAAAAGTACAGAATACTTTTTTCTTATGATTTTATTTGTCTTGGTGATATACATTCTTTAGTTTTCTAATGATCGTTTTCTTTTTCTATATTTTCCCCTCTTCTTTTTCTTGCGCCCCCCCCCCCCCCCCCTTCGTTTTCTAATGTTTTTATGCCCCCGGAATCACAGATTCGGGGACATATAGTTTTTGGCTTGTCCGTCTGTTTGTCTGTCTGTCTGTTTGTCCGTTTGTCTGTTTGTCTGTTTGTCCGAACTAAAAACTTTAACATTGGGCATAACTTTTGAATGGTAAGTGATAGGGCTTTCATATTTCACATGTGTATTCCTTGTGACAAGACCTTTTCAGTGATACCAAAATTTTTTACCTCGTGACCATGACCTTGACCTTTGACCTACTTTTCAAAAATTTTAGCATTGGGCATAACTTTTGAATGGTAATTAAGTGATAGGGCTTTCATATTTCACATCTGTATTCCTTGTGACAAGACCTTTCCATTGATACCAAAAGTTTTGACCTCGTGACCTTGACCTAGACCTTTGACCTACTTTTCAAAAACTTTAACATTGGGCACAACTTTTGAATGGTAAGTGATAGGGCTTTCATATTTCACATGTGTATTCCTTGTGACAAGACCTTTCCATTGATACCAAAATTTTCGACCTCGTGACCTTGACCTTGACCTTTGACCTACTTTTCAAAAACTTTAACATTGGGCACAACTTTTGAATGGTAAGTGATAGGGCTTTCATATTTCACATGTGTATTCCTTGTGACAAGACCATTTCATTGATAGCAAAAAGTTTTGACTTCGTCACCTTGACTTTGACCTTTCACGTACTCAACAGAAAATGGTGTTTATACTAACAAAGATGCCACCGGGGGCATTCGAGTTTCACAAACACAGGCTTTTTTATTTCCTTATATCTTTCATTTTGTTTTTTATCCACTCCCCCTTTTTAGAAGAATAGAGTCATTTTCTCGATAAGGCCATAGAAATTTAAAAATATTTTGTGTTATATTCGCGGACGGGTACCTTTTAGGAGAATTCTTCAGAAAAACACATACAAACATGCATTTTCAGGTAAAAAAAATATCAGTAAATGATCTTGAATACCGGCACAAAATGCCTTTTCCATCATTAATATCCGACGATAATAATAGTTCTTCTAAAAATAAAGTCAAAATTATCCACTTTTCTTGAGAAAGATATTTTTCTTTATTGTTGTACGTCAGTCTTCCTTTCAAAATGTCTACATATTGATCTGTATTTTGTGTTTTCATGCCTGGCAGGAGGGTAGCTTTCAGAAAAAAGTTCGGGACGTAAAACAAAATATTAAATTAATATGGTCTAAGTTCAACGTTGTACCTACGCATAAAGTGGTCTAAGGCGCTGCTCATTTGTCACGTGACCGATCCGCCTCGGGCTCTCTTAGACGAGGTCTAAATTTATTTAATATACTGTATATATTTTTTTAATCCAGTGAGAAAAAGTTATATTTTTATGCGTTTTTTATACTTCATTTAAATAAAATGATATATTGAACGTCTCAGACGAATATTGCATATATATAATAATAAAAATCAATCTATCTACTTTGCGGGAAAATTCAATATATCTTGTGTCCAGCAATGATGTCTTATGTTACCAATAATTCCATTTTTTCATCCTTTTCACCTGCATCGTCAGAAACCCACGCTCGGTCAGGCAAGCTCACCCTAGCTTGCGTGACCGAGCGTGGGTTTCCGACGATGCTTCACTTGCGGTACCTATATATATGAAATACACAAAAAATGGTACATCAAAGAAAGGCAAAACTTTATTGAAAAAAGAAGATTTTTCTGAATTAACCACTTCATTCAGAAGAATAGGGATACTTCAAATAAAATTATACTTTTTTATGTTGCCCTTCAAATATATAAATTAAGTATACAGAATTATACCATTTTCCAGACGAAATTTGCTGCGGATGGCACCACAAGAAGGAAATCTAACCAGCTTTATTCCTTATTCTATGTATATTTCGTTTTCTCAAGTATCCTTGACCTTCAGCTTAACGTATAGTAATTTTGTGTATGAATTTATATTATCTTTTCAAGATAATTAGTACTGAACATTCAAGATCAGGCGAGATACAGTGCTTATTTTTCCATTAGAAAAACGGAAATCATTATAGATAGCGCCACTATTTTTTTTTGCAGGTGGCGCCATGAGAAGGAATTTATAACCAGCTTTATATAATAGAAACAGTTTTCGTTTTCTCGAGCATCCTTTTACATTCCATATGGTAATTTAACGTTTAAATTTATATTTCTTTTCAAGACAATTATTACTACTCTGCTTATATATATACATATCTTCATAAATATCGCCCACACTTGTTTTTATTCGGTTGTCCCACACACAACAACAACCGAATTTTATGACGCTAATACGGTGGGGGGGCGGACAAAGGGGTACCTCTCTCCTCCCTCCCGCCCCTTACCTCCCTCCTCCCTCCCCCTCCTTTTCACCTTTCCCTTACCTCCCCCCTCTCGCCCCTTCCTCCCTCCTCCCGCCCCCTTTCTCCCCCTCTTTCCCTTTTTTGCCCCTTCCCTCCCTCTCTCCCTCTTCCCGCCCCCTTCCTCCTCCTCCCATTCACCCTGTCCACCCTCTCTAACACAACACTGTTTTCTATTAGAAAAAAAACGGAAATCATTATACATTTGTGACACTACTTAATTTTGTTGTGCCACAAGAAGGAAATAACCAGCTTTATCTCTTATTTTAATAAGGGGACGACCATTTGAGGGGTGGGGCTAAGACTCTAAGACTTTTTGGAAATAAATATTCTGACCCAGAATAAAAGTTGAAAATAAATAATCTGACCCTATTGGTAGCAGAAAAGTAGCTAAAAATAAATATTCTGGCATACATTTCTTAAAAATTCAAAAAATTTCCACTCGCTTTGCTCGTCTTACACTTGAACAGATTAGTGACACACCTTCAAAAATTTCCGTTTGCTTCCCTCGCCATACACTCAGTTTTGTTGCAGGTGGCGCCACAAAGAAAGAAAATAATGATTAAGGCAGTTTTCGTTTTCTCGTGTATACTTTAACTTTCAATTTTGTAATTTTGCGTATGAGATAAATTTAAGATAATTAGACCTTAATATTCAAGAGTTCTCGTGTAATTTACGGTACCTAAGATTTATGAATTCAACCCAGAGGGCGCTTTTTTATCGGATCTTGCTCAAACTTCATACCTTTGTTGTATAGCATAGGGAAGAACTCTATTGAATTTCAAGGTCGTAAGCCAAAGGTCAAGGTCAAGGAAGATAATAATTGTATACAATTTAAAGGGCGTACTTTATCTTGGTCAAACTTCATACACTTGTTGCTTAAGATATCAAGAGGAACCCTATTGATTTCAGCCTAAAAAAAAATCCAAACAAACAAACCAATACAACCCCCCCCCCCCCCCTACACACACACACAAACTAACACACAAAGCAGCCAAAAAGGACTGGTACAAAATGTAATTCATATTAAGTGTATTAACCTCATCAATAGGCATGAGAAGTGCCAAATCTGAATATTATGATTTATGATTATTTATCACGATATATTATGATCATAAAAATATGCAGTCCGAGTCAGCATGGTCAGATCGACATCAAAGTACATGTATGCAGTTTCATATAAGAAACTTTAATGCAATTACAACGGATTCCACGGCTCCAATATATGTATGCGTAGATCCAGGATTTTTTATGCCCCCGGAATCACAGATTCGGGGGGGGCATATAGTTTTTGGCCTGTCCGTCTGTTTGTCTGTCTGTCTGTCTGTCTGTTTGTCTGTTTGTCCGAACCAAAAACTTTAACATTGGGCATAACTTTTGATTGGTAAGTGATAGGGCTTTCATATTTCACATGTGTATTCCTTGTGACAAGACCTTTCCATTGATACCAACATTTTTGACCTCGTGACCTTGACCTTGACCTTTGACCTATTTCTCAAAAACTTTAACATTGGGCATAACTTTTGAATGGTAAGTGATAGGGCTTTCATATTTCACATGTGTATTCCTTGTGACAAGACCTTTCCATTGATACCAAAAGTTTTGTCCTCGTGACCTTGACCTTTGACCTACTTTTCAAAAACTTTAACATTGGGCATTACTTTTGAATAGTAAGTGATAGGGCTTTCATATTTCACATGTGTATTCCTTGTGAGAAGACCATTTCATTGATAGCAAAAAGTTTTGACTTAGTCACCTTGACTTTGACCTTTCACGTACTCAACAGAAAATTGCGTTTATACTAACAAAGATGCCACCGGGGGCATTCGTGTTTCACAAACACAGGCTTTATTTTTTTTTTGGGGGGGGGGGGGGTAGAGGAGAGGATCCATGTGCCCATGCAGGGTCGGTCTAATCCTTTCAATCTGGAGAACAATTTGAAGGAGGGATTCAAGTCAAACAGATGGTTTTCCCTTATATTGCAAAATTTTATAGAATTACCAAATTAGGTCGAATTTCAAAGGGTGCTGGTTAAAATCTAACTCCTGGATTCGCGTATGCTCTCTCACTTTAACAAGACAAACCTTTAATTAGAGAAAAAGAAGGAGTTGATTCTAAAAGGGAAACAATAAAGTCCCACTTCATTTAACAGATTTTTTAAATCAATAAAATAATTACTTCAGTAGATTTTATCCAGATAATTAGGTTTTAGCATGATGTAATGTTCTCATTCAAACTTCTGATGTAATTTCAAGGTTAAAAAAATAGTAAAAAAAATATTCTGAAATAAGGAAGTATCGTTTTTAGAGTCTAGATTTACTTAATTAGAAATTTAACACCCACACAGCCTACATCGTTATCGATGACTTAGTTTGCATTGGTATTGTTTGCTGACCGCAAGGCATTCAGTTTCTCGGAAACCGAATTGCTTCAGCGGTTTCAATCCGGGTAGCCAGACATTAATTTTTTTTCAATATTAGATATTGGGTACAATACTGCATATCGAAGAAGTCATCGTAATAAATAGATTAAGCAAAATTCATCATCTATCACTGGAAGTATAGACAGTGGAGGGTCCATGATCTCAGAAAGAGTCGGGGACAAGGGTGGTACATTAATTCTAAACAATATTAGCAAAGACACGCTTCATGAGTATATTTCTCTCGATGTATAGCACAAATTCCGGAAAAAACCCCAACTACATGTAAATCCTCTGTAACTGTTTTTTACGTACATGTTTCATACAATGTTAACAGAGACTCAAAACTCAAAATGACAAATCTAAATATATAGATGAATAAATAAATACAGATTTAAAAAAGCATTTCTAGCTACGGTTGGATATCAATTTTCTTTCATATGAGTCCGAAATTATCTGAAATAAAGATAGACATTTCGGCAAATATTTCATAATTTAAATTTGTCACTATTGTTCACGAATTTCTTGTTAGTTGTCTAATTGTTAACGCGCCAAAATAATAAAAATGGACATGAATTAATAACTAGGTCATATTTTGTTATGACCTCTTAAATTGTCTATAAATCATCCTAACGTTACATCATGTTATATTACATACTTTAGTGCATTTAACATGTTTCTACATGTTCACGTAAATGGTTTTTACCTAAAAATAATTCATTGATAGTTAACTGTCGTTTCACTGCATTCTTGATACCTCATATCATGTCATAAGAACACAATTTAGGTCAGAGGGGTCTCGGGACAAGGAAAACACCAACAAAGTGCTGAAACAATGATTTTATTTATTGCCGGAAGTGGCGCATGTAATTGCGCGCGAAACAAACTTATTTCGTCATGGCTGACTGATAACGAAATACATATAATAAACGATTTATTAGCATTACAGATATATAAATCTATGTAACTAATTAATGATGGTCACTCAGGGGAGATAATTAGCTAGCGCATCATAATTTCAGACTATAGACTGCGATAATGATGTGGAGCTCTATTTTGTGCGGGATTTTCTTCCTGTTTTGTCTCTGCAGCGAAATTACGGGTATGTGTCCATGTTTTTTTTTTTTTTAAAGTATTTTCTATTAATTTAAAATGTAGAATAAATAAATAAAAACCTCGATGACATTTAAGTTGTAAAAGATAAATTTTTCTGAAAGTACATGCATAGGCAAAAAAATAATGATAGAATGAAAAAAACCTACAAATATCCAAAAGAAAAAAGGACAAAAAGGGAACAAACGTAAATGAAAATAAAATATGAATTAATGAATTAATTTTAAAAAGATGAAACCAACATCTTTCTCCCACGTTCTTTTTTCAATGTTCTTAACATGATCGTTAATTTTATTGATAACCAACTTTACTGCTTTTTCAGTTGATTTTTGGAGGAAAACTTATATGAAATTGAAATTTAAAAAAGTAGTGAACAAAGAAAATAAGGAAGTACGTCAAAAGAGAATCTTTTCTGTGTAAACCATTCCACTGTAACTCTAATTTACATAACTGATAAACTACTTCTCTTAACATACATTTATAAAGCTTCTTTCCTTTTTAATTTCCAGCATCTTGATTCATCTGTTGCTAGGCGCTTTGCGTTTTCTTATTTACATCTTCGTATGTCCCCCAAAAGTACATCCTTGTACCTTTCGCGTCTCTTTCTGTGTGTTGCAACCGAGACGCGGGTGTTGTTGGAGATCCCCTCCTTTCTTGTATACAGGCCCCAGTTATAACGAGGAAAATGAATTACATTCACGTTTTGGCTTACCTCTAAAATCTAGTTTATTCTGTCTCAACGGTTTGTTCAAGTTTTCAATAAGTTCAGGTTAATCCCATGAACTTGCTGAAAGTATTTTCTACATCATGTACAAGAGAGATAAGAATTGTAAATTAAGCGAAAAAAAAAAATCCTGCCATTTTCGCAATGCTTCAAAATATTAGGTCATGATAACTTGCATTAAGACCAATACATGTATTGTACATTGAAAATTGAATTCCATTTCGTCGATTTTGTATGTGTATAAGTATTTTTAAAGAAAATGTTCATTGGTTTTTTTTTTTTTGGATAAACCAATCCTGGTACTCCAGTGAACCTATGGTACCTGGACTTACATTTGAAGAATACATGTAAGTCAATAATCAAAATGATTTTTTTATCCAAAAATGTGAAACAGATGAATCCACAAGTACATGGTAGATATAAAGATAATGAATACATTGAAGACGTAGCAATAAGTAAATAGATAAGTAAATAGATGAATAGTTAAATAGACAAACAAAAAGATAAATACAAAATAAAAAGAAAGAAATAAAAAAGAAAGAAAGTAAGAAAACAAACCAAATAAAATAAAACTTCTTTTTTTTTCATTTCATTTTCCAAGAATTGAAAAAAAAAAAACTGTGCGAAGTGAGGAATTATGTATTTATAAATAATGCGAATTAGAATTACCTTTGAATTACAAAATGACATGAAATAGAAATTACGTAAAAAAATAAAATAAATAACCTGATAAAAAAAAACAACAAGAAACATGATTTTCATTTTAGTTTTACATGTTTTTTCCTATTCTATAAAATGAAAATCATGTTCAACTTGGCAATATTAAAAGTTCGAAAAAGCGTTTCAGATTAAGTTCGATACGTAAAACCTTTCAAATCAAAAAAGCTGCGACATACTTTGTACTATTTTATTTCTTTAAGTGCAAAATGTAAATTTAAAAAAATATATTTTCATTTCCTTGTGCCTTATACCGGTCGTCCCACTCAGCAATTTTCTAACCATTTCGCTTATTTTTCCTCCATTTTTCTCTTTTTTAATTTTTTTGGTAAGACCAAGATTTTCCGAGTTTGAGATACTGTGAACGAATTCAGATGAGCTCCATACGAGTCTCTATTCTGGAATATGTGTCCCTTTAGTAATTTTCGTACAAGTTGATGAGACGTTCTATGTAGCTTTATGTCAGAGGTCTTATTACTGTGTTTTTTAGGAGACATCACCTCTTCAAAAATTCGAAAAAGTATAATTGCAACGAAGCGGAGTTACGACATAGCGGAGAAGAACGTGTAGCAGATGCGAAGAAATGAGATGCGATGTCATCAAAAAGCGAAATTACGTAATAGCGAATTTAAATGAGATGAAAAGAAGATTTGCACCTAGCAACTGCTCATCTATTACATGTATTTTAGATAGTGCACATGTTTTCATTTTCGTGCTTGAAGTTCGACGGCGGGTGCGGCTAGTCAAACAGGGGATGCTTACTCCTCCTGGGCACCTGGTCCCACCTCTAGCTTGCTGGGGTCTGTCGATGCTCAATTTTGTGCTCTATTGTGAGTGCTGTTGAAATTATCGTCAGGATCTTCTTTAACTCATTTATTTTGTACAGTCATCGTGACATCGCATCTTCTATAAATGTTTCGCTACTTAGGTTGCGATGAACCCAAATTGTATAAAAGTGAACATCTTCTCGAGACAAGTGTATACGTAATATCTTTCTCCATACTACGTTCACTTGTCTCAAGAAATGGTCATTCTTAGTATCTCTGCGCGAAAAGGCGAAATTACTCCGCATCTTCGATAAGCTTTCTATACAAGGTGGAGCTAAAAGTCATTCGCGCATGAAAGCTTGCTAGACGCTTTGCGTCTTCTAATTTAGATCTTCGTAACTATTCAGTTGACATCACGAAGAAATGATGTCCCCAAAAGTACACATCTTAACATCACTTCTTCCTATCGTTACCTCGCTTATTAATGCGAACCGTCTATCATATGTAATATGGAAATCCATGTAAATTCTTCAAAGCAAATAAAAAAATATCATCATAAAAGATTGAAATATTACAATTACAAAAAAAAAATTATAAAGGTGTTGCTGATAAAATAAAGAAATAGACCTATCTGTTTTTATGAAAAGGAATTTCGGTTATTTCATATTTTGAGTTAACTTTCCAAAATTGCAAATATTGAACAGAGAGAGAAAGAGAAAGAGAGAGAGAGAGATTTTGACTCACAGGAAAATCTAAGACACTTTTATGATCACCAGGATCATTTGGATTTGACAGAACAAATGATGAACACGTAAGGAAAGTAAATTTCCTAATAATCTTGATAATAAGACGTTATCCCGTGTGGCAGCGCTATGACGTCAATGCTAGGTAGTGTCGTATTTCACGGAAACAGTGTCTACATTGTAAGGCCTATGATTTTTACGACCAAGATAGTTTTATGACATTGTTTCTTTTACTCATGTTTTCTTCCGTAACAAAACTCTTGCATCATAAAAAAAGGTGCTATCTATGTATGATTACAAAGCTCTATTAATATTGATATTCATACATGTGTCAAATTATATTGCATAAATTTAAGACACTGAAAACAAAAACTGTATAGAATTGCAGTAGTTTGAAACTTTTTTTTCCAGAGGGAAGGGATGATACAAATAAAAATACAAACACTCAAACACACAAATTTTCGGCCCCTTGGCCTTTGTCAAATGTAAAAGTCGTTTTTACACTTGATAAAGGCCAAGGGGCCGGACATTTGTGTATTTGAGCGTTTGTGTTTTTATTTGTATAGAATAGTGCACTTGATGACGTCCATGTCTTTTTTTCCTGAGCGGTGGGGAAGGGGTGGGGTACGGTAACCCCCGGGAATCTAGCCTGTGATATTGAAACAAAAAACGGAAAAAAGAGCTCAACAATTTTGGCACAGTTGAAGGAGGTCCTAGTCCCCCTCTGTAAACCCGCGCTTGATGTCATTTAAAGAAAGTAATGAAAGTCTGTTTTTAGCTCTACTGGTCTCAGACCAGTCGAGCTTATGCGATCACCCTTCGTCCGGCGTCCGTCCGTCTGTCCGTCTGTCCGTCTGTCTGTCTGTCCGTCTGTCCGTAAACAATTCTTGTCCGGACAACTCCTCTGAAACTGTTAGAGATAGAAACTTAATTCTTTTTGTATTTTACTTGGTCCATGGTCTAGTTGTGCACCTGACATTCAGTTTCAGTCCCTGACTCCCAGGGTCTTAGAAAATGGGCATGGTTATTAAATTCTATGTAATTTTGTCCGGATAGCTCTTCTATCACTATAAATGATAGAGACATAATTCTTTTTGCAATATGATGGGTCTGTAGTCTAGTTGTGCACCTGATATTTTGTTTGAGCCAATGACCCCCAGGGTCTTAGAAAAGGGTGTGGCCATTTTCTTTTATATTATTCCATATAATCTTATGCTTACAGTGCTGACACTATAAATAATGGAGACTAAATTCTTTATGCAATATGATGGGTCTGTAATCTCGTTGTCCACCTCATATTTTGTTTGAGTCTCTGACCCCAAGGGTCTTAGAAAATGGGTGTGGTTGTTTTCTCTCTATTAAACTACATGTGATCTCATGATAGCTAATTTCCCAGAATTTATGGATAATAGTTAATTGATTTATTCCAAAATATTATCGGTTTGCAGTTTAGATGTCATTCCAGTATTTTACTTCAGTCCCTGTTCCCTAGGATTCTGGAAAATGGGTATATGGCTATTTTCTCTTACCCTATCTACATGCATTTAGAGTACATAAGTGACAGAAACTATAAATAAACAAAGATATTGCAATTTTACAATATTATCATAGATGAGTCTGTAATTTAGTTTTTCTCATATTTTATTTGGGACCTGACCCAGGATTTTATCTTCAATTCTATAGAAACGCTAGGGGATAGTTTCGGAATTTCCTCTGATCAATCAATCAACATGAAAATCTTTTCTATAGTGTTTATACAGTGCAAGAAAGATATCAAATAGTCAAAATGCATGTATTTCTCACTTATTTTTTATTTGTTTAACATGTTTAAGGTGTAAGATTTTTGGGGAGAGTAGTGAGAAGTTTTGTTGCAAGAGTAGAATGTCCGAAGTGATCACAGACTTGAGCTGTGCATTCTGTTAAATGGGAACACCAGAATCACAAAGATTGATCATTTTATCAAATAAAATAGCAATAATGCATCCGTCACATTGCCAAATGAAAGGAATATTGTGCTTGTGTAAGTTTTTTTTTTGGAGGGGGGGGGGAGAGGGGGGAGGTAACTAGAATGTCCTAAGTGATCACAGACTTGAGCTGTGCTTTCTGTTAAATGGGAACACCAGAATCACAAAGATTGATCATTTTATCAAATAAAATAGCAATAATGCATCCTTCACAATTGCCAAATGAAAGGAATATTGTGCTTGTGTAAGCTTTTTTTTTGGGGGGGGGGGGAGAGGGGGGAGGTAACTCTTACATCTTTCTTTCTTCTTATAAACTCCTCCACTGCTTGGAGTACCACCCCCAATGGGATGTAAAACTGTGTGGTTTGATAAAATTTTTCATAATGTTTACATTAAAGCAAGTGACACATGTTTTAATAGAAGATAATATAACAAGAGATGCCTTATTGGCATATCTACTATGTGTTAATCAAATTTAAAAAAAATTAAAATAAAATACTAAAAAAAAATCATTTGTAAAAGCCGACTCATACAAAAATATTTCAACCCAGGAAAACTTCTACCAAAATTTTCCTTTATTGCCATTTGACAATATTATCATAGATGAGTCTGTAATTTAGTTTTTCTCATATTTTATTTGGGGCCTGACCCAGGATTTTATCTTCAATTCTATAGAAACGCTAGGGGATAGTTTCGGAATTTCCTCTGATCAATCAATCAACATGAAAATCTTTTCTATAGTGTTTATACAGTGCAAGAAAGATATCAAATAGTCAAAATGCATGTATTTCTCACTTATTTTTTAATTGTTTAATGTGTAAGATTTTTAGAGAGAGTAGTGAGACTTTTTGTTGCAAGAGTAGAATGTCCTAAGTGATCACGGTCTTGAGCTGTGCTTTCTGATAAATGGGAACACCAGAATCACAAAGATTGATCATTTTATCAAATAAAATAGCAATAATGCATCCTTCACATTGCCAAATGAAAGGTGCTTGTGTAAGTTATAGAAGTTGAATTTGTAACAGGAGAGGGAGAGATGTGACTGTACCGGGAATCGAACCCGAGATCTTCTGCTATCAAGGCAGACGCTCTTACCAACTGAGCTATCTGGGCACGATGACCGTTCCTGCCACACTCCTCTCTACCAATTTTTCAGGTTTCCATGCACTGGAAACCTCACACAAAACTCCACTTCACCTTGAGTCATTTAGTTTGGTGCCAATTCTGTAACAGGAGAGGAAAAGATGTGACCGAACCGTGAATTGAACCCGAGACCTTCTGCTATCTGGGCAGACGCTCTTACCAACTGAGCTATCTGGGTACGATACCTGTTCCTGCCATAAATTAATTGTAATAAACTAATGTTTCAGGCCTTTTTGTCAATTGGACCTCGAGTCATTTTGTCCTTTTAAAATTTGACCAATCAAAAACATCATTTCAACCTCATGCAGATTTTGAAATATTTTTCTGAACTGGGATATATGGTAGAAATGTTTTCTATAGAGGATCAAATATTTCATACCGGTATGTAAAAATATTTTGTATTATATTTTAATAATTAGCTTCTGTCTACATTAATACCACATTCGCCCTAAAAGTTCATGTTCTTCGTTCAATATTCTATTTACATTGTTTTACATTTACTAAATAAATAGCCTAAAACCTTTTTAGGTTTTAGAACAAAATGGCCGATACTTTTAAAATTTCACTCGGTAGGCCACATGTTCTATTATATTTAATTTCAATCTGAAACTGCCTGATTACTTGATCTAAGTATTTTCACTGGTCAGTATAAGAAAGAAGGAAATATCTCTTATAATAGAGTATCCTATGCAATACTATTTCAGCTCAAATGAGAGGTTATTTATGCCTTTAGTCTTAATTTTATCAAAGGGCATATAGTGGTAGGTCTGTCTGTTCATCTGTTTGTCTATCCATCCGACTGTCAGTATATCATTCCATTCAACTAAATTCTGATGAAAGGGTATAAGATAATAGAGCTGTCATATATTGCATGTCTATGAACCTTGAGAAGACTCATCTTTTGGAGCCAAATTTTTAACCTTTGACCCCATCACTGACCTTTGACCCACATATTTTGAAAAATAAAAACATCTGTTATTTTAGTTTTGATACATATGGTATGTTATACATGTTGTATATACACGTTTTTAGCAATTCTCTCACATTCTAGAGAAATCTAAGGCACGGTCCATTTGATATTCTTGGGGGGGGGGACTCCGTTTTTTTCAAAAAAAAAAATTTTGCTCTGAATTTTGATGAAAAATATTAATTAGGAATTGATGGATATGCATTGGCATGTGGTTGTTGGTTCTAATAAAAAAAAACTTGATACACATTTATCCCGCCTCTGGCAAATTTCTTGCAATCTGATTGGTCGAGAAGAACCAAATATTATGTTGCATTATTTTACTAACAGAATATTATTTTGATATCCTGCTTCTACTAAGATGCTTTATGCTTTTGACGTCACAAAAATGCTTTAGAATATGTTGATGTAACATACACAAACCAAAAGCGATTCAGCGGGATAAATTCGTTATAGAGTGTTTTACAGGGGGATACAGAAATATATTGGGTCGATGAAAAAAGTGGTATTAGGCAAGGTGAAGTCCAGCATTCATTCTCTTGAGTGTATATGTACAAATCAACCAGGAGAGCTTCAGTCTCAGCAGAGACTTCTGGTTTTTTTAACCCAGCGATTTATTGTCAAACCGTTTGATCTATATATCATACACGTATTTCTGTTATAGTTTTTTATATTCCCTCTCTGTCTATGGTATATTTCTAGACAGTAAATGAAAGACTCTGACTATTACAATTCCGTCAGAACCTTAAAATTATTGGTGTTTTATCACTCGGCTCTATGTTATGCGAGATGTTCCTGGTATCAAGTTAACGAATAAAATGGAGAAAAAGAAAAGAAAAGGAAAACAATATATTTATAATTAGAATGATATTTTATATTAGAAATAAATTTTGGTGGCAGCAAATCTACCTACATTGTAAAAATATAAATGCAAAAACATTTGGTATGAATACGTGAGGGTATACGTATATGTTTGTCATACGCACTGCGTGTGACATACATATACGTATACCCTGTATGGAGGGTTTTTAAAATGAGCGTACTGTACATGTTAAAAGGAATTATATAAATTCACAATTTGAATGGAAAAAAAAGAATATGAATAAATTTTCAATATCAAAATAAAAAGGATACAGTTTGCCCTTAAAAAATTTCACTTCAGGAAAAAAAACATTGAGCGTGTTTCAGAATACATGCCGTTGTTTCTTTTTTTCAGAAGTAGTATACCAAAAAGAAAATCTTCTTTAATCATTCTATGTTATCTGTCAAGGGACATAAGAAAATGATAATAACATAGACTAAATAAATAAATAAATAAATAAATAATAAATAAATAAATAAATAAATAAATAAATAAATAAATAATATTTATCATTGATAGTAAGATTTCTAGTATCTACCAAATTTCATCAATTTCCAACTTTTTTACGTACAAATTTCTCGCATCAAGATTTTTCGAAAGTATCAATTTAATTTTTTTTTAATTCTAAAGTAGAAAATAAACATTGATTTCATTTTCGTGATTATGAAGTGGCAAATACAAGTAATAGTGTGTAGATGCCATGTTTATGCACTTTTCTTAATTTTGCCTTTTTCTTCTGAATGATATACTGAATTTTAATTCTCCCAGAATAAGTTCACCCGGTACGCGTGCAATAGATTTAATAGGCAAATGAACTGTCAATTCATAAATACCTAATGAAATGCAATTTTGAGAAATTGGTTTTATGCATTTAGAATTACTCTAGCGGATGTGAAAGGCTCTCGCGAGAGTTTGTGATAGCAAATGCGTATAATGAGATGTATGAAATGTATTCAGCCGTTGTAGTCCAATAAGATAGATTTTATAAAATACAGATGCATGTAGTAATTGATAGACTTTTTCACCGTGACAAACTTCGCACTTTCATTTTATAAGTGGATTGCCGAAAAACGCGCCAGTAGTACAGGAAGTCCAATATACCAATTCCATTGAGTATACTTATCAAAATGTAGATGACTGAGTTTATGCGTGAACGGCAGCTACTCTACTGATTCTTCAATGTTCGAAGTGCGAAGTATGAAGTTCGATGTGCGAATCGAAGTCCGTCACGATGAAAAATGTCTATTATGAATCTCTTGCTTGCGTAAAAAGCCTGCAGCCAGTTTCACAAAAATACTCACGAACAATTTCAGGAAGTTTTCGTAACTTTGGATCGTTTAGTTCTTCTTTTAGAATAAAAAATTGATATTTTGTTACTGAATTTAGATGAAGTATGTAGAAATGATATTAGAAAACATAGTACATGTACAATCTAAATGGTATGGGGTATCTATGGGAGGTTTTATTACATGACGAAAGTTACGAAAATTCCTGATTTTTGTTCCGTAAAAACTTTTGTGAAACTGGGCACAGACATCTAAGATTCATATCTAGAAGAAGCCAAAAGAGAAACTGAAACTTATGTTTCACAATTGTTCGAAATTTGACTTCGTTCATAAAGAATAGCATACTACAACCGGATAAATATACAAACTTCTTATTTTTGCAGCTTTCTTTGGTAGTTTCTCTTTTTAAAAGTCATTTAAGAAAACGTGTACGGACAATATCTTTGTCTAAAAGAATTCATCGATCCAAATATATTTCCATATATCCATTTGTCTGAAGTACTGATCGTCGATTTTCTCGGCTTAATTTAAGTAAGATATATTACACTTAGAAAAAAAGAGGAAAAACTTTTTTTGTTTCTGCGAACCAGAATTTGCATATTTCTACGAATTTTGTAAGTTTACAATCAGGATTGCAATGCTTTTGAGCCCTTAGGAAAATTAAACGATAGGATCTTTTTTAAGTCTGGCTATCCTGGACCTTTTTAAACAATCAATTTTCCTGGAATTTGCAGTTTTATTTGCATTATCATATCGTATGCCATGATTTCGGGCTGTCATTCCGTGCTAGAGTGAGAGTGTTTTTTGAACAGAGTATATATATCTAAGACCAACCATACACAGCGGAGTTCACAGAGTCTTTCAATTTTGGAAAAAAAATTCATATATGAATTAGAAATACCAAAGAAAAAACTTCGAATTTAGAAGCATTTCGAGCCAGCAAAGAATAATATTTAATATTTGAATAATTATATAAGCAAAACTTTTTTTCCTTTTCTCCCCGAATCTAATAAAACTCTAAACTCCCGGTCGAACTGTCTGTAAGGTTACTAGTTAGCACCGATCACCGGAAGAAGTTTGATTTAGGTACTTTTTAGAAATATTGTCAAATGTCTTTATGGATGTACATTATCTTATATAAATAATGTAGCACTAGAAAAAAAATCTGAAACAAAATTAGATATTTTCATATTTCTTGCAAATCCCCAAGAGGGGAACCCGGATTTCGAGCAAACGAATAAACATTATGATTAATTGTATAGTGTATTATATACGAGATCCCCTATAATTCTTTATGAGCTGACTCATTAAATAGTATTAGAAATGATATAAAAATGTCAGAAAACACAGCGCGATATCTGTGCATGTCTTGTAATTGTCACCAGAGACACTAATAAACAATGTCCAACGTCAAGTGTAATAGAAAGACAGACAAGCACTAATTAAAAAGTAGGAAATAAAAGATTGTGACGAATAACAGGAAAACATAACGGTTCAAATATTCCCGACTGTTCACATTTGTGTTAGATATTGTTAATTAGATTAATTAGCCTCTTTGTAAATAAACATTATAGCCTCAGGGTTATGTGTATCTGGGACTGTGTTAGAAACCGATAATCTACATGTAATAGCTCGGAGTATAGCATAAATATTATCGCCAAATAAACTCAATTAATACAAAGAAGGAAATAATAACCTAAAATAGAATGCATTACAAACCGAGAAATAAACCAGAAAAATCTCAAATATTAAAATGCATAAAGAATCACAACAACCCACAAAAACACCAAAAAAAGTTTGAAAAGAAATTGGGGGATGTTGTGGTAGATATCTACTTAAAAATAAATAAATTCATAATTTTCTATTAATAAATTCATAATTTCTAAATATTTTTTTTGTATGAATTTTGCAAAGAAATCGAATATAAAGAATGAGAAAGTTGTAAATGATTCGCTTCAACGTGCAGTGTACAGTTTCTCTCTCTCTTTTTTTTTTCTTTCTTAGAGCTTTTCATTTCTCAAACAAGGAAGGTCTATCCCGACCAAGAGACATCTCAGGAAATATAACTCGTTGCACGAAACAAAATTATAATTCCCGCTTTTTAAATTAAAACAAACACATTTTCCCATTCTAAAATAGTAACAACGAAGGAAGAAAAATACGTATACGTGGCTGCTAATAGATTTCCAGACATTTATATCACTACCTAAAGTCAAAGAACTTGATATTCGTTTTCCTAAAGAGCCGTTACTTGTCATCGTGGTATCTTGGGTTCCAGGGTTCCAACTGGTACCAAATCAATAACTAGTATGTATAATAGAATAAGGTGCAATCGCTGTGTGTTTTTGCGTACCTGTGGTCTTGGGTTTTGCCGTAACTGTTCCATAGGACTGTCAACTCTTGTTAGCAATATTTTGACTTTTTCTCTCAAAATTTTAGGTGGAAATGAGGTTCAAGTCTGACCAGGGACGCGGCCTATGATTTTAAAAGCAAAATTTCGGTGTGCGTAAAAATAAGGCAAATAAGGAAGTTTTCATGATAAAGGTAAAAAAAATGACCGCAATTACGAAAGAAACTGCACATTAAGTAAAGAAATTTCCCCGGACAATACATTTAGTGGGGAATTTTTTACTCAGTAATAATGACTGCACTACCGGTTTTGGTTTATTGCGGTACGTAACATGTTTATGAGGATCTGTTTCCCATCTTTCGCAGGAATCTGAAATAAATGTCCAAAAAGAGGTGACCATTATTGTATTCGTGCGTTGACCACATGAGGAATCTTTTTCCTTACTCACGCTTATATACCCCATAATCTTTCTTCTAAATTCAGGCGGATTTTTCAGAAAAGCTGCGTTCACTATTTTGAAAAAAATATGAATTTGCAAAGCAAGTGCACATCATCACTTAACAATCCTCCATTATGTTTCATCGACATGATTTTTTCTATGTCCCCTTCTATACTAGTATAACCTCTCCACAAAATTTGGAGCTGCTATATCAGCTCTTCCAATGTCATATTTAGAAAATTACATTCTTGTGCGCTATGTAATTAATTCATCGAGTAATTGTTTGGTTTGTTAAAATAAGAATTCTTTTCATTGTAGGTCGACAGTTTCAACGCAAAGATGTGACCGGAAAATCATTAGAAATCCATACTTCTCGTCATGCAGGATCTCTGGTACAGGTGAACAGAGTTACAAGAAAAAACAACCGACTCGCGGACTTCTCATACAATATACTATCGCAGTTCGGGCCATTTAAACACTCCACTCCCAATAAAATCAATCAGCGAGTCAACTCAACACCAACAAAACAGCGAAACATTATCAAACCATTTAAAGATCCACCTCCAGTACGAAAACCTCAGAGGAAACCTGCTGTAACAACTAAAAAAGAAGTATCTACGAAACGTCCAGAGCGATTCCAAAATAATAAACCAAGAACGACAACTCCGCCCGATGATGACGTCATTACCGGACACTATCAGAATTCATATGCAAATTTCATGGATGGTGGACTTATGGACGATGACTACGCTCCTTATAATTATTTTTTCAATGATCAGTATGGAGGAGCATCAGGTCAAGCTTCGCATGAGGTTACGTCCAATCCAAGATCTCAGAATTCCATGGCGGGAAATTCAAATTCAAATCCTGGTACCAGAAAACAGTTGAAAAAGGACGAAACATGTGAATGTATGTTTTGGTGTCCAGTAGGATTCACGTATCGTGGATCATGTCAGGGAAACATGGCCTGGCTATTTGATGTACACATGTCTGTATGTTGCTTGAACAGATCTAACGTTAAACGAGCACAGAGGAATTCTAACAGAAACCCAAGACAGCGAGTGCTATGGGATGATTGATGTTTATAAGGAAAGACGTGATGTAGACTTCTACGAAATTGTTAATTGATGCGACTAAGCTAAGTGCATCCCTAATAGGCAGATAAGATGACTAGAAATCAAAGACCTCTATTCGATATAGAGCTATCTACATGTATGTCAGTGTCGAGGACGTTGCAAAATTGTCGCATTTACTATTAGAGACATAGAGGAAGTGATGGTGTTCAAGATGTACTGATTATAAAATATAGGACGCTTTCTACTGTAGATTGACCACTTCACAATATTACGAATTTGATCACATCAACTGAGACGATTTATTCCTGTAGTTTGATAATAGGTTCCTCCTACTTGTATTCAGCAAAATAGCTTTAGGATTGTTTTGCTTGATTGGTATATATCATTGTACCATACGCACCACTTATATATCCCTAAATCATTTGAATTAATGTCTCATGACCTCCTCCATGATCGCCCATCTTAACCTTAAAGACATGTTTTCTGTTTGCACCGTCCTAGGGCACTTTACATTCATAACTGCCATTATTTTATATGTCTGCCATTCAGGAATTGAATGTTTATTGTCTCATATTATGCACTTATTTGTGATCATCAATTGTTTTCATCAATAAAATGTTTTTGGAATTTTAACTACTCTATGATGTTGTTTTTCTAACGTATTATATTTTGAAGTTTTGAATATTTTTTTGATGAAAATGAGTCCTGATGATTCCCAACAGGACTCGATTGCATTATCTATTGCAAGTCACCCAATACCCATGGTCAAATACAAAAGACCCAACACCCATGGTCAAATACAAAAACACAGAGGGACAAAAGAAAGGAGAGGATCTCCAACAACACTAGGTTGCAGCACCCACAGGAAAATGTAACGTGAAATTGTCCGAGCGGAATTAAAGTACGGGGATCGCCTCTAAATTTACATAGAGATTTGTTAACTTGTATAAGATAATAGATTTTCCTTTTAGACTATCTGTCCTAACAATGATTGGTACATGTAAAATTAAATCAGTATTTATGTACATACAAAGATTATAAAACAAATACAATCTAATAACTTATATACAGTATTAATCTAGTGTCGCACCCTTCAGTGAGACTTTGGCTTGACACTCCGTGGCGAGCCACTTCGTGTCGTGCCAATGCTTGTCCTAACCACCTAACCGTCGTAGCCTAATGTGTCTTAGACAAACGTGTCGCGACAAAGGCTTGTCACGACAAGTGCTCTAACTTACACTCCCTAACATAAACAAGTTGTCCAAACGGCCTTATTCAGGGCTTACACTTGACTGACAACTGAATGTAAATATACCTTCGTAAATCTATCAGCGTAGATAAAACTGCTACCGTACGGCTACCGTCACAATCACAGAGTGAAGGCGACGATTGAAATCTTGCTTTTATGTAGTGGATCAGTCCACCTGCATTTAGGGGTGACAGCTAGTTTGGACGATTCTAATAATACTGAGTCGTTTAGAGGCTTCAGTTACTCATTACTTAAAGCGTTTAAAAGACTTCCTATCTAATTTTGTTACACTACCCACGCCTCCGACTACATTCGTCCTCGAATGTCAAAAATCAAATAATAAAGAACAAAATTTTAATAACTTAACAACAATGTATTAAAAGAGAACAAGTTATATAAAATGTCGAACAATGTAAAAACAGAAAAAGAAAAAAAAAATAACAACATGTACAAAAAGTTCGAACAAAAGATCAGTATTATGCTGCGAGGTGTCTCCTGCTGCCTTTCAAACTATATATATATATATACATCTCAAGTAAAGCACTTTACAGTTTACATGTTGAAGAACTCTTCAACCTCATGCACAACCTCGATAGTCTTTCCTCCCTCATTGTATTTGGTCACCTTAACCTCTATAGATCTCTTCCTGTATTTCTCACACTGTACACCAATGTCCCTAGTAGTAACCTCATGCTGGGTTGCAACATCTACTGATGATGTAGACTGACTAGAACTGGAGTGCATATTAACTGGAGCAACGCATGAAATAGACGAATGTCCCATAATAACATCTTGGTCATCAACGGCAATCTGAGCAGCATCCTCAGTCAATTTAAGTTTCTTTGACGCGGCGCTGACTTTGTCCTCAGATGTGCGCTTGACCACAACTCTGCCAGAAAAGACAGGCTCGGGAGTGGACGGTTTACGTATGATACGTCCTGCCATTAACTCATCAGGATTCCCGGTTTCATCGTCCGAAGAGTCTGAACTATCACTGGATGAACTCTCGTTCTCAGCAATGAGTGTCCCCGGGTCCTGCTCATTCCAATCGGATTCGTCTGCTTTGCTAGACGTCGAAGCAGCTTGAACTGAATCGTCCTTCCGTCCTAACGGAACCACTGGTGGAATCATCCCCTTATGGGCACGTTGGCGATGCCTCTTGACATTAGCAATTCTGTTTGACTTATAATCACATATGTCACAGCTATACTCAGTCATTGCATAACTAACTACATGCTCTTTGAAAGCATCCTCACTCGAACAAATCTGCGAGCACATTGGACATCGTTTGGCGCCAGTGTGTTTGGTAGTCTTTGTGTTCACCATCATCTGTGTCTGCAAATAGAACAACAGATACTTAATACCCAGTATCATAATCTTTGAGGTATACAGGTGGTCTTCGATTTCTAAATGGTCTATGAGGAGGATTTACGACAAGTTCACTCTCGTTATCTAAGTCACATGGTTCGTCATTGTCAGACTTTGAAACACTCGTGTCATCTACATTAACTGAGTCTGATTGTGAAGGTGATATATCGTCAGTCTCACCTAGCAAAGTCTGGGAACGTAAACGCCGTATTCTATCAGTATGGATCACTTGGTCGGACCCTCTCCTACCACAGTCTACAAAATATGTGACGTCTGTCATTTTCTTTTTAACAGTGTAGGGACCAAACCAATATGAAGTGAACTTAGGGGATTTCCCAGTTTGTGTTCTAGGGAAGTAAACACATACTCTATCACCTGGAGAGTAAGTCTCCCAATGTAACTTCCTATCGTGATAATGTTTTTGTCTTGCCATCATTTGACCAGTGTGGACTCTAACATGGGTGTGGGCATTTTCTAAGCGTTCTTGGAGTAACCAACACCACTTACTTTGTGTTTGTGGTTTAACCTGAGATGGCATTTCGTACATTATATCTAGTGGGGTGCACACTTCTCTGCCTAACATGAGGGCATTTGGTGTATACCCTGTCGTCTCGTGCACTGATGACCTGTATGCCATCATAACGAAGGGTAGTTGCTCATCCCAGTCGTTATGGTTTTCATTGACGAAAGCACTGAGCATGGATGTTAGGGTGCGGTTAAAGCGCTCTACCATCCCATCAGATTGAGGGTGGTAAGGAGTTGTGCGTGTCTTCTTTATTCCAAGAAGTTTACACATTTCTTGAAATAGAGCACTTTCAAACTGACTGCCCTGATCTGAATGAATAGTTGCTGGCACGCCAAATCTACTTATCACATGTTCAACCAGGATTTTGGCACAAGTGGCAGCTTCCATGTTTGACATAGGAAAGCTTTCTGTCCACTTGGTAAAGTAGTCCGAGATGACCAGGACATACTTATTACCAGCGTCTGTTACAGGGAGTTCACCAAGGATGTCTAATGCTAGACGTTCCATGGAGTAACCAGTTTGGACTAGTTTCATAGGCGCTCGTTTAGGTTTGTTTTCGCCCTTTCTTTTCGTGCAAAACTCACATCCTGTGACATACTGACGGACATCTGCTTGTAACTTGGGCCAGTAATATCCCTTTCTTATCTTATCAAGAGTCTTTTTAATGCCCAGATGTCCAGCAGTTCTTTCGTCATGACAGTACTGCAAGATTGTTCTTCGCTCACTTAGTGGAACAAGTGCCTGATATAAAGCTTCATTTAATTCAAAGTTGTCCCATCTTCTGTACAGTATATTGTCAATTATGCACAGCCTTTCAAATTGACTGTAAAGAGACTTCAGGAAGTAGCTCTCACCGTCAATGGTTTTGGAGTCTGGTCGGGTCTTATTGTCTAGCCACGATCTGACGTTTAATAAGTCTTTATCATTAGATTGAACTTCTTGCATTGGCAACAGAGATGATGAGAGGCTTAACACATGTTCAGATCTAGGATGCTCACTGTCCCAGTCTGTGTGATAGCCACATTGCTTGCAGGGTAGCCTACTTAAAGCATCTGCATTCGTGTGCTGCTTACCAGGTCTATGCTGTATATCAAAGTCAAACTCTGATAAGATCTCAAGCCATCTGGCGAGTTGGTTCTCTGGATTTTTGAAATGCATGAGCCACCTTAATGAGCTGTGGTCGGTCCTGATTAGGAATTTACGTCCGTATAAATAATGTCTAAAATGTCTGACAAAGTGGACGACCGCCAAAAGCTTTTTTCGTGTAACGCAGTATTTGCGCTCAGACTTGGATAACGTGCGACTGGCATAAGCACAGACTCTCTCTGTCCCGCCAATGTTTTGTGAGAGTACAGCTCCTATCGATGACTCACTTGCGTCTGTGTCCAATATGAAAGGTTCGGCAAAATCCGGATTCCTAAGAATCGGAGGGGAGGTCAGAGCTTGCTTTAATTGCTCAAATGACTTTTGACATGTGTCTGTCCATTTGAATAGTCTCCCTTTCTTTGTTAATGTGTGTAGGGGACCAGCAAGATATGCAAAGTTTGGGACAAACTTCCGATAGTAACTACAAAGTCCCAAAAACGATCGTACCTCAGTAACATTCTTTGGCACAGGCCAGTCGATTATGACTTGTATCTTGTCTTTACTAGTGGCTGTCCCAGATTCAGAAATGACATGGCCTAGGTACTCAACTTCTTTGGCAAATAGAGTACATTTTTTTGCCTTAAGTTTGAGACCAGCTTGGGCGAGGCGACTGAATACCATTGTAAGATTTTCAATCATTTGTTCAAACGACTTGCCTACGACAATTATGTCGTCCAGGTAGACTAGACAAGTCTCAAATTGTAGTCCTCTCAGAACGGACTCCATCAATCTCTGAAACGTTGCCGGGGCATTGCAAAGCCCAAATGGCATGACAGAGAACTCAAAGAGTCCTCTTCTAGTGGCAAAAGCTGTCTTGTGTTGGTCGTTTGGGTCGACCGCTACTTGCCAATACCCCATACAGAGATCAAGGGTCGAGAACCATTTGGCTCCGGATAAGTGGTCTAGGGATTCCTGAATAAGTGGCAGTGGATATGCATCCTTGACTGTCACTTCATTTAATTTCCTATAGTCAACACAAAAACGAGTTGACCCGTCCTTTTTCTTAGCAAGGACAATAGGTGATGACCACGGACTGTCTGACGGATGGATGACTTTCCTGACGAGCATGGCTTCTATATGTTTATCAACTTCTGCATGCATATGCTCAGGAAGTCTCCTGGGGGCTTGTTTAATAGGAGTCGTAGCTCCTGTGTCAATCTTATGTTTGACAGACTCGGCTCTGCCAAGATCAATGTCATCTTTAGCAAACAAGTTCTGATGTTTGAGTAGGAACTGCTTGAACAAATCGCATTGTTCAGGACTGAGTCTCTTTGACGTGTCCTCGAATAGTTTGATTAGGTGTCCCGGTATGTTATCATTTTCAGGGACAGTACCTGTGTCAATGACATCTGTGATTGGTACGTATTGAGCAACGACAGTTCCCTTTCTAATATTCTGATTATCACTATGCAAGTTCATCAATCTGACAGGTACTCTTGTTGAGCAGTCTGTTACGGTACGAGCAGTGAGAGCTCGGTCAGATTTGGTGAAACTCTCAATAGGCTCAATAATGCCAAGTCCTAAATCAGTAACTGGTTTGCCAGCTTGTGTCTGTACCGGACACATTGTCACTACCTCTGACATTGGAGGAAGATTCAGTGTCTCATCTAGGAAGACACGATAGCAGCCAATATTTCCCTCCATGATAAGATTTACAGTGTTGCCATCTATGACAATATTGCCATTCACTATGTCGATGGAACAAGTATGACTTTTCATAAAGTCGAGCCCTAGAATGCCATCAACACCAATATTAGCTACTGCCATCTTTTGATGTATGTCCATGCCACCAATTTTACATAGGAGAGTTGTCACTCCTTTAATTGATAGGGCAGAACCATCTGCAATGAGTATATCTGATTCCATTTTCTCAAGTGACGTGTCATGCACAAGGTTCTGAGCAATAATACTGATAGTAGCACCAGTATCTATGAGTAACTTGACTTGTTTGCCATTCATTTCAGCGCTTAAGAACATGCCTGATTGACCAGTCACATTCGCGCTACCTAAGGAATTTGATGAGCCTTGTTTGGTTTCAAGTGAATTTTCGGTTGGACCTTATTTTTCTCTCTTCTTCCTTTCCTCTTGTTTTGCTTTTATGTAAGCACGACACCTTCTTTGGATGTGACCTTCCTTGTTACAATAGAAACATCGTACCTTTGGTCTACCTTGATAGGCAGGACTAGGTACACCTTGATAGACAGGAGGAAGTCCCGTCGGTACAGTGATGTCCCTGTTTTGACTCTGTCTTAAGTCCTGAATTTCTTTTCTCATGTCTGACAGGGCTTTATTCGTGTCCTGTACTAGTTTTAGGACATCTTTGGAGTTGACATCGGTCACTTTGTGACATTCAGCTGCCCTAACACAACCTGTACCATCACGTTTCTTTTCAGCATTATTAAATGCGTCAAGCTCTACTGCTAAGCAGACAGCTTCATTAAGATTCTTTGGTCGTGACTGTTTTATTTTGAGGCGCATGTCAGCATTATGAAGTGCGTCTATGAAATACTCTTTTGCGAGAGTTTCCTGTACATCAGACGGCGCTTTTGCGTAAGCAAGGTTAGTAAGTCGCCGTATGTCTTGGCCTAGCTCAGGGATTGACTCTGACGCTTTTTGTCTTCTCTCTTTTAATTGGGCTCTATATAAGTCCATTTGGTTGGACGGACAAAACCTGTCCTCCAAAGCAGTGCATAGCTCTTTGTAATTTTTGCGAGATTCTACAGGCAAGTTACCGAGTACTGCCTGTGCACCTCCACGTAATGATACGGCGAGAAATAGACCTTTCTCTGCCTCATTCCAGTCATTTAGCTGTGCACATATATCAAAATGTGACTTAAAGTCAATCCATGACGACTTTCCGTCGTATGTAGCTGTCTTAATTATATTCTTTTGAAACCTGACACTGCCCAAACTAGTGATATTGTTTCTAGTAGGTGAGGGGGATAACCCTTGCTGAGGATGATTAAATGATGCGGTATTTACGTTCCCTTGGACGTCAGTGCCATGTCGAGTGTCACTGGTCTGTCTACCCCTATCACTTTGTGCATCACTAAGTAAATGTGCGTCAGGAAATGAAACCCTTCTACTCGGCGAGGGTGTCCTGACATTTGTCCGTGTATTAGGTATGTCACGTCTGGGCTGCCGTAATGCACTTCGTCGTATAACTGAGACGGGTGTCGATTGACGAGATAATTCAAACTCGAGCGTCGCTATGTCACTCTCTAGTTTGGATATTTCATACGTTAGGTCGGTGACTCTGTTCATTGTAAATATATCAATTAAATGTCAATGAACGTACAGTTAAAAGTATAACAAATTTATTTTCGACCACCGCTTGCCACCAAATTTTGTAACGTGAAATTGTCCGAGCGGAATTAAAGTACGGGGATCGCCTCTAAATTTACATAGAGATTTGTTAACTTGTATAAGATAATAGATTTTCCTTTTAGACTATCTGTCCTAACAATGATTGGTACATGTAAAATTAAATCAGTATTTATGTACATACAAAGATTATAAAACAAATACAATCTAATAACTTATATACAGTATTAATCTAGTGTCGCACCCTTCAGTGAGACTTTGGCTTGACACTCCGTGGCGAGCCACTTCGTGTCGTGCCAATGCTTGTCCTAACCACCTAACCGTCGTAGCCTAATGTGTCTTAGACAAACGTGTCGCGACAAAGGCTTGTCACGACAAGTGCTCTAACTTACACTCCCTAACATAAACAAGTTGTCCAAGCGGCCTTATTCAGGGCTTACACTTCACTGACAACTGAATGTAAATATACCTTCGTAAATCTATCAGCGTAGATAAAACTGCTACCGTACGGCTACCGTCACAATCACAGAGTGAAGGCGACGATTGAAATCTTGCTTTTATGTAGTGGATCAGTCCACCTGCATTTAGGGGTGACAGCTAGTTTGGACGATTCTAATAATACTGAGTCGTTTAGAGGCTTCAGTTACTCATTACTTAAAGCGTTTAAAAGACTTCCTATCTAATATTGTTACAAAAACACCAAAACACCCCATTGAATGCAAAAACACAGAGCAGAAATGGACAGTAAGAAATACAAAAGGGACAAGGAACAACAAAACACAATATAGAAACATGAAAAACAAAACTACACATAAACCAACGAGACCAATGGGGAACCGGTGCCGATTTCAGACGACCAGCTGCCACGCAAGTAGCAGACAGTATGGCTATCCGGATTACAACAAGCAACACAAAAACCGCACACGTACAACAAGCAACACAAAAGCTGCACACGTACAACAAGCAACACAAAAGCCGCACACATACAACAAGCAACACAAAAGCCGCACAAGTACAACAAGCAACACAAAAGCCGCACAAGTACAACAAGCAACACAAAAGCCACACACGTACAACAAGCAACACAAAAGCCACACACGTACAACAAGCCACTCAAAAGCCGCACAAGTACAACAAGCCACCCAAATGCCACACAAGTACAACAAGCCACTCGAAAGCCGCACAAGTACAACAAGCAAAACAAAAGCCGCACAAGTACAACAAGGAACACAAAAACCGCACAAGTACAACAAGCCACTCAAAAGCCACACAAGTACAACAAGCCACTCAAAAGCCGCACAAGTACAACAAGCCACTCAAAAGCCGCACAAGTACAACAAGCAAAACAAAAGCCGCACAAGTATAACAAGCAATACAAAAGCCGCACAAGTACAACAAGCCACTCAAAAGCCGCACAAGTACAACAAGCAAAACAATAGCCGCACAAGTACAACAAGCCACTCAAAAGCCGCACAAGTACAACAAGCAAAACAAAAGCCGCACAAGTACAACAAGCCACTCAAAAGCCGCACAAGTACAACAAGCAAAACAAAAGCCGCACAAGTACAACAAGCAACACAAGCCGCACAAGTACAACAAGCAGCACAAAAGTCGCACAAGTACAACAAGCCACTCAAAAGCCGCACAAGTACAACAAGCCACTCAAAAGCCACACACGTACAACAAGCAACACAAAAGCCGCACAAGTACAACAAGCAACACAAAAGCCGCACAAGACAACAAGCCACTCAAAAGCCGCACAAGTACAACAAGCAAAACAAAAGCCGCACAAGTACAACAAGCAACACAAGCCGCACAAGTACAACAAGCAGCTCAAAAACCGCACATGTACAACAAGCCACTCAAAAGCCGCACAAGTACAACACGCCAAAAAAAAAGCGACAATGAAGACAAAACACCAAGCATAAAACACGACACCAATGAATGACCTAACATAAACAAACGAGTCTAATATTAATAGGGAAGTGTTCCAACTCTATACCTTCATGAAGAAAATTTCAAACCATTTTTTCTGCACCAGAAACGTGTTTCGGATATTAAATTCTCATCAGTGATGCTTCCAGTGGAGCCACCAAAATTTATTTCAGTAGCACCCTCTTTTATTTTTTGAATTTAGATTTGTACATTTACTTTTAAGAGGGTGCGCAACTCCAAATATCCTGTCGATTCAGCAGCAAATCCAAATAAAATATATGTTCAATATAGCATTGGAGGGATGGTGCTAAGATGTTAACCTCCTTTAATTTCGATGATAGTCTTGAATGGAATGAAGTTTTCGAAATAGCAAAATAATATTAATGATGTCAAATCGATAAAGGGCCAAAACGAAGCTTCTTTCAGGCGACAGGGCTCCGATGCCATCTAAGGTCGGGGTTTTGACACGTTAGTACACAAATTATATACTTATATCCAGATTACGTGCGCACAACCACCCCACTGGTTAACCAGAGGTCTCGAAGAACGCACAATAGTGTCATATTATATCCTCCTGAATAAAGTGTGACGATTTTACGACACAAAAAACCTGACCAAACCCCATAAAAGAAGTGATAACCTCACCTTCTATTCCTTCAAAAAGTTACTAGGGCTGTTCATACTCATATATCTACTTTTATTTCAACCACTGAGCAGGTATCGCTGCTGGTGGACTGTAAGTCCCCCGAGGATATCGCTCACCTAGTTTAAGTGTTTACGCACTGCATTGAAATATATTCCAAATTTCCTGTCATCAAATAAGACCTAAATTTCTAAAACTACGGGGTATCTCCCTCATTGCATAGCTCTGTCCTTAGCTGGGTTTCGGCATATTTTGATCGGTCATGTTTAGAATTAAGCTCCTTGCGCCTACCCTCCAACGACTTTTGCCCTATTTTTCACTTAAATACGCTTCCGAATAAACCCTACACAAAATTTGGAGCCGCTCATTTTGGCAAGAGTAAATTAAAGCTCTGTATTGTTGATGGCGCCAGGAAAATTCACTTTGGCTACTGACGAGGATTAAAATATCCGAAACACGTGTCTAGTACAACAAAATTGGTACTTTAAAACATATATTTCAATATTGACAATTTCCCATCTGGGGTGCCTGCATATACTGTATGAAATACTAATATATAAATGTCACTATGTAGGAGTTAAAGAAGATCCTGACGATAATCTCAACAGCACTCACAATAGAGCGCAAAATTAAACATCGACGGACCCCTAGCAAGCTAGAGGTGGGACCAGGTGCCCGGGAGGAGTAAGCATCCCCTGTTGGCTAGCCGCACCCGCCGTCGATGTTTATGAAGTATGGAAATGAAAATATAAAAACTTCATGCACTGTCTGACGTTGTCTATATAGAAAGTGCTATGGCGACAATGTCAAGGAAGTATATTCAAAACACTTACTGTCAAACCCCTCGCGGGGATTTTTTTACGAGCTCCACACGGCAAAGGGCATAAGTGTGATACAAATGAGTTAAAGAAGATCCTGACAATAATCTCAACAGCACTCACAATAGAGCGCAAAATTAAACATCGACGGACCCCTAGCAAGCTAGAGGTGGGACCAGGTGCCCGGGAGGAGTAAGCATCCCCTGTCGGCTAGCCGCACCCGCCGTCGATGTTGCAGACGCATTTGATTCGTCAATTATTGTTTCGGAGAGCCCTTCCGTGTGAAAAATGCAAAGTTCTCATTACGTTCATGAAAATTTTTAAGGACTCCAAGGACGTACTAAGAACGTCGTGAGAGAACGTATAGGTGTGACAGGGGCTTTATGAAGTATGGAAATGAAAATATAAAAACTTCATGCACTGTCTGACGTTGTCTATATAGAAAGTGCTATGGCGACAATGTCAGGGAAGCATAAGTGTGACACAAATGAGTTAAAGAAGATCCTGACAATAATCTCAACAGCACTCACAATGTAGTGATGTTACGTCTTCAAATTCATAGCATCATTTAAGAACAGATAAATTTGCAGCATGGACCAGACATAACACGTTTCTGATACTTAACCCTTGTCATTGATCCTCAATCCAAACAAAGAAATATTGACAAAGATTGAAAGTTATGTCCAAATATTACCGAAAGACGTAGCAGTATGGATGGGATATACTACTAGAACCCCTATTAAGAAATTTTGAGAAAATTTGGTGAACAGAAATTTTCGAATGTGTTTGAGGAGACGATCAACCGAAGTTATCGGACTTGGCTGCACTTTTAATGTGGGAGGATGTTCAGACATTAATCCTGTTAAATCTGTTGACTGTCCAAAATCGATACGGGATGCCGTTGTCTAACTCGATTGGCACATGAATGAAAGTTCAACACAACATGAAAAGTTCAACACAAATTCAATATCATATGCCAAAAACCATAATGGAAAGGCTTTCGCATTTTGGAAAAATACAACAGAACATCACAACGCGATAACAAAATTGAACAAAACGTCGGAGACAACTTCACAAGCCCCATAAAAACACGAAGGACGACTTATCTAATAGAAATGAGGGGATGAACCATGAATTAATGAACCATCTCCAGTACAAGCGTGGAAGGCATTGCCGAATGCAATACCAGAAGAAAGGTACATGTACATTTTATGCACGTTGTCAATGTAGATCTATCCAGTAACCACACTATTTGCATTTATGGAGCAACTGATCGATCTATGATGGTTTCGGATATGCTTTTGTCTTTGATTTATACGTAGATCTGTCTTATTGCTTGTGCGTGTGATCAATTGTAATGTATGTGGTCAGCAGTGTCCTTGAGCATGTTGTCTTTGAGTACAATCGTTTATTTTAATAGTCTCTCGATTACATGTTTGATTTTGAAACTTGCAGTGTAGTTTATTTTTTCTTATACATGTATATATTGATTTCATGTTCGTGTATGAACATCGACGGTGGTACGGCTAGCCAAACAGGGGATGCTCACTTCTCCCCGGCATCTGGTCCCACCTCTCGCTTGCTAGGGATCCGTCGATGCTCAACATAGTGCTCTATTGTGAGTGCTGTTGAAATTATCGTCAGGATCTTCTTTAACTCATTGCAATGGCCATTAATCAAGCCATGATTTCATATCTTCGCATTTCTGATATCGCGCCTGTCATTTTTATTTCGGAACTAAAATACAATAATTATGGGAATTTAACAATTTCTATCACTCCTTAGATAACGATTTTTGTTCCAACTCTTTATCTTTTTGATCAACATTTCAAAATAGTGGTGACTATAAGTTCTGGTTAGCCAAAGCATATTCTTTCAAACAGGACATACTTACCTAATCTGTACATCAAAATGTGCATCGAAACAATCATCGAATTTGACAGGTTTCCATGGAGTGTTGCGACGGGTGTTGCATGCAATCAGGAGACACTGACTCTCCGCGGGCACCTGGTCTTACTTCGGAATGTTGTTCATTACGGGGTTCGCAGCCGTTCCGATGGTAATTTTCACGATTTGACCTTGCCTTCTCGACTTTGAGACTGAATAACTGTTTAGGTACTTTAATTGATGTTTATTCACTGTTAGGTATAGATTTCGAACGTCGCAGTGGTGTCCATAATCTCTTATATATCTTCTGGTACCAATCTCTCAATATTATGGACAAAGAAATGATATCCTGATAATATTTTCATTGAATTGTCCAAAATCACTTAGCGCCAAATGGTACGTGGGTTTAAGAAAAAACGTAGACACTAAAGATCGGTATTTTGAGACGTTTTTGTTATCTTAACTATAATTATGTTTTTTTTCATACATTTTATATCAAAATAAATTGAAAAGTTGACCGATGCTGATTTTTTTTATACCTTAATATGTACAACTTAAACCGTAAACAAAAAATTTACTGTAGAAAAAAAAAACAACAAAAATTAGAAAAAAACTCTTCTTCGATAGTTTATCCAGTTCAAAGCTCCTACTCATATGTTCAAAGAATTTTTTTTGCATCAGCTCGTTTTCCTTTGGTAATTAAGCTCGCATGAAGTGACAATAGAAGACTGTTTGATGATGTAGATAAAAGAATATTTACATGCTTTTCACGTCGGGTCTACTTTTTAACAGAAAGATATCTAAGACCCGTTTACGATATCTGGGAAATCTTATCTAAAGGACATGTAGCAAAGCGTGAAACATAATTGCTAATCAAATATACATGTCATAACATTTGATTAATTAACTTTGAAAATTCCATGTTTAGTAGCAAAGTGCACTTTTCGAGAAAGATTAAGTATGACATATCGATCTTGCAGAGGTGATATTAACTACGTCACTTTAACCAACATGATATCATAAATCAGACAATGTATGTAGGATTCCCTCCTATTTGGTTACAAGTCTGTCAAGATATCAGCATACCAATGTTTTATTCAGGATCATATTTTGTGGTGTGGGAGGTTTATAGTAACTGTAGTACATTATTGCCATCTTTTCTTTACTTTCGTATAATTTCATAATGATTATGAATAAGTAATGAGAAAAGTAAAACCCTTTACAACGTGTAGTATCAATACGACATGTAGTAATGTAATATAGTTATCTGACATCTGTAACTCCATTCTTAGATATCAGCTGCGTGCATATCATTGGATGTTTAGATCATTGCCAATCTTTTCATTAGCCCACGTTTCTGTTCAGATCCATCGTAGAATTTCTGTCCGAAAATTCTGAGTAGCCGAGCCGACGTTTTTGCCACTCTAAGATTTTTAAAAAAGTTTAGTTTTTCATACCATGACTGCATCTTTTTCATCTTGTCATTTAAAAAAGTGGTTTTATCTCTTTATTTATAAAGTGTCAAATTATGGCTTTCAAAGCGCGACTGAAACATTGGACGGTGAAGCAGAAACAATTTTAACTTCTTCGCCATTCTTTTGTCGAGAGCGAAAACATGTCTGTCTTTCTAATCTGGTGAACCGAAAAAGAAAATTTATCTATTTTCTATTTTGCCACGATTAATATTGAGGACAAGCGACTACTTATCCACAAATTTTGAAGAAGAGTACTTCAGTGGTACAATAGAATAATTTTACATATCGATTTAATCATCTCCATTGTAAAGTATGGTAAATTCGATGCCTGGGAAGGTACTATAAACTATATATTCTCTGAAAGGGAATGATGCCCTGAGTACAGATATTAATAAGACTCCCTGATCTAAAAAAGGGGGGAAATAACTCTTGTACAACTTAGGTATTATGTACATATTATATAGGGAAAACAGACAATTTAAATGCTTTCTAAGTAATTCCCCTTTGTTTTTCTAGCCCCAAAATTATTATTTCTGAACTGTGGGCATTATTATCTTTTAGAAAATATAAATTTATAGTACCTTACCAAGCATGAAAAAATGTCATATTGTACATCGGAAACATTCCAACAACATAAAAAAAACCACAGTGACTACTACAGCGGAATCACATTCACGAACTGCAACAAACAATGAAGACAACAAACGCCTCGAGACAACGCGAACCTTATAACAAGAACAAAAAATATAGCAAAGACATCACAGAAACTCGAATGACAACAAAAAAGAATTTCAAAGCAGAGCAATATGCATTCAGGGCCGACGTCAGACGGTCATCCGCTTTTAAATCACAGCAGATGGTACAATGTATATAAATCATAGAACATGTGCAATGACAAATATGGACAATGACCCTATCCCAATACACAGTACAAAATAGATAATTCAGGAAATCACAAACCGAAGGCATACGAATAAACATTACAGAAGTACCTATCAGTTATTCAGTCTCATAGTCGAGAAGGGAAGGCAAAAATCATTAGATTTTCCACGGGAACGGTTGCGAACCTCGGAATGAACGAATTTCCAAAGTGAGACCAGGTGCCCGGGGAGAGTCAGCGTCTCCTGATTGCATGCAACACTCGTCACAACAGCTCCATTGAAACCTGTCAAATGTGATTGTCTCGATGTACATTTTGATGTACATATCAGGTAATATGTCTTGTTTGGTGATGATGACAGCCATTCAATAACAATGTAGAATGTCACTGATCATTCTGTAAAGGGGGATCTCATATGTTTTTATTACATCCCCGTAGCGACAGAAGAACTTCCTCAATGAAACATGAACCAAAGCAAACAAACAAAAACCTCAACCACATGAAAAGAAAGCGAACTCCCAATTTGGAGTGAGACCAGGTGCCAAGGAAGAGTCAGCATCTCCTGCTTGCATGCAACACCCGTCGCTTCAATTCGGCACAAATATCATAAATTATATTATGTGCTGAATATACAAAAATAATGATTTTCATAACTCATGAAAATTCTTTAATTATCAATATCGAAATACATAAAATGTACATGTATTGTTATCATTCCTATGCGGCATATGCGCATTGCATCAAGGTACTTTTCATAAGTGATGCTCAAGAACGACAGGAGATATAATCAATATATTGCATTTTATGAAGACCGATGTTCTAAACATGACCAACATTTATTGACAAGGAACGAACTCATAAAGGACAGAGCTTCTACAACATAAGTGTTTGATAATTTTCATTGGATTGCAACACGTATTCCAATAAACATCACAGAAGTACCTATCACTTATTCAGTCTCAGAGTTAAGAAGGCAAGGCAAAATCATTAGAATGTCAATTTGAACGGTCGCGAACCTCGGAATGAACAACATTCCGAAGTGAGACCAGATGCCCGGGGAGAGTCAGCGTGTCCTGATTGCACGCAACACCAGCAGCTCCATGAAAACGTGTCAATAATGAGTTACTGTAACTTCATCTTTCTGCAAAATAAATACACATACTTGCCGGAGATCTCAGTCATATCCTTAATGAATATATTATTAAATATTAGATACATATATGAAAACGGTCATTCACATGTTTCACTACACATACTTAATACAAGATTTTGCATTTTAAGGTCTTCGGATAGATAAGTTGATCAATATTATATTCTATTGTATTATAATTTCAATTCACCATTGAATACGATTTTAGTGACATTTCATCGCAAGATATTTCAAAAATAGGGATCCAATCTCTTTCATTTAAATATTTTCACTTAATTGAAGCTGTGTCATTTTATCGTAAATATCAATAGAGTAGTTTTAGTGATACATACATTGTCAAGATTTCTCTCGTGAAAGTTAAGCTTTGCTTTCATTTACTCTTAGTTCCGTAGCATTGTCAACTTGAAACAATTCATAATTAGGCTGAATAAGAAATTAAAGTAATGATCTTTTTCAAATAGGGTTGACATACTTAAGACCTATCTTCACAATTTCTTCATCATTATTACTGAGACTTACACCCAGGCTTTCTGTGCTCTAATGATCTTGTTTTGTTCTTCACCTTTCGTTGAACCAAAGGATAATTTTCATATTTCATTTCTATGTGAAGTACAGTAAAAACCATCTGAAAGTTGAGAGCCCTCTTCTGACCCTTATATTCTACATTGTTCACTGTGCCTTTGCTCTTACTCCCCGTTTATAAAAAAAAACTTCTCCGAGAGCAGCTCGCACAATCCATTATCAAAGCTTTTTGTTTCTCGGGTATCTTCTCCACAATGGATATATGAACTGATTTTTATGATCTTTGCTAGGAATGGAACATGTGTAGCATTAGATGTGTTTTTCTTTTCGTCTATATCCTCAAGCACATGGGGTCACCAAAGTAATAAATGATTATATTATCATCTAATTGAAAAATATTTACTTCATATCCCATATTCAAAGCACAATGATGTTCTGAAATGATAGCTCGGAAAACTTTCAAATTTTGTCAAACATGTTGAATTAAAGAAGATCCTGACGATGATCTCAACAGCACTCACAATAGAGCACAAATGTGAGCATCGACGGACCGCAAAATAGAGGTGGGACCAGGTGCCCGGCAGGAGTAAGCATTGAAGTGATTTTACCATCTTAGTAAAATCTTACTTCCTATCATTGATTTGATAGAAGGGAGAGTTTGGACTTTTGAACTTCGCGTTCTGTTTCATTTGTACGTTAAATGAGTAGTACTCCAAAATAGTACAACAGAGATATTGTGGATAAATAAAGAATTCAGCTGCTATCTAATGATTCCCTCACCAAGAAGAGAGTTACTATTTGCATATTTCCAAATCATTTTTCAGGGGCTTAAAAAAGTAGCCTGAGGTCAAACAGAGCTATTTATCTCCTTCATTGGATGTGAATTTGATTCAATAAAAAGGACATTTATTAGGGATTTGACATTATGGGCGAGACAATAATACCGAGACAAGCAGAACTACAAACCGACCTCTCCCATAACCTTCATGGGAATACAAAGGACTCTTCCAGGGAAAATAATTACATCTTCTTCTCATTACGTCTTTTCTTCTTTTTAACTTCATTGTAATTTTCTCTCAGACTCTATCAAACTTAGCACATCACTGTCAATTATTCATATCTGACCCAGTCTGTTATGCGTGAAACCATTTATATTGTTTTGTAATACCCTGCATCTGTACACTATCCACAGGCGACGTCAGAGTAGTAACTTCGTCCTCTGTCGTTGGTTTATTCGTATTGCAAATGTTACACCATCCCCGAGCATGCTCAAACAACAACGAACTCGTTTTGAGAGCAAGGTGATATACCGGAAAACTAAGGGAATATTATACGTTATCCAGTGTTTTATAGGGGATTGAGAAATATGACGTCAACAGCGTCTCAGTAGAAGCTTAGGGCCTTTTGTGTTTCATGTTTCTATGGTGTTAGCTGGTCTCGTTGGTTTGTGTGTGGTCTTTTGTATTTCTATGTCATGAGTTGATGCTCCTTGTCCCTTTTGCTTCTCCTTCTATGGATGTCTGTTCTGTGTTTTTGCATTGGGGGTTTTAGGGTTTTTCTTTGGGTGCTGCAACCGAGTGTTGTTGGAGATCCCCTCCTTTCTTGTTTAGGGCAATGATTGTTCAGAGTTATTACAATGCTTTATTCGCATATTGCTCATGTTTACGTTCATAACAAAATTGTTCAGACCTTATGTCTCTTATGGAAATGAATGCAATATGCTTAAAATAAGATTAAAATGAGAACCGAAGTCATACCTTATTAACGATACTCACATAACACGACATCCGTCGTAAAGTCAAATTAATGGAATATAGAAATGCTTTATAGTTCTTTATTTAGTGGAACATTGACGAATTTCCGTCAAGCGTGCGGGAAATAATTTAAAACAACAAAGAATTATTCATGCTTAACAAAATTACGAAGTTGAATTAATATCTCCTTTGGAAATCAAAGAAGTTATTTGTCTCAATATATTATACATCGAAGTTTTTTTTACACTCTTCAAGCGACGTCGTTTCCGTCAAAGTTTTCGGGATCTCCTCCTGACGGAATATTGGTTTTTTTTTTTACTATCGAACTACATTAATTTCTAACCAAATAGAATACCTCCATATCTTAAGAAATCGGAATTATAAAGTCCTTTACACGCGTCAATCTTTTTATTCTTAGCTCAACAGATTTTCTTTTACTACTTAAAAAGAAATTGCTGCGCTGAAGTGTTATGAAATTTATATATTAAAAAAAAAATGGGTTTAGCGTACGATAGAGCTAAATGTAAAATGTATGATTTCAAATTATTTATCAAAAAAGTAAAGTTTCATGGATGATCATACTATCGGATTTTGTCTGAAAACAAAAGGAGGGGATCTCCAACATGACTCAGTTGCAGCATCCACAACAAAGCGCCGAAACACCCAAAATGCGAGAACACAACAAGAGACACCAAAGGCACATGAATGAGTTAAAGAAGATCCTGACGAGAATCTCAACAACACTCACAATAGAACACAAAATTAAGCATCGACGGACCCCTAGCCAGCTAGAGGTGGGACCAGGTGCCCGGGAGGAGTAAGCATCCCCTGTTGGCTAGCCGCACAAGCCGTCGATGTTTCAGCACGAAAAGGAAAACAATATACAAAATTCATGCACTGTCTGACATTATGTCTATATAGAAAGTGAAAACACAAAAAGCTAACCAAGAAGACCCATGGGTAACCGGTGCCAACTTGGGACGGCCATCTGTACGACGTAAATCTACCACATATATTCAATACAATACACCGGGGGATATAAAGAATTGGACGAAAATGGGGCTTATGAACACCCACAATATTTTCTTTTCCTTTGAACTTGAGACTCCTCATAATAAACATAGGAATACAAAGAACTACGGCTGTTCTTTTATAAAGCTTCGCAACGCAATCCTGTAATCATCTTCGCGAGCCAAGGGTATTGATACATCATGTTACTCAAGCACGGCGTATCAATACCACTGGCTCGCAAAAATGTCCTGAAATGGGAAATTTGGTGACAAGGGAAACATATTGAGAGAAAAACAGAAATGATTTCAGACTTCTTTCTGAGGGCAATGCCACTTACTGAGATATTACTAGTATATACGGACTTTAATGTGAACCACTGACTTTGTCACTGAAAAAATTGTTTGTACGATACAATGAAAAGATAAAACAGATAAAGTGTTCTACAAAGTTTGAAAATACCCATCCAGTTCCCTTTTTCCGTGATGAATAAAGATATGTGAGGTATAACCAATCAAAACACACCATTTGATACATTAAGCGGTTTTAACTTTTTCTGTACGACTTCAGTGTATTGCTAGCAATCATTACTCTTTCATGGTACCTTATCTAATATCTGCAAGGGAATCGCTTTTCTTCCTTATTAGTACGTTATGGTTGCTTTGTTTGGTGTTGAATATTGACCGCTTTTATGTCTGACATTAATTCACTCATAATTATGACATAAGGAAACATATTCACATGAATTTTGTTTTTCATATTCCCTTCACTCATTTTGATAGAATGTAGCTTATACATGTACCGTTCATTGAAAGCGAATCTGGAATTTTCTTGTGCAAGTATAGCGAAATGAATTTGAATAGTAGAAGCACTACGTATTAAAGCATCGTTTCCTAACAATCGAATAAAGAAGGTTTAAGGATTCAACTCATTTATTTTTTCTTTCATGCATTGTTAGATTTCTACGTGAAGGGAAACTTTTATGGTATGCGTTAGTTGCCTTCGTTGAGTAAGTATATGGGATAGATATCTGATGGGTTCAGTAAAATTAGGTAAATGAAGTTTTCAGAGTGGGTTAGCAAATGACAATGATCAAATTACTTATTGATCAGTGATGTTATATTTACCAAGACATGTTTCGCTATTCTATTTTTATTCATTGGAAGAATGAGTGCAGAAACCGATTGATATCCAAGATAAAAGGTATTTTATGGTAACACCCCCACTTGACACCTTATATGTTTATCAAACAAATATCAATTATCCATAAAAACATCATGATGGTCAATATTTTTCTTTCATAGATTCAAGTAATCAACTGATGCAGAAAGTATGTAAACACAAAAGGCAAAGAGCAAATACTTATCCACCCTTGAAAGTTGACACTTGGTTACTAGTTTGATTAATAATTAATCCTCATTGGATTCGCTATGTATATAAAGTGGTAAAGTTGATGACCTCTGCAACACATTTTCTATGAATTCTGCAAAAAAAATGGCCCTGGGTACGTTGCCGACGTGTTAATTGTGACGATACTTGACTAAAATGCTTGCAGGCTACACAGAAAAACCAGTCTTCGTAGAAAGATGCAAAAGACAAAATATGCTGAAAAATCTGGTCCATGCTGTAAATTTATCTGCTCTAAAATGATGTTAATGAATTTGAAGACGTTAAACATTTGTACCACTTGGTGAGTGTCACTGCTGGTGGACCAGGAGTCCCCGAGGGCACATGTAGTCAAGTTCGATCAATTTCGGTTGGTCGTTTCTTCAAACGCATTTGAAAATTTCTGACGGTTTCTGAAATAAACCGACGAGACCAATGGGCAACCGGTGCCGACTTTGGATGGCCATTTGCCACGCGAGTAGTAAATGGTGTGGTTATCCTGGATTACGTGCGCACAACCCTCTCACTTCTCCAATTACCCCAAGGTCTCGAAGAACGTACAATTGTGGTGTAAAACAACCTCCTATCTTTAAGATGACCTCATACAAACAAGACCGCAAAACGTAGAGGCCCCAGTAACACAGATGGATATGTAAATGAATATGAAAAGAGGGCGTGCGTAATGCAGTCCGTGCTCTGCCGGCTGTAGCGAGCTCATGTATGAAATCACCCGTGGAGTCCGAATGACATTCAGAGAGGACAGGAGGTTGGGGCCCTGTCTTCTCTTAAGATGTTTGGACAGGGCCCGTCATCGAGTCCCGTCGTCACAGTCAGTCTGAGTGCAAATGAGTTAAAGAAGATCCTGACGATAATCTCAACAGCACTCACAATAGAGCACCATGTTGAGCATCGATGGACCCCTTGCAAGCTAGAGGTGGGATCAGGTGCCCGGGAGGAGTAAGCATCCCCTGTTGGCTAGCCGCACCCGCCGTCGATGTTAATGCACGAAAATGAACACAGTATATAAAATGCATGCACTGTCTAAGGTTATGTCTATATAGAAATTGCTATGGCGACCATGTCAGGGAAATATATTCAAAACACTTACTGTCAAACCCCTCGCGGGGAACTTTTGTACGAGCTCCACACGGCAAAGGGCATAAGTGTGACACAAATGAGTTAAAGAAGATCCTGACGATAATCTCAACAGCACTCACAATAGAGCACCATGTTGAGCATCGACGGACCTCTAGCAAGCTAGAGGTGGGATCAGGTGCCCGGGAGGAGTAAGCATTCCCTGTTGGCTAGCCGCACCCGCCGTCGATGTTAATGCACGAAAATGAACACAGTATATAAAATGCATGCACTGTCTAAGGTTATGTCTATATAGAAAGGGCTATGGCGACCATGTGAGGGAAATATATTCAAAACACTTACTGTCAAGCCCCTGCAAGTCAGAGGGCAAGTTTTAGGACATAATTTTCACAGATTTTGGCAATATTAGATTGAGGATTGAGGATCACTGACAAGGGTTAAATACCCGAAACGTGCAAGTCTGGTCCATGCTGTAAATTTATCTGCTCTAAAATGATGCTAATGAATTTGAAGACGTAAGTAAAAATAAGTACTAGTAAGATTTGTTCCAGCAGAAATCAAATTTATACTAGTAATATGAATTAAAAAGAATCTTATTCTACTTCTACTTAAAGAAACAGAATTTGAATAATGGCAAAACTCGTTGCTTCTTTCTCTCCAGAGTAGTGATATTTTTATGCTAATGAATATTCAAATCCTTACTATAGTTTCTTTGATTATATCCATTCCAGGAAAATTCCACAATCAAAGGAATTAGAATACAGTTTTCATTTTACGAAAAGGATTATCTTCATTGATATGAATATAATATACTTATTTTTATGAATTTGACTTCAAAAGATTTTGACAATGAATAAGATAAGATTAACATAAATTCTTCATCATATTTGAATTATTTTCCTACTTTAAAAACGATTTTGTCTTTATCACCTTAATGACGGTTTCGTAAAGCATCCGTGGTGAATGAGTCTTCTTACTGGGAAATTGTATTTCTGTGATCAATTAAAGAGAATGAGAAATATATTAGCTTTATGCATGTATCAAAACTATGTTGATGACAACACAAAATTCTTTACAAAGAAAATTAGAAAAAAACAACGGTCAATCACCCTTATGCATAATTAGAAGGGATAAGAACTAAGAAGGGATTAGAATAAAACATTATGTTAAGACATGATAGAATAGAATTATGCCATATAAAATAACGATGATTCAGCGTCAAATTTTTTTTATACAACTGCGTTTGAAAAATCTGGAGTATTTAAAATGAAGTTAGAGGTTGCAAGAAAATCTCTAAAATCATTAAGATAGGTAAAAAATATATAAGCCAAAAATGACACACACACACACACGTATATAAATGAAGAATATACATGTATATACATTTCTTTGGGGATTTGGAGTCCATATGCTGATATGTGGCAACTATAATTCAATAAAACATATTCAAAAATTTAATCGAGTGAAAGTCAAACTGAAATGTAAAATTTGAAAGTCACAATCAGTTGTCTCAATTGAAAAATACAAAATGAAACACAATCAAGGATGAGATTCTGAACGACGAGGCTGTAGTGACAACATCGGGACATAACCTCTTTATAAGAAAAAGACACAGACAATAACATCACAATATTCCGTTTTTCGATTTTACATGCCTTTCTTTGATTTGTGCAGGTATCTTACGTAAAAGCATTATGACGTCATTAAAACTTTTGAAAATGTCTAACAATGTTTTCCCGAGTTTTATGCTGGTTTGTATAGAATTTCATGACGTCATAATACATGTGCGTTGACGTCAGATGCATGCATAAATGTAGCTGTATTTCGAAAAGACCGAATTGTAACAAAGGGAAAGCTAATGTCCGCGCAACTCATTTCAGAAATCGGAAAATTGAATTTTGCTTTACTTTGTCGGCATATTTTCCGATTTGAATTTATATAGGGTGATAGATCTCGAAGTCTCATAACTAACGGTATATGATATATGTTTGTACGACCAATACTAGAGCAAGTGACCATATTTCGCCATATTTTTCGTACATTACTTTGAAAATCTCAAAACTTGGAGGCCAATTCAATAATTGCTTATGGTAGAATATGATTTAACTCCATTCTCGATTGAAAAACTACAAAATAATTTATTTTACGCGATTCATTGTTTCCTTCTAAAACTTCAAAATATTTCGTTTCCATGTTTTCGGGGGTGACCATATTTCGCCGTTTTTGTTGATATGTATCCTATTTACACGCAAACGGACAAAAAATGTGATTTCATTTTCAGGAAATGTTTCGTCTCCACTTCTTTAATCATATCGTGCCAAATAAAATGTTTTCTTTTTTGGTTATTGTAAAATTTTCTGATGTTTACGTCTGACAGTTGGTGTTTTCGTTAAATTTTCACCATTTTGTGGTATTTTTTGTCAAAACTGAGTGCAGGATATATCACAATCTATCAAAACATGACCACTACGGTCATATTTGAAAGGATATAGAAAAATAAACTTGATGAACATTTCCGATAAATAATAAATGACGTCGTACAATGACTAATGATGAGAAAACATAATTAGTTAATTTAGTGTGCCATATGTGTATTCCGATAAACCATATTATTCAATCTAGAGTGAGTAATAATAATAATAACTATATTCAAAGTGCTTAAAAACTTAAGTGTTTAACGATGAAACAAGCTATATAATTTCTAAGAAAAATGCCCCTCACAAAAAAAATCTGATAAATAATAATAAAAAAGAGCTTCTCTGATACCAAAGTGTTTTGACAAAACTGAAAAAAAAAAATCACAGTGTTTCCACACATGATAATGTTTATATAAGAACTGTGTTTGAGTAGGAGCTGTTATAATTACGCGATTAGGTTTTTATTTCTTAATTCGTGAATGCTTTTTTTTAGTACTAAGCGATATTTGTTTTTCAATTTGTTCGATTATAATGTGTTGTTATACTTAATGGTCGGTTCTTTTTATTTTATAAAATAAAATGAATTATTGAAAGTAACTTGCAAGTCTGCAATTACAGTTCTAACCAGAATGACTTATCAAGGATTAGGATTTCAAATGATGCAGCTTCTTAACATATATTTGTTGCATTGTAAGGTACACCTCTATGATGTCCCACTCTCCAGAATGGTGGATGATATTCTGTCATAGATCATTTGAACCATCCAACCAAAGATTGTACTCTATGTCTTCCGAAATGGAAGTAACCGGATGTGACATTTCTACCGAATTGAAGCGGCGGGTGTTGCATGCAAGCAGGAGATGCTTACTCTTCCTGGGCACCTGGTCTCACTCCCATATCGGGAGTTCGCTTCTTTTCATATGGTGGACGTTTTTGCTTGTTTGCTTTGGTTCCTGTTTTATCCTGATTTTGTATCCGGTTTCTGATTTTTTGAATTATCGATTTTGTGCTGTATACAGGGATATGGCCATTATCCATATTTGTCATTGATCTAAAAACGTATTGCCCACAAGCGTTTCAAACAGTTTGAGCAACGAACCCTGAAATCTAAAAGCACGTGGAATTATCATATTGAAATACCGTAAACGTGAAAATTTTCGCATGGGGGTAATTTATGCGATTTTCGCGAATAGAGGGATTTCGCGAAAATATCCCCCATACCAAAATATTCCCGTTGCATTCTTACAACAGGGGAAGGTTTTTAAAAAGTCTTGATGTTATAATCGCGAACCCCCCCCCTCCCCCCCCCCCCGCGAAAATAATTTCGTTTACAGTCTGTGATCTATTGATATAATTTAGTGCACCATATGTGTATTTTAATAAACAATGTATCATCAGTGATGCTCGAGGACGAAAGAGAGGTATTCCTAAACAACATATAGTAAATATATATGTATGAAGAACAAAATTCCATTCATGAACTTAAGTATATGCCAAAGAGCCAGCTTGTGACAAAGCTATGCCATGAGGAAGATACACATTAGTCTGTGAATGATTGATCAAATTTAGTATAAGAAAATTAACAAATATATATCAAATCAGTGCAGAAGCACTGTAGAGCTAGGCAAAGAATATCCTCGAGGAATGACAAATACGGAAAAAACCATATCCCTATTAACGGTCTCCGAGATATTTACTCAACATTTTAAATATGGACGTGAAGATATTAACTCAACATTTTTAATATGGACATGAGGATATTTTCGCAACATTTTAGACATGGGCATGAAGACGTGACTCCACATTTAATATATGGACAACTTCGGTTGATCGTCTGTCTCTTCAACGCATTTGAAATTTTCTGTTACAAAATTTCTTGAAATGTCTAAAACGTGGGTCCTGTAGCATCATATCCCATCCATTCTGCTACGTCTTTTGGTACATTTTTGGACATAATAATTTTCATACTTCTTGGCCATATTACATTGTTTAGACTGAGGATCACCGACGAGGGTTTAGTACCCGCAACGTGCATGTCTGGTCCATGCTGTAAATTTATCAGGTTTTAAATTATGCTATTGAATTTAAAGACGTTTAACATGGAGATATTTACTAAACATATTTAAATATGGGCATGAAGATATTTACTCAACATTTTAAACATGGGCAAGGAGATATTTAATCAACAGTTTTAATATGGGAATAAAGATATTAACTCAACATCTTAAATATGGACAATAAAGATATTAAATATGAACAATGAAGATATTTACTCAATATCTTAAATATGGGCATGAAGATATTTATGCAATATTTTAAATATGGAAACGACGATATTAACATTTTTAATATGGGCATGAAGATATTTACGCAATATTTTATATATGGAAACGACGATATTTACTCAAAATTTAAAATATGGATACTTAACTTTTAAAATATGGACATGAAAATATATATTTAACATTTTAGATATGGGCATGATGATATTTACTTAACATTTTAGATAGGGCATGAAATATTTACTCAACATTTTAAATATGGACATGGCGATATTTAATCAACATTTTAAATATGGACATGACGATATTTGATATACATTTTAAATATGGACATGGCGATATTTAATCAACATTTTAAATATGGACATGACGATATTTACCCAACATTTTAACTATGGACATGAAGATATTTACCCAACATTTTAACTATGGACATGAAGATATTTACTCAACATTATGGAAGGAATGGATCTATAAACACATTTGCACAGCTTCATTCCCATTATTGCAAACTGATCAACAGAGAAGATGGCACGTCATGATGTGCAAATCCCATACCCAGTCTGAGAGATGTTTGGACTTCTTAGATGATTAAAGATGAGCCCATTTAAACCAACATAAGAGGTACTATAATCAATGTTCATGTTTTTCCAAAGCTCTTGATATAAACTTAGGATTGTTTTATATTGGTAGGAAGTAACCGGATATGACAATTCGACAGAATTGAAGCGACGGGTGTTGCATGTAAGCAGGAGATGTTGACACTTCCTGGGCACCTGGCCTCACTTCAATATTGGGAGTTCGTTTCTTTTCATATGATGGAGGTTTTTATCCTGATTTTGTATTCCGTTGGTTTCTGATTTTCTGAATTATCGATTTTGTACTGTGTATGGGGATATGGTCATTATCCATATTTGTAATTAGTACATTTCGTTTCTGTAGTTACTGATGTTTTGTGATGTCGCAATTTATATTGAGAAGAATGCGTGTTTATTACACAAACGCAAATAGTTTAACTCTGACACCAGAGAGCAACCTTCTGTACAACAGTGTCTCAATGTCGTGCAACAAACATCAATGTTTCGGAGAATGAGTCATCATCAGTTGCTCTTTCAGCGAAAATGATTCAAAATTGAGATAAACATCAAAGAAGTACCGATCAGTTATTCAGTCTCAAAGTCGAGAAGGTAAGGCAACTCATAGGAATTTCTACTGAAACGGTTGCGAACCTCGGAATGAATAACATTCCGAATAAACATCAAAGATGTATCCACCAGTTATTTCGTCTCAAAGTCAAGAAGGTGAGGCAAAATCATTAGAATTTCCATTGGAACAGTTACGAACCCCGGAGTGAACAACATTTCGAAACGAGACCAGGTGCAAAAAGAATTTATTTTGGAGCCTCCCGATTTAAATCCTTTTTTTTTTTTAGAATGAGTGGATCCATATTTAATGAAGGTATATTCAGAAACGTAATGAGATGAAAGCAATACGGCAAAATAATCACAAGGATGTTCCTTTTCGTGCGACAGCGGGTGTTTTCGTTGGTGTCAATGTTTCCAGCTGACTGTTTTTTGTGATTGTTTCCATGGTATCTGTTTGTTTGTTTTTTTTCCTCTTGCGCATGTCCGTCGATGCTCAGTTCGGTGCTATTTTGTTAGTGCTGTTGAGATTATCGTCAGGATCTTCTTTAACTAATTTGTGCCACACTTATGCCCTTTGCCGAGTGGAACTCGTACAAAAGTTCCCCGCGAGGGGTTTGACAGATTTTCCACTGACATGGTCGCCATAGCACTTTTTATGTAGACATAACCTCAGATAGTGTATGCATTTTGTATATTGTTTTCATTATCGACGGCAGGTGAGGCTAGCCAACAGGGGATGCTTACTCCTCCCGGTCAGCTGGTCCCACCTCTAGCTTGCTAGGGGTCCGTCGATGCTCAATTTGGTACTTTTGAGATTATCGTCAGGATCTTCTTTAACTCATTTGTCATCATGGCGACAAGATTTCATCGTGGATATTTTTACGGTATTTTTCTATCTATTTTGTGAGATTAGCTTCCAGGTTCTATTTATGGATACTTATCTTATAAAATATGAAAATACGGTACTCATTTCTATATTGTATCATTAGTATTTGTAAAAGCTGTTATACAATTAACTTGCAATATTCATTTCTTGCTTTGATGACTTGATGTCTAGATCTGCTATAGTGAACAGCTAAATGAGAGCTGATTTAAATATTCATAAGACACGGCGATAAGTGTTATTAAGGTCTGGTACAATAGTCCCGTTGGTAAAATTATCACTACTCGGTTATTTCCCTTATGGCTATTATCTGTTTTAAGAAAAAAGAAAGTACAGATATTAATTAATATCACATTTTATGACAGGTAATTCGCCTTAGGGGTATTTTAAATGAAGGCGTTGCATCCATCTATTATAAATATACTCATTTAATGCAAGGTCGGGATGCACCTTTACAGAGCTTCACGCACTATGGTACATTATGGTATGGTGCAGTCTTTTGAGGGATTGGTAGAAAATACATACAGTGATATTCTAATAAGTTTTTTTTCCTCCCTTTTTTAATTACTGTACTATTGGTGACAAACTCTCTTATTCATTTTCATCTTATGGTCTTTGAATTTAAATTAGATTTTTTCATGTAGAAAAAGCAATTTCCAACTTCGCTGACAGAGGTAGCAACCTATTGGACATAAATGGTTAAATGTATTTCCAAGATTAATGCATGTTTTGGGTTATTCTGTCTTAAAGATAGAAATAGCTTCTTAGTCCCCTACCGGCAACGCCAAAGGGGTCTCTTATTGACGTTTGCTTTCGTTTGAGAACTAGTACTTCACAAGTGGTTAATGGTTAATTCCGACAGGGGTGGTACAAAAATCAGTGAATAAAAGTCAAACCGAAAAATAGAATCCAAAAACTCAACAAATATGCCAACGGATTTTTGAAAAGTATATAAAACAGAAGATTCTCACAGGAAAAAAAAAATCGGACGGACAGACAGAGATAATATTACAGCACCACACAAACACGACGGACAACACTTAAGGCACGGTCCATTTGATATTCTGGGCGGGGGGGGGGGGGCTTTATTTTTTTGTCGGAGCAAGATTTTTTTTTTGCCCCGGACCGGGGCAAAATTATTTTTTTCTTGCAAAGTTGGAGCAAGGACATTTTTGTTCTAACAATTAATGCGTATATGAAGAATGTTTGTGTTTTTTTCAATGAAAATTCTTCATTTTTACTTAAATTGCTCTAAACATTTCTAATTTTTTTTTCACTTCTCAACTGAGAGAGACAAGATTTTTACAATATTAGTTTTAGTAAACAAAATGTATATAAGGTCATGTAACATGTAAGAGGGCCTGAGGGGAGGGTCTTCTAGACATTTTTTTAAATTTAGAAATGTAAACTAGTGAAAAACTAAATTAGATTCTCCTTCCAAGATTGTATATAAATTTCAGACTCTTTGGTGATTTATGTATCTATTAAAATAATAATAAATGATATTGATAATGTATTTAAGCATTTAAGGACGCCCCTTTTTTTTAAAATATGAACTTGCCATTAAAGAAGAAAAGAATGGCGAGCGAAGCGAGGCAAAACAAATAATAAAAAGTGAAAACTGTAGCAAGCGAAGCGAGCCGAAAAAGTCTCAGGAATTTTAAGCAAATTGTATGGTTATTCTTCAAATTCAGATTACTTGTAAGAGCAAGACACACCATAAGAAAATTGATTTTTTTCTTCAAAATTCAGAGCAAAATTATTTTTTTTCGGAAAAAAAAACAAGCCCCCCCCCCGGAATATGAAATAGACCGTGCCTAATTCAAATGCATCAAACGATCTCCAGAGTCAAGTGCAAGAACGGAATTTATTGTAGGTGGCGCTGTTAAAAACGCGCTGTATCAATGAGTTATTCTGTAGATGATAATTTAATCACTAAATTTCTCAGAACTTTTTTTTCGTCCTAACAGAGTCTATCAAGAAAATTCAATCTATATTCTGTTTCGTGCTGGTAAGTTAAGAAAAATACACGAGAAACAACAATACGCTTCACCTTGAGCACCTTGAAGTCGTAATTATATCTGTACTATTGGTACTGCAACCGAATCTTGCTGGATATCCCTGCCTTTCTTTTATATTAATTTTGAGCAATTAATTTTCTCTGATATCTATCCAATCTGTATCATACCAAGCGCGGATCTTGATGTGGGGGCGTATTTGCAAAAGAAAAACTGCTGAATTTTCCCGTTTATACGTAAACGTTTTTTTTTTCCAAATCATAGGCTAGTCCCCACCTACCTTGTCGAAATGGACCCCTTTCGAAAAAAAAAAAAAATCTAGATTCGCTCATGAATGAATATGCATGTATACTCTTAATTATTTAGCATCAGCGATAGAATTAAACATTAGATGCAAATTAATGACGTCAAAAATCTCCAGCCCTCGGAGACTTCATACTGATACATCCGGAAGTTCAATGATGAATTTGAGGTTCAACTGACATATGGTCAGCGTTCTCTATATTAGTATAATTAAGCTAGCACTAAGCTATGAAAACACAAAAACTCTGTATTTTCACAGATAATTAATCGCAGCATTGGGACTTCATGTACTTGGTGTGCCAAAATCACTCTTGATTATATCATATACCATAGTTTTCTATGCATCATTTATGATACTATTCTTTAACTACCGTTTGAAATAAAAGAATCCCACCCTCTCTAACATAGCTATATTTCAATGAGATATTGATTCCTATTAGCATCAGTGCTATAGTGGACTATATAAAAGTTGAACCTAGGCTTATTACTATAGATTTGGCCGTAGTTCGCGGATTCAGAAAGGACGTCCACTCGGGTCCTTGACCATCAACATGAAAAAGAGGGGGCTTTTGTCATGGCAAAAAATTTGGATAACCATCGCTATTCTTGCCTCTTCTTGCATTGGAGCCACACTGGATAATAAGGTAAAATGTATTATTAAAATAACATTCATAATTCATAAAAAAATAATATGCATTAGCCTGCTAGTTTTAGATACAAAGGGTGAGTGAAATTAATTATATGAATAGGTCATTCATTGACAAAATAATAATGAAATTAAAGAGTACCTTAAAACTTAACTGCTATGCTAAAGATTGCATGCCTGATTGAACCTCATCAGAATTTGAAGATTTTGGAAGTTCCAAAAAAAAAAAGAAAAAAAAAAAAAGAAAAAGAAAATGAAAAGTGATTTGTTTGTTCTTTTCTAAAAACGAATTTGTTAGTTTAAAAGGATCTCCAGTACGAATTATAGACACAAAAGTACCGAAATAATTAAACTGCCTGAATGATGAACCTTGTAAACTTGATCTGAGAAATGAAATTTGTTTAAACTAAATGGTTTTTAAAGAATAGGACAAAATAGTATTAAAATTAAATTTCTTTAATTTAAATTCTACCCTTCTACCGTGCATGATTGCCTCGGTTATTTGATTATGGTATCGGAAATGTAGTTCATTTCTTTAACGTAATGTTTCAAACGGTAATTAGAAAACGCAATACGTTTCGAACTTTCCTTCATGGGGGAATCTAAGACTGATTGACAAATTGAATTAAATTCCTAATGATTCTTTAATGTGAAAACAGTAGGTTGTTTCATAAAATAAAGAATTACGTGAAACTTGAAAACATACCAGTTCGAGTATGAAATGCTGTTTTTACTGTACTAGACAAGGTGTGACAGCTATAAAAAAGGTAGAGGAAGTTAATAATCGATATTAAGAAATCCAAATACGGAAGAATATTTTCATTTTGTTTACAATTTGAAAAAGGTAAATTTGACAAACAGATACTAAAAATAAAAAAAAGAAAGTACTGTTGATACAATAATACGGAAGTGATCCAACTCTACCTTCTTGAAGAACATAAAGCCGGAAATGAAGCAAAATGACACTATTCGCTATTTTCGAAAACCAGAGTTACTTCCCATTTGAGACGACATCTGACGTAGACAGATTATAATGGTTTTACGTCAGATACAGTCTCAAATGGAAGATGACTCATTTTCCGCAAAGACTCAATACTTTCTTGAAGAACATGGAGCCGGAAATGAAGCGAAATGACACTATATTAGAATAATAAAATTGAAGTGTGGTTTACAGCTTTCACTCAAACCACAGTTGTTACGAAAATGGAAAGTATTCCTACTTGTTACCATCTTGTACATTATTTCAAACCAATTTTAATGCACCAGACATGTATGAGAGGTAGAATAGGTACTTGAAGCCAACGTGAATTTTAGATACAGCCAAATTTATTTTAGAAGCGCCCTAATTTTTTAAAAACAGTGAGCAGCTCTTATTTTCCTGTAAGATCGATTCAGTAGCATAGTTAAATCCTGATTATCTGACTTTAAACTTCAGCAAGCCTTGACGATTCCTCAGTTCGAACAGTTTTGTCTGCATGTGCCTGGTATCCAATATTAAACGTCTTCAAATTCTTAAGGACAAATAAATTTGCAGCACGGACCAGACATGCACGTTTCGGGTACTGAACCCTCGTCAGTGATCCTCAATTTAAACAGTGTAATATGGCCGAAGAGTGTGAAAATTATGTTAAAAATGTTCAGAAAGACGTAGCAGAATGGGTGGGATATGATGCTACAGGACCCAAGTTGTAGAAATTTTGAGAAATTTGGTACAGAAACGAGGGCTAAGTACCCGAAACGTATATGTCTGGCCCATGCTGCAAATTTATCTGTTCTTAAATGTTAAACGTCTTTAAATTCAATTGCATCATTTAAAGCCTGATAAATTTACAGCATGGACCAGACATGCACGTTTCGGGTACTAAACCCTCGTCAGTGATCCTCAATCTAAACAGTGTAATATGGCCGAAGAGTGTGAAAATTATGTTAAAAATGTTCAGAAAGACGTAGCAGAATGGGTGGGATATGATGCTACAGGACCCAAGTTGTAGAAATTTTGAGAAATTTGGTAACAGAAACAGAAACGAGGGCTTAGTACCCGAAACGTATATGTCTGGTCCATGCTGCAAATTTATCTGTTCCTGAATTTGAAGAGTTTAACATTAACACCTTGCGTTCACTAGATCTAGAATACAATATAGAAAAGTTTAATCTGTTTAAAAGTCCTCTATCAACATTAATGTTTCTATCATAAAGGTAAAAGTGTATCAAAGATGATAATTCTCAGCTCTTTAGACACTACGATTTCAATCCCAAGAAAAAACAAAAAGTGTCAAAATCCTATCCTTAAAGATTAATTTTGATTTTTCCCCAAAAGGTAAAACATATTGTTTGGCTAATGAAAATGACACTCAAGAAATACCATCATCTCCCCCTTGAAAACTTGTCAACAGCAATCAAGATACATCTAACTTTGGTATCCATACGAATCGTCAAGGGAACACTAAACTGGCTACGAAGCTAAGTACATAGTGAGAATTGAAAAGAAGAATAATTGACAATATCTTTGTGGACTAAACAATGGGTTTAATGAAAAACGAAGGAGTGTAAACCCAAAGAAGTCAAAAGGTGATGCCCAAATGTAATTAATTAAAGGCTTTGAAGGGAAAATGGATGATATATTTTGTACTCTAAAACACAGTGTTTTCTGTTGAGTCAACCTTTGAGTCCATGGATGCATGATAATTTCCTTGTATCAGATATCAACCTGCCCCCCCCCCCCCCCCCCCCCCCCCCCCGTAAACATAAGAATAACATACGGGGAAAGCAAGACTACTGGTCCCTTCACAGCGATACATACTGCTATTTTTTAAAGAATGCCCACTTGCACATTGCAGAGGGCACCTGTTTCGGATAAAGGTTATTCTCGAAACGTCTTTTTAATACTAGTATTATGCATTAGGTTACTTAAATATTATGATGTTAAAAAGGAAGAGATTTCTAAAAGAAAAAGTAAAAAAAAAAAAAAAAAGAAATGTAAAAAATGAAGACACACTAAGAACATTACTGGTATATATATTGTATATTTATGAACGTAAGTCGACAACACAAGTTAATGAAAGAAAGGTCAAACTGATACTTTCCTGTTTATTCTGTTCTGAGAAAAATAGGAACCAAGCGATGTATTTTCCACAGAAGGCTTTGACCGTCAAACAGTATACGCCTTTCATTGCACTGGCTGTCACAATACGTTTATAGACATTGCGCCGAAAAAAAAATATGTGAAAGAAATCATCTTTCCCTCATGAGAATTATTTCAAAGGACCGTCATTTCTGTCATTTATTCATAAATTCATGTCACGGTCAGTTAGGTCTCTCAAGTCAAAAAGCATAGTTTTTTTCTTTATGTATAGAAAAGGTCAAATCGTAACCATATGCAAATGTTAGCTTCTTCTGTTCTTCAAAACCTGAGTTGTTTGCATATAATTATGCCTTGAATAATGTTCGCCCTCTACGTACTGAGATGTTCTATGCCTTGTCTTTTGAGAGGTTGCCAAATTTTCATAACTGCAAAAAGTACAAATACAAGTTAGCGAAACAAAAGTACAACACTGACATATCTAAAAACACCGGAAACCTGACAGTGAATAGTAGTCAGTTCAAATATACTGTATATGGGTTAATTTTCGTATAAATGTGTCTTTTTTTCCGCTGATTCTAATTTTCGCTGATCAATTAAAAAGATCAAGGATTAAGATCTGTGCCTTTTTTCGCCATGTCCATATTTCGCGATTTGATGATGCTCGCGAACTCAGCGAAAATTAGACAAACTCGAAGATTTCCCGATATACGGTAACTAATAAATTTATAAAAAAGATAAAAAAAAAATAATGATTACAAAACCGAGTCAAACTTCAAAGAACAAATGATATTTAAAAAAAAAACAGCTAGCTAACCGTGGTTTATGGTCAAGTAATCCCCCGTGTCGCATGAACCAATTATAACGTGGTTTGTTCATACGACAGCTAACACGTTGTTTTTTCTATTCTAATATATCTGATTATAGCAGACGACAAGTAGTGTTGCTGCAGTAGTTTTCAGAAAATAACAGGTCTTCAGAAAATCAATTTCAGAGTATGCGCGTGAGTAGGCGTGGCTTATCTGACCATGAATGTGTTGGAGAATAGACCATGGGTGAGCTCTATAGCATATATAGGGAGAAAATCATTACTCCTATTTGTTAAAGTTTGTTTCGTTGTGTGTTCTATGTTGTTTATTTTGTCATCCTGCGGGTATGTAATCATTGTTTTTCTTCCTGTCTACAAACTATTCACCTTATTCAAGGTGCATCTTTTTTATATTTCAATAACATCTTTGTCACCAAGGTTTTCGTCGCACTCCACCAGACGCTTCATTGCAAAGTGCCCTTGGATTCAGGAATCCCCAGTTTCGACAGGATTCTGTCGGCGGCCCTATTATGACGTCACGTCATTGTAGTGTAATGACGTCGGAAAACAACAATTGCGATTACTTTTACTTTTTTGACGCCGTGATCAAGAACACTTATTCTACCTTTATTCATATCTTTAATCTTTATTAATGTTATTTCCGTTTTAATAAATTTGGAAAATATATTGGACCTAAGGGATGAAGGCAAGGTCATTTTGAGAGTTGAAAGTAGTTGAAGGAACCAATGACGTTGTGGTGCAAGACAATTTCAGTAAAGCACCTTGAACTTGAGATTGAATGGAATATCTCCCGCCTCCTGACGAGTAATAATAAATTGGTTTGAAAATTTTTTTTCAAGAAGGCATAAAGTTGGAACTCTTCCGTATTATAGTAGGTGTAGCGTCCGAATACTTAAGCTGTATGCGACTTTTGACCTGTGCAACGGACCCACTCGAAGCAGTGAGTGCTACGCTAATCCGAGACACGGGACCCCCATTCTGAAAGACTAGGCTAAGCTAATTTGGCTATTTACAAGGTTTTAGACCACAACACCTGGCGAGTCCCTTACTTGGTTCCGCGCTCGTCCGGATTCGAAGCAGGGCAATGACAGCGTGCATCATTGCCCAAGAATGAACGGACTGAGCACTCTACAAACTCTCTCCAGCACCAGCATTGTTAAAATTTTAATTTTCTGGATATTCTGTTCTTAAACGATGATATTGGGTTTGAAGACGTTTAACATTCAAACACGTGACTTTTCATGGTATTTCGAATTCATAAATTTATGTTTAAAGCATTTCAGAATTGGAACTATTATCAATACTCAATTGTTGGATTCACAAATTTTCAAACAAACAACCCCCCGCCCCTGAAATTAGTTTATAATATTTATAATACGCGACACATATAATAGCATCAAAATACATCTATACAACGCATAGAGACGCATCTTTAAACAACAACAAAGAAAATATAAATTCAGATCAGCACAGATAAAATATTAATAATGATAAGCTGAACCGACAATTTCAGGCATTTGAACCGAAGGCAATGGATGCGTCTAGCTCTGTTATCAAAATTTCTTCAAATCTTTAAAACGTTTGGTCTGTAGCATCATATCCCACCCATCCTGCTACGTTTTTTGGTACATTTTGAAATTCTGAAATCTTGAAATTTCTAAAACGTGGGTCCTGTAGCATCATATCCTACCCATCCTGCTAGGTCTTTCGGTACATTTTTGGACATAATAATTTTCTCAATATTTGGCCATATTACATGTACATTGGTTAGATGTAGGATCACTGACGAGGGTTAATACCCGAAATGTGCATGTCTGGTCCATGATGCAAATTTATCTGTTCTTAAATGATGCTATTCAATTTGAAGACGTGTTTTCATTTTCATATGATCTATTGTTCCATGTGTTGGCTAAGCCTTAAGGCATCACATTCCGTGTCAGTATTTGACTCCGTTTATATAACAATTTAGAAAACCTTTATTAAGTATGATGGATATAAAGATAACCAACAACAAATCATAGTATCAATTAGAAATTATTATCTCTATATCGAAATATTGAAAAATGAAATTACAGGGTGCTATATGCAGACTAAGAGGAAACGTTGATTTTTCCGATACAGAACTTAATTAGGGAAAAAATGCTTGAAGATCTTGAAAATGAACGTATATATTTGCACCAGATGGCTGTAGTTTGTTTTGGAGTGTACAAACGATGTAGGTGTATTAATCTCATGAGATGTAATTAATTCATTAATACGTTTACATAAATAGTTATCGATTCCATAGGGACGAATCTGTCGAGAAATTAGGTATTAAAGGTCTACTTAAATTAAACATCATGAAAATAAATGTCTAGATAATGTAAGGTACGTGACTGTAAATGGAATCCATCATGAAATGCAGATGAAAGATATCCCGCCTTTTAACAAAACTTGTTTTTCAAATAATTCATTTCTTGGTCATTGGAGGTTATATTATTTGCAAAATCCCTTTTATTGATTTTGCTTCATAGTTTTCCTATCTTTGCATCGGCTAGTTTATTTAGGAGATTTTACTTACAGATTCAAAACATTGCGATTTTATCTTCAACATCTCAATTTTTCAATCGTGGATAGTATTATCCAGACATATCAAGTCAGTTATAAATTGATAAAGTTTTGGCGGACCACATCAAGGCTTATTGAGTTTGCTGTGAGTACTAAAAATTGAACACATTGACTCAGAACTCATAGCTAGAACAAGTCAATACCATCAATTATGTCATGTTACACTGTTAATCAGTCATGGAAAAATATGTAAGAGAAAAATATAGGAGAAAAATTCTCGGGAAAGAAAACTGTTTGGTGAGCAAAATTATCCTTTACTATAATTATCCTGAAATTTTATTTGAAACTGATAATTAAATGCATTGGTTTAAATTAAAAGTATTAAAGAGGCTATCGGTATTTGACCAAACACGTTACTAGTTGCCTATAATAATTATGACATATTGAATATTATTAACGTTATGGAATGGAACTATATAGAGTTAACAACTCCTTATAATAGATCTTGTGTACAGGATAGGATAATGATCATTTAACTCATCATATGGAAATTAGCTTCCCGCGAGTTCTTCTGAATTACACGAAAATCGAGACAATGGCCATATCTGATGCTTTCCGTGCATTAACTACCAGGCTTTGGATATCAAATAAAAATACTACGAGCGGGTTTAAAAAGGATACTATAAACGTGGAAATTCTGGCATTGGGGTAATTTCGTGTTTTTTTCGCGAAAATATCTCCGCTGCATTCTTACAATGGGAAAGGCATTTTTATTGCGAATATTTCCCCCACGCGAAACGTTTTGATGTTATAATCACGAAATTTTCCTCAGCAAAATAAACACGTTTACAGCAATCAGATTAGCCTCGACCTTTTCTTCGAAAAAAAAAACTCGAACGTCAGACGGCGCCACTTTAAAAATAGTTCCCCGTTGATCTATTAGTTTTGTTATAATCTATCATGAAATATAAGTTCCAACACTTGATCATAACTGACAATCATGTTACTCACGATATTACTCACTCATGTTGGAGAATTTTGAATGTTGAAAAAGTGTCTTTTTACTTTATCATCGATCTGATTATTTTTGTTTGGAAAGAGGTTTCCACAACCCTACCTCGCCTCTAGATCCGCTATGCTGCATCTACAAATCTGCATGTAACAGATATCAAATTATCAGATTATCGGGAATTTGTTCTCAAGGTCTTAGACGCAAGGTAATTTCAATTACTCTCACCGGGTGAGATTTCCTCTATTGTTTAGGACCCTTCGTTTCATGATAGACATAACGTAATTACATTCCAATCAACATCCCTTCGCCCTAGGTGCCATTTTCACACCTTGTTGGGCTAGTGTTACATTGGAAGTGACATCATTAGATTTCTCTATTTCCATATCCCAAAGGCAACATACATCTTGCACCCTCCACGTCATATCAATCATTTCCTATTATACATTAATTGCTCTATCACATATTTGGACCATACATTGTCATACGCACCTGATGTGATCATCTTACATGAAGAAAGATAAGTTAATTAGCTCCTTTTGTTTTTATCTATGATTATATGAATTTCAGCATGGGATCAGGCCAAATTGGTTAAAGCATGATATGATGTTTCTTTAGCGGCCCTTTGCTGACTCTTTGGCGAAGTTTAGGTCATATTTGAAATTATTCAATAGTTTGGTTTCCTTTGTTTCAGTCTCGAATAGCACTGATGAAAATACATTTGTTGAAACGCGCATATGGTGCATCAAATAACAGCCATTGAACACACATTTTACCAATGATTATGACTAAAGCGAAATTGCTATCAATCTTTCCTACACGAAAACCTTGAAAGGCTTGAAAACCTAATAATTTGTTTTGTGTAGTTTTGATATTCTAATAGTTGCTAAATCATGGAACTGGCTTGTAATCTTATGAACTAGGTTTTAATCTTATTTCATTTGAAATTTAATGAGTGCATGATAAATAAAGCAGTCTTTTGCTTTAGCCAGGATATCGCAGGACAATTTATTTCAATTCTTTTAGTTTTTACTTTAAACATATTTCATTTCCATAAAATGAAATGGGAATAAGGCACGGTCCATTTGATATTCTGGGGGGGCTTGGGTTTTTTGTCGGAGCAAGATTATTTTTTTCGCCCCAGACCGGGGCAAAATTATTTTTTTCTTGCAAAGCTGGAGCAAGGAAATTTTTTTATAACAATTGATGTGAATATTAAGAATGTTTGTGTTTTTTCAGCAGAAATTCTTTATTTTTACTTAAAATTGACTCGAAACATAATTTTCATGTAAAACTTGTATTCACTTCTAAACTGAGAGAGATGAAAGATTTTTACAATATGCGATATATAATTTTTAGTAAACAAAATGTATATCAGGTCATGTAACATGTAAGAGGGCCTGGTACAGGTATTTACATGTAGAAATGAAAACTAGTTAAAAACTTATTTAAATTCTCCTTCCAAGCTTGTATATAAAATTAGACACTATGGTGATACATGTATCTATTAATAGTAATGAGTTATAGATCTATTGATAATGTATTTAAGCATTTGAATTGTCACAGTCACATGCATTCTTTTTGATATTTTCAAATATGAACTTGTCATTACAGGAGAAAACTATGGCGAGCGAAGCGAGCCAAAAATTTTTTATAGGAAGTAAAAACTGCGGCGAGCGAAGCGAGCCGAAAAATTTTCAGGAATTTTAAGCGAATTTTATGGTTATTATTCAAATTCAGATTACTTGTAAGAGCAAGATTATTTTTTTCCGTCACACCATAAGCAAATTAATTTTTTTCATCAAAATTCAGAGCAAAATTATTTTTTTCGAAAAAACCCAAGCCCCCCCCAGAATATCAAATGGACCGTGCCTAAGACACAAAATAATTCTTTTAGTATAGGATAAAGACCGAGTTCAGGTCTGTATGAAGGTTAGATGCCCAATGAGAGAACGGGACGGTGTTTAAAGACAGAGGCCGAAGGCCGAGGTCTTTAAACACCACCCTGTTCTCTCCGAGGGCATCTAACCTTCATACAGACCTCAACGAGGTCTTTATCCGACTTACAAACCGCAGATTTTCTTCAATTTTTTGAAAAATAAAAATCTAAATATTTAGTACACCCCTGCGTTTCAAAATGAAATTGACCATGCAAATTATCGGGTGGATATATGCAACGGTAACGATTATTAGGCCATAGAAGTAAAACAATTTGTTATACATCCCGATGAATTTCTGAAAGGTACTCTGTGTTCGGTCAAAGAAGAAAAATAGCAGTGTAACAATGAGATCTATTTCCATTGAAGTTTTAAATATGTGATTACATTATTGCAAATAGAGGTAAGGAAAGATTTTCTAATCAAGTGAGGATAATATTTCTTTATTTTGACAATCACGTTCTTCAATATACATGTATTTGAAAAGCATTTAGAATAATTGGTCTTCAAGAATCGCTATAGGGATCTAGATTGATTTGAAACATTTATTAATGGCATTTTGGGGTTTTCGGGATAGAAGAGTCTATTCTTCTTCTGTTAACATTTCTTATAAAAGGATGTCTTATTAAGCGGACTTGAAACACAATATTTTCTATACTATGGCGGAATACTCATTATAATCAAAACAATTCACACCCACGACTGAAATAATTTTCTTTTCTCCGCCCCTCATTGTTTTTTATTGACCTCCACACTTCATTGAACGTTCATAAAACCTCGTATATTTAGAATCGTCCGCGGTCTTTATGAAATAGAATGACCGATGAATAACAAAAGAATCACATTTGAAGGTTTGTAATGTTTGATATTGGCTTGCTATATGGAGAAGGATGGGTAACATATAAACATGTCTCCCATAAAAAATTATTAACATTAGCGTCATGCATGTATGGATGATGACAATAGAACGGCGAATAAAAATTATAAAAAAGACATTGACTTCCATACACAAAGAATATTGGTACTGCTTTTACTTATACATTTGCAATCAGCATTTGATATTTATTTAGGCTATGCATCTTTAGGGCTATGCGTCAATTCGTCTGATTATACTTCCAGTATGGAGACAATGAATGTAGCATTTATAACGCTAGGTTTCATATGGGAATGTGCGTCGGAGTCAGTCCGGTTAAACACATGTACATTTTGTTTTGTCAGTCTCTTCAATATAGAAATAGTTTAATGTTAAACATTACCCTGTTATGGTGGGGGTTTGCTATTGAAGATGCAGTAAGAAGTTAATGAGGATTTAATATCCGAAACAAGTGTCTGGTGCGTAATAAATTGGTTTGAAGTTTTCTTCAAGAAGGTTTAGAGTTTGAACCCTTACTTCCTGTTGCAGTGTGGAACAGGTTAACCCGTCCCCGTGACATGGATGTTTTAAGTGTACTAATTACTTCTTAATTTTCCAGCTCTGTCGCATGAGAGAAGCTTTGTTTTGGTACTTTATTAATCGGTCATCATGGATATTGTTTAGATTCTCCGGAAACTTGTCATTTCATTAAAAATGTTGAAATTAAAGGAGTTTAACATCTTAGGACCATCCCTCCAATGTAGTTTTAAACATAGATATACTGAATCGACCTACAGGTAATTTGGAGCCGCGCATTTTCTGTAAAGTAAATACAGAAATTGAAATTCTAAAATTTAAATTTGTGCAGGAGATACTTACTCTTCCTGGGCACATGGTCTCACTCCCATATCGGGAGTTCGCTTGTTTTCATATGGTGGAGGTTTTTGTTTGTTTGCTTTGGTTCCTGTTTTATCCAGATTTTGTATGCCTTCGGTATCTGATTTTCTGAATGATCGATTTTGTGCTGTAAACAGGGATATGGTCATCCGTATTTGTCATTAAAACCAGAAGGTGTCATTGAAAAGAATTATGGCGGATTATGAAAAACACTTTGGCTGGAAGCATCACTGATGAGAATTGGATATCCAAAACACGTGTCTGTTGCATAATAAATTGGTTTGAAATTTTCTTCATGAAGGTATAGAGTTGGATTCCTTTTGTATTGTTCTAATGGATTTGTTTTACGTATTCAGAATCACAAACATGTAGATACATCTGCAAAAGACAAAGTATCTCCCGCTTGTCAGATTCAAATGAAATCAAAGCTTAAAGCTCTTCTGTTTTAATGTGCCATATAGGTACTTTTAGCAGGAAGTGAACAAAACTAACAAATGGCAGTTCAAATATCTTCCTTTTCATCAACAAATCATCGATGAAAATTACGGGAAACATGGTACGACAAAGACATTAACGTGATTTTATAATGAGACATTATGTTCCTATTCATATACAGAGTCCAGAGGATATTCTTTGATATCTATATCTTTGATCATATTTTCCATTGCTATTCGCGGTTCTAATTACCATCTTTAACTTGTAATCAGCTGATAACATAAACGCCGTACACATAATCGATCTAGAAAAGGTCACGAAATAGAAGCGATAGATCAGATAAATTCACGTCTAGTAAGTTATAGTCAATATTGATATTGGTTATCGAAAATTATTCGAGAATTTGAATTTGGCACATTTAGCCAAGTTCCATCAACTTCGGTAGATCGTTTCTCCAATGCATACGCAAATTTCTGTTATTGAAATTTCTTGAAATTTCTAAAATGTGGGTCCTGCAGCATCATACCAAATCATCCTGCTACGTATTTCGGTACACAATAACTTTCTCACTGTTTGGCAATATTACATTGTTTGGATTGAAGATCAATGAAGAGTGTTTAAGTGCCTGAAACGTTCATCTTTGGGCCATTTATCTGTTCTTAAATGATGCTTTGAATTTGAAGACGTTTAACACACGAAGAAGGTCGACAGTAAAACAGTTCCATTTAAAAAATTAGAAAATGACTTTTTTTTCATTTTTCTATCCGTTCATCCATCCATGAGCAAGGGGCGTAAAACGTCTACACCGTTTTCCCTAAAATTTAAAGAAAAAAGAGAAAGTGCCAAAAGAAGGGGGCGATAATAACATGGCTTAAAGCAAACTACTGTTTCGAAAAATTCACAAGACACTCCAGAAAGTACCGATTTGAATTAATTTCCCAAAATTTTCTAAATTTTATACATTCGATTCGCGAGTGGTCGATTTGGAAGGATGTAGGACTGTCAAATCCAATATCTGTATGCGGATGTACCAGTGCATGTTTGGTGAAAAAGCTAGGGCGTTTCATATTCATATCGGAAATTTTCAGAGACCACCAGTTTCCTTCCTTTTATTTTCAAAATTTTCTCGGCGAAGACCCTCAACCAACGAGAGGTGGAAACATCCATCCATACTCTCTACCATTCGGATCTTGTTAATTCTCCCACATAAGAAAGTTTCTGATACCCCCTCTTCCCATTGAGGTTCTGAATCCATCCGTTCTATAGACTTCCACATTGAGAACACATAAGCTACGTCCCTGCTATCCATCCGACCATCCATCAATCGGTCATCCATCCAAAGTTCATTCATATCTATCAATAAAGACGACTTAGTATAATTTATTGTACATTATTCATTGAACACCTCTTTAAAGTAATCTCCTCTGTGTCGGGTCCGATTTCTTTGAAATAAGTACTGAATGATTAATGTCCTGAAAGGAAAAGACCTCAATGGACGAAAGATAGAATTTGAGTAAACTTTTGATATGAAGACCTCAAGTATTATTATTCAAATGATATTTGTCAAAGGTGTTAATTGTTCTCCGGAAATATGATATGAAAAGCTACCCCTTATACCTGAATGCGGCGAATTATATTTAAATGTTATATAAACGATACTTTTCAGTGAAGACAGAGAGAACTTTCGAGATGAAAACAGACTTGTTTCCCATCCTGTTGACGCTTACAGATAAATTGACGAAATGGATTTATTTCTTTTCCGTCTTGTTAAAGTCGAAAAATTGGCTTACTGTTAGAACATAAACAAAGTCTTACTATGACATGACCTAATTCTGACGACAAGGGGAACTTTCCTCGTGCGTCCTGTAAATCAAGTAATACAGAAAGATCTTGAGCATGTGACGGACGTCTAAGCTTGTTCCTTCTTTGGAGACTTAAGTACATATAATTTGTTGAAAGGGGATTCAACGAAAGACGATCGTACATTGGCTTACTCTCGCTTTGGTGTAGACTTTACCAGGATTTAAGAAAATAATTGAATGAGCAGATTTTTATGTCTGATTTTTAGTTCATGATGTCGATGTTGACCGAAGATACAATTGAAAGAAAAATTCTATCTGCTAACGCTCTAGATGCCGCTTTTTATGACTGGAATGCTTATTCATGTTGAATAAATAAGGCTTTATTTATCTTCAACGTCGCATTTCGAGAAACACTGCGATTTAAATGATTGCTACGGATCACTTTTGATTGCAGTATATTACATGAAACATGTTAGAAGAAATGCCTCAGCTTATTCTTCGAATACCAAAACATGTTTATTTGTCAGCATAGTCAAAAGACTTAAACTATTTGATATCTATTTCATATTTGTTATGACAAACATAAAAAGTTACTAGAAAGAGTTTTCCAAGGAAACAAAAGTTGAAGAATTTCCGCCGCAAGAAACAAAATACGGTAGGAGCATGACTATCCTAGTTACAATGAAATAGAGAATGCCCGAAAGTAAACACATGTCGATGTCCAATACGTACGTTACTTACTTTCCTAGAGCAACTAACATTAGATGCCCTGGAGAAACTATATTGGGGACTGTCTAGAATGTCTAACCTATTTTGTTACGTTATGCATTTTCATAGTTTTAGAAACCCATTTATGAGGATTTTTGGAATCTTAATTTTGATTCTTTGTATGACTTGCACTCACTCATCTTAATAGTCATCTGTTTACTGTACCAAACTTCCCTTCCCCTACTACAGTGCTATAGTTATGCATAGTTTGGCTTGTGAATTCTCATCAGTTGTATTTTTAGCTAAAATATCACTTGAATGACGGCACTGACAGTTTATTTTTCGATTTTTTGAAAAAGTAGTGAAGCACAAACTTGAATCTGTGTTAGGAATCAAGAGTCGCTCATAAGTAATGCAAAACAAAAACGACTGAAGGAATGGGGCTAGTCTCATGTGAAAAGGGAAAATTATCTAAAACGTAACATTATGGGATATTGGTCTTTTTCAGAATGAAGTTGTTCTCTAATTTTTGTTGTTGTTGAAAAGATTGGGTGCATCTCAACAAGTATTTTCATTTATAAGATAATATAAGAAATTCTAAATCACACCTTCCTCTACTGATCTAAATGATGTTTTCAGAAGGTTACTAGTCAGTAATAATCAAATCACTTGCCGATCTCTCTTCAATGTTTACCTCTTATGTCATCTACAACCAATAAAGATACACGTCATGCATAGAGAGCAATGCCTTGGCCTCTGACATTGAATTATCGATAAATGTCTCAACCATCTCAACATGGAAGTGAATATTTCTCAATTATTCATATCAATTTCGGCATTTAATTTCTTCATACTAAGCAAAAGTCATCCATTTTCGTTTTGCTGTTCTGAACTTAATTCTTAAATTTTCGTTTCAGGATGAAGATAAAGTTCTTTGCATTCCATCTACAGTATTCCAAAATCTAAGGGTTTGCTTGGACACTACACACGAAACACTTTCTTATCGACAAGGAAAAGACGACGAAGAAAGTTCCGAAAACAACTCTGACACGGAACAAAAACTTGCTAAACGAAGAATATTTTCTCTCGCCAAGATCCTCTATCGCAACTGGCCATTCATATTTCATGAGCAACCCAAAATCACCAACAACGATGTACCGGAAGTGAAAATAGTAAAAATAAAGAAAAAGCCGTTTGATCGCATAGCTTACCACGGTTCAATGGGAGGACTCAACAAAAAGGCTTTCGACTCTATCGCTTACCATGGTTCAATGGGAGGTTTTCACAAAAAGGCTTTCGATTCAATAGCTTACCAAAACTCGATGGGTGGGCTCAACAAAAAGGCATTTGACTCGATAGCCTACCACGGTTCGATGGGCGGACTTCACAAAAAGGCGTTTGACTCGTTAGCCTACCACGGTTCGATGGGCGGACTTCACAAAAAGGCATTTGACTCCATCGCCTACCATGGGACAATGGGAGGCTTCAATAAGAGACCGTTCGACAGTATAACGTATGGATCGATAGGAGGATTCAAGAAAAGGACATTCGATCCGATATCCTATTATGGAAGTATGGGACGGTTTCGGAAGCGAACGGTGGATCCGGTTTCACACAAAAGCTCACTAGGCAGTTTGAATAAACGCAGATTTGATTCCATTGCTTACTTGAGTTCTTTTGGAGGAATTAGTAAACGACGATTTGATTCTATAGCATACTCTAGTGGGTTTGGAAACTTGAAGAAGAGACCATTCGACTCCATCAATTACGCCAGTTCTTTTGGAGGATTTGGTTGAAAATAATAAGATTAGATATCGGAATTCACTCGATAGATTGTGAATTTTTCCTCTTTATAATTTCAAACATAATCAAATATGAACAGTTAAAACATTCATAAGCATTCTTAAAGAATATCTCCAAAATTAAGAAAATTATGCTCTGCATATCATTTTGAAAATTGTCAAATAAGAATTTGTTACATCTAGAAGGGAAAAATCTCCAAGAAAGCCATATGACCATAACAAAATGAACTCATAATAATTACACGATTTTATCACATATTCTAGGGTCATTCTGGATTCTTGTGAGTGGAAAGTTGGGTTCAATAAGGAGAAGTTGCACTTATATCACCATATCTTTGTATGTATTTGAATAACAACAACTGAACAGAAAACACGAATACGTACAGAGCAAACGTCAACAGTTTTCGTCCAAGGTTAATAATTTTTCAAATAATGTTTTCAAGAAAGTAGATTGAATCCATTGTCTGTTTAAAACAATTTCTGAAAACCCAATGAGTAGGGCACTTTGTTTTTCTACGTATCGGTCATATGTTTAACACATTTGGTAGTCCGAGTGAAAAACTATCCCTAGTTCTTTATAATCCGTCTCACACGCATGTAGATGAACAAAAAAGGAAGTTATACTCTAAGTCATGAAAAGAAAATTAAAACGCTTCAGGTGTCGATATTAGGATCTCGAATTAAAAGAGATATAAAAAAAGAAACTCCAGCTTTACATGAGAATCTATACAAGTAATTTTACTAGTATAGCTGGAATCGTGCTGTGGAACTTTATTTAATGGTACAGTGATGATGAGGAAAGCGTCAATCTGCCCATCGTAAATCAATTGAGGCAAAATGAAGTAATTCAATGAACTGACATCCAATTCGTACATGCATTTTATTTCATTCACTTTCTCCAACATCTAAGACAAAACAGTTGGAATTTGAGCTACAAAGATCTATGAAGCCTTCTTACAGTTAAACATTCTCTTTGAATAAATGTCATGAACAGATTATCTGGATTTTTGCGTCTTTGTTACAATTCCGACTGTCCTCAGTGCTGAAGGTCATTGGTATTGGGTTGAATGAAACTTGTCTGAAACCGCTAGTCAGTCTTAAAAATGAGTAAAAAGTAGCATTATTCAACACAAAGAAATAAAAATGATTTTTTTCACGAAGGAAAAAAAAGTGAAAATAGCGCCAGTAGAATAGAAATTGTTGAAAACAAAAACGAGAATGTAAGCTGTTTGTACCCGAAACGTGCATGTCTGGTCCATGCTGCAAATGTATCTGTTCTTAAATGATGCTATTGAATTTGAAGACGTTTAACATTGGTTCTACATGTAAATGCTTTATGGTACAAATGACAAGTCGAGGAAAAACGTAAAATCCTCAATGGGATATATCGTGCTCTATTACATTCATATAACTCATTATCATGTTTAGGAAGACAAGAAATAGATAGGCAGTTCACCGCCTTAAATAATAAAATTCAAGATTGTGTCAAAACTCATTCATTCCATATTTCCTCTTTGGGCGGACATCTGTAGAAGGAAACTTTGGATTTATTTCGATTTATCCTCATTTGATTTAATATAACGTAATCAGGACCGTCCAACCTAGGCACAAAGATTAAAAGAATACGTGTAAATGGTAAATCTATCTTATTAAACCCTGTTTAAGAACCCCTGTCGACGTCTGAAACCAAACTAAAAACCTATTAACCTTTCTCATTGATTCTGACATTAATGCTTGGACATGTAATTGGGATGGAGGTCTTGAATAAACATGGATTCAAATGGGAAAATAATGATAAATGGTGTAATGACATGAAAATTTTATACCTTTACAATTAGCTCATCAATCCTATTATGCTGAAAATCTTTGTTAATGGAGTTTACAAGCACTACAGAATGAATAAGAAAACCATTATCACCAAAATCAATGTAATTTAATGTTCTATCTTGTGTCAAAATCACATTATCAGCCTTATAAAACTCTTTGCAAAATCATGAATATGTATTTCCTGTGGGAAAATGAAAATCTACTTTCGCTTTGAATGATTTGACCATTGGATATTACTTTGTTCTATAATTAGTAACATAATTACCCCCCAACATCTGCTTCTCATTGGCAAATATTTATATTTGTCAGTTTAAGAAGGAACGGCATGGCCATATTACATTGTTTAGACTGAGGATCACTGACGAGGGATTAGTACCCGAAACGTGCATGTCTGGTCCATTCTGTAAATTTATCAGGTTTTAAATGATGCTATTGAATTTAAAGACGTTTAACATGTTTACAGAATAGAAATGTGATACTGATGATGGACATTTTTCAAGTTGACGTACTTCAGACTACGAGCTCCGGACTTCGCACTTTAGGGGTCATATGAAAGAAATCAGGTGCGATTAAAAAAGTAAAATCTGAACAATCAATGGCTGATAGTACACCGTGGAGCTTTAAATATATATATTTCACACATGAAAACAAATAAATTCTTCACACAAAAATACTAGCTCACTGGAATAGAATCAACATTTTGCTTTTGTGACTCAGTCTCTTCAAAGTGCAGTGTCCGAAGTCCGAAGTCCGCGAACATGAAACATGTCCATTAATAAGAATATCTCCATTCAGACAACGTTGCCATGACTACAACAGAATAAACATACATAAATTCATCAACAAATGGACAACATCCAGAAACACAATATGAAATAGCCGGAAACAGGTTAATAAAGGACAACACACATCCAAAATGGACAAACACACAAATGCAGCAACAGGGTAATCGAAATAATGCCATGAAGTATCAATCTGTCAATATTGAAATATATGATCTATAGTACCAATTTTATTGTACTATACACGTGTTTCAGATATTGAATCCTCCTCCGTAGTACTTAATGTCGAATGGGTTGAATAAAGCCAAAGTGAATTTTCAATGACAATTCATAAATAGACAGATATCCAATATCCTCCCGAGGTCGATATTATACGGGCACCTGCTATTCATTATGAATGGTGTGGGTGTTCCAATAACATGGACACAATCTACACACACATCCGGATAACAAATTGGTAAACACAATTTTCCTCAATTCAAGCAATTCAAGCGGTAAAAATCAAAAGTAATTCAATAATTTATTTAGATAATCTATATGGGTGCGATATATTGCTACACGCTTTTCGTATCACGATACGATACGAATTTAATAATTATCGCGATATATCGATATATTAATACACACCTAGAGCATACTATAGTGACTACAGCGGAACACATCCTCGTCAGACAAATAAAAAGTAATAAAATGACGGAGATGAATACAATCACACCACTGAAAATGAAGAATGGAGGGGATCTCCAACAATACTCGGTTGCAGCATCCACAGCAAAACAACAAAACACCCAATACAAAAACACAGAGAAGACACCTACAGAAAGAGACGCAAAAGGGACAAGGAACACCAACTCTCACCATAGAAACATGAAACACAAACGACTACACATAAGGATGCGAGACCAATTGGCAACCGGTGCCGACTTCGGACGATCACCTGCCCCGCAAGTAGAAGCCGGTGTTGTTTTCCGGATTACATGCACACAACCCTCCCATTTTTCCGATTACCCAGAGGTCTACACTAATTAAAAAAATGCTGTCGGACGATGAGAATCGCATCGAGAAACTCTAGGTGCAAATGTTGTAGCGCATCATCTGTTATAAAATATAAGAATGGTACATACAGCAGCCACTTTACAGAATTTGGGATGATCGCCTTTGATGAAGAAATATGTTGCAACGGAAATAATTAATGATAGAAAAACAAACTGCCCCCACTCATCTAGTAGAGATCAGCCTGCATGACAGTACTTTCAAACACTGCAGCAGATATGCATCAGTGAATGAAAGTGAAAAACAAAACCAAAAATCAGATCCAAAAATCAAAATCAAAATATGGTAAACAAAACTGTTGTGAAATATTGAAAATAAATATTTTCCTTTCCTAATGTTAAACATCGTCAAATTCATTAACATCATTTAAAAGAAGATACATTTGCAGATATTCACGTTTTGGGTATTTAACCCTCGTCAGTGATCCTCTATCCAAACTTTGAAATATGGCCAAAACATATCGGAAGACGCAGCAAGATGGATATTATGCTACAGGACCCAGGTTTCAGAAATGTTTGAATGCGTTTGAAAAAAAAATTGATCGGACCTGGCTACATGTGCTCTTGGGGACTCCTGATCCACCAGCAGTAAAACGCACCAAGTGGTACAAACGTTCAATGTCTTCAAATTCACTAGCATCATTTAAAAGCAGATAAATTCACAGAATTACGGTGTTCATTAGGGGACATCGCTTCTTCAAATCTTCGCCCTACTATATATCACCAGTCAAAGAATTGAAGAATTGAAGTAATGATGCGAAGAATTGTAGTAATGATGCGAAGAATTGAAGTAATGATGCGAAGAATTGAAGAAGTGATGCGGAGAAACGATTATTTCTTCAAATCTTCGCATCATTCCTTCAAATCTTCGCATCATTACTTCAATTCTTCTCATCATTTCTTCAAATCTTCAAATCTTCGCATCATTACTTTAAATCTTTAAATCTTCGCATCATTACTTTAAATCTTCAAATCTTCGCATCATTACTTTAAATCTTCAAATCTTCGCATTATTACTTTAAATCTTCAAATCTTCGCATCATTACTTCAAATCTTTAAATCTTCGCATCATTACTTCAAATCTTTAAATCTTCGCATCATTACTTCAAATCTTTAAATCTTCGCATCATTACTTTAAATCTTCAAATCTTCGCATCATTACTTTAAATCTTCAAATCTTCGCATCATTACTTCAAATCTTTAAATCTTCGCATCATTACTTAAAATCTTAAAATCTTCGCATCATTACTTTAAATCTTAAAATCTTCGCATCATTACTTCAAATCTTCGCATCATTACTTCAAATCTTCAATTCTTCGCATCATTACTTAAATTCTTAAAATCTTCAATTCTTCGCATTTTGACTTTGTCAGAAATAATCATTTTTGCACTATATCTTTCAATAACTCAATGATATATATATGATTTTATGAACTGATTTAAGTGATATAAGATTTAAAGATTCAAAGTAATGATGCGAAGATTTGAAGATTTAAAATAATGATGCGAAGATTTAAAGATTTGAAGTAATGATGCGAAGATTTAAAGATTTGAAAAATTGAAGAAATGATGCGAAGATTTGAAGATTTGAAGAAATGATGCAAAGAATTGAAGTAATGATGCGAAGATTTGAAGGAATGATGCGAAGATTTGAAGAAATAATCATTTCTTCGCATCATTTCTTCAAATCTTCGCATCATTACTTCAATTCTTCGCATCATTACTTCAATTCTTCGCATCATTACTTCAATTCTTCGCATCATTACTTCAATTCTTCGACTGGTGATATATAGTAGGGCGAAGATTTGAAGAAGCGATGTCCCCTTATGAACACCGTACAGAATTGATCAGGTATGCACATTTCGGGTATTTAACCCTCATCAGTGATAAGTTTGGAATGCATAATGATTATATATAATTTAAAAAAAAATGCTCAGCTCTGTTGAAAGACCACGTTGTACCAACCACTTTGGAAAATACCCTCAATTATGAAACAATTATCACTACAAAAAAAGGTATGTTACGCTGTGATAGTCACATACCATATGACATCAAAATCAGGTCAACATAAACTGAGCCACGTGTTTTAAAAATGGTGTAGAATTGCAACGGCATGTCCAATATTCAAAATATAGACAAATTTACATTCTGTAGATCCTGTATCTTCATTGCTCAATGCTTGCTTTAATTTTGTGATACTGATATTGGTCTAGAAAGACACTACTCTACATCTAGTATTAAAATTGTAGTTTGAATCTCAATATATTAAGTAGGCAACATAGAAATCCATAGAGTCAGAATATATTTTGTAAGTTTTCCTAACCTGATTTCTGACCCCAATGTCATAAGTTACGACCCTCTTAATTGATACAGCGTTTAGCAGTGCCATCTAAAATAAATTCAGTTCTCATGCATTATCCCGCTGATGTTACTGTTTGTATTGTATTGTATGTAAACTGTTTTGGTTTTGATATCAGTGCGTGTTTATGTTCACCTTCAAAATATTGGAAACTGTATCCCCTTCTTTCATTTGTACCAATAAACCGATAACTACATAATTTTAGGTAAAATGTTACATAAGCTTTATGGTATTATAGGATCATGTATCGTACTACAACACTACTAATTAAGAATCGATAAGAGACATATGATTCTGTGAAGTAAATAGGCAAAGTCCGCAATTTAAAGTAAGAACACTGATTATCCCCCTTAATCAGAAAACTCGAGGTCAATCTGTCCGAAGTTGTATTGATCAGAAAGTTGGATGAATGATATATCTCAATTTTCACCAGAGAGAGAGAGAGAGAGAGAGAGAGAGAGAGAGAGATGATTTTTGCACAAAAGGAGAAGAACCAAAATCTCTATAAAAGTCATTGGTACTCAAAAGCATACCTTTTTCAGCTAGAAGTATGTTATATTCATTTAATAATTTGATTTTTGAAAGCATGTAGAATATCTTCTGAATACGAACTAAGGAACTGTTTATATCTTACAACAGCAGGATAACCCATTTGTATTCTTACGCCCATCGTGAAATAAATTTTGTATCTTAGTTTGATTCGATGAAAAATAGAAGTTTCTTTACATCACTCTATCATTGTGATCCGATGGATAATTCATCAACAAATTATCGTAAACTGCCTATTAAAACACAATCTGTTCTTCATTGTCAAACAAAGTCTATTTAAGTCTTCTACTTTGTTCAAATAGGGATGATATTGAACAGGAGTGTGGAAAAATTTACAATTTGATAGAAAATTTAAGACAGGTTGTAATCACTTCTTCACCGTTGAAAGTTAAAAGACAAGTAAATAAGTACATAGATAAGGATAAAAAAAAAATCATAGAGTCTAGCTTTTTCTTATGCTGAATTCTGATACATGGGCCAATGGGCGACCTCCCCCCAACTCCCCTCTTTTTCTTTTAAAAATTCAGCGAGAGATATTAAATACGCATTGAGCGTCCTTTTTTGTCCTACTTACTTAGATACTAACACAATTGACCCTTCCGAACGCGGGAAAAATTGGAAAAATTCCATGACGTCACAATGCAATTTCGATGTTTGATCGAGGTTCGAAGCTTGTTTGTCCGAGGTAAAAGCATTGTGACGTCACGAAATTTTGCATTATTATCCCGCAATCGGAAGTCCCCTGGATCTTTGACCCCTGAACAACGATTGGTACATCATCTCTGGTATACCATTACCATAATTTGCATCATATGTGTATCTTCCAGGAAAGGGGGCGTGTCCTGATATTTTTCAGGTTATGGAGAATAAACTCAACTTTTAAGCCGATGTAAATGCTTGTTACATTGTTTCAATATGTTTGAACTGTACTAAGTAGCACGGCGCCGTTTTGATAGCACCGTCTAACTATGTATTATGCACTTGCATGTGATTCTGGGGATTGTTTATTGGATAAGATTGTCCTTCATGTTTCTATGAAGATGTGTTATTGTCTCCGTCTGTTTGTCCCAGTTTACTTTGGTCGTGAGAAAGTTTTTTTTTTATTTCATCAAGAATGTGTAAGCCATTTGATAGTGACTTTTGAAATCTGATTTCGGGATCATCCACTGATTGGTGTTCAGTATTTAATCAAAGATATCTTACTTTATCACATGATACACCATTCATTCGGTTAAATAAAGCCCTTTCATAACTATATGTTATGATAACACGTTACATATCACTTTGGGGCGTGGCCATTGGATGAAGCGCTCCAGATCCTTTGTGACGTCACAATAGAAACGGCGACGTTGGCGCGTTATTTGCAAGAAATGAAATCGGAATTGTAATATTTTGAAGTTGTTTTTATTAGTTACGTCATATTTCATGTGATAAAAAGAATTTTAAATGATGTTTATGTTCCATACAGTATTTATGAAACTCGTTGTATGATTTAAATCCCCTCACCAAGGCTCGCATATGTAAAATTCACACAACTCGTTTCATAAATACCGTATGAAATAGAAAATCATTTGAGATCCTATACTAGTATATATTTAATTATGTCCATGTGTTTGTATAGAATTTTCACTGTGATTATGCGAGTATAACCGTGGTGACTAGATTTGAACTGTGACGTCAAATAGTAACAGAACCTTAGCAACGGAGTTTTAAACGCATTGAAACGTCATTTAAGCATGAAAAAGTGGAATTTAATCATACACAAGTATTAGCTTTCCAAAAACGCTTGGTCGATATCAACATCTCTTTAATCCCACCACAATTTTTTTTTCGTCGAAAGGGGGTGCTGGATCCGCCACTGAATTTGGAGGGAAATAAGGGGAAACTTCTAAAAAGTTCAAATTTTGTGACTCGTACAGTCTTGTCGACTTTTTTATCGCTCATTAATTTCTTTATTTCATTTATCAATTTGTCTTAGGTAAGAAAATAAACAAACAAACAAAGTGGTATATCCCTAACGAGAAAAAGCTTAGTCGGATGAACGGTTAGAACCTTTTTAGCCACTGGCACCCCTGATACGTTGTGATCGCGTATTTCTTTGTTGCAATGGATCCAAGGATCCAGAAATGTCGTCCATAGGAATTTTGAAGGCATAGGGTTCACTGTAACACTCACTAATTGGTCATGACGACATGTCCTATTTTTGTCTTGTGGATAAATAAGTGGGAGGTCATGGGAATGCCTGTCTCTGGTCACGCGTTTTCACTAGTCATGAAAGTGGGAGGTCATGGGAATGCCTGTCTCTGGTCACGTGTTTTTCACTAGTCATGAAAACGTTTCTTTCATAAGGATTATTCAATGATGCATTATTGAATCTGACGGTCTCAATTAGGAACTTTCTCCTATTGACAGCATCCGGTCTACAAATCTAGTAAGGTCGATTTCTTGAAATCGACCAATAATTACTGTCTTATTATGATGGTAACCTACGATGGATTCAGGAATTTTGTTTTCCATATTGCGCTGACAATGATTATCGAACTACACCCCAACATCCGCCATAGTGTTTAAGGCCATTCCCTCTCGACGGTTGGCCAAACAGGGGATGCGTACTCCTCCTTGGTACCTGGTCCCACCTCTAGCTTGCCAGAGATTGCCGTCAGGATCTTCTTTATTTCATTATTGTTGGTCCATAAGACCAAAAACAAGGCAGAGCTAAAGAAATTATATCATATTGTATACAAATTAAAATACAATTTTGATAGGACCACATTCAAAATAAAAAAAAAATAAATGCGGGGAATTATGCAAACAAAGGAAACTGTTTGATTTATAAATCAAAGTATTTCAGGCTTGGTGCTCGGGGAGGAAAAATTTAGTTCAACAGATCAATTGCTTCAGAACAGGGATGGGCTAAGTTCTCCAACTCAGATTTTACCTCTTCTCTTTTCTCTCCGGGGAAAGTGAGCATTTCCAATTTGCCTGTTTTGTAAATGCATTTAAAAGGATGATAATTAAGCTGTAGTTTTCCTCTAATGACCTATTGTATTCACGGAAAATAGAAAACCAATTGGTGCAATTCCCATCTGTTTAAGAAGGAACTAATTTCAACAAGGCTGTTAATGTAGCATCAAAGTGTACATAGAATGAACTCTTAAAACACATGGTAATTAAAAACTTGTAATGAGTTTTAGAACAGAAATAACACCTTCGCGGGGAATGCCGAATCAGTAACCCGCTTATTTTGAGCAACTATCCTTATCCATGATCGGCAGATATATGAAAATCTCACGAACTCCTGCTATGGACCATGTGAATTCTGTGATTCAAAAAACGCATGAAATCAACTTACATAGATCAACATTCTGAGAGACTTAATGCGAATACATGTGGTAAATGCTCAGTTTATACATAAGGGCTTCCTCTTAGACCTGATGTAACAGTGCTTTCTCTGATTGAGAATCACCTATTTCTGTTCGCATAATGTTGTTCTGAAAAAGTGGGTCCTGTAGCATTATTTGCGTTATATCCCACCCATCCAGCTACGTATTTTGGAATTTTGGAATCATATGAAAATAAGCTCCCGACATAGGAGTGAGTCCAGGTGCTCTGGAAGAGTCAGCATCTCCTGCTTGCATGCAACACCCGCCGCTTCAATTCGGTAGAACTGTCATTCCAAAACTTATATATATCTCGTCGTTTTATGTGTAGTCTTATGTGTTTGATGTTTACATGTCGTGTGTCTCTTTTCCGTCTCGTGGTGTACTCGTCTTTTGTGTTTTTGCATCAGGGTGTTTTGGTGTTTTGCTGTTGATGCTGCAGCGGGGTCTTGTTGGAGATCTCCTCCCTTCTTTTACCTTTATTTGATTAGGTTATGGAATAAAAAAGCTTCAATTTCAAAGAGCATACGAAGCAAGTCTTAGAATACTTTTTGTATAATTTTTTAAAGCTTCATAGTCCGCCTGGACATTGTAAAGAAACCTGCATCTTTGCTTCTCACTTTAATATATAATTAAAAAAAAAAAACTTCGCGCTCTGCAAAATCACAGCTTAATATTAATTAACTCCCGTATCAACATATTATTAACGGCCGTAGAGTTCTATTGTAGAAAGAAATTTATTGTAGGTGGCGCTCTTGAATTGGGGTTTTTTTTGGGCCGCAAAAATTAAAAATATCATAACATAGAATGATCACATCGGTCTGAATTATTTAATGGTCCTTATTTAGATGTAGGAGTGAAACGATACGCCAAAAGACTGCGATATTTTATTAGCTGAATTGCAATATATTTTGATACCATCGCAAAAAAAAAAAAAAAAATGGCGGGGGTATATAGTGATACAAATGTCCGTGCGTCTGTGTGTGCGTCCCACACGCAGTTCCCAGAAATTTGATGTAGTAAATTAAAGCACCAATGTAGCCAAGTTCAATCAATCTCTGTTGGTCGTTTCTTCAAACGCATTTGAAAATTTCTGTTTACAAAATTTTCTTAAATTTTTAAAACCTGGGTCCTGTAGCATTACTGACGAGGGTTAAATACCCGAAACGTGCATGTCTGGTCCAATTTAAATTTATCTGCTCTAAATAGATGCTAATGAATTTGAAGACGTTAAACATTTGTACCACTTGGTGAGTGTCACTGCTGGTGAACCAGGAGTCCCCGAGGGCACATGTAGCCAAGTTTGATCAATTTCGGGTGGTCGTTTCTTCAAACGCATTTGAAAATTTCTGTTTACAAAATTTTCTCAAATTTCTTAAACCTTGGTCCTGTAGCATCATATCCCAGCCAACTTGCTACGTCTTTCATTAACTTAGGACATAATTTTCATTCTTTAGATTGAGGATCACTGACGAGGGTTAAATACCCGAAACATGCATGTCTGGTCCATGCTGTAAATTTATCTTGGGAAAATTATTATGTTAAAAATGTACCGAAAGACATAGCAGGATGGGTGGAATATGATGCTAAAGGACCCACGTTTTAGAAATTTCAAGAAATTGTGTTTTTTTTTTTCATTGAATTTCACATTGTCAATATTATCTGCTTATTTGCTTGAAAGAAACATACACCAGTCACTTTGCTTTTGCCATAACTCATTATGGGGTCGCTTGTTTTCAAATAAATCTATGAAATTTAAAAATCAAAGTGATTCAATGAATAAAAGGGCGCAAAGCGATACAAATTTATTAAATATCGCAATAATGTATTGTTACAACCCTGTTTTCTATTTAAGTGTATAAAATGCTATTAGAATGGAAGAAAAGACATCTAAAACTTGTATGCTAGAAATGTGAAAGTCAATTTTTACTCTTGATCATTTAACCACACCTTAACCGTTCTGTCGCAGATATTCGGACGATGCAATAAAATTTGTCCATGTACACCTAGCTATGAATTATGTCGACTCAAATTCAGAGGAAGAGTACATATGACTCGAATGTACTCCGTAATTTTATTCCACTATACATTAACATTGTGAATGATCCCCTCATTGAGGACTTTGCAACCTAAGATTCCATAAGGTTGGGTAATCTCGCTACGCGGAAGAATATGTTTTCTATAAATTTTTCTGCAATATAGATCATTTATAACACCACGCCGATCGTTTTTTCAACTCTATAAAAAGATATTATTCTGTTATTTTGGATAAAACACATAGCTATGGCATCCTTACACTGCATCACATTCCCCTTTTTGTGATAAATAATCTATATCACTCGAAATTATAGAAAAACCTATTGTTCTGCGTTGCGAGATTACCCACCGTGATTTATATCTAATTGTTTAATTATCTGACATCATATCTAGCTGTTTTTATGAAGCAGAACAAATCAGTGGGTAGCTTCCGCATGAGGTAGAAAAGAATAATCTGTGCGTTACCTCTTCTTCATGGCAAGACTAACGAACAGATAACGTCATTTATATTTCAAAGAACGTAATTTTAAAACTTTTTTCGCATTTTCAATTAAAAAGTTTACTTTTATTTTATTGTATCTATCTGTATGTCAAAATCTGAAAGAGATATTTTTATGTCCTCATTTATTTTGAAATATATCAAATGAACAAATAATACAAATACGTTACCAAATGCATGTTTATTCGATAGGGGATTTTCTTAGCATTTTTAAGTTTTCTTATATTAATATTAGATAATTTTAATTTCTTGTTCCTGTTTATTAGATTTCTTAAGGTAATATAAGTTTTGAAATGAAAAAAAACTTTAAAATGCTGTTTGTGTGAAGCACAAATAGTTCATATAAAAGTAGTTGAGTTTTTATTTTGTAGATTAAAAAAAAACTTTCGTTGTTTGCCAGGTACATGCAAGTTTTTCAAAAGTAGAAAAAAATTACACATTGAATCAAATAAAGTTAAAGCGTAGAATGAATAAATTTGATTTAATCTTCTCAGCCTCGAAAAATAAAAACACCTCAAAATATAATGGAAAATAAATACTGTGCAAAGAGGGATAACTTTGAGAAAGCAAGGACAAAGACCAATATTAAGATGATGTAACAATTAAATCAGCACCAGCCGTAAGGTGGTACGGGAATGCTAAATTGATAATTTTGTGTGCTCGAGGAATTTTATAAAATCTTCAGACACAATGGAGAAATTATATGTACCTGATTGAGATGCCGAATGCGTCCCCAGGTTTGACCCTTAATTCATGCTCCAATGCAGGGAGTACTCTAGCGGAAAACGCACATAATGAAAATCTCATTGAGGAGAAAAATGGGAAAATGATATGACCATGGGAATTTGTTAATAACACGATTCGTAAAGCAGCACGAAAAACTTAGGTTTGCTCGTCTATTATGATTATAGGACTGTCCTAGGTGTAAATATGTCTTCAGAAAGTTTTATCTATTTTATTGCTCTTCGTGGTTAGAAGTTCTACCGCAAAGTAATATTTTGAGTACATTGGTGTAAAATAACACGATACCGATTTCGAACATCCGTGAATCTGGGAAGGTGTGTAAACTTGTAGGTCAAGCAAACAACATTAAATTACTTCACGTTTTTATATATAAATAGATGTAAAACGATTTGCCATATACACGAAATAATAGAAATAATTAAACACTATACAAAAATTTTGAAAACAATAACTGAAGAAAATGCAAACCAATAAGTAAACAATTAAGCAAACATAGACCAATACTTTATTCATATTTGTATGATTCATAAATATCGAAAAAAAGTACCAATCAATTATTCAGTCTGAAAGTCGAGAAGGCATAGTAAAACCATTCGAATTTCAATTGGAACAGATGCGATCGAACTCCGGAATAAAGCACATTCCGAAATGAAGCCAGGTGCTCGGGAAGAGTAAGCGTTTCCTGTTTGCATGCAACACCCGCCTCAATAATTCAAGGAAAACTTGTCAAAATTGGAGATTGTCCCGATATACATATCAGGTAAAGGATGTTGACAACAATTCAATCTCAATCCATAATTCACTTATCATTCTTGAATTTTGGATTTTTTTTCTAAATGTCATACATCTCATATTAAGTGAAGACAAATTGAAATGAAGATATAATTTTTTTAAAACGATGAAAAATAAACAATATGATAACGGCGCAATCCGTTCGTCAGTTTTGCTGTGAAGTACAGACAACTTGCATGTTTTTTCTACCTCACGCGGAAGTTACCTACAGATCTCTTCTGCTTCATAAATAAAATTCGATATGATATGAGATAATTTAGAAATTTGATATAAATGAACTCTTAATAATGTCGAAGTTTAATATGTACCAATAAAGTCAAAAATGAGTGGATACGTTACAATTCAAATGCGAACTGGAATCAAATTACACAGTAGATACGAGTCAAACGTACTCTACCTCTAAAAATGTGTCGACATTGTACGTGGACCTCCAACGAAATATCATGGCATCCTCCCAATTTTAATTTAGAAACGTCTTATATCACGGAAAGGTGTGGTTTAATGATGATCAAGCAAAGCAAAATTAACTTTCAGAATGTTTTATGAGTAATCATTTCTATGTTTTGTTTGTTTGTAAACATATGATGCGTAGGGAACTCAGAAACGCATATGTCGAGGTATGAAATGTTTCACAAAAATGTTTAAATGATTACGGAGAAATACATATTATATTAATTTTTGTGTGAACATTATTTATATGTTTGTAATTGTTCAATGTTTGCACAAAAGTTGGATCGAGTCGTATATTAACGTTTATAAAGTTGTCGTTTATTTACGTTTGTAAACATATTTAACGTCTGTTAAAGTACCGTGTTTTTACATTTGTTAACGTTTACACTAATTTGAGTCGCTCAATTTTCACCAAGTAAGTTCCCTGCAATTACTATATAAGTCATCTTACACTGAGGAGATTATTTTACACCACTTCTGTGCGTTCCTCAATGACCTCTGGGTAACCAGAAAAGTGGTAGGGTTGTGCGCACGTAATCCGGATACTTACATTATCTCCTACTGGCCTATCAGAGGGCCGTCCTTAGTAGGCACCGTTCGTCACTTTGGTTTATGTGTAGTCTTTTGTGTTTGATGTTCCTCGTCGCTTTTGCTTATCGGTCTGTGCTTTTCTGCTTTGTTTTTTTGCAAGGGGGGGGGGGGGTTGTAATGCTTTGCTGTGTGTGCTGTAGCCAAGCGTTGTTTGAGATCCCCTTCTTTCTTCTAAATTTTTAAAAACATTAAATCATTTTAGCTTAGAGTATCACTTATGAGGATTATTTTTTTTTCAAAACATGCACATCTGGTGCACCACATAAGACATGTCTGCCCAGATGGCTACTCTCTGACAGCACAGCCAGCTTTGATACTGCTACGTCTTTCGGTACAATTTTGGACATGATAACTGTTACATTCTTTGGCCATATTACATTGTATAGATTGAGGATCACTGACGAGGGTTAAGTACCCGACACGTGCATGTTTGGTCCATGCTACAAATTTAACTGTTCTTAAATAATGGTTTTAATTTGAAGACGTTTAACATTGAAACCGATAGACTAATTGTATAAAGACATTTGATTAAATAATGGGACACACTGAACAAGCACATTCGCAGAGACATTAATGTTGTAGTCAATCTTTTACATGTAATATAATTATGAACATTTGGAAACTTGTGTCAAAGCGATTTTGAATGACGAACATATTTGTATTTTTCGGATGGCATGTGGTGCTTTCTAAATGTAAATACTATACAGTGCATCTTACATGGTTCTCTACTGTTCTGTGTTTACTAAAATGAGCACTTACGTTTATATGGACGGGATATCCAAACTTTGCATGTATTATGCACAGTGTTTGGCAATATTGGCTCTTTAAGAATTATGAAGAGAATGAAATGTTGATAAATTTGCTAATTTGGAAAAAATGAGAAGCGCTCTGTTCATAATAAATACTTTCTACTTTATGCTTAGTATCTAGAAATAATTTCAGAAAACATAATTCAGGGAATCAAATATCTAGATTTTAAAGGCAATGAATGGTGTATGCATCTCCAAGTTTTGTATAGGATCCTTCAAGAATTACCAAAAACGCATTTTCTAAAATCAGGAAAAAATTATTCACAAGAATGCATATTAAGAAAATGAAGAGAAGCTTGGAAAAGGTTTATTCATTATACGGATATTTTTCACTTCTTAAATTTGATTAATTTATAATTATGATTATTATGTACATGTAGAATAAGGTGTCATTGAGCAAAAGTTATTTTAAATAAATGACCATTCGCACGTGATTGTGTGTCACCTGCTACTTGGATCACTTGGCATTTTCTTTAGCTGTTACTTACATACAATGTCGGAATTTCAAATATTACCAATTTTGGATTTTTTTGCCACATATATAAAAACATTAACCTGGATGATTACCTTTATTAGACATGTAAAATATTATCATAATATGCTCATTTATAACCATATTAATTATATGACAACGCAAAATCTTAAACTTAACCATTCACTTTAACAAAAATTATTGACCGTGTGAAAATATGGTCTAGACGGCCATAAAAATAAGCATTGAAAAAGTACACATATTAACATGAGCACCCACTGAACCTCCTTTTATAATAAACTTCTTACCCCAATATTACTACTTATCCAGTGGTGGGTATAAAGCTATAAGGATGGAAATAACCATCAGCTTGTGTTACACATACATTAAAACAATTCGTCGATTTTAAATGGGTGCGTCATTGTTGACAACGGGCTGGTCGTTTCATACCCCCTACTGTATAACAATGACCGTGGGATGTCTGATGCATCGGACCGCGAATATTATAAAAGTCAAACTCAAACGTTCTTTTTTCAAGTTCGTCTTAAATTGTCATCGAATTTGTCAATTTTTAACATGAGGGTATTTTACTTCTATACAGCTATATTATATATCTCAGGGTCGTCATGTTTGTATATACCCGAAAGAACATCTTTGGTAAGTTCATGGAATGCTTATAATGATTGCCTGAAAAAATAATGTAAGCTATAGAGAAAAAAAAAATTAAATTATAGACGAATTTTTGTTCTTATATGATAGAGATGAAGGGAAATTATTTAGAATAAATTATCATAATTTGTAAAATTTAATATAAAAGAATAATATTAAAAGGGACTTTGTTACATTGAGATCTTAAAATGAATCTTACTTTACAAAATTTGCATGAAATTTTGGAAAATAATATGAAAAGAAATTTGAATAGTTTTCTTGATTTTTGAATTACAGGTAGATGGACTTCCGCAGACAAGGAGGACAAAATTCAAGAAAAACGGGGCCAATTTGAATTATTCTAAAGGGAACATTTATGTGCGTTTTGAAACTGATGAAAGATCGAACGAAATTGCGAAGAAACTATCTAACTTATTTCATGCCGCCGAAAATTTTAAAAATATGGACGGAATGCAAGAGAAGCATAAGAAAACTAATTTAAACGTCCAGAAAATGTCTCATGATTTGAATCGAAGAAGGAAAAGATCGACATTCGACTCCATAAGTCAAAGCACAGGATTTGAAGGGTTCAGCAGCAATGATAGAGTTCAAAGGAATATTAGAAGATTGCGGCGACTTCAAAGACTGCAAAATCAGCAACGCCGACGTAACAATAGAGCACCTTACGCCATAGAAATAGTGATGCCGATATTACATCGACGTGTAAATGAACCTGCTATCAGAGATATCATTATTGAAGTATGAATAAACAATGAACTGAATAATAAATATTTCAGTATTGAAAATCCTAAGTCATCAGTATTGTAAAACATTTGTGCAATAAGTAAAAATTTCATAATTCATAATTAATTTTTTTATAGATTTATTCTACATTCAAGTGTTAAAACCTCCTAGAATTATTTCATTATACAATTGTATTTCAATTTTCCATTTACTTATCTATTAATTTCCTATTTATAATTTGGAAAATGAAATGTAGTTGCAAAAAAAAAAAATTAGAGCGTAAAAATAAAAATTGTAAAATTTCAAAATTTCTACTCTTTCAAATAAAAATTATTTAACTTATTTTTATAAAGATGTAAGTAAATATCAATAATATAATTTTCTTTTCTTCGAAAAAATCATGAAGGTACAAGTACAAAGTTTAAAGAATTCTAAAGAAAAAACTTAAGACTTCTTGTAACTTTTTAACGCTTCACTCTTTTGCTATTTAAACTATTATAAAGCTTTTATTTAATTCGTAAATGTAGATATGAAATTTGAAGAAAATTCTACAATATTTATCGTAATATTATTATCATTTAATGACGAAAGATAAAAAAAAGATTCTGAATTTTTTTTTTGAAAGTGAACTTCTGTTTATGAAAGTTTTAGGTTGATTCGAAATTGAACGAATTTTCATAATTATTTAGAACTGATCTTCATTGGAAACGTAGACAGTAAAAGAATTACAAAATGTTTTTATCCTGATCTAAGTTACAGGTATCCCATATTTCCATATATACTTTTCTCAAAAAAGGTGAAATTGGAGCAAAATTTAGACCTGTACGTTAAAGGCTGGAATACAAAAATATCAATATTTAATATTACTATATCGTATAAGAATTGTTCAAAATCGAGAATCCTATTATTTACATGATTTTCATTTATTTGACCGTATTATATGTCGCTTTGTTATATTCTTGTCGCACTGATTTTTATATTCCTGAAAATGCTCGATATCTTATTAAAAAATCCTTACTTATTTTGTGTTATTTTGTATCATTCATGACAAATTATCAATCAAATAAAAACATTCGCATATATCCAGTTGGTCTTTTTCTTCTTTCAGGAGAATAGATATTTTATTATGCATGAAAATCGTTAAAATATCACAATGAAGGAAATATTTCGTATGATATAAGTGAAAGATTTTTATTAATAGAAAAGGAAACTAAAGGAGAAACAGAAGCGTCCAAATTCTGATACCAGAGGGCCACCTTTCGGACATAAAAATCTGCACTTTTCATGCATGTTTTCCACAAGGAATTCTTTTCAGTGGTATTTAAATTCAAACTCTCGTCTTGCATCAAATTTCAAGTTTTACTTTTATGTATCAGCTCTAAAGTTTGTGTTTATGCTCTTTTTTCTTTTTTTTTTCGGCTCAAAATTTTCTGTAGGGTCTGTTTAGTCAAATGCAAAAAAAAAATGTTACCAACACCACTTTAAGGTTTTGTTTAAGGGTATTTGAAAACCTCCTATTTTTCATGATAATTAAGAATGATGGAATGGTGAATTTAAAGTGACGAATTTTCGAATGCAACATTGCACGTATAGGTTATCAAGAAAAAAAAAGAGAAACTCACTGTAACAAGCGTTAGGAAGTAAGTAATTGAAAAAGACAAACACTTTAAATACTGAGTCACAGGCAACTGTATTACCAGCTCAGTGCGAGAAATATACCAACGTATAAGTACTAATCGAGATTGATTAATATGGAAAATTATTTTTCCAACTCTGCTGCCAAAGTTGTCTTCTGGATATAAAAATTCAACTTTGCTGAAACAGATAATCATATTTCTGATGATGAAATCTTATCAGTGATACCTCAAGCAAAAACAAGTATAACAGTAACAACCATATCAGACTAACGCTTCTTAATAAAATGCACGGAAACTTAAGAGCCGGTTAGTATTGAAAAATAGATAGCTGCAATTAATGAATAGGTGAAAACCCGAAATCAGATTCAAAGTGTACCAGAAGCTTACAAATTCTTCAAAACATAAACTCACGAGAAAAGATAACGTGACAATCAGACGGAGACGACAACAGAAAACACATAGAACAGCTTAATCTAATTAGCAATCTCCAGTGCAAATGAGTTAAAGAAGATCCTGACAACAATCCCAACAGCACTCCTAGCAAGCTAGAGGTGGGACCAGGTACCGGGAGGAGTAAGCATCCCCTGTTTGGTTATCCGCACTCACTGTCGATGTCCACGCACGAAAAGATAACAATATCTTAGAAACATGCACTGTCTGAGGTTATGTCTATATAGAAAGTGCTATGGCGACGGAATGTATTATAGGTTGACGCTTAAAACGCGGTGCCATGATAATTAGTTAAGTTTAAACATATTCAAATATTACTAGAATCATACTACATATATTATGCATCAAAGTAAGCGGGACGAAAAAGGAAGCTTTAAACTTACTAGAATCTTGCTTTGTAAAATTTAAAAACAAGAGAGAACCTAGAAAAAAAAATACCAAAAAATGATTAAATGCAGCGCCATCCGGAATAAATTCGATTAAGAAATCGGATGTACACTGTAATTGAAAAATGCAATTCCGTTGATCCAAAAACAAAATAATTTCTTGCGGAATCCACCATCACAAAATATTGTGAAAAAAAACCCACTTCCACAACAAACAAAACAATCAAGTGAAACAAACTGTTCGCTTAAAATAAATTAAATAAAACTAAATACAGAATTTCCGTCGAAATCAAACGAGAGGTCTCAACTACATATTTTTGTTAATACGAATATTTTCAGATGTTCCAACTCTTTACCTTCTTATGATTTCAAACCAATATTAATGCACCAGACACGTGTTTTAGATAGTAAATCCACATCAGTGATGCTTCCAGCCAAAGTGATTTTCAGACACAGTCAAAATTAATTTCAATGGCACCCTCTGGTTTTATTTTTTTAATTCAAATTTGCTCAGTTATTTTGCAGATAGTGCGCGGCTCCAAATTTCCTATAGGTCGATTCAGTAGCACGGTTAAATAAAATAGAATTGGAGGGATGATGCTCAGATGTTAACCCTCTGCTTTTTTTGGTAGCAGAGATTGAGCATTTCTGAGTTTTTATCTTAATACACGGATAAGACAGTGATATATTCATGCGTACCAATTTCAATCACATTCAAAGGAGGCATATTGTTTATTTTCACACATTCAAAAGTCGACAAGTCTCACACTATCATTGATGTAATTGTTAAACGTCTTTAAATTCAATAGCATCATTTAAAACCTGATAAATTTACAGCATGGACCAGACATGCACGTTTCGGGTACTAAACCCTCGTCAGTGATCCTCAGTCTAAAAAATGTAATATGGCCAAAAAAGTATGACAATTATGATGTCCAAAAATGTACCAAAAGACGTAGCAGAATGGGTGGGATATGATGCCACAGGACCCACGTTTTAGAAATTTCAAGAAATTTTGCAACAGAAAATTTCAAATGCGTTGAATAGACAGACGATCAACCGAAGTTGATCGAACTTGGCTACATGTGCCCTCGGGGACTCTTGGTCCACCAGCAGTGACACTCACCAAGTAGTTCAAATGTTAAACGTCTTTAAATTCAATAGCATCATTTAAAACCTGATAAATTTACAGCATGGACCAGACATGCACGTTTCGGGTACTAAACCCTCGTCAGTGATCCTCAGTCTAAAAAATGTAATATGGCCAAAAAAGTATGACAATTATGATGTCCAAAAATGTACCAAAAGACGTAGCAGAATGGGTGGGATATGATGCCACAGGACCCACGTTTTAGAAATTTCAAGAAATTTTGCAACAGAAAATTTCAAATGCGTTGAATAGACAGACGATCAACCGAAGTTGATCGAACTTGGCTACATTCGCAATCGATCAAATCTACTTTTATCGTTCCCATATACGCATGTATATAAACGACAAGAGCTCAGAATAAAAGATAAAAAAAACCCTATTGGAATCATTTCACTTACGTATCACCTATGAGGAAAGCGGAATAACTCATCTTGCCTTAGATGTATCATTTACCTAATGGGAGAGATTTTGTGAAACTTTATAAACCGATAAAGTTTTCATATCTATTTTTTTCAAGAATTTCATTCGAGGGAATCAGGGAATAAGATAGAAAAAAATAGCATATAATGATTATAATCAGGAGATTTTCAAGACTCTTCAAAATATATAACGACAGTCACTGTAGAGTATACCATGTATTCATTTGATGATTGCTTGAATATGCCACTTGCAGAAATTCATAATGGCTGACAGAATTACGAAAAATGTCCGAGGTCGGCAATTTTTCCGCACTTTTTCATTCTGACGTATCAATGGAATTGGGTCTTTTTACGGTGACGTTTAAATGAAAAAGAAATACGCCAAAAAGATGTTGACTCGAATATTTTGCACATTCTAACAAGATCGGAAAATAGTCTATTGGAAGATTATATAGTGAATGAGGCTTTAATGAATTTGTTAGTAAGTTCAGGGGAAAATATATAAGGTGAATGTCTTCGCGGCTGCGTTAAGGTGCTCCACGCTGACGTCGCGCTGAAAATATTCTATTTTTACGGTGCCTGGCATTCAACCCTCAATTACAGCCTAAACCTTCTTTCTTTAGTTCAGAGCTGTATTTTGTTAATATCTGGTAGGTGTCTGGTATTGAAGTGTCCTCTATAAATTCTGTATAAAAATATCGAAATTGTACAAGGGTAGTCACCTGCAAATTACATTTTTTTACAACTACCCTGTATCAGTCTATTTTCAGATGGGACCTATACGCACAGGTGATCTGGATTAAGTCATAGAAATTTAGCGGGAAATCATTACTTAACATGCAACATATACTTGTGTACAACATAGTAATACGGTTTTTAATATCTGATACAATGAAAAGTTTTTTTTTAGTATTATTTTACAACGATGAGAATGTAATATAGTTTACATGTATTAAGAAGGCAGGCCCGGCCAGGGGGGGGGGGGGGGCTGAGAAGGGTAAGCCTCGTCCGGGCATCCGCTTTTAGTATATATGTTTTTCAAGTTAAAACATTATATATTTTCTTTGTGGGAAAGTTTGTGGTAGGGAATAACTCTGGTGATAAAGTTTGCCGCTAGACAATAAAACTTCTGCTGAAATCTTTGTATCAATGCAATATTTCCTCGTACTGATTCCAACCCGGCGGACTATAGATTGAGACCGCGATACTGACCGTCTTCTGATTTTGTATTAAACAAAATTGATTGTAAACTTGCTACAGTGCTTTCGTGAGCAGAGCTCTATCGTTGACAAAATAATCATAATAAAAAATGTATATAACTTGAATAGATAAAAGAGCGAGAGGGGGAGGGGGGGGGGGGGGTCTTTCCCGGCTAGGCTAATCATGTTTCAGTCTAATATTATAACCCCATATGGCAAAATAGCGCTCAGTTTCCTAATTTGCATAGCGGTCATATTGGATTCCGTAGGCTTCATATTCTTACTATAGGAGTCTATGGGGAGCAAATAATAAATTGAGAATATTCACGATTTCATGACACCAATCAAATTTGTCCACATATAGGAAGAAACTCTACAACAATCTGAATTTATAAATCCACATCTTTGGTAAATTAACGAATTTTTACTTCTGTCATTTTTGAGGTGAAAATTCGAGGCGATACTGCCCATACCCTCAATGTTAAGAAAGTCCAAAACTTGTCACTTGCCGCACTTTAACTTTGTTTATCAGTAGGAAATCATGGGAGCTGTGTATTTGTCCACATCGTTTCGGATAGATCGCGATATCAATTCCGGATTTGGTCAACTTGAGAATCATAAAATGAAATTAAGTTCTGTCATTTTTGGGTTGAAAAATCGATATTTTGAGAAATAGGCCTGTCATATTGATGGAATCACTTTATCGGCTTTGACAGGATAAAGATAATATTGTGTTCATACGTAGAGTGGGTAATTTTTTGGTAATAAATAGGCTAAATTGGATTAGAAACAGTTTTATTTTGCAAAGGTGCATTCTGCTCTTTGTATTTATTTGATCTGATGCATTTAAAATATATTGCATTTCCTGGCATGTCGGGTCATTCTTGTTTAAGATTTGGCGCGTTTCAAACATAGGTATATGACGCAATATAATCGTCATATGAATACATTTGCATATATGAATAAATTGAGCGCTATTTTGCCATATGCGCCCGATCTCTTGCTGATTACAATTTGTTTTATTATTTTTAGTTGTTCTTATATTTAGTCTAGTACAAGTTGACCGTATCTGAAGTCTCAATATTGTTCTGTTGTACCGGCTATGAATACGGTGCCTGTATAGCCATTTATTGACACGTGTATTTTAGCACCGTATTCGTAATGATATATATTATATATATTTCTAAAAATAATGCTTGAGAATAAATTGTATTCATGTGCATGAGCTGGCACCCTCGCCCCCCCACCCCACCCCGGCAGCAACAACAACTAAATGAATATAAAAATGAATAAGAAATAATTATTTTAAAGCCGGTAAATCAGTAAAACTCCATTAAATAGCTAAATATGGACAATATCTAACAAAAAATCTAAATAAGAATTGTGCTCTTTTATGAGGATTACATTATCAATTCCTTATATTGATTTACTCATTGAAAATCAGCGATTCCTATGTGAATTAAAAGCGGTTTCTCATCCAAAGCTTCCCTTTAACCCTGAACTCAGACTGCGCATGCTTGACCTACAATGACCCGATGTGCAAAACTGTGGAAAAACACGCATTCTTTCATTACTTCTCGTAAATAAGATACTGGGAACATTTAGAGTTGATGTAAGGAATAGGATGAAAGCTCAATATTTACATATGCCTATTCATTTGTATAGAATTTTCACTGTGATTATAGGAGTATAACCGCGGTGGCGTGGTTTGAACTATGACGTCATAGTAACTTGGCTTGATTTGAACTTTGAGGGAACGTAGTAACAGAGCCTTAGCAACGGAGTTTTAAACGTATTTCAACGTCATTTAAGCGTGAAAAACTGGAATGTAAATATATATAATAACTGTCTTTTGGAATGTGATTATACTGTGATAACCTACAATGGATCCAGGAATTATGTTTCTCATAATGCGCTAACGCGCATTATGGAACATAATTCCTGGATCCATTGTAGGTTATCACAGTATAATCACATTCCAAAAGACAGTTATTCTATAAATAACATTGAAAATCGATCCAGTACAATTTATCCCTTGAAATATCATTAGCATACGATAACTGATGTGACGTCATTTATAACGTCACACAATGTTTCCGCGGAATTTTCTCTAACGTCATTGCGTGGAGCAACATAACGTAGCTGCGTTAAATTAATGTTATTATTTTCCGATAAATGTATGATAAAATATCCGTATTGTTTTACAGATTTGTGTGTGTTTGTAGTTCTTATTTTTTGGTTCTGAATTTATAATTTGTTCGAATGTCCTTATTGTTTTTCAACTGTATCTTTAAGCATGATACTGAACTCATTTACAGTTTCTTAAGATCATTTCCCAAGCATTTCACGCTTAATAACTTTGAAGACTGGATTCAATGACTGGACCTGTCCAATTTCCGCCAAAAAGGCTGGGTCCTAAATCCTTGTCGTACCTGAAAGTTGTTATGACTTCTCAGGTGATTGATCATGATCTCGTCAGTGGAAATGAAATGTTTTTCGCATTCTCATTGCTTTTGATGTCTATTTACATAATGTTTGTATTCCTTAGAGTCCCTAGTATGTATTACTGTTATGTTTGTGATTCCACCTAACAGTAAGATGTTTTTCTGTGTATACACCAGCTGAACGTCCCGGAAAACCTCTGGGTATCCGGGAAACTTGTAGTGCTGCACGCCGCGCGTAATCTGGATCACTACACCAATCGCTTTTATAGCGGATGGCTGTCAAAAGTCGGCATAATGGTCTTCCTCAAAGTCTTTACTGTCATTTATTTCATGTTTTGGTGGTCCTGTAGCATCATATCCTACCCATCCTACTACGTCTTTCGGTACAATTTTGGACATGATTTTTTTTACAATATTTGGCCACATTACATTGTTTAGATTGATGATCACTGACGAGGGTTAAGTATCCGAAACATGGATGTCTGGTCCAAGCTGCAAATTAATCTGTTCTTAAATGATGTTATTGAATTTGAAGACGTTTAACTTTGGCCACCCTGTGGAACATTTTACCCTGTTGTTAAAATAGTTTTGTCTGATGTTCGTTACATCCTGTAAGTGTGTTCCGCTGTGGACAGTATACATTAGGTAGATTTCTCTTGCTGGAGATTCTATTCAATTTGTTCGGATGTAATATTTCGATGTTCACTTACTTTTATAACTCTTCGAAACCTTTTTGATTCATCTTCTCTTTCTCGTCAACGTTTTGTTTTATAATTGTTTTAGTTGATTTGTAGCATGATGATAACTGTTTGTTGAGGATTGGATTGCATTGGTTATTATTATATATTACACATTGGTTTAGTACCTGAAACGTGCATGTCTGGTCCATTCTTCAAATTTATCTGTTCTTAAATGATGGTATTGAATTTGAAGACGTTTAACAATTGCCTTGATACAAATTGCGTTGATACATTCTGCTAATTGAAAAATTGATAATCACGAACGTTGTGTCCACTTCTACTCATGGGAGCTTCTTTTTTTGTTTTGATTACTTTATTTTCTTATGTGGGTTTAGCCTTGATTTGTATGTTTATAATTTTCTAAATAGTGATTCTGGTTATTAATATTTAATGGTTTTGTCATATTTTACAATTCGAAATAATTAATATTCTATTTAATATATGCGCACGATCCTTGGCCGTCCTAAGTCGGCACCGGTTGCCCATTGGTCTAGTTGATTTATGTGTAGTCCTTTGTGTTTGATGCTTCTGTGTTGTGCGTCGACGTTCCTTGTCCCTTCTGCGTCTCTTTCTGTGCTTGTCTGCTTTGTGTTTTGTTTTGCATTGGGTGTTTTGGGGTTTTGTTGTGGGTGCTGCAACCTGGTGTTATTGGAGATAAACCTCCTTTGTTTTGAAAATTAAATTACGGGAAAATAAATACATGTATATTTTCCATTTAAATTCATAGGAAAAAAAGTAATCCAAAAAGTATGTAAACCGAATGTGAATCCAATATTTTTTAAATTGAAATTGCAATTTCAGATTTATTACGAAACTCTCAAAAATGATATTTAGAATTTTTCAGTAATCAAAGAATAACTTACGAAAAACGTTTAACTGACAAATTTGTTTAGAATTCTAGATAAAATTTGTTTTCTTTCCAAATAAAGAGAAAGATAAGAAAGAAGGGATTTGAAAAAGAGACATAAAGTATCAAAATAAATAGATGAGAAAAATATACCTATAGAAATTGTCAAAGTGGAAGAACAAAGCAACGTTCATGCCAAAAATAATTTTGAAAGGTTTTTAGTTCACCAAAGCGAAGCTCACGTAAGCTTTTGTCATAGCGCGCCTTCCGTCGTCTGTCCGTCGTAAGTAATTTTTAACATTTTCGACATCTCTGCAACCACTTTTAACGAAACTTTACAGGAAACAAGTCCTCAGGGTCATCTTCCAAGTTTGTGTTTGGCCCCGAAGGCTCTAATCGGCTGATGCATTTTTTACTTTTCTTCTGCAACCACTACAAAGACTTTCAAGAAACGTTACAGGAATCAAGTCCTTATGATCCTCTACCAAGTTGGTGTTTTTCGTATCGATCGGTCATCAAATATGGCCGCTGAGGGCTCTGATTGGCTGACGCATTTCAACTTTTCTGCAACGGCACTGTATTTTACGAAACGTAACAGGAAGCAAGTACTCAAGGTCCTCTACCTTTTTTTGTGTTTTTCTTGACGATCGGTAAAATGAAATTCTTGGGAAAAAATATAAAACATAGCTTTCTCACGAAAAAGGAAATTGGGATTAACAGACGGAGACACAAACACAGTTTCATAGAAGTACGAATTAAAACTTTATCTTATGAACAATCTTCGGAGTCCAGTGCAAGTACGGAATGTTTCCTCTGTTTTGGTCTTATGCATCACTGGTGAGAAATGGGTTGACATCTTTACCTGATATGTACAACAATATGTGCATCGAGACAATCACCGAATATGACAAGTTTTCATGGAACCGTTGCGACAGGTATTGCATGCAAACCGGAGACGCTGACTCTCCCCGGGCAACTGGTCTCACTTCATACTGTTCGCAACTGTTCCAATGGACATTTCAATGATTTTTTCTTGCCTTCTCGACTTTTGGTTAACTTATTGGTACTTCTTCGATGTTTATATTGTTGCAATCCGCACATGGTTAGTGAAGTATTTATCTTGGGGACAACATTAATTTCATATTTACATTTCTTGCGACAAGACCTTCCTACTTGTGTATTTGTACAACAATTTTTGCCCCTTAAAACTTCGGAAAAGCGTTATTCCTGAGCACAATTGCAAAGTAGAAACGGCTTCGCTCACATTTCACTCGTGTATTCCCCATGACTATACTTTATATAATTATAAAATATATTAAACCTGGTGACCTTGGCATGGACTTTGACCTACTTTTGTCACAATAACTCAGAAGCAGGGAAACAATCACATCACTCAATACGACTAGAATTGTTTTCTGTTTAATTTAATGTTCATTAAACCTAAGAAGAATAAGAACATTAATTGTATAACAGTAATAAACTGAGGTAAACAGAAATCCATTCTTGAGATTGATAAATGCTCTGAGAAGAAGTTATCAACAATAATAAAAGCATAAACAACAACAGCAGCAGCACCAAATACTTTCACTCTTGAAATATGCTTATTCATTATATTTATTTTGACGAAACAATTCTTGGTGTTACGTTGATGTAGAATTGACATGCAGACGAAGATTTGACTATAGGATAGTCTTCGTCTATATATGTCTTGACAAGGTATCATTGTAACTGAATGAATACTCCGTCGACAGTGGCGGATTTAGAGGGGGGCCCAGGGGGCCCGCCCCCCCCCCCCTTTTTCACCCAAAGTTATTGATTCAGAATACTCTTTTTATGCTTAATCTCTTTACTTTTGGGGAAATTTTCGGCTCGCTTCGCTCGCCACACTTAATTTTTCATTAGCTGTTTATTTTTTCGTCTTCACTTTGTCTTGAACTTTCTTTGTCATCGTGTTTGAACGGATTCATATGTAATAAACATATACAAAATTCAAAATTAAATTAACACTTGAATAATTACCAAATGCTTCATTTTCATGGGCCGATCTAACCAGTTTAGACAGGTGGATAGTGGGGTTGCAATGCCCGAATCTTCCCAACCTTTCCCAATCGGTCAAACAAAAATAGAGGATGGAAAATGACAGAGATATTGTAATCTTATGACAAAATGTAACCATCTATTCCAAAAATTTACCGGCTCGCTCCGCTCGCCAATTTAGAATAATATATATACATGTATGTATATATATACATGTATGCATGACTGCACCAAAAAAAAAAAAAAAAAGAAAACTTCAAATCTTAACATTTTCCGGCTTAAACTTTGGGCCCCACTTTTCTGATATCCTAGATCCGCCACTGGTCGAGGACCTTGAACTGCTTTTCTATCCCGGTTAACCAAGATTGAAAGACTGGAAACATATGAATACGCGTATCATATTAATATCCTTCCTTGCCAGTGAAAGTTTATACTACATGTAAGTGTGTTTAATATAGTTTTGATATATAAAATGATAATAAAATTCTTAGAGAAACTTATCTTCGATTTTTCTCTTCTTAAACTGATAAAATATCTACCAATTAAACATAAAAGACACTAAAAATGGTATGGAAGAAACTCGAAACAGATGTCTTTACAGACATATTTTCTAACGTTAAATCCCGGGTAATCAGGTGAAACAAAAGAAGGGAGGAGATCTCCAACAAGACCTCGTTACAGCATCAACAGCAAAACACCAAACACAACCGATGCAAAAACACAAAAGACGAGTACAGCACGAGACGGAAAAGAAACACATAGTGTGGTTATCCTGGATTACGTGTGCACAACCCTCTCACTTCTCCAATTACCCAGAGTTCTCGAAGAAGGTACAATTGTGGTGTAAAACAACCTCCTCACTGTAAGATGACCTCACACAAACAAGACCGCGAAACGTAGAGGCCCCAGAAACACAGATGAATATGTAAATGGATATAAAAAGAGGGCATACGTAATACAACAAACTTTTACGGTTGTTTTGCATATAGCAGAAGATGGAATAAACATCATAGAAGTACCTATCAGTTATTCAGTCTAAATGTCGAGAAGGCAAAAGAAATGAGGAAATTCCAACAAAACTCGGTTGCAGCACCAAAAGTAAAACCCCAAAACATCCACTAGAAAAACACAGAGCAGACACGCACAGAATGAGACGGAAATGGTACAACGAACTCCATATTACATAGAAACATCAAACATAAATGACTGCACATAAACCAACGAGACCAATGAGCAATAGGTGCCTACTTAGGACGGCCATCTGTCACGTCAGTAGCAATCGGTATGGTTAGAATTCCGATTTGAACGGTTGCGAACCTCGAAATGAAGAACATTCCGAAGTACCTATCAGTCACTCAGTCTCAATGTCAAGACGCAAGGCAAAATCATCAGAATTTCCATTGGAACGGTCGCGAACCTCGGAATGAATAACATTCCGAAGCGAGTCTCGGTGCTCGGAGAGTCAGCGTCTCCTGTTGAAGAGAGAGAATTTTTTTTTTTTAATTTCATAACAATCGTTTAGCAATAATTAATCGTTTAGCAATAATTATCCACAGAGGAATATGTACACATTTGTAATAATACGGAAGTGTTTCAACTCTTAACCTTCTTAAATAAAATTGCAAACATAATTTAATGCACAAGACACTTGTTTCGGATTGTAAATCCTCATCAGTGGTACTTATTAAATGTCGAAGTGATTTTCTAACAACCAAGTGAATATCAGTGGCGCCCTCTGGTTTTATATTTAGATTTTTTAAATTTACTATGCAGAGAGTGAACGGCTTCATATTTTGTGTAGGGTCTATTAAGTAGCATACAGTATACATTTTTCGCGAGATACCAATTTTTGCCATATTCGCGAGTGATTTGAAATCGCGAAAATAATTTTCGCGAAAAACTTTGTTTGATATGAGGTGTAACATAAATTGGTATGTCATCCACATTTTGTTCTTATTGTACATGTGTCATTCTTCAATTTTCCCAATTAATCGTAAAGAGAAGTGAAATGAGTGTACTCTTATAATAGAACTAACTAAAACCTCAATATTGAAAGGTACGAAACAGTAATTCATGAATATGTACATATTTGTTTGTTATTTAGGAATCGCAAAGAAATTGCACTCGCTAAAATGAAGACATCCTATATTACCATAAAATCGCGAAATTCGATAGTAATTTCCGGTTTTACGGTATATAGTTGAATAATATCAAATCTTCTTTTATGCGACAGAGCTAGAAAGAAGTAATAATTACACCTTAGACATCTAGTCACGGGGAACAAATTTAATTGCTCCACACTGAAAAAGGGAATACGGAAATGTTCCAACCTTTTACCTTCTTGAAGAAAATTTCTAACTAATTTTAATGCACCAGACACGTGAACCTACAAAATGTATAAAATACCAAAGTGTTTTTTTTTTCTGACAGTCAAATGTATTTCAGCAGCGCCTATCGCTTTTATTTTTAGAATGTCCGGAGAGCTATTGTCATACCCCCGGTGTCGGCGTCTGCGTTGGCGTTGGCGTCTGCGTCGGCGTGCGCGTGCACAAAAACTTCAACCTTGCTTATAACTTTTAAACCAATACAGATTGGGCTTTCATATTTCACATGTGCATTCCTTGTGACAAGACCTTTCCATGCATACCAAAATTTTTGACCTTGTGACCTTGACCTTGGAGAAGATTGACCTACTTTTGAAAAACTTTAACCTTGGCCATATTTTTTGATTGGTAAGTGATAGGGCTTTGATATTTCACATGTGCATTCCTTGTGATAAGACCTTTCATGCCGTACCATAAATTTTGACCTAGTGACCTTGACCTTGAAATTTTACCTACTTTTCAAAAAGAAAAAGAAGGTAAGTCATCACAAAACAGTCTTTTTGAATTGAATATGCGTACGGGTGTATAAATAACTTGACATATTCATGCTCATGGAAGCATTAATTTATATACAAAGCCTTAGTATTAATAATTTGATTACAGGGCTAATTTATGGAATAAGTTTACTGATTTAAGTAAACTTTATTGGCACTGGGACTTTTTAATCAGAGGAGTTATTTATTGTTGTTGTTGCAATTTACATATGGTTGCCACCGGCGAGCTATGTTGTCATTCTGACAAGTCTGGTTTTGCATTTGCGATGCAGAGAGTGCGCGGCTCCAATTAAATTGCATGTAGGGTAAATTCAGTATCATACTTAGTTAAATTAAATATATGACGAAAATTGCATTCGAAGAATAGTGCTAAGTACGTTCCGGCAGAGGGGCGTGTCCTAATTAACATCATTCAGGTTATGGAAAATAACCACTGGGTCATCTTTAAAGGCAATGGAAATCCTTGATACTTTTTTAGAAATTAAACTATAACATTATGTGAATGCGGAAAGCATATCAATTCATGTATATCTTCACAAAAACTGTTTGAAATGCAAATAAGTAATTGAATTGTTCTTATTTGATTATTTGAAACAGACGGGAATAAAAAAAAACACATTGATGGAACGCAATGATAAAAACTTCGTGTTCGGTCACGCTGCGGTCTGAACTACTCGGGTAGATACTTTGGTGATAATTCGGAAGTGTTCCAACTCTTAACCTTCTTGGAGAAAATTTCAAACCAATTTCATTGCTCCAAACACGTGTTTCGGATAGCAAATCCTCATTAGAAGCACTTATTAAATGCCGAAGTTATTTTCTGACATAGCCAAATGTATTTCAGTAGCGTTTTATCTTTTAATTTGAATCTGTGCATTTAATTGCAGTGATTCCGCGGCTTCAAATTTTTTGTAGGTTTGATTCGGTAGAATAGTTATAAGTCCACTACCATTAACGCCGAAGGGGAATCTTAGTTTTCTCTCGGCATATCTGTCTGTCAGTCACGTTTTCACGTTTTTTTCCTGTAGCACATACAGATATTCAAGTGATGTTTGATACACAAGTTGGTCTTGGATAGTTACAGTGCAATGTAAACGTCTTCAAATTGAATAGCATCATTTAAATTGGCAACGTGGACCAGACATGCACGTTTGGTACTTAACCCTCATCAGTGATCCTAAATTTAAACAATGTAATATGTCAAAAAAGTATGAAAGTAACTATGTCGAAAAAGTGTACCGAAAGACGTAGCAGGATGGGTGGGATGTGATGCTACAGGACCCACTTTTTAGAAATTTCAAGAAATTTTGATAACAGAAATTTAGAATGCGTTGAAGAAACGATCAACAAAAATTGATCGAACTTGGCTACGTGTGCCCTCGGGGACTCCTGGTCCACCAGCAGTGACACTCACCAAGTGGTATAAATGTAAACGTCTTCAAATTGAATAGCATCATTTAAGAACAGATAAATTGGCAACGTGGACCAGACATGCACGTTTCGGGTACTTAACCCTCATCAGTGATCCTAAATTTAAACAATGTAATATGCCAAAAAAGTATGAAAGTAGTTCGACTTTCGTCACGCTTCACCTAATTTTCGAGGAGTTATGCCCCTTGATGACTTGCAAAATTCAGTTTTTTAGTTTTCCGTAATTTTTTTCTGCAACAAGTAGAGATATTCAGGTGAAGTTTGGTCTTGGATATTTACTGAGCAAGTTCGACTTTCGTAACGCTTTACCGATTTTCCGAGGAGTTACGCCCCCTTTATGACATGCAAAATTCAGTTTTTCTCAGAATCAGAAAATTTATTATTTCTTTTTGGTTCAAAAATCAATAACCAGTAAATTTGCATTCTATTTCCTATTTCCATACAATTGGTGTGTAGAAGAAAGGAGGGGATCTGCAACAACACTAGGTTGCAGCACCCACAGCAAAATACCTAATGCAAATAAAGTCGAAGGGTTCCAACTCTTTACCTTCTTGAAGAACACAGAGCAGACACTCACAGAAAGAGACGTAAAAGGGACAACTCACACCATAGAAACAAGAAACACAAAAGACAAGCAGGACCAATGAGCAACCGATGCAGACTTAGGACGGTCATCTGCAACGCAAGTAGCAGACGGTCTAATTATCCGGATTACGTGCACACAACCCTCCCACTTTTCCGATTACCCAGAGGTCTCGAAAAACGCACAATTGTGTTGTAAGATTAACCTCCTCCCTGGAAGATGAACAAACCAACTCAGGGTCCCAAAAAACACAAAGGATATGTCATTGGATATTAAACAAGAGGCCCAAAGGGGCCACATCGCTCACCTGCGTTGCAGACAAAGGGTTAAAAGTCACAAAAATACTTCTACAGATCAAAGCCCTTGACAGCCATATTTTTTTACCTATCGACAAGAAAAACACAAACCTTGCAGAGGACCTTGATTACCTGCTTCCTGTAAGGTATGGTGATATTCCATGCAGCGGTTGCAGAGGAGATGTCAAAAATGTTAAAAGTTTACGCCGGACGGACGACGAACGGACGACGGACGGCGCGCTATGACAATAGCTCACTTGATATTCGCTCAGGTGAGCTAAAAACAGAAGGCATACGAAATGCAGTCCGTGCTCTGCCGTATGTATCGATCTCATCCATGTGATTACCCGAGGAGTCCGACTTACTTCAGAGAGGCCATTTGGTCGGGCCCTGTCTTCTCTAAAGAGGTTTGGATAGGGCCCGTCATGAGTCCTGTTGTCACTGTCAGTCAGAATGCGATTATTAAGAATGTGCTGGTACAAGGCTGAAGATTGTCCAGTACCAAGCCAAGTGTCCGTCTGGTGGAAGACGGGTCATAGCTAGGTGTGAATGCAGGCTGACCGAAATTTGGGAAAATAAAAATTTGTACCGAAAGATTACAGCATGATTAACATTTTAAATTAAATTGACTCAATAATATTGAATCAAATTTTGCATACCACTAACGATTTTTTAGTTGACAGTTCTTGGAATTTTAATGAAAATGATAAATCAAAAGTAGCATATACCTTCTTGTTTACCAGCCAAATCCTTTTCAGCATACATACTATTCAGGCACAGAATGAATATGCGAACTCTTTGCAATAATTTGTAAATGCTAATTTATCCCTATCATGTAAGCCTGTTTTTTCTAGCATGCTGTTGTTTACTGGTTTCATAAACGAATCCAACTCACAAAACATGAAAGGTTGATCAAAAGAATTGTACTTGTTAGAGAAGGGTTCATTCCAATCGTGTTTCAAAATGAAATTGACTTCTCTATCAATCTTCAAGAGAAGATAGAAAACGAGCACAAACTCGTTGGTCCCTACAAAGAAATTTCTATGCTTCAAAATGCGTTTAACATGTCCCATGATAGATTATCTTTGTGTTCAAACGAACTGTTATCTTTCAAGGACAGAAATGTACAGTTACATGACAGGGCTAAAAAGTTGTACAATGAGGAACGTAACACGAGAAATTATACAATCTCTCTTAAAGTCGAACTACTCAAATTTGTTAGAAATGGAAATAGATAAAATCAAATGTCTTTTATCTCACTAAATATCGTTTTAACGCCACATAAATAAGAAAAAACGGTATGCCTTGATCAACTTAATCGGATATTCCTTCCTGTTTTCAAAACGAATTATTCAATTTCCTTCTTCAAATACGAAATTTGAGTAATGGGTATCATGTCAAAGTGAACCGCAAGCAATGAGTTTTAGTGGAATTAATCAATATTGGAAAACAAATAGAGGAAGAAAGCTTACTCTTAATATTATAACAATATCCGTAATTACGTCGTTGTCATCATTTTATCTATCAAATCAATCAGTTCAGGAAGCGAAAGACATAACATTGTCCATCAAGGTCGGTCTCTATAGCAGATTACCGGATACAAGAAAACTTATCTTAAACCCAGGTCAAAGTCTGGTTTATGACATGAACTTTTATGTATTTTCCCTCACTTAGAAGTCAAAGCACCCTCCGTGCATTTACACTAGTCCCGTCACGAGAATATGGTATGTTTGTTTAAAGGCATACACGTATGATACTTTGCTGTCGCTTCTCACACTGAAGAGTTTTTAAATGGAAGGATTTAAAAATATAACACAGTATGTGTGTATTCCTCGACAGCTCAGTCGATTAAGGTGTTGCCATGTACATTGAAGTTCGCGAGTTCGAACCCTGTCAATACATTGTTTTTCTCTCGTCTATTACCAAGCTGATGATGAAATATTGATTCTTTCTATTTCTATCATGTTTTTTTTGTGTGAAAACATCATGGGGTTCATATATTTTACTTACTGCTAGAATATTCTATATGTGAAAGGATGCTATTGTGCAAAACTTTACAGAAGTTAATCCATTTTTCTAATTACCTAGGTATGACCTTAAGGGGAGCAATGCCAAAGAAGACAAAAGAGGAACAAACACTTCAAAAGAAAATATGTTATTGTTGTATGGAAGCGATCCTATGTACGACTTGGACTGCGTTAGATATATAATGCAAGTTGTTTTTGGTTTTTTTTATACCAGTTTGAAAGTAAACATTAAAAATGAATTTGCTTATACTGATAATAAAAATCTTGCAAAAAAGGGTCGTGTCTGCGGCCATGTACATCCATTCTTGAGAATTTTATCTTTACAAATAAACAATTAAAAGTATAAATGTCATTTTAATACACGATTACCGAATGGAGTTACTAGAGTTCATTGTGCAAACAGCATGATAATTTCCTCTTAATAGACCTTACAAAACTTTATCCATTCACTTTTGACAAAAATGCTACCTAAAATTAAAAAAAGACAAAGTTTCGCAATGGAATGTTTTCGATGTTGAGAATAATGTGGACTTTATTTACGACCAATGATGTAGATTCATTATGCCTGGTGCTCCGAATACTTGGAATTGTTGTGTCCAGAAGGCTGCCATCAGGTTGCAAGGTTGTTCTAAGAGAAAGAAATAATGTAGGTCGAGGTTTTTTTTAACCCCGACTAACATAAACTTTCTCCAAGAATAATTTTTGAAATTTTATTCAGAGTTGAAATTAAATGAACCGAAAAAGATAAAAACTATTTTTTGCAAATATAGTATTAAAGAGGTAAGATCCTTCCCAAGTTAATCCTATTTTCTTAGTAATATCTGGAACTGCGTTGTTTGATTGAGTACGTGTATATTCATTCATTAGATTGATTTAAGTACCGCCGCCCACAACGAATCCCCCTGTTACAAGGAAGAATCATCATTTTAGTAACCTTCACAGAGGTCTTAAAACGTTTTTGTAGCCAGTTGCGGAGCGTACTACTCTAAGTTTAGCATGTCAAGCATAAGTTAGCTGGAGTACTTGGCCCCACTCTGTGGTAATTGTCCATTCATTAAGACAGTATTGTCCTTCGTGTTTCTGTGGTGCGGCGTTATTATTTCCGTTTTATCGTCTCGAGAGAGTGGGTTCGCTGTTTTCTCGGTTGGACATCTCCTCCCTTCATGTGCCTTATATTTGTTATATATTTGTCAAGAATTTGTATTTCAAAATCTATTAATTGTGAGCATTGGATCCTTTATATTATTTACTTTGTGTGTGGCATACAGCCCTTTCATATTTCAGTCCTATTACATTTTTGGAGATAACAACTATCAAAATCTTTGGCTATATTACATTGTTTAGATTGAGGATCAATGACGAGGGTTATGTACCTGAAACGTGCATGTCTGGTTCATACCGTAAATTTACTTGTTCCTAAATGATGCTATTGAATTTGAAGACATTTAACATTATTTGTGTTGTCACTATTCACCGAGGATGATTTTTTTTTATTAATAAAACTTGTGAACTCCGACCTGCATGGAAGTTTGTTGTATGGATGTTTGTTTTTTCGTTGTCTAAATCTGCCCCCGGGTGCGCTTGTGCTTCACTGCAATTACTGCAACGAATATGTTAGTAATCTCATCCTTTCCTTTCAAGGTATCATCTTGCATCAGCTGAGTCCGAGGTTTAATTTTGACTTTGCGATTGAAACTTCAATATGCGAACATGGTTTTTGTGTTGTTACCTACGGCTAACCAATAGGGGATGCTTACTCCTCCCGGGCACCTGGTCCCATCTCTAGATTGCTAGGGGTCCGTTGATGCTCATTTTTGTTCTCTATTGTGAGTGCTGTTGAGATTATTGTCAGGATCTTCTTTAACTAACTTCAATCTTCAACTTTAAAATGAGTATTTTTACATCGGAGAATCTGGGATTATATACACATTATTGTTAACCAATCTACTATATAATAAAAATCATATATTTTGAACTATTTCCCTATCCCCCCTCCGATTTCTGCTCGATAGGATAACAATTTGTTCAAATGGGCAACAGTCAAAACTATTTTCATGGTAACGTGACGAACTGTTGTCCGCGCAAATAAATCCCGCCACTTGGGGAACAGTCAACTATTGTCCCTCGGTAGTGGAGAAGACCTGGTAAACTGTCCTCGGGCAACAGTTTCCCAGGTCTTTTCCAGTACCTCGGGACAATAGTTTGACTGTTCCCAAAGTAGCCATGAATAAACTGTATACTATGATGACTGCAACAGAATATTCATTTTCGTCAAGGCAATACCAAACAAAATATTTATATGGAAGATATAAGAAGAGTATCCTAGAATATGACATATCTTTTTTGGTAAACTATGACCAGCGGGCAAGTATCTAACATGTCTCATTATTGGAATTTATTCCCTATTTACGAAAACCAGAGTTACTTCCCATTTGAGATGGTATTTGACGTGGACTGGTTATGACGTCACAAATTTCATGGAAACAGCCCTAAAAGTCTGACAAATGACGGTTTAAAATCGACGTTACCATACCATTTTTATAACGTCACAATTGTTTTACGTCAGATACCGTTTGTAAGGGGGAAAAACTCTGTTATCCGCAAAGACTCAATACAAATTATTTCTCTTTATCGAACATGACTAATGCAGTCGTCACTTCCTCCCGTATAAAAGATTTTCAGCAGAAAAGAGGGGATCTCCTACAACACCTAGTTGCAGCACCAACAGCAAACCCTCAAAACACCCACAGTAAAAACACTAAGAAGACACGCACAGAAAGAGACGTAATGGTACAAAGAACGTCAAATCACAGAAAAACATCAAACACAAATGACTACACATAAACCAACGAGACCAATGGGCAATCGGTGCCGACTTTGGACGGCCATCTGTCACGTCAGTAGCAGACGGTGTGGTAATCCTGGATTACGTGCACACAACCCTCCCCCTTTCGATTTCCCAGATGTCTCGAAGAACGCACAATTGTGAACTAGCCTTCACTGAATGACGAACACACCCATGGGATATAACATACAATATTCAAAACAAACGGCCCAATATATTAAAACAGGTACTCAAATAGGTAAAACTTGAATGACAATACATTATCTGAGGAATGCCAATGTGCACCCAGATGACTTTGGACAGCCATCAACCTTTTTTAAGCATGTGGTGTAGTTATCCGGTTTACTTGCGAACAACCCTCCCACTCACTGACATTCACAGAGGTATTTTGGCATGCAGGTTCTCATTGTAAGGTGCCTCCCCCGAAAAAAAACCCATAAGCAATTATTTTGTAGGGGCCAAAGGTAACAACTGATGTAAATATACATCAAAAGTATTACATTTGTAGGTATATAAACACAGTCTTGTAGATTGAAAAGAAGGGGGATCTCCAACAAAACTCGGTTGTAGCACCCACAGCAAAACTTCGAAACATACAATGCAAAAACACAGAACAGACATCCACAGAAAGAGACGCTTAAGGAACAAGGAACACCAATGAGTTAAAGACGATCCTGACGATAATCTCAACAGCACTCACAATAGAGTACAAATTAAGCATCGACGGACCCCTAGCAAGCTAGAGATGGGACCAGGTGCCCGGGAGGATTAAGCATCCCCTGTTGGCTAGCCGCACCCGCCGTCGATGTTTAAGCACGAAACTGAAAACAATATATAAACTTCATGCACTGTCTGACGTTATGTCTATATAGAAAGTGCTATGGCGACAATGTCAGGGAAATATATTCAAAACACTTACTGTCAAACCCGTCGCGGGGAACTTTTTTACGAGCTCCAACTCACTCTATAGAAACATGAAACATAAAAGACCACATACAAACCAATGAGAACAATGGGCAACCGGTGCCGACTTAGGATGGCCATCTGCCACGTAAGAAGCAGACGATGTGATTATCCTGGATTACGGGCGCACAACCCTCCCACTTTTCCTATTACCCAGATTTGAAGTGACATCTTTATCGCGACTAGCTTTTCACCATTGTCCTCGTACATAGTATATTTGTTTGATTCCCTATCTTCACGGTTGTGTAAAATTTTGTAAAGCGTTGTTCATGTACCAGAAGACTGCGGTGCTGTTGTATCTTTCGAACATTTACATTTGCTCTGCATTGCATTGTGTTTGGAGGAAAGGTCTTCCAGCAAATTGTCGGAATTTCATTGGGAACCAATTGCGCCCCACTCCTTGCCAATATTTTCCTTTACTCGTACGAAACTTAATTCATTCAATCTTTAGTCTCTGAAGGGAAAAGATTCTTAGCTTCTGACTTTAACTTCACTTACAGATACATAGACGATGTGTTGTCCATCAATTATCCAAAATTCGTGGATTACCTGAGCAGTATCTATCATTCGGAGCTTGAAGTCAAAGAAACTACAGAGACAAATAATTCAGCATCCTATTTGGACATAATGTTGTCCTACGACACTGATGGTCACATGAACACCTCACTCTATGACAAACGTGACGACTTCAATTTCAGCATTACAAACTTCCTATTCTGATGAGTTAAAGAAGATCCTGACGATAATCTCTACAGCAACATCCCTTCATCGCCTGCTTATGGCGTGTTCATATCTCAGTTGATACGCTACGCTAGAGCAAATACCAAATATACGGATTTTGTTCTGAGAGCTAGGTGTCTTTCAGATAAGCTTCTCAGTCAGGGATATGTTTATGACCGACTAACATCGTCACTGAGGAAGTTCTACGGTTGGTATGGGGAACTCGTCATACACTATGATGTCCCACTCTCCAGAATGGTGGATGATATTCTGTCATAGACCATTTGAACCATCCAACCAAAGATTGTAATATATGTCTTCCGAAACGGAAGTAACCGGATGTGACAGTTCTACCAAATTGAAGCAGCGGGTGTTGCATGCAAGCAGGAGATGCTTACTCTTCCTGGGCAACTGGTCTCACTCCCATATCGGGAGTTCGCCTCTTTTCATGTGGTGGAGGTTTTTGTTTGTTTGCTTTGGTTCCTGTTTTATCCTGATTTTGCATGCCTTCGGTTTCTGATTTTCTGAATTATCGATTTTGTGCTGTACAGGGATATGATCATTATCCATTTCTGTCATTGTAACAAAATAATTAACGTTAACCAATTAAACAAATCAATCCTAATTTTTATCCTTATTTTTCTCTTTTTCATAAAACAAGTTATAAGCATAGTGTATATGGCCCATTCGCAGTCTCACTTTGACTTTTTCACACCCTTGACATCAAGACTCCGTAACAGACTACTATGGTAAACCGTCGATTTGTATCACATGTGCATCTGATTTAGTGTTGCTTAATATTGATGTATCCCTCATGATATGTACTGTGAATAAACACATAAGCCATGTTTGATACTTATATAGTGATTATTTACAGATTAAAGGTTCTTTGACTCTTAGAAAATATTTCATAATGCATCTATTTCTTCAAATATTAAATAACAATAAGCATGATGAGGGTCAAACACGTGTATGATATTGAGAATACTTTCCATTCACTTCATTCTTGTACAATATTACTTTCAATGAACTTTATCAATGTAAATATAGAAAAAAGCAAGTGTCAAAGTAATAAAAGTTTTGTAGCCTCAAGACTCCAACACTTTGGTGCGTGCTTATAAAAAAAGTCATTTTAGGTATGGATATAATAGTGAATATCTGAAACAATAATAATATACAATGCATTGCAATAATTAAACATGTGAATTCCTTTGCTACATGAAGACTGACAAAGTACCAGTCTTTAAATAGTCATTTTCAAAGTTTGAATTTCTTTTATTTTGAAAATTGTATGATATATACCACATATTTAGTATGTGCATATGTAGATAGCACAGTACTATTTTCCCTCTATCAAGTATTGACATATACCAACTTTTATGCATAGAGTATATATTTAATTCATATAACCAGAATAACAAAGTGCAAAATTATTCATATGTTATGAAGAAACAGTCTATGAACCAAACTTGAACAAGTTAATTGAGCAAGACATATTTAAACATTTTCGTCTAAATTTAGATCACGGTTCATAAGATGTAACCGTGATTTGTGATAATTGCGGGAAACTTAAAACGTTGAATTGATGTCGCAAACATCCCTGGTATTCAGATGACAAATGGAAAAGAAAATTAATTACACGATTTCCGAAACCTGTTTCTATTATTTACTGATTCATTGAAAAATTTGAGTACAAAAATGATATTTTAACAGAGCAAAGACTTTTAATCCATCTGAGAATGTTTGGTTTCAAAAGAAAAAAAAATATATTTGCGTCTTTCACATAATAAAGGATCATTCAATACCTAACATTATGATTGGTTGGGAAAAAATTAGAACTTGCATTTGAAATCGCTGCATATGTTTCCCTTTCAATATAGCTATAGTGACGCAACTGAGTCCTTATCCGAAAAAAAACGTGTTTTATGAGATTCTTTTTTTTTTTAAATTAGATTTGGTCTACATATTTATTAGCTTCAAGTTTGTCTCGAATAAGTAGCGCTAGTTTGTATGACACTGGCTAGAAATACAAAACTTTCTTAATTCCTTTAATATGCCACATAATATTCTATCAGATACATTTAAAAATCCCGAAAATCCCCTTGATCCTGATACTAAATCGATTCACTTTTTGTTGAATCCAGAAAATCCTCTGCCTCCTGAAATAGAATCCATGGACTTTTTGTTGAATCCAGAAAACCCTCTACCTCCCGAAATTGAATCCATTGATTTTTTGTTGAATCCAGAAAATCCTCTTCCTCCTGAAATTGAATCCATTGATTTCTTATTGAATCCAGAGAACCCTCTCCCACCCGAAATTGAATCCAAGATTTTTTGTTGAATCCAGAAAATCCTCTTCCACCAGCTATTGAATCCATACCCTTTTTGTTGAAACCTGACATTCCCCTAAATCCAGCGATTGAATCCATTCCTTTTTTGTTGAAGCCAGAAAATCCCCTCCCACCGGCGATTGAATCCATTCCTTTTTTGTTGAAACCCGACATCCCTCTAAACCCGGCGATTGAATCCATTCCTTTTTTGTTGAAACCTGACATTCCCCTGAATCCAGCGACTGAATCCATTCCTCTTTTGTTGAAGCCAGAAAAGCCTCTCCCACCAGCAATTGAATCCATTCCCTTTTTGTTGAATCCTGACATCCCCCTGAATCCAGCGATTGAATCCATTCCTCTTTTGTTGAATCCAGAAAAGCCCCTCCCACCAGCAATTGAATCCATTCCCTTTTTATTGAAACCTGACATCCCTCTGTATCCGGCAATGGAATCCATACTTTTCTTATTAAACCCCGAAAACCCACGCATTCCGGAAATTCTGTCGAAACGTTTTTCTTCCTTTAAGTCGCCATCACTGTCTTTCTTGTTAAATCCTGAGAAACCCATCTGTCCTCCAACTCTATCATATGGACGCTTCGCAAATCCACGGAAACCCCTACTTGATGAGATGCTATCAAAATGGCGTTTTTCTGTACTGTCATTATCACTTTTCTTGTCATTGTGTACCTACAACATAAAATAAAGTGTTCGAATAGTTTTATTGAATGAAAGACTTATATAAAAATACAGACGTGTTCCAGCTCTTTACCTTCTTAATGAAAGTTTCAAACAAATTCTAATGTACCAGACTTACTGGTCCTTACTACATGTGTATTTGGTTTTTTTTTTAATTTTGGAAATTAACTTCTTCTCTTAAAATAATCCTTTGAATAACTTGTAGACTTCAAATAAATCTATACTAAAGGTAGAGCATCCCTCATGTCTCAGATGCTCATTTGTCTTAAATAACAAATTTTACAATATTTTCTTTCCCATGTATTTAAAGCTTATGTTAAATCGTATATACAAACAAAGTTAACTAAAGTTCACTAAGTTTTTACAAGTACGCGTAGTCATCTTTGAAAAGAAATCATAACTACAATGACTTGTAGTTCAACTTGTACACTAGACGTACCCGTACAAGTTACACGTAGGGAATATTAACCTTTCTAATAATTCGTGGTTTCATGATTATACCGAGAACACAAGCAATTTGAACTTTAACATTGGACCCTATGGGAAAAGTAAGAAAAATCCATTTTTTAGTCAAGAGTTGATAAAATATAACTATAATTATACATGTAGTTTCTTTTCCCAAAACCATATTGATTTGATAATATGAACGATATTCAGAAGAGAAAAAATAGGGTATCCATGCAAAAAAAATTACAAACAATTCTGACCTAAGGGACACTCTACCTTAAGAGAATTACTAGGAGGTACTATATTCGTATATGAATGAATGACAGTACAGTAGGACAAATTTAGAAAATTACAAGACAATTATTGTCTCCGTTGATAAACCAATTACAAGATTCCATCGCGTCGTCGGCTCACAAGTGACAAATTAAACAAAGAAATAATCGATCAACTTTTCATTGACCTCTGTCACACGTCCTTTTAATTAAGAAATTGAGAGTTCTACAAATACTTGTACAAGAAAACATTATGTTCTTGCTTCAGACGTGTTAAACTGACTTCATTCTTTTACGATTGCTTTTGAGACGAGCAAGATTGGTGTAAAATCTCTTATAGACGATATATTTCTATTAAGCAGAATGCCTCTATGGTTCTTTGAAAGGAGTAGTTGGGAGGGTAGTCGAAGGTTTGGTTAATATCATGTCTTTACTTAAACCAAATGCTTTTCCCGAAGAAATTTCAAACCAATTATTTTGAACCATACACGTGTTTGTGATATTTTAAAATTTCATCATTCGTCAACTGATGCGACAATTCCATACATGAACTATTGCCAAAAGTTAAGAGAACCATATACGAATTCTAGGAAGATTTGGTTTCTTTCTATTTATAATGCTAGAGGAAAGAATAAAAAATGTTTGCCTAGGTCAAAATACAAGGTTTTAATCCTAATGAAAAATGTAATCCCACGGCTCTGCCAAGAGGATTCTTTTACTCCTGGCAAAATCCTGTCAAAAATCCCGTTGAATGAATGTTAATCCCATGTTATTCATTTTTTTTATTTTATTGACAAGAAGGGGAGTTGATGAAGGAAAATAATTAAAGGGAGATATGGTCGATGATTGCGTAAACTTGTTAACAGAATTGCAGTTAACGGGTAAATTAATTTATTCAAATGTATGTTTTCTCTTATTTTTCATCTGGGATAAATGTCTTTTTTCCTCTAAGTACATCAACAGACAGGCTTCTTTCGATTCTAAGGTTTTTGTTTGAATGTTGATAAATTAAGAAAAGAGCGAGTAATGCACAACATAAACAGGGACTTTCAAACTTGCCATGAAATCAGATTCCAAAACTCGCAATCAAAAGACTGACAAATTCTTTTAAAAATATAAAACAGCTCTTTTTACCGATTGCCCATTGGTCTTATTCATTTGTGTTTGATATTTCTGTGATGTGGTTTGGCGTTCCTTACGTGTCTGCTCTGTGGTTAATTTAGCATTGGGTGTTTTGGGGTTTTGCTGCGGGGCCGCGACCGAGTGTAGTTGGAGATTCCCTCCTTTCTTTTTCTCAAGAGAAATTAAAACCAAACGGACGGAGACAATAACAGCTTCATAGAAACTCGATGGACAACTTTAAAGTGGGAGGGTTGTGCGCACGTAATCCAGGATAACCACACCTTCTGCTATTTCCGTGGCAGATGGCCGTCCTAAGTCGGCACCGGTTGCCCATAGGTCTCGTTGGTTTTCGTGTAGTCCTTTGTGTTTGATTTTTCTGTGATGTGCGTTGACGTCCCTTTTGCGTCTCTTTCTCTGCTTGTCTGCTCTGTGTTTTTGCATGAGGTGTTTTGGGGTTTTGCTGTGGGTGCTGCAACCTAGTGTTGTTGGAGATCCCCTCCTTTGTTTTATCTAATGAACAATCTCCAGAGTCCAGTGGAAATTACGGATGCATTGTAGGTGTTTATATTAAAATGCAGTTAAAACATATTCAAATATCATAAGAACCATGTTACATATATGAAAAATTATAGTATCCTTGTATTAGGACCAAAAGGTAAGCTTAAAGCTTATTTGAATTTTTTGTTGAATTATTTTGAAATAAAAAAAGCAAGGGATAACACACAAACTGTCAAACAAAACTAAACAAAAACCAAAACGAAATATGCATCGAATCTTTCATTCCGGGGGTATAAAAAGGACAACAAAGTAAAAAACAAACAAACAAACAAAATAAAAACAACCTAAACCCCAAGGAATAACTGTATCTATGTGGACATGGCCGAGTAGTTGTATGATAACTCATTGAAATGGAGACATTTTGAATATGTATGTTTTTTTGCAAAGATTAATTAATCGAAAACTGGGAGGGTTGTGCGCACTTAATCCGGATATCAACACCGTCTGGTACTTGCGTGGCAGATGGCCATCCTTAGCCTGCAACGGTTGTCCATTTGGCTCGTTGGTTTATCTATGATGTGAGTTTATGTCCATTTTTGCGTCTCTTTCTGTGTTTGTCTGCTCTGTATTCTTGCATTGGATGGTTTGGAGTATTGCTATGGATGCTGCAATCGAGTGTTGTTAGAGCTTGTTGCATTGGGTGTATTGGGGTATTGCTGTGTTAGCTAAAGCCGAATGTTGTTGTAGTATCCCCTCCTTTCTTTTACTTGCAAAATATTATATTTCATTCCCTGGCTTTTTCTTAAAATCGGTTCCATAATTTGATATTTACTGTGGTACAGTAAGTGATTTGAATGTCTTTCCCTGACATGGTCGCCATAGCACTTTCTATATGGACATAACCTCAGCCAGTGCATGCTTTGTGGATATTGTTTTAAGTTTCGTGCGTGAACATCGACGGCGGGTGAGGCTAGCCAAACAGGGGGTGCTTACTCCTCCCGGGCACCTGGTCCGACCTCTAGCTTGCTACATGTAGCTTGCTAGGGGATCCGTCGATGCTCAATTTGATGCTCTATTGTGAGTGCTGTCTGAGATTGTCGTCAGGATCTTCTTTAACTCATTCTGAATCAAAATTACATTTCATTAAAAAGAAAACCTCAGCAAAGTCAACTGCAATTACGCTATTCAATTTGCGGAGACCTAATTATGTAAGGTATGTGGTAAAAATAAAGGTAAATCAAGTTCATTAGAAATAAATTCCAGATTTATTTCACGGAAAAGTGATCAACATATACACTTAATTCCAAGAACATGATTTGAGTCAGTATATAACATCGGACGATGAAAATCAATTTAATATTGAATAGACTGCGCCGCTAATTCATGCTTAATCGGATACATCTATGGTAGTGTATTTTTCAACAAACTATATTAAACAAAAGAAGAACGAGAAACTTAAATCTGAAACATGTTATCTGTAAACATGTCAATAATTCAGTCTTAGGGAGCGCCCGCAATATTACGTACTTTGGGAGCTTGACACTTTGCGCTTGACGAAGGCTTCATTGAAAAAATAATCTGAATATATATGTTTTGCAAGCAAGAGTTGTCTTTGCAGAGTTTCTTTTCCTTTTTCTGAATTTTCTCGGAAAAAAAGGAACGTTTTCACTGGTATTATAAAAAATATTTGTGTTTCCTTTCCCAACTTAAAAGAATGTTTTTGTTACCTTAGAAGCAAATGAATGTTGCTGTATGTACAAAATTGTATAAAGTTTTTGCTGTATTTACAAAATTATATAAAGTTTTTCTTCTATTAAGAACTTAAGGACCGATTGTTTTGATGTGAATAATGAAGGAGTAGGAAGAACAAAACCTTCGAAAACCCAAGCAATAGCAAAATTGAAATTAAGAAAAAAAAAATCCAGCGACCAAAGTAAGAACCCCCTCGTTTTTAATTAATATAGCGCGGGAAATTTATATAATCTTAGGCTTCCCTTTCACCCTACTTGATTGGATACTGTAGCGTGCATTGTGTATGTTGCATGATTCATGTGAGATTCAATAAGTTTAAGAGAGATTAAATTAAATTTAATAAATTGAGATTAAAAGTTATTAACAAAAATAGCGCAAGCATTTGACATCACCACTAACAATAAATTCCGATCTTGCACTTGGTTCTTGGGATTCTTTATTGGATAGAGTTTTCCATCGTATTTCAATAGCGCTGTGTTATTGTTCTATTCAAATATTTCTGTAATCAAAATTTGTTGGAATCTCTAAAACGTGGGTCCTGTAGCATCATATCCCAACCATCCTGCTACGTTTTTCGGTACATTTTTAGACATAACTTTCACACTTTTTGGCCATATTACATTGTTTAGATTGAGGATCATCCACGAGGGTTAAGTACCCGAAATATGCATGTCAGGTCCATGCTGCAAATTTATCTGTTCTTAAATGATGGTATTGAATTTGAAGACGTTTAACATCTGTCTGTTTGTCTGCTTTTTTATTCGCGAGAAAGTTCTGGGTTCTTTTCAAATATTTGTGGGTGAGGCCATTGATGGTAATTTTTGGATTCTGATTTTTAATTCTGTGTTTGACTTTCATCACTGATCAAGTTAAATTCTTGGAAAGGAAATTTATTAAAAGAAATTTTGAATTTGAGAGACGAAGTAATTAAAAATCGTGTTCGCATTTAATTTCACTTAACGATACACTAATCACCAGAGAAGGTATCGCACTTCCAAAGGAAACACTCCCTCTTGTATATTTTTTCTGGCTAGAAAAAATATCTGTGTTGAATACGGCACACGGCATAATGAAGATTAAGACAGGGCAGTTCAAAGTGTTTCTTTCACATATGTCACGTGTACGCTCAAAAAGTGATCATTATATTACAAAGTAAAAAAAATGTAAAACATTTTTATGCTTATGGATCAGAATTGTCTATTAAAAAATGTTCAAATTAGTGTGCATAATAAATGTGTTTATTTAACGAAATGAAACCATAACTCACAAGGGCATAATTAATGCTGGGTAGTGACAAAACATTGATCATTCTTGATTGCTTATGTTTAACAACGGGACGCTTACATAAATCAATTATTGAATAAATAAACAAGCATGATAATCCATAGACTCAGAGAGATAACACCACTAAACCACATGGTGATTTTGCAACAATGGAAGAAACGGACAGCCTTAATGAATATAAATGTAAAAGATGAAAGGGACAACTGGTGACAATACGTTACTTATATTCTAGAAACAGATACAGTGTCAATACAATAATTCGTCCCGGTGTTCTTATTATATGATTGATTAAATCCGTTTTATCTCTCCTTATTGATAATTTATCATATGTCATATATTGACGTACTCTGTGGAACTATTTTTCATCGCGGATGATCGGCTCCTCAGGTCTATGATTTTTATTGTACCAACTGACCTGAACCAATATACAGAATTACTTTGATTTTATTTTTTTTAATGTTTGAGTGAAAGTTAAATACAAAAGTAAGAATTCAAAAATAATATAATTGAGGAACTGATAAGAAAGGGACGTATTTGACTCTAACGTCGTTTTACTTTTTTCTGCATGCGATTCAGTTAATAATTAAATGTAATGTATTTTAAGCTTCTTATAAAGCTTTTTATAGAGTTCGAAGACCTCCGTATTATTATTATTATATATTTTACATTAAGGTGAAATATTGCTTAGATCTGAAAATTACAGTTAGAAGAAATTAAGGGTATTTATATCGGGAAACTGATAATATCGGCAAGTTCAGAGTAATTTACTTAAAATTGATGAATATGAAAAGTATAACTTTTTAAAAGATTTCGATAGTCAATATTGAAATATATGTTCTATAGTACCAATTTTATTGTACTAGACACGTGTTTCGAATATTGAATCTTAATGTTAAACAGGTTGAATAAATCCAAAGTGAATTTTCCTGACGCCGTCTACAATACAGACTATTAATTTTTCTCTTGCTAAAAATGAGCGGCTCCAAATTTAGTGTTGGGTGTATTCAGAAGCGTATCTAATTGAAAAATATGGCCAAAATCGTTGGAGGGTAGGCGCAATGAGCTTAATTCTAAAGATGACCTACAAAAATTTGCTAAAACCCCAGCTAAGGACAGATCTATACAGTGAGGAAGATACACCTTAGTTTTAGAAATTGAGGTCTAATTTGATGAAAGGAAATTTACGATATATTTCAATGCAGTGCGTAAACACTAAACCTACTATGCGAGCGATATCCTCGAGGACTTACAGTCCACCAGCAGCGATACCAACCTAGTGGTTGAAATTGTCAATATTGAAATATATATGTTCTCTAGTGTTAAATTTCTTGTACAAGAAACGTGATAGTGTCATGTCTTTTAGTCAGTAAATTATAATATTCTTAACTTGATATGCAGTCTTATTTCTTACGAAATAACGAAGTAAGCAAGAGCGATGTTCATATCTTCGCCTATGTGTATTCCGCAGGTAAAGCTTAACTTAATATTCCAAATTGAGTAACTGTTAGGGGAAAATAGTCAGAAGAATTTAAGAAGATCCTGACGATAATCTCAACAGCACTCACTTTGTGCCATTTTATATTGTCTAAACTATCTATTCTTAAAGGAAAATGCACCCCTTTCCATTTTTGGTTTTTGTCTCTGTCGAAGTCCCCGCTCCCCCTTTCCGAGATACATTACCCCGCCTGACCAAAAAGAATGGCCATCGAAAATGCGTCGGAATCATCAACGCTTTTTCTATTGTGGATATTATCCAAATGTCACCAGACGGACACGGCGTTATACTTGACCAATCTACAGCCTTGTGCCAGTGCATTCTTAAGACTTCCACTTTGACCGACTGTGACGACGGGGCTCCATGACGTGCCCTGTCCAAATCTATTTAGAGAAGACAGGACCCGACCACCTGTCCTCTCTGAGTGTCGGTCCGATTCCTCGGGTGATAACATGCATGAGTTCGTTTCAGGAGTCACAGCACGGACGCTTCCCCTTTTTTATATTCGTTTACAACTTCACGTGTGCTTTGACCTTTACGTTTTGCTGTCTTGTTTGTGTGGACTTCTGTTAGTGAGGAACTTATTCTACACTATGTTGTTGTTCATGGAGACCTTTCGGTAATTGGAAAAACGGGAGGGTTCTGCGCACTTAATTCAGATAACCAGACCATTTGCTACTTGCGTGGCAGATGCCGATTGCCCATTGGTCTCGTTGGCCTATGTGTAGTCTTTTATGTTTCATGTTTCTGTGACGTATGACTATTTTATTAAAGTCTCTTGCTGTGCTTGTCTACTCTAAATCTTCGCATCAGGTATCTTGATGCTTTGCTATTGGTACAGACGCCGAGTCTGGTTTGAGATCAGCTCCTTTTTTCACATGCTCTAAACTAGGAAAACAAAACAAAGCACCTAAAGCATTCTGCAGATACATGTAAGTTACCCTAAGAGGTGTGAAATTAGTGCTCGAGGAGAGTAAACATTTCCTGCTTGCAAACAACACGCATCAATTCAGCTGTATTGATAAAAAGTTAAAAAATGTAAAGTCGATTTTTTTGGATGGTTTTAATCTAAAATATCCCTCAACATTATGGATAATACAATGATGAAGTGATTTATATTTTCGGGGAATCGCCAAAAGTATTACTGCGATAAAATTTGTTTTTGACCTTTTTTACACTGGAATGTTAAACGTCTTCAAATTCAATAGCATCTTTTGAGACCTGATAGATTTACAGCATGGACCAGACATGCCCGTTTCGGGTACTAAACCCTCGTCAGTGATCCTAATTCTAAACAATGTAATATGGCCAAAAAGTATAAAAATTATTATGTCAAAAAATGTACAAAAAGACGTAGTAGGATGGGTGGGATATAGATATTTCAATCGCAAACTTGAATTTGACTGTTGTACTAGATGGTAGTCTATAGTCTTATCACCTTTTCTTTAAAGCAAACTCAATACATTATATGGTTTACTATCTGCATCGTGATTATATCTGGTCAATGACTTGGTCTCAGATTTGAAAAACATGCGCCAAGACGCGTAATAGATATCTGCTCATGTTTCAGATTCTGTTTTTCCGAGAAACATGTCTTTCGTAAACACAAATAGTGCAGACTTAATCAGTATTCTTGACTATTTCTGACTAATCACCCGTCGGATTTGATGGCCCCAAGGTCATATAATCGGTCTCTTAATTTTTGTCACGGAAGTTCATTAGTATCAATTGCTTATCTTTCTTATTCACATCAGCTGTGCTATCTTTGTTGAAGTTTGTTAAGACTTAATATTGATTCAAAATCATGTAACACATACATGTTTATACATATAGACTAAGTACTGATAGACTAAGTACTGAAATGGCAAACTTATTATTCGATATTTAAGGGACAACGCCAATTCTTGCCTATATCCTAGCACACAAAGTTCTGTAGGAGGCATTCTTCGGATATGGCATTTTAATCTTTACCACTTTTATTATACTTCAGTTTTTTATATATATTTCTTGTCTCGTTGGTCTATGTGTCAGGGGTGGGGGATGTTAAGTTTAGGTATCTCTTGATAAGTTTTTTTTTTTGATAACGCCAATGTTATCCATATTTGAAGTTTCTAGGTAAAATGGAGTGAGAATAACTGGAATATGCATGAATTGATAAATGCATTTTGTGCCATTTTGGCTTTATAAAACATACCTTATAAAGATTAATTATCGATCAGAAAGGAAGGGATCTCCAACTAGACTCGGTAGCAGCACTAACAACAAAGCACCAATGAGTTAAAGAAGATCCTGACGATAATCTCAACAGCACTCACAAAAGAGCGCAAAATTGAGCATCAACGGACCCCTAGCAAGCTAGAGGCGGGATCAGGTACCCGGGAGGAGTAAGCATCCCCTGTTGGCTAGCCGCACGTATTTCAAAATCACAGAGCAGACAAGCACAGCAATGAACTAAAGAAGATCCTGACAATAATCTCTAAAGCACTCACAATAGAGCACAAAATTTAGCTTCGACGGACCCCTGGAAACTAGAGGTGGGACCAGGTGCCCGGCAGGAGTAAGCATCCCCTGTTGGCTAGCCGCACCCGCCGTCGATGTTTTAAGTACGACAATGAAAACAATATATAAAAATCATGCACTTTCTGACGTTATGTCTATATAGAGAGTGTTATGGCGACACTTACTGTCAAACCCCTCGCGGGGAACTTTTTTACAAGCTCAATACGGCAAAGGGCATAAGTGTGACACAAGTGACGCAAAAAAGATAGAGTCATGAAACACAAAAGACTAAACACCAACGAGACCAATGGACCGTCGATGCCGACTTAGGACGGCCATTTGCTTCGCAAGTAGCAAAATAGTTCGGTTCTTTGGATTGCGTGTGCACAACACTCCCGCTTTTAAGGTTATCAAAACGTCTACAATAACGCACAATTATAGTGTAAATTAACCTCCTCACTGTAAGATAACCACACAAACAAGACAGCAAAACGAAGGGGCCCAAGCAACACAAATGAATAAGTAAACGGATATAACAAGGGGACTTACGAAATACAGTCTGTACTCTGTTGGCAGTAGCGAGCTCATGCATGTTATCACCCGAGGAGTCCGACCGGCATTCAGAGAGGAAAGACGGATGTCTGGTGCACCGGAGTTTGAAATTTCTGTCCAACAAGCTGCTTTCTAGCAGCAGAGTGGGTCTTACTTTTTTTTCCTCTTTGAAAACAAAACCTAATCGAGATTAAGGCTTAAAGGAAGGGTACATTGAACAAGATCTTTCCCAAGTCTATCAATGGGATACCGTGGACCACTGTATGAATTTCATGAAGCATGAATAATTCAATATTCTTTTTTCATATATCAATGAAAATTGGCGTGTAATTAGACGTGCTTCTTTGTCGACATGACATTGCTTTAGCACTGCAAGCAAAATGCCCGGATCAGTGCAGGTTTTATACAGAAAAATTGATTGAGAATGTCGCCGTTGGTAGGTTTTCATAAACGATTAAATATCCGAAGCATGCATGTCTTGTGCATGAAAACTGATTTGAGATGGTCAGAATATAGCTCCTACATGTATGTACTATTTTCATTTTTCCTGTCATGATAATCTAAAACAATTGATGGGACAGGAAAAATGAAAATTATATTGAAAATAGCATTCGGAACTGAATTAAAAGCAGCACAAACAACGGCATACAAAATCAAATAAACCGGTCGGACGGACTCAGATGATTGCATGCTGGAGCTTAGAATATCAAGTAAATCGGTAGGACTCCACGGCTGATGTCATACATGAGCATATTTTGTGATCCTCGGGATCTTCTTTATGTCATTTGTCCCTTTTGTGCTTGTCTACCTTAGGGGTGTTCCGATATGTTGCTGTGGGTACTGAAACAAAATCTTGTTGGTGATCCCCTCCTTTGTTTCATAGGGCTTTTATTTTTGTTTTTTATCATTTCAATTGAAGTTAAAGACAATAATGTTTGTCAAAACAACTGATCTATTCTGTAAAGGAGGAAAAGTGAATCCGCAATTTGGTTGAGATCATGTGCCCGGGGAGGGTAAGCACCTCTTACTTGCTAGGAATACCCATTACTTAGCTTTACAAGGATCAATGCCATTAAACTTGTTGAATTTGTCGTAACATTTACTTTTCCATAATCTGCCTGTTGGTACTTTTTATTGATGCAAATTTAAAAGATAGGAAAATGTTTGAATGAAAACATTGACACCGAAATCGTAAATAATCGTAATTAGTAAACTATTTCCTCTTTTTCATAACTTTGATAAAACAAGTTACTAAATCTAACATTATGAGGTCATCATACTTAAAATTCTTAGTAGTCCGCCGGCGGTTACGTTTAAGGAGAATCAATCGTTTAGAAATGAACACACAGAATACCATAAAATGCCTATAACATAATGAATAGCAGAAGAAAAAATATAATTTTCTTGATATAAAGTCAGAATTATTCACCTCACTGGAAGAAATATATTTTTCATGTTTTCAGTCTTCCTTCCAAATTTCTTAATATTGATCATGTGTTTGTGTGTTTTCATGCTTGACGGACGGGTATCTTTCAGAAAAAGTTCATGAGGTAAAACAAAACATTGAATAAATATGGACTTATGGTTAAAGGAAGCGAGATCAAAGGTCATGTTAAACGTCGTCAAATTCAATAGCATCATTTAAGAACAGATAAATTTGCAGCATGGACCAGACATGCACGTTTCGGTAACTTAACCCTAGTCAGTGATCCTCAATCTAAACAATGTGATATGGCCAAAGAGTATGAAAGTTATTATGTCCAAAAAAAGTACCGAGATACGTAGCAGGATGGGTGGGAAATGATGCTACAGGACCCACGTTTTAGAAATTTCATGAAAATTTTGAAACAGAAATTTTCGAGTGCGTTGAAGAAACGACCATCGAACGTGGCTACATGTGCCCTCGGGGACTCCTGGTCCACTAGCAGGTCATCCACTAGATGCTTATGACGTCAATAATCTATTACAAAATTTCATTCCATGATAATAATTCGCTTCGCTTCTCAATAACCATCTATCTATGTCAAGTTTTTTTTTCATATGTCGGATTCCAGGAACCAATGACGGAACAAATGACATGACTTAAACGTGATACGAACCCGTGTCGTCTTGCTTACTAGTTGTTTAAGGTAAGCACATGACGATCAAGTATACCACTTTTATATACGCTTGTAATATTGTAATATGTATTTATGGTTCCTTAATTATAAGGATATATGATAGTTAAATGAAGGTCTTTTCAAAAGGTAGGATAGCGGTAAAGATTTCAGTGCACTATTCCGGTAATCCGACTCGTTTGAGCTGATCTGGATTTCTTTAGATGTAAAGATTTCCTCAAGACCGTGATGATTATATGAATATTCTAAACTTTTCATAAATCATGTTTCGCAAATGGTAATGATTTTTATGCTACGTCGAAGTAGCGTAGAATGCCACTGGATGTTTGCTCCTTGGTTTACATATAGTTAAAAGAAAACACTCTCGACGTTTCTATATCTTCAAAATAAAGATTACGTTAGAATAATAAAGTTGTCCTCACATTATGTTTGTTGTCGGTAATAGCGAAATATTGTTCGAATTCGGTTGATGTCTGCTTTTCCAAATATAATTCTGTTGATGTGTGCTTTTCAAAATAAAATTCTTAAAAGGTCAACGAGGAATCTAAGCATACACTTCAATTATTTATAGATCTTGCTTATGAAAAAATTTATAAATAAAACACATTAATCTATCTATGAAAATATTCTCATTTCCATTCTTTAAAATGTCTTAGGCTTACTTAATTTCATTAGAAACTAGTAATTATCATATTGATTAAAACATAAAAGGTTTCTTGTTTTGTTGTAAATTATTTGCGATGCAGTTTTCCTAACATTTCAGTATCATACCATTTATCACGATTTTGCGAAAAATGGGGTCATTTGATTATTTTCTTGTCTTTTTCAATTGAATCAAAGTGACTAAGACCTATAAGAATTATAAACTACACAGTTAATTTTGCGAAAAAAAAGCTCTTAAAAATTGTCATGCTTCAATAATACCAAATGTTAAACGTCTTCAAATTCAATTGCATCATATAAGACCTGATAAATTTACAGCATGGGCCAGACATGAAATAATAAGTATCTAAAAAAAAGCAATGCAATTAAAAAAGCCGTTCTTTGTCTTGGTTATAATGAATACCTAGATATAAGAATATATAAACTACATAATTACTTATTACTACTAAAATACATTTGGCTGTGTCTAAAATCACTTCGGCATTTAATTAAGTACCACTAATCGGAAAATTTGTCCGGTGCGTAAAAATTGACGAATAAAACTTTTTTTAAGAAGGTATAGAGTTGGAATACTTCCGTTTTATTACGAGAAAACAAGTTCATTTTTGTCCTGCTTATAAGCATTCCGAAACAAAAGAATCTATAAAGTATATAATTACAAAAAAGAAAAAGTCTTCCAATTTTTCTCTTTCATAGTACAATACGTACCTCGTCAGCGATGATACTTTTAAGGCAAAAACAGGCAACCACAAAGAAAACAAAAGAGCTTCGATGTATTTGTTCCATATTTAACTGCTTGGATCCACTGTCAATTTCCAGTTCCCTCTTCGATCTGAAATATAATCAGTAAATGAACTTGATACCTCATATTTATAGTCAAAGTAGCGATAAGTTTGCATAGTATTATCACACACATAAAATTATCATATATCCAATCACCGAGCAGGGAGCTGAAATCCAGTTTTTAAGACCTCGGGATTTTTATATCAATCTGAACTCATGCAAAGTGTGCTAGTCGTTAATTATGATTGAGGTTGAACTAGTCAGTTTCTGGGGAATGATTTGTAATTATTCCTGAAGCATTGTTCATACGGATTCATTAAGGTCGTTGATTAAAACTGAAGTCTAAAGATCTTGTATCGTCGATATTAATTGTGAATAAAAAAGACACGAGTTATACCATTGATAACGTTGTTTGAATGTCCTGCCCATATTCAATCAATACTATGAGAAATATGATTAAAAAATTAACACAGAATAACATACAATGATATCTTTTCTATTAATCAACATTATTTTTTTCTAAGTTTAGCGGGTATCTATTAAAAATTTTATTTTTTTTAAAAGTCATCCATAATTTCGTAGTTGACATCTATTATTGACAAACAAAAAATGAAGGATGGCTTTAAGAGTATTAAAATTACATAAAGAAGATCCTGACGATAATCTCAATAGCACTCACAGCATCGACGGACCCCTAGCAAGCTAGAGGTGGGACCAGGTGCCCGTGAAGAGGAAGTATCCCCTGTTTGAATACCGTACCCGCCGTCAATGTTCACGCAAGAAACTGAAAACAATACCTACAAAGCATGCACTGTCTGAGGTTATGTCTATATAGAAAGTGCTATGGCGACCATGTCAGGGAAGACACTTACTGTCAAACCCCTAGCGGGGAACTTTTTTACGAGCTCCACACGACAAAAGGGCATAAGTGTGACATAAAATGAGACAAAGAAGACCCTGACGACAATCTCCACATCACTCACAATAATGCACCAAACTGAGCATCGACGGACCCCTAGCAAACTAGAGATGGGACCAGTTGCCACGCAAAAGACGACGTAATGTGTAAGACTTAGGTAGGTAAGATTTAAGCCAATATTTGCTGCAGTCCATACACATGGCCATCGAATGAAGCCTTGATAAATTCACTTAAGGTTTATTCATGCAAAGATAAGGAAAAAATCCCTACGAAGGTCATGTTGGAATCAAAACAGTGGAACAATCATGCATATATGCAATAACAAATGAACAAAAAAAACAGGAAATAACGAGATCACATATGGGAACACATAAAAAAGGGGAGAGCAATGAGCAATTGATACCAAACCGCCTCCAAAATGTGTGATTAGCCTTTTACAGGAGTCTAGGGATATTTTCACGTTTTTATAATCTAGGAAGGTTTACGTTTGCACATTATTGTCTTATATTTCTCTAATCATAAAATTCCATTATTAACTTATTACGTCTTAAAAATCCAAATATACAACATTATATACTTTCAACATGTTCAGTGTATTTTTTAATGAAATCCCTGTAATAAAATGACTGTTAGTAATATTATATTATAATGCATTCCAGGACATATATTGCATTCATAAAACAACGTTACTATTTCAGCAAATGTCGTCATTTCGTGGTTGCTACAGGTCTATCATAGGATTCTGACGTATAAATATTTAAACAGCTAGCCGGGACTTCTGGACGTTAAGCAGTGCTATAACCTAGTAGTACCAATAAGCGATCTCAATGGATATGCTTATTGTTCTCCAAAGCTCTCTTCAGATCTAGAGGTACTAGAGGCCAAAACAGTGGAAGTCTCAAGTACATATTCTTAAGAGCTAATTTTCAAAGGACCTTAACTGTATACCAAGATCAATATAAAACAGAGATGCAGAAAATTTACATATGTTTGTTTTGTAATAGAACAATTCATCAAACTTTCATCACTGCAAATTTGAAGTTAAACATATTTGGGTAGTATTTTAGAAAAGATACGACAAACTATATTCGCGGGCAACCACTGCAAAAATAAGTATTATTTTAGGTATATTTTTAGACATTTACTAATGAAACAGTATCTTTGAATAAGCTTTAACGAGTTTCTTGTCGAGATACACGCTGGTTCTCTCGTTACGTGCGTGATATAGATGACAAGATAACGTTTGTGCTATAAGATTTCTTCTTAAGGCATGGCTTCTATAAAGGAACCTAACTTTTTTTTTCATTTATGTAAGGACATATTTTAGCAATGACACCATGGAGATTGGACAGAACAGTGAAAAAAGTCCCTGCTACGCTACGCAGTCAGTGAATTCCATAAGGATTTGAGATAATATCAAATTGAAATTAAGTTTTTTCTCTAGGAAAAGTCACTTTTCTGTGTCATCAACTTGTAGATTTACTTAAACGAAAGCGCTTTCAATCAATGGCTGCTACTTTAAGGCTTCCTTAATGCTTTGCTATAATGCTTGGCATGGCTTGGACCCATAGAGAGGCTTCCAATAGTTACAATCTTCTTTAATCATCTGATAGTTTCATGATATTCTAAGTTTTGTAATGAAAATATACGATGAAAAGATGTCTTCAAGATATCGTGGAATCAGCCCTGTAACCTTTTGTAGCGAGGACATAAATCTGAGCTTCATTAGTGTTTATATGGTTGTTTTACAAACAGTACCTAATAACGTAGAGTCTTCTATCTATCATAGAGGGAAACGATTATATGCTATTTTATTTCACAAGGTTGCAATAATGAACATTTCCTCGATATGAAGGTCGAATCTCATTCAATTTTCAGTTCGTTCTAGAATACTAGTAAAAATTAATTTCTGAACTATGGCTTCTGAACTATTTGTCCTTGCTCTGAAGCAAAAACGAGAGGCTGGACGTAAATCAAAAAGAAATATCTTTCTTGTCATCAACATACAGTATCATATCACATTAATATCAAGAGTTGAAAGATGCAAGTATGAGAATCATATTAAACGGATCAACTATCATGGTCACTGAAACCTTGTACCTCTCGCATTATAATTTTCATGGAACGTCGTCATTGTCGATATTGTAATATTTTTATATCATAAAATTTCAGGGCACCATATGCGCATTTCATCAAGTTATGTCTCATTAGTGATGCTCGAGAAGGAAAACGAGGAAATCCAATATGAAAAAAATTATGAAGAGTAAAAGGCTAAACTCCACCTGAAAAATCTGCCAAAAAAATTCAAGGAGATACCCCTTAATTTTGGACAATTTTGACTAAATTTTGTGATGGATATTTTTCAAAATATTACAATAATGCGATGTGTTCCAACTATTTACCTTCTTGAAGAAATTTTCAAAACAATTTTCATTCACCAGACACGCGTTTCGAATATCAAATCTTCATCAGTGATGCTTTCAGCCAAAGTGCTTTTCACAAGCCACCAATATTCATTTTAGTAGCGTCCTCTGGTTTTACTTTTCGAATTTCAATTAGTACATTTACTTTACAGGGAGAGCGCGACTCCAAATTTCCTGCAGGGTCGATTCAGTAGCTTCTCCAAATAAAATCTATGTTCAAAATAGTTATAACATTGGAGGGATGGTGCTAAGATATTAACCTCCTATAATTTCGATGATTTTTTGGATGAAATGGCAAGCTTCCAAAATAGCAAAATAATATAAATGAACCCCCAAGTCACGTGCCGATACACTGCTAAACTATCATTATATAAAATCAACAACAATTGTCTATTTATTGTTATTATTTTATACTGATTTTGTATATGAGTTTAACTCATTAATACAATGACCAAAACAAGAGGAGACGAATAAGCAAAGCAACAGCACAACCACTGGAGGGTAAAACGACAAAAAGAATAAATGCACAAAAAGGACAAGATTTTTTGGCTGAGACAACAGTAAAAAGCAAGCACATACAAACGCCAATATTTAAACAACTTTAATATAAGTGTGAGTAACAACTTTTCAACTATTTCAAAACAACTTTAATATAAGTGGAGCAGTTAAAATCGTTCCACGTGACCTGATGTTTGTTAAGTGTATTAATTATTTCTTTCCAGCTCTGTCGCATGAAAGAAGCTTTGTTTTGGCCATTTGTCAATTTGACATCACATATATTTTTCGCTATTTCGGAAACTTGTCATTTCATCGAAAAATTTGATCGAAATTATAGGAGGTTTACATCTTAGCACCATCCTCCATTGCTATTTTGAACATAGGTTTTATTTGGAGATGCTGCTGAATCGACCCTACAGGAAATTTGGAGCCGCGCACTCTCTGTAAAGTAATGCAGAAATTTAAATTCTGAAAATATCACCAGAGGGCGCTAATGAAATCAATTTAGGAAAAACACTTTAACTGGAAGCATCACTGATGAGAATTTAATATTCGAAACTCGTGTCTGGCGCAAAGAAATTGGTTTCAAATTTTCTTCAAGAAGGTATAGAGTTGAAACACTTCCGCATTATTAATGATCACATAGGTAAGTAATTCAACACATAATTAGCAAATGGTGTGCGACCTTCACATTTGCTGTACTGGTGTAGGTCTTATCTCTTTTTACTTATTGTATTGGAAGTGATAAAAAAGAAAGAAAAATTCAGTACATGAAAGATAAACCAGAACCCCAAAATCAGAATCCAACTGTCACATTCAATAGGCATACATATTTTTGAAAATAAATCAAAGCAAAACAAACAAAGGGCCGAAAGAAGGTTCCCAAGAGCAAAAAAAAAAAAAAAAAAAAGAGCGGTACACATATTCACAAAAATGAAAAAGTTAAAAAAGACAGAGAAATTAACATGACACCAAATAAACGAAAAACACCAACTTCATGAACAATCTCAACATATTTCAATGTAAGAACGGATCTATACACATGACCGATCGATAGTGTATGATATACATTGTACATATAGTTTCTAGGTATATAATTATGTTATTATTATAGCCTTATCAGAATCAATTGTATACTAGTCAAAAAGTCCCAAAACTGAAATGTTGGACTGAGTGGTCAACATTTACATCCATGTTGGACCGGCGGTCGACATTACAAAAAAGTTGCCCGATACTCGTCACTTCATTTGTTGCGCGTCACTGCTGACGTTATATTACCGCTATCCTCTCTGCTCGCCTTTTCTTCAATGAAGTGAATGTAAATATAGGAGATTGGGTGTTTCAATTCGTTCCCGAAATTTCAAAGCAAGGTACAACAAAACAATCATTGACCGTGAATTTGGGCAACATATGATTTTTGGACACTGGGCAACATTATGTCTTCGGGTCCAACAAATCATATGTTGCCATCAACCCCAGTCAATTATTGTATTATATGAGAAATAGACATTTCCAAAATTATTAGTATCAGAACTGATTCTCCCCATACAGATAAAGTCTAATGTCACGAATTCCCAATCGTTTGGACAAGATTTTTTCTCTCGTTATATTGTTTGATTATTATATGTAAGCATTGTTACAGAAATTAAATTAACGTATTGTCGCATTGTCTAACGGTACAGATAGCAAAGCTGTACCCTTCTCTACATGTTGACATGAATATTTTTTTCAGAAATTTTATGACAGCTATTGATAGAGACGAAAATCCCACGAATAGCTCTGGTATGGATAATAAAATACAAAGCTATATATATATGAGGTTAAGTACTGTCACTCTCGGATTAATTTCGCCCCCGTATTTCATTAATTGTTTCTCTCTGTGCATTGGTTTATTTTTCCCGTAAATAATTTTGATTTGTCCAACTGTCCTTCATTCTAAATTGTCTATTATCGTATCTATATTTATATCATGTCATCCCAAAAGACGACGATGAGTTATTATAGAGATAATCCACAAACATTACTGCTTGACTGCGTACATCAACTTGGTTTTGTTAAGATGTGACGTATTATATTTATGATACTAAGGATAAATGGGATATGTGTCACAGGGGCGATAAATAGGATGACGATGCATAAACAGGGAAATTTTTTTTCAAAGAAAATGTTTTTTATTTCCTTCTAATGATAACTATAAAAACTTTTAATAAAGATCTATGGGTAGATCTCTTAGTGTCATGGTCAATTGCACACTTTTGGTGCTGTTTATTACCTCTAATAAAGAATATATGAAAAAATCATATATGTCTAGCGAGAACGTTTCCTAATTTAGCTCGATGCTTCGTAAACACTATTACAAAGATATTGCTTGTATAGCAGAACTAGAATAGATAACATAAAATCAAGGAACTCGATTGTGCGTTTTTCGAGACATCTGGGTAATCGGAACAGTGAAATGATTTTGCGCACGTAATCCGGGTAGTCACACTACCTGCTACTTGCGTGGCAGGTGGCCGTACTAAGTCGGTACCGGTTGCTCATTGGTCGTGCTTCTCTATGTGTGCACGTGTGTCTCTTGTTTTTATGGTGTGAGTAGTCCCTTTTGCGTCTGTTTCTTTGCTTGTCCGCTCTGTGCTTTGCATTGGGTGTTTTGCTGTGGGTGCGGTAACCGAGTCTTGTTGGATATTCCATCATTTATTTCATATTGAATTTTTACGCTTCTTTGAATTTGAATACATTATCCAAGCGTATATATCTGATGCTATTCTCTGGCAATAGAATTTGAAAAAAAACATTTTTTTTTTCAATTACTCACTTTATTATCCTAATTAATTCAACGTTATTTGAAAACCTGTCTATTTAGACATATCATATCATTCTAAATAGTCATCAAGTTTAGGAGGAAAAACATAATTGCATCATCCATTGTAATGATTTTGGCCACATTTGTATTTACTTTCCAATGTACCTATTAGAAACTATATGTCATCTTACGGTGATTGTACATAGGCTGCGCGTCTCGAAAGGCATCTATCTATTTGGGTAAGTTGGAAGGGTGTGCAAATATTATCCGTTCAGTATTGTGTTGTGGATGGCCTTCGAAGTCTGTGTCGAATAAAGAATGGTCTTGGTCAATCTATGTATTGTCATTACGTTTCATATGTTGGTGCTATGTTGTTTTGTCCTAGGCCTATTGTTTGTAACATTGCTGCAGATGCGGTCCGCTCTGATCAGTGCAAAGTAATCTTGTCGGAGATCTTTCCTAGATCTTTCAAAAAAATAAACAGCAATTTCATTTTAAAACAATGAATAAATAGACAAAACTTTTGCCTTGGTGGAAATTTAATCTTCAGATTCATTGGCGACATGAAGAACTAAATAAACGTAGCCCCCCCCCCTCCCCCATTGGAGAAAGTCGTCTTAGTCTAAACTTGACGAAGAATCCAATCTATCATATATTAGGAATGGAATAAAACAATGTAATATATTTTCTGAAATTTAAGGAAATCTTGTCATGTTATTTTAAATCATTGACATTTCTCTATTTTATATTAGCAGTAGTAAAAAAAAAATTCACCTTATTCACAATCGAGGGAGAATTTTGTTTAAGAAATATCTAAGCGGCTTATGTTTACCAGTTTATCTTAATAAGATGTTAGTTCACTCTTTTCAATTTAGTATGTTTGTTATACTAAGCTTTCGTATTGTATGTCACAAAATTGCTCTGACTTAAACTAAATATGAGGAATAATCCGATCTGAGATCGTAGACAATTAACACTGACTCGCTCTAAAGATGAGAAAAAGATTTTGTTGGAATGATAAAATAAAAGGTGATTAGAAGGTGATACTTTGAGCGTGTTAGTATCGCCTCATCAAGTCACCAATGATACGAAAACCCTAATTATCCTTGTACTAATTGACTCACTTGTCCATCCTAAGCAATGTCATTCTTGAATTCATTAAGGTAGCTTCAAATGAATTTCGAATGAATAACGTTGTTAAGTAATCAAGGAATGGTGTGTCCAATATAAAATTTTAATCATATTTGTTTGTTCTATTAAGATTAATTCCCCATCATAAATTCATGAAAACGTGATCATCATATTGAGGAATTTCCGAACAGTTATACAGTTTATTATTTGTGATGTAAATTATACAGTTTATTCGTTGTGATGTAAATGATCATAATTAATTCATAATCTACATACCCTAGTGGAAATCGCTGAAAATTTTCTCGATTGAACGAATTTAGAAAAAAAAAGATAATACTGTGTCAAACACATATCCCAAAATCAGATTCCAATTCGGTCTTTTCGAAATACAGAGTTACTTCCCATTTGTGCAGGTATCTGACGTCAACGCATTGTGACGTCATCAAATTCTATGGAAAACAGCATGAAATTCAGGGAAACAGGGCTGCATATATGACGTTTTCAAAGGAATTTAATGACGTCACAATGCTTTTACGTCAGATACCTGCACAAATCGAACGTAGGACTGTAAAATCGAAAAGACGGAATAATCATATCGAAAGGCCACAAATTCTTGGAAAAAACCAAAATAGTGCCCATTTTCACAAACATTCTTACGAAAATTTCAAGGAATTTTTGTAACTTTCATCCATTGATGAAAGGTTCAAAATGTTTTCTAGTTAAAATGTATAATGCTTTCTAATATCATTTCTACATACTAAATGTAGATAAAAACACAATTTCTAAAATTTTATAAGTTAATAGATCTGAGCAATCAAAAGTTACGAAAATTCCTGAAATTGTTTGCAGACATTTCTCGCGAGGTAAAGAAAAATCAGACAAACTGACGGAGTCAATAACACAGCTTCATAGGAGCGCCGTGTTAATGCTAAACGTCTTCAAATTCATAGCATCATTTAAAAATAGATAAATATGCTGCATTGGCCAGACATGGTCGTTTCGGATACTGAAATATGGTCAAAAACTGTGAAAGTTATGTTCAAAAGAGACCGAAAGACGTACTAGCAGGATTGGTGGGATTTGATGCTACAGTGCATGTTTAACATATTCAAATAAAAAATCATCTTAGATTCGTAACTCCTTGATCATTTCGAAGAATCATGTCTATACAGTAAGGCTTCAACCAAAAATTGAGATGATATCACAAAATCGAAAGGTCATTCACTAAGAAGAAATTTTTAAAGAAATTGTTTGAGAACAACGTGTGTATGATAGGCAAGTAGTTTTAAAATACCAAAATTCACAAGTGAAAAGATAATGGAATACCCGTCTTGGCTGGCAGTCAACTAGCAGTCATACAACCTAAGTGGCACTCAAAACAACTGCTGTTTTCAATAAGAGCCTCAGACTCCTTGATAAATATATTGTCGCATATCATATTCAGTCATCTAAGACATTGCATTGAATTGTTATGTAAATGTATACTTTTTCTGCAGAACCTTTTAATATGCAAAGATTATGGATTTATATTTAAGTGCATGGGGAATTCCTACTCGTTAAAACGTATGGTAAGGAGTTGGAGTGAAAAGTAATGGAGAAAAGCTTTGGGAAAACTCCATTCAAATTATATACTTAATTGAGGAAGCCGACGGAATGACTACGTTTTATACATTTATCAGTACATGAAACCGACATGTGTATATCCATAAATTTTACATTTTTCATTTAGAGATGGTAATTAGACTGGCGGATGATTAAGGATGATATTAGTTCTACATTATTTGATACCCAATAGATAAATATTTTGAAAAACATAAATATCCGATATAGATTTATGCATGTCTCTTTCATTTTCTGCAACAATTTGATCTAACTAAAGAACTGAAAAGAAAATTTTCAAAGAAACCATTGAAGAAAGTTATATGTACACGGAATAGGGAAAACCATCTGTAATTATTTGCACTCGTCCATGATGACTCATCACTGATGATGAATATTTTGCTGCTATGCTCATATGATGCACCAGAATTATTTCCATAGAGCATATATTTCACCATTGTATTTTCACCAACCTTACCAAATGCATGTATTCTGAAAGCATGAGGACGCATCTATACTTTTGTAAACCAGAGAAATTGACGGGATGCGGATCAACCGACTGTGCTGACGGGTTCACAACAAGCTATATGAACATTTCATTACAAGCATTGCTGAAACTTCGCCTGCTTTGCTTTGGAACTCCTCCATATTTCACTTCTTTTTTCTTATTTTTATTTCGTCGACGAGACCTGTAACTGCTTTTACTGGTTCATGCACAATCTATTCTGTTCAACAATAGAATTATATTCAGAGAACACTAAAGCACAAATTTTCGATGATCACCACATGCTATGATATGGCGAACAGACTGATATAAAATATTCTGTTTAAGTGTTCCCTGAGGAGACAAGGCCCTGACCACCTGTCCTCTCTGAATGTCAGTCGGACTCCTCGAGTGAAAGCATGCATGAGCTCGTTATGGCCGGCAGAGCACGGACTGTATTACGTACGATCTCTTTTTATATCCACTTACATATTCAGCTGTGTTGCTTGGGCCCTGCGTTTTACGGTCTTGGTTGTTTTACACCACAATTGTACGTTCTTCGAGACCTCTGTGTAATCGGAACAGTGGGAGGGTTGTGCGCACGTAATCCAGGATAACCACACTGTTGCTACTTGCGGGGCAGATGGCCGTCCTAAGTCGGCACCGGTTGCCCATTGGTCGCGTTGGTTCATGTGCGGTCTTTGTGTTCATGTTTCTATGGTGTAAATTGGTGTTCCTTGTCCCTTTTGCGTTTTTTTTATGTGGATGTCATTTCGGATGCTTTTTGCATTGGGTGTTTTGGAGTTTTGCTGTGGGTGCCGAGTGGTGTTGGAGATCCCCTACTTTCTGACTATATGTTTATTCTTGACAAGAATAGATTACCATCATATAATTGATATTGTTGGTCATATTATAGTTCTAAAATAAATTTATATAAAGCAGATTTAGACAGTATTTACCTGGTGTATTCAAAGGGGTTTCCCGTGAAACATTTCATATACGTATCACGTGATATACGACCGTGATAATTGGACTATGGTAAGGAAATTTTCAATATGTGCGCAAAACACTTTCACGTTTCCTGATAAACAAAAAAAAAATGCTTAGATATGATGTAGAAAATCTTTTTGATTAAGAAACCCTTAATATTATAGGGATTTCTTTTAGAAATTTCTTTATATTTTCATTGATTGGCCGAATGTAAGACTTAGTGCAAGATCTAGCGTATCATCAAGATGAGCTATGAAATATAAATACTGTATGAGAGAAGTCAAATGACAACGACAGTTATTGAAGGAATACACGCAGTGTTATTGTCGTCAGGTATTTATAACAAATTATATCCATTATATATATCTGCGTTCTATCTTTATATCAGCTAAGTCAGAATAAATTCGTCCAATTTCTAATAATGTGATCTTTGAAACGTATGGTAACCTCTAGTCTTACTATTGTCTCCTTTGAGACTATAAAAAGTAGTTTCAACCAACTCTCTCTATATTATTTGACGCCATGTAAATTTTTCATCATTCAATTATTTCAAACCATGCTTGAGTTTAAGAAAAATCGGACAAATTAAGTTTTTATCACCTTATGGAATACAGAGACAGTAAGCTAGACACTACAGTGACTTCTTTTATATTCTTATCAGATTACCAAATATGATTAAGAGGGTAAAGCGTTCGTGCACTCTTACATAAATACTGAATCATCGACATAATTGTCTTTCTGTATATACCCATGTGGCAAATAAATCGCCAATAAAAGTTAAAGATACTATGGTTCAAATTAGAATAGCGTAATCAATACTCCAGGGGTTCCTTATATGTACTAGAGACTTGTCATTGCTGGAATTAGGGATGAGCAATTATACCAGTTTTTCATTCATTAAACCCTCTTGAAATTTTGTCGTGTGGAAAGGAACCGCATTTAAAGTAGAATTAAGTCAGGGGTTTTTTTTTTGGAAGCAGAGGAATATTCGACGCAAAACTTACAGGCGTTGCAGACAAATACCGTATATAACGTTAACCATCTTGAAAACTGAAAAAAAATTCAAATTGCTTGAGTTTTGATAGAATCTTTCTTTTTTCAAATACAAACCGGTCGCCGCATAAATGGTCGTAACAAGACGTATCTTACTGATTCTTTTAAAGGGTCTCCTATGCTCTGTATCTGTACAATTATCATAGAACATATTAGTATAAGACGAGTTCAAAACATAAAACATTAAAGACCAATGGACAACTGCTGGACTGTCATCTGCCATGTAAGAAGCAAATGTTGAGGTTTTTCGGATTATTTGTGCGCATAGCCCTCCCAATTGCCCGGTATCGAGTGGTGTCGAAGAACACACAAGGAAAGGAACCGCATTTAAAGTAGAATTAAGTCAGGTTTTTTGAGGCAGAGGAATATTCGACGCAAAACTTACTGGCGTTGCAGACAAATACCAAAAAGTTAACCATCTTGAAAACTAATACAATCTTTCTTTTTTTTCAAATACGACGCCGGTCGCCGCATAAAAGGTCGTAACAAGACATATCTTACTGATTCTTTTTAGGGTATCCGATGCTCTGTATCTGAACACTTATCATAGAACATTATTAGTTATTAGGTTTGTTACTGACCTTACACGGAAATCTGTCGGGTTGATAAAGCCCATAGAAGGCGAGGCGCTTGCGCCGAGCCTTCTATGGGCTTTATCAACCCGACAGATTTCCGTGTAAGGTCAGTAACAAACCTAATAACTGATTTGTTTTGTCGAGGACCATTTTGACATGGTGATTCCTACTGTCCTCCTGCTTTACCAAGCAATAGTGCTGTAAAGTTTTACCCAGTTTTGCTAATTGTCGGCCATTGCCTTACAAATTTTTGAAACTGACTTTCCACAAGAATTTGTCGGGCAGTCACATGACCAAATTCAAGCATTCCCATTGGGTCAAACTAGTCCGAGGCAAAACAAATTAGTATAAGACGGGTTCAAAACATAAAACATAAAAGTCTACACATAACGGAAAAACTAATGGGAAACTGCTGCCGACTAAGGATGGCCATCTGCCATGTAAGAAGCAAGTGTTGAGGTTTTCCGGATTACGTGCGCATAGCCTTCCCGAAACGCCAGATTGTGAATGCAGCGCGTGCAGCGTGTATGTTCTGATTTTTCCTTTCATCACCTACCTAAACCATTGTTCAAACTTGGGCACCTTTTCTGCCCAAGTAAATTGATGACGTCATAACAATAAAGAACAATCAAGGAGTGCGCGAGAACATTCGCATAGTCTTGGTTAGAAATATTTGCGATCTTCCGTATTGTCCGGTATGCAGTGGTCTCGAAGAACGCACAGCTGTTGCGTATAAAACTGATAGTTACCTCAATGTAAGATGACGACATTAAGAAGTCAAATAAACGTAGGGATCAAATCTGTGAATGAAAGTCAATCACAAAAGCCGAAACCAGATTCCAAAAATCACTTTCAAAAGGCTTACAAATTATTGAAAAAATATAAAAGAGAACTTTCAGACGGAGGCAATACATGTAACACATCTCCATAGAAGCACAAAAGACAACTTTATGAAGAATGCACTATAGGTGGCGCTGTTAAAATACGCCGCTTTAATTTGCAAATGTTAAACATACTCAAATACGTATAGTATCTAAGTGGATAGGACCAAAAGGGAAGCTTTAAAGCTTATTCTAATTTCTTTCTCCGTAACAAAATCGATAATACATAAAATCAGAAACCGAAGGCATACAAAATCAAGATAAAACAGGAACCAAAGCAAACAAAAAAAAAACCTTCACCAAATGAAAAGAAGTGAACTCCCGATATGGGAGTGAGATCAGGTGCCCAAAAAGAGTAAGCATCTCCTGCTTACATGCAACACCGCCGCTTCAGTTCGGTAGAACTGTCACATCCGGTTACTTCCATTTCGGAAGACATAGAGTACAATCTTTGGTTGGATGATTCAAATTATCTATGACAGAATATCATCCACCATTCTGGAGAGTGGGACATCATAGTGTATGACGAGTTTCCCATTTCGACCGTAGAACTTCCTCAGTGACGATGTTAGTCGGTCACAAACATATCACTGATTGAGAGGCTTATCTGAAAGACGCCTAGCTCTCAGAACAAAATCCGTATATTTGGTACTTGCTCTGGCATAGCGTATCAACTGAGATATGTACACGCCATAAGCAGGCGATGACGAGATGTTGCTATTCAGAAAAGGAAAGTTTGTAATGCTGTAATTGAAGTCGTCACGTTTGTCATAGAGTGAGGTGTTCATGTGACCATCAGTGTCGTGGGAAAACAATATGTCCAAATAGGATGCTGAATTCCACATAATTATCACATGTGTCATCTCAGTATTTCGGATATAAAGTTCACATGCTTTTTGCTTTGAAAACCAAGTAAGCAGTGCAAAAGGAAAACTTGTCTTGTCTAAGAAAGATTAATCTAATTGCACAGTTTTTACTTCTTGATTTTTATGTTTGGAATGCTGTGCTACCATATTTAAACAGGAGGATTATTTCAATGACATGTTGAAAATAGAAAAAAATAAGATATAGTTCTGAGACAAGCACCTTATTTTCGCATTACAAATTCATGCATAGCGAGTTCATTATCACATGGAAACGCCCATTACAATTACATTTCCCTAACGAGCGTCAATTTACACAGAAACAAGTTGTCTACACATCAACTGATTCGGACATACAATTACGAGTAACTCAATATTTGAACTTTTAGCCCTTGCAAGAAGGAAACAAAAGGAGAACATAAATAGAAAAACAAGTACATGTACCTAATTCAAACTCTCTACGCGATTCAACTTGGGAATCGGATAAACAATATTTTTAATGTATTTAAGCACAATGTATTATACGATACACATAATTATACATTGTAAATAGGGAAACTTGCCACATATATGATTCTCATGTGATTAACATATGATTTTCATATGAAATTACACATGATTTTCATATGAAATTACACATGTGATTTGCATATGAGTCCCTTTTATAATGAATACATATGGAACCTTTCATATGTTAACATATGATATCCATATGTGGCAAATTTCATTGTATACTTCTTTTCATTTGATGACAAGATTTATGTTAAGCTATTTTAAAATATGCACATTGTCTGAGGGCACATGTAGCCAAGTTTGATCAAGTTCAGTTGTTTGTTTTTTCGAACGCATTTGAAATTTCTGTTTGCAAATTTTCTCAAATATCTAAAACCTGGGTCCTGTTGCATCATACCCAAGTCATTTTGCTATTTCTTTCTATATATTCAGGACATAATTTTCACAGATTTTGGTCATATTACATTGTTTAGATTGAAGATCACTGACGAGGGTTTATTATCCGAAACGTGCATATCTGGTCCATGCTGTAAATTCATTTGCTCTAAAATGATGCTAAGGAATTTGAAGACGTTAATCACTGATAACGATTTTAGCATGTTTATCAAGCATTGTAATTTGTTGAATATCAAATCGATTAAGGTGCGTCATTGGTCACGATTTAGTACTTTCCTTGCGTATCTCCTGTTTTAGCACTAAATGAGCTTGAATTATAGAGATATTTTAATTTATAATGGCCAATGTATCGTTTCTGACTCTATTGAAGACTAGTTCATAACATACCTAAAAGCGGATAAGTTTGAAAATTTGATCTATACTGAATGAAATATCTGTAAGATAATGCTTTGCGGTAATTTCTATGAAAATTGACCTGAGGTACTCTTTTGAACAGTTCGGATTTCTTTTACCTAAGTATAATAACCGATGAATGTCGTTTTACGAATGGAATATTATTGACTTAAACTTATTGACTTTTATAAGCTAGAGCTGATTGATACCGAAAAATTATAAATTGTTGAAATTCCACCCAACTTAAGGAATTCAACCCCTATTGCATTTTCAACAATAAATACCAGAAATAAGAATTTTCAGTCTCTTCAAAAAGAATGTTATACAAACTATTCCGGCTAAAATTATGGATTGCACTTCTCATACCATGATCTACTCTGTTATCCAGAAGGTTCCCGATTATGAAATCATCGGCATTTGTCGGGAAATTATGAAAATGTGCATAAATTTTAACCGGAAGTGCTCTATTAGGGTGCGGGATCCTTAAGGTAAATTTTACTGCACTGACACTTTTTTTTAAGAAAACCACAAAATGGCAATGTTCTTGAGCGTTTGTACATTCTTATTTTAACACGGACACACTTTTTCTTCAATATTTTGAAGTCTTTCTCAGGAGCACATTGTACTGTGTGATTGAAAAAAATCGTTGATATTCAGTATGTCTGATATTTTGACCTAAATGTTAAACGTCTTCAAATTAAATAGCATCATTTAAGGAGGGTTTGAACACCACGGCATTATTTGTTCTCTCCCTTCCAAGGAAAAGTGCAGTCTTAACTCCCTTAAAACATTTGATACTCTGATTGATATACGCATTTGAGTATCCTGATGAAGTTTGAATAATTTCCGGCGTCATTTGAAGAAATTATGGCGATTTTCGAAATTTAGGACTTTGGGAGTTTTATCCATAAGCATAATATAAAACCTGATAAATTAACAGCATGGACCAGACATGCACGTTTCGGGTACGAAACCGTCGTCAGTGATCCTCAATCTAAACAATGTAATATGGCACTTAGATTATTTTTATGTAAAATCAAGAAAATTTTAAAGGATCTGTGAATTTGGTACCTACGGTGAAACTCCATCAAAATTTCTAAGCTGTTTTATTGTATGTTAACAAGAAAATTAAAAATCAAATAAGTGCATTTTAGCGCTTTTTGTATGTTCGTTACAAATATGCTATTTTTAGCAACAGATTTCCAGCTTTTTTAACCCATTCCAAATACGCAAAAGTATTGATTTTCATCACTGACCTATTATTTCTTCTTGATAAAATGATTAATTGACATGAATCATATCATTTGATATGGTTTTCATAAAATTGTTGAAATTCCATAAACGTTAAACATTTGTACCACTTGGTGAGTGTCACTGCTGGTGGACCAGGAGTCCCCGAGGGCACATGTAGCCAAGTTCGATCAATTTCGGTTGGTCCTTTCTTCAAACGCAAAGTTTTCTCAAATTTCTAAAACCTGGGTACTGTAGCATCATACCGGTATCCCAGCCATCTTGCTGTGTCTATCGGTATATTTAGGACATAATTTTCACAAATTTTGGCCATATGCATATTTCATTGTTTAGATATAGGATCACTGACGAGGGTTAAATAACCGAAACGTGCATGTCTGGTCCATGCTGTAAATTTATCTGCTCTGAAATGATGCTAATGAATTTGAAGACGTTAGACATTAGTTCAGAAATGACATGCCTTAAGAAAGAATCTTCAGTATTCGCTGTGTTTTTGTTTTGTAATGACAGATACCATAAGCAATTATCATTTTGTTTGTCAGTCTTCGGGATTAATGGAATTGCATGTTTGAATTAAAGTATTAATCTAATTTCTTCATTGAATTTATTCAAGTTCACTTACAATGAGTTTTTGTAATTTTTTTATTTTAATTCAGATAGGGTTAATATGGGAAGTTCCCTCCCTTGTTTAAAAATATTTACATACGCCCATTCATCCGTATAGAATTTACATTGTGATTATAAGAGTACAATTGCGGGGGCTTGATCTTAGCTATGACGTCATATACCTTTGCACTGGAACATTGAGATTGCCCATTACATGAAGTTGTCGTTCGTGTTTCTATGGACCTGTGTTATTGTCTCCGTCTGTTTGTCCGAGTTTTCTTTTCTCGTGAGAAAGTTTTGTTTTCATATTTTTCAAGAATTTGTAAGCCTTTTGATTGAGTTGTGATTTTTTGATTCGGATTTAGGGTTTTGTTTTTGACTTTCTTTCACTGGTTCTATGCTTGAACAACATAAAATGAAAAAGGTCACTGTGTGCAAAGTTCATTGCTTCGATATCTTGGACTTCAGGAAATACAGAAATTTCGCAACAAAAGAAATAAATAAATGAAATCTATCTTATTAAGACTAAGGGGTAATTACCACAATAAAGAAAATGCAAAAGCCCAACCTCCCCATATAAGACAACCAAGCGTATATTAAGGTATGAATGACAAATATGGACAAGTACCAATTCCCAATACAGAGAACACAAATATACAAAACTGAAGGCATACAAAATCATGATAAATCAGGAACCAAAGCAAACAAACATAAAGATCCACCAACAGAAGCGAATTCCAATAAGGGAATGAAACCGCATGTCCAGGAAGAGTCAGTATCCACTGCTTGCATGCACTACCCGTCGCTTGATTCCGACAGATATTTCGAATGAGAATTCAGATCATATTGATCGATTAAGATTGTGTCAAATAATCATGGACATCTCGCTAAACAATCACACAATAAAGTATCCAGAGACAATCACACAAAAAGAACAATCACCAATGAACCAAGCAAATCCTACATTTAAGATGAATGGCAATATATAAAAAGAGGACCAATGTGCATTTGAAACCGACTTTTGACGGATTCCATGCATCTAGCTTGCTAGTGGTCTGTCATCTGCTATGTGAATAGCGAATGGTTAAGTTTATCCATATTCTCTAACTTATCATGATATAAAAATGGTACCACTACACATTAGCAAGTAAATCGAAGGTTTTCTCGATCTGTAATACTATCAGTGACTGAAAGTCAAACACAACAGCCGGAATCAGATTCCCAAAAATCACATTCAAAGGGCTTACAAAGTCTTGATTATTGATATATATACGTTTAAAAAGGGGGGGGGGGTTCGCCCGTTGGCCCCGATATGAGAACAAAGAACAAGAAAATTTTCAAAACTCATTGGTTGAAAAAAATGGCGCATATAAACAACTCGCCAGTGCTCTGCTTCTTGACGCTTTATCAATATTTTAGATGGTGAATTCAAAACAATTCGGTATGACACTGTTTGGTCGAATTTTCTTTATTTGTTAACAAACACGTTTTTCTTTCATTCTACATAAAGAATTAAGTCGATTCAAATGTTTAGGACAGAATGGCCTAAGAATTTAAGTTACAATTCGTTTATTTTGAGTGGTTAATTGCTTTTTGCATGTTTCAGCGTTTGTTGAAAGACCGCAGGAATCTCAACAAATGTTTGAATCCTATTTCGATTGATTAGTGAATGAAAATGAAACATAAAAACCCGAAATCAGATTACACAAACCACAATGAAAAGGCTTATAAATTCTTTAAACTTAATTAACTTTAGTGCAGTTAGCTCCTTTAGTAAAGTATCAGTAACTAAATTCATGAAGCTCCTTCAATATGAAATAGAAATCATTTGAGACCATCAATGTACAGAGTTGTCATTCAGTATCTCTAAATATGTGTGAAAGGAATTCATATCCAAAGACGTCGTGAATATTACACGGTAAGCTAGTCCATTCATACTTCGTTCATCAAATTATTGCCATGAATTCTGATTGTATGCCCTCTCTATGAATGCACAAAGGCAGAGTCCCTTTAGTGCCAATCATAACCAATATTGGGATATGTATACCATTGATTGCTGACACATGTGCCAAGATACTAACAAATTGATGGAAGGGTTTTCAAAGATGTAGAATATGCAGAGAGATTACAGGAATCAGTAATAGAACGTAAAACTCAAAACCCGAAATCAGATTCCAACATTCACAATCAAAAGTCGTACAAATTCTTTTCAAAATGTAAATTTTTAAACATAATCATTTTATTATGACATTTTCCTGTAGAATAAGCAGAGGGAGGGGAATTCAATCCCCAAGAATATGATAGATATACCAGTATACGGACATGAGAAAAGATTTGAATCACATAATCTATTTCACTCGAAATTATTCTTTTAACGATAGATATATTATCAAACAAAAAGATACTCGTCTAAAGCCTGTATTTCATCTAATAATATACATAATTTATGCAGCTGTAATATAATGAATGCCCATTGGTGCCCAATTTTTGGCTATAAATTGTATTGGACTGTATTGTAAGAAGTAAAGATAATTGATCGTCATCTATAGCATTAGTAAGAAAAGTGTTTGCTAAATTGTCTGAACTGTCGTAAACAAGCATTTATTATCAGATTAAAAAAAAAACCCTTGTGAATTTTTTGAAAGAACATTTATATAAATATGGATAAGACTTGAACATGTTGAAATGGATGAAATTTTGTACGGTTTCATTTCAATTTCTTTCTTTTAATTTCAATTTACCTTATATATAGCAACGTTCGAAACGAAGAAAAAACTAAGTCATGATCTCTAATCATGTTATTTTTTTGTTTCCAGAAATTACTAAACTATAAATGATTTGGAAGCACACAATGGGTATATTACTGGAATCATGAAAATATATTAAGTTAAAATTATCAATGTAAAGTGAACATGAAATTGAAAATTAAAAAAAAAAAGAGATAAAAGTAAAAAAAAAATTAAGCAGAACTTACTTGTTATCTTGAAGCGTCTTTCGGGCTTGTGTGTTCTTCAAGCAAAGGGAGGGTGACTTTCAAATATACGAAAGTCACGTGACTGATTTAATATATCCCTCTGAGTAGATCCTACGCACCTGCTCTACCATTAACGTTAATTATTTACACTTGCTATTCGTTTACGGCCTCGAAATGTTCGGAATTAGCTCATCAACAACTAACTACCATTCGAAACTCTTCTTTTATTACCCACGTCCAGGTCTTTGTATGGACGGGTTGATCGATGGACAAAAATCGCTAATTCTATTCTTTAACCTCCAAGTAATTTGCTCCTCTGATTTTTTGACAACTACCAAGGGAGGGAAATTTGTCAAGACATATGTCTACAGCAAGCGGAAACCAAATAGAAGGAGTTAAATAATGTAGATTTGAAATAAAGATCCTCTTGATTGATACGATGAAGGTCTGGATTAAACGGTTTGAAAACTCCCTTGGGATGTTAGAAGGATGTTTGTTGAATTCACAAGTTTATTATCGTATTCAAGGGAATTTAAGGCTGAATGATTCCCCTTACTCAATTTGTAATGATTTGCCGACACGATGATTGTCGTAGTGATTCCGTCACTCCAGAAAAAGTTAGGAATATTGTACTGAACAGAATTCAAAATCAGAATTCATTAAAATTTCTCTATGGCTTGTGACAGTTCGCCAGACATATTGGAGCTGGTAATCTCCTTATTTCTATCACACTTTATAAGCGAGCAATCAAAACTGCTCAAGAATTGAGAAATTCGTCATTTGTTCAGATATCATACTTCTAATTTACTTGACATTTTAATTTAGCATATTCGTAGGAGGCTGATTGCCTTATTCAACTTATTTTCTGTCATGACCCCAATATAAAACCATGTGGAATACAGCCGTCGCCACTTCCATACATAGTTACTTGTATAAAACCTTCATCAAAAGTACAATAAGATACACTGTTCAAAGGACACTGGTCAAGTGCGTTACAATCGGAACTAGCCTTCGTGTGTCCGTTCTTCTGTCCATGATTAGTTATACTTGCATGCTTACGGAAGAAAGGAGGTACCTCCCTTCGGACTCGGTTTTAGCCCCTACAACAATGAGTTAAAGATCCTGACGATAATCTCAACAGCACTCACAAGAGAGCACCAAAACAACATAGAGGTGGGACCAGTTGCCTTGGAGGAGTAAGCATCCCTTGTTTGGCTAGCCGCACCCGCCGTCGAAGTTCACGCACGAAAATGAAAACAATAACTAAAATACATGCACTGCATGTTATGTCTATATAGAAAATGCTATGGCGAACATGTCAGGGAAAATATTCAAAACAGTTACTTTCAAACAAAACAACAAACTGAAACACGAAACCACAGAGTTGACAAGCATAACAAGAGACAATAAAGGGACAAGGAAGACCAAAAAAATCAACATAACACTATTCATAAAAGACTACACATGAACATACGAGACAAATGGATGATTGTAAGTTTATCTAAAATTATCGAATCCGCAATGAAGGGTAATTATGTCCTCAGAATTTGCTTCAATTGCTAATCTTATTTACTTTTCTAATAGCTCTATCTACTTTGAGGTCGATTTCTGTTTTTGTTTTATTTTATTTTTAATCAAATCATAGACTGCAATGAAAGTATTCATAGATCTATTTATAAATTGTCCGTCAAATTTGTCCTTGCGTTGTTAATCCGGATAACCATAATATTGCTATTTCTAGTACTGCATGGTAATCCAAACTCGAAATAGGAAGTCTTTTGAACCTTTGCTTTTCGTAGAATTTTCTATGCTTATTGTTTATAGATATAACTATAAAATACCTCTAGTATATTGACTTGCTGAATTAATTGATGATCGGAATCTCTCATTTTCCGTTGTCAGTTTCAAGCACATTCTTGTCGGCAAGTTTTGCATAATTCGGAATTGTGTTACATGTATCAGTGTCTTTATTTGGACAGGAACATATATAATTGTGAAAGAAATATTAAAAATTTCAGTATCCACATCTGTCTATCGCACATTTAAGATCAAGTCATCACAGTCGAGAAATCGAAACTTGTTGCATGCAAGCAAGGGATCCTGACTCTTCCTTGGCACCTGATCTCACTCCCAGGATTATTGGGAGCTCGCACCTGTACATGTACATATGGTAGATTTTTTGTTTGTTTTCTTTGGTTTCTATTTTTTCATAATTTTTGTATGACTTAAGTGTTAATGATTTTCCATTTTGTTCTCTATATTGGCATATGGTTCTTGGCCACATCTGTCATCATTATCATCCGAAAACTTATGCCAAAAAATTACATCTAGTTGTGATTTTTGGAATCTGATTTCGGGTAAAACTTTATTTTTCTACTTTTATTTGCTCATCGTAATTCCTTGCTCTCTGAAAAATTTAAATGTCCAGGTTTAAGGTCAGACAGCACCCTCCGTAATCAAAACGGTCGAATGTATTACATCATATATGTACGGTTTGACCTCTTGACCATCGAGTACTTATTCACCCATAAAATCGAAGTCTATCGGCATATTATGGAGAAGTTCTTAATCAATTTTGGAAGAGAGAATAAAAATAGCTGACCTTAATGTTACATCAATGACAAAGGCAAACAAAGACTTGACTGGCTCCTCAGGAAGATAAGATTTTTATGTGTTCTCATTCAGGGAAAAGTACACTAAACCAGCTGGTAATAATGAACTTGAGGACATTACCTTCAGTAAAGGCATTCACATGCGTAATACGACACGGGATGGGATTCCGTTAATAACAGATTCCATATATTATGTCTCAAAAATATAAAGAGACAAGTCTTCAAAAGTTTGAAGAATAGAAAAGAGGTGATTTGAAATAGGACTTCATTGCAACACACAAACCATCGGCAGCCTGGTCTAGTAGTAACCTGAAGGTTGCTGGTTCGAGCCTCACTAGGACCGCGGGTCGACCGACATATACTAATGTTTTTTCTATGTTTATATAAAAAAATGTCCTTGTTTGTGTATTGTTTACATGTCTGTAGTGTTAAAAAAAACCTACATCATCAACGTTGTCACAATTAGAAAAGAACCACAGAACACATCCATACACTGCGGTTAACATGTAGAATTAAAACACTGGCCAACATACACATAATACGCACACATACATATAAATAACCAGAAGGTCGTCTGGGGTTGACCAAGGGTACAACATTGATCGCCAAATGTCCAATGAAGGACATGTAGGTGGATTTATCCATTTTAACGTCGTAATCAAATTGGCTGTAAATGCATTGTTTGCTTATGACGTCATAACGGTATTTCCACCAGCAGGTGTTATTTCACTTATTTGGCATTCAGTACTTTCTTCTGTAATCTTTTATATGATCTACATATTTCAAAGCCGTATCTGCTAAGTCTTTTATTGTAATGATCCTTCGAATCTGAGTGCTTTCGTCATCTCGTTTCATTTTGCTGTTTATTGGTGTTGTTAAATTTGGATGATGTCCGCTGTTTGTATCAGATTTGTGTGTGTGTGTTCCGATGTTATGGCGACCACATGGTCTTGTCGGAGATCCTCTAATTGTTAGATTAAAAATAGCTTCACATTTGATATATAATAACGTTAATTTTAAAGATATTTAATAAATCGCACTAACGACAGACAAAAATATATATGCTAGTTTTCATCCTTCCACAATTTCCGCGATTTTATTGTTCAAGCTTAAGATTGCTCCAACAAAGGTACCTCACCATTGTTACATGATAAGAAAACAATGAAATAAGTTAACGCAACTTGACGGAGTATTTGACTGAGTTTTGTGGAAAGGTGAATTCCTCTCAATGGCATTGCATCGAGCGCTAATGAACGTATCGAGTGTGCAAATTTAGCAGATCTCACACAAACCTGTCCAGTTTAATAGTGAAACATGTAGCATTCTACATGTCTAGACAAATAACCATTCAAATATAAGACAATGTTAGTAGTCCCTAGATGAAACATCTGAGATACATTAATAGGATATAAAGCTATAAAATGAGCGGTAAATACTTATACAGTGGATATACAGTCATGTATCTCTTGAATCCGTAATAAACTATGTCTAGATGACACATGCACTTACTAAAATTAAAAAAAAGTTCTAAATATGTTAACTCTTTTCGCAGTTTCATTCCTGTCCTTTCTTGAAAGAGAATACACCATCCGTTCGATTAATTAAAATGTTTTGTTATTGTGAATAATATACATAATTTGTTATAATATAAAGTGGTGAAACTGTGAAAAAGGGAAACGACATCTGCTAAGACAAAATGAGACTAGCGCATAGAACAAAAACATGATAAACAGAAGAAATGCACAAGCGTTTGCTAGTAGAGATAATAAGAATTTACATTCGTAACACAGGTTCTCAACAGATCAGTGTAGTAAGTGTTTTGAATATTTTTCCCTAACATGGTCGCCATAGCACTTTCAATATAGACATAACTCAGACAGCGCATGAATTTTTCATTTTCGTGCGTGAACATCGACGGCGGGTGAGGCTAGCCAAACATGGGATGCTTACTCCTCCCGGGCACCTGTTGCTAGGGGTCCGTAGATGCTCAATTATATACTCTATTGTAAGTGCTGTTGAGATTATAGTCAGGATCTTCTCAAATACACTAAGGTTACGTCGAGGAAAAAGCATGAAGTTTAAAATGTATGTACCCAGATAGCATGCTGATGTTGGCCCAACGCAAGTCCATCGGTGACATTTACGTTGGGCCAATATCGGCAGTGAATGTTGGGCCAATGCAATGTTGCTCATCGGCCCAACGTTGGCCCCACAAGTTGGGTCGCTGTTGGGCCGATGTCAGACCTCGGATGTTTACATGTTGGCCCAACGTTGGCCCAGTTTAACAAATATATAGGATTTATGTTGGTCCAACGTCAATCCAACATTGTAATGATATGTTGGCTGAACGTTGGCTTTTTGTTGGTAACGTTGGCCGTAGATCATTTGGTGATCTGAAAGTAGAAAATGAATATCCTCATATTTATTGATCCACAAGTCTGAACATAAATCACTCAATGTTAACCATCCGACTTCAAACACAACTCTGGTCCTTTGGTATCTCCACTTTTCCTTTCTTTCTCATCAAGTCGAATACTATCTCCAAATCATTCGATCAACCGATCTCCATTTCAACGTGGTATATTACTGCAAAAGAGAAAAGATACAAAAATATCAGATATTTAGATAAATTAACATGATTAATGATACTATAGTTAATTTGATTTCTACAAATGCAACATGAACAAAAATAAATAAAATTATACATACAAATTGCCAACAATCATGAATAATAATAAATATCATAATGTACTTACTTTTACTGCCTACACTTTACAAAACTTTCGTCCACTGACCGCTCTCGCTCTATTTCAAATTTATCTTTACTTAAAACCTTGTAGTTTGCGTCCCAGATAAGAAACGTCCGGTATCAGATTGTGCAATCTAGCTCCGTTGCCTTAGAAATTGGTCAGACATCTGGTGTTAATTATGACTTGACCGGCCAAGCACTGACCTAGATCTTATCTCTGCCGTTACTTCGGTAGTTAATTTTATAAGTTGAATTTTATAAAGTAATACAGGAACCTTGAATTACTGACATATTATTTATATGTATGTATCATTGTGAAATAACTATGCACATTATAGACATGATCTAATATTTTTTATGAAAAATTGTTGGGTTTTTTTAAATGTTTTCTTTACTCAATGTTTACGTTGGTCCAACGTTGACCCAACGTCTTACAGTACCGCAAAAAGTATACATGTCCTCTTTTGACGGACACAAATTTCTTATCTAAAGACTTGTTAAGTATTTGAAGATTTTTGAAAACTTCATAGTTCAAGACTTTTCGGAAATGAAAAATAATCAATATTTTGAAAATTAATCTTGGTACATGTATAACATACGTAGGTCCAACGTAGGCCCAACGTCAACCCATTCATACCATTATTGCAAATAATGTAAAAATGTTTAAGAGGAATAAATTCAGTTAATATTGTCCAGTTACAAAAGTCAGATTGACTTTTTATTAAATTAGATTTCATTCGAATCTTTACATTTTTTCTTTATTTTGGACCAACGTTGGTCCAACATTGAACCAACGTCGTAAATTAGATTATTATTCTTTTGACTCTTATGGCTTCGTTTTATTACTTTGAAACAAAAATTTGATCTTTTTCAATGATGGTGTGTATTTTGAATCTCATTTGTAAAATTCTATAATTCGATCGGTGCTTTTATCTTGAACATACGACGTTGGACCAACATTCAATGGCCCAACCCCAGTCCAACAACAGCGATAATTCATTGGTATGTCCGACAAATACAATGTTGGGCCAATGTTGGTCCAACGTTGACATGCCAACGCCAACCACCGGCCAACCATACAACATATTACCAACATTGGCCCAACGTAGTCATGCTATCTGGGTATCGATTAAAGAAGTACCGGTACTTCGTCATTATCCTTGAATGTGCATTAGATGTAAAAAAAAACTTCAAAGACGAATGATCAGCTTCGTATTTGGATATCATACAAGGTCTTCTTTCATGTTCTTGAATGCGTGATTTGAATATTCTAAAAGCTGTGACTCCACTAATCTGCTAATTAAACATTGAAAGATTAAAGAATATATATGCAGTTGAAGATAATTCGATTTCATCATATTTCAATATCAAAAGATTTACATTTTATCACACAGAATTTTAGATTCCAATCTTTGAATAGGTGAGGTCCATCGTGCCTTCTTTATGCAAAAATGACGTGTATCAGGAAATTATCACGTGAAGAAAAACGCGTCCAGCACGTCAATTTACAATTTTCATGTTGCGTTTTAATGGTGCATGCCATCGTGTATATCCCTCGGGGAAGCTGGTACCTCAGAAACTCCGGGGGTTCACTCGATGAGTACATGTATGTTTTTTTGGTAAAGTTCAAAATACTGAAAGATATAATTACTGATCTGTAACATCTTTAAGGAAGGGCGTACCTCTGGTCGTGAGAGCTGATATTCTCCCTATGATCACATTTTGGAACTTTCGTTCGTATCATCTTTGGACCTTTTATGAAAAAAATTCAAACAGATCCTAGATTGTAGGGATATCTTTATCGTCTACAAATTCGAATGACCCCAACTTTTATATTACACCCTATGAAAAAATCTGAAAAACCATTTTTTATACATTGTAGAAACAGTTTTTAAACAAACATATATTTGAAACTTTATTTTTTTTTTTTAGCTTAACCAATGTGCAATAATATGAAAATAAAATATGGAGTATCCATGCATGATCTTCCCCGATTTTGGACTAGAGAAGAGAGGGGATCTCCAACCAGACCTGGCTGTAGTGCCAACGATTAAACACCAAAACACCCTAAGCGCAAACACAGAGAAGACGAGAACAGCAAGAGACGAAAAAGATACACACGACATAGAAACAATAAACACAAAAGACTGCACAGAAACCAACGAGACCAATGGACAACCGGTGCCGACTTAGGACGGCCATCTGCCACGCAGGTAACAAATGGTGTGGATATCCCTCCCACTATTCCGATTTCCCAGAGGTCTCGAAGAACGTACAGTTGTGGTGTAAAACAACCTCCTCACTGTCAGATAAGCATACACAAACAAGACCCAATCAACACAGATTATTATGTAAATGGATATAAAAAGAGGGCGTACGTAATATAATACGTGCTCTGCCGCCGCGAGCTCGTGTATGTTATCACCCGAGGAGTCCGATTGACATTCAGAGAGGACAGGTGGTCGGGGCTCTGTCTTCTCTAAAGATGTTTGGACAGGGCCTGTCATGGAGTCCCGTCGTCACAGTCAGTCAGTCAGAGTGCAAGTTCTAGGAATGCGCTGGTACAAGACTGTAGATTAGTCAAGTACCAAGTCTAGTGTCCGTCTGGTGACATGAGGATCATATCCACGGTATAAAAGACGTTTGATGATTCTAACGCATTTTCGATGGTAATGCTGTCTACCTTTGATCCTTCTACAATCTACTGTCCTTTTAACATTTCAAATATGTCATAGGACACTACCTTAAAAGCATGAAATAGGAACAAATCAAACTTTGGTCGGGTTATGTTTTCTTTAAAAAAAGATGTCTTATTTTATCTAGGGATCATGGATAGGGGGCAAAAGTTATAGGATTCGAAAAGTGCTTAACAATATAAATCAAATTGTGTTTCTGCCATAAAAATATGCATCGCAGATAGAATAGTTTAAGTTACTGAAGAGTTATGTACAATAATTAATAATAAAAAATATATATTATTTTTATTGTGTTAAAATGTGTTATTTCTTTTCGATACCTAAAAAAAGAGAAAAAAAAAATCAAAATTAATGTGTTAAATCTTTATGTCAAATTAAAAAAGCATAACAGCAACATAAAAATCCAATACTCATAAAAATATAAAAATTATTTTTAGAAAGTCCAAGCTAAGTTACGGGTGAAAATCTGTTGTAACAGTTACACTGTGTGATTAATTCTGTCGGTCTTCGGGGTGTACTTCATACTAAATGATTATCCTCTGAGATTGAAGCATGGTAGAAATGTGGGAGGGTTAAAGACTTGGTGCCAGAAAATCTCGTTACGTGCTTAATCAATGATGCATAAAGCTTGTTGAGTAATAATTCTTTGTGCATTAATCAATGCATTGTTTCAACTTGAAGACGCAGAAATTGTGTCGAGGCAATCACAGAAAAAACTATCGTGGATAAACATACACAGCCAGTTGTGCCTCATATGAAATTCATGTGAAATTTACATGAAATTTACGTAAAACTTCACATGAAATTTATGTGAAATGAGCACGAACATGAAATCTACATGAAATTTTTCACATGAAATTCATGTGAAGTTTTTGACATGAATTGCATGTAAAGTCAATTTTGCATGAAGGTCACAAAGAAAAATTCATGTAAAATTCATGTGAAGTGAATTTATGTGAAATTCATGTGAAATTCTTTCACATAAATTTTATGCAAAATTTATATGAAATTCACATGAACTTTCATGTGAAATTTACATGATGCTCAATTTATATGAATTTCATGTGAGGCACAATTGGCTGTGATATATGACGAAAATGAAGCGTAGGCATAAGGAAATTAATACTGTTTTATACGTTGAAGGTCGGCTAAAAAGTGAATGTAGTTTCCGTCGCACTGATCGCGCAAAACGCATGTATATGTTGCTAGAGTACCTATACGTGTTGCATGGTAAAACTTAGAGAAACATATCTACAGCGAGACCAAGTTGAAGTAACCACAGCTTACGATGCTGTCATATTTAAGGCTAACGTCGGACACCATACACAATAGTCGAACAAAGAAATGAGACAAAACCCAACGCCCAAAATAAAGAGGACACACAAACCAGAAAATATTGACGAAAACAAATAATAACATTTTTAAAGAAGTGAATCCTCTGTTCACCCAGAGATGAGGGGGTGGACAGGGTGAAAGGGAGTTTGGAGGAGAGAGTGGAAGGAGGGGGTGGGAGGTGGTGGAAAAGGGGTAGGGAGGAGGGAGAAGGATTGGGAGAAGGGGGGAGAGAAGGGGTAGGGAGTTGAGAGGAAGGGGTAGGCGGAGGGGGGATGAGAGGTGGGAGATAAAGGATAGGGAGGAGGGAGGAAGGGGCGGGAAGGGGAGAGGTGTACCCCCAAGAGATGATTTGTCTCCATCTGTTTGTCCGTCTTTTCTCTTGAGAGTATATTCCGCTGTTAAAACTCTGTTCGGAATGACCTCCCTATCTTTTTAATAATTTTCAAAAATGTGTATGCAAACATCGTTGGAAAGCCAAGGCATCTTCTCCGTCATACTACGTAAGATACCGTAAGAGAGTCTATTGGAAATCCTCGTATTCCGAAACGATTCTAGCAGGGAATTTAAGCCAATCAGAACAAGCGTAAATTCTCTCAAACACAAAAGATCGGACACTGTTCAAACCGACTATTTAAATAACCGTATGACGCATTAAAACAAGAAATCCCGTACAATTGCGCCCACGGCCTATAATCGCAGGGCAATAAGTTGTGGGTTTCCGACGATTGTATGCATGTTAAACGTCTTAAAATTCAAAACCATCATTTAAGCAAAGATAAATTTGCAGCATAAACAAGACATACACGTTTCGGATACTTAATCTTTAATCTAAATAATATAATATGGTCAAAGAGTGCGAAAATTATTATGTCAAAATAAGTACCGAAAGACGAAGCAGGATGGGTGGAATATGATGCTACAGGACCCACATTTTAGAAATTTCAAGAAATTTTGATAACAGAAATGTTCGATTTCGTTGAAAAAAAACGATCAACCGAAATTGATCGAACTTGGCTACATGTGCCCTCGGGGACTCCTGGTCCACCAGCAGTGACACTTACCAAGTGGTACAAAAGTTACTGTCCTGTTCACTAATTCCAGAGCACCCTGTTTTCCTGGTTTTCTCTAAAATATGATAATGTCATCTTCCAAAAAGATATCAATTTTAAAGTACTCCTTTAGTCGTAACAGAAAATACCATTCTGTTGGCTGTGCGTCAGCAAAGTTAGAAATAGGACGGAAAATAAAAATTCTCAGGGATTTTCTATAGTTAAATCGCTGAAAATGCGTGACGTCGGGAGCTTTGACGTCACTGTTTACCATTGTTGACAAGGAGAACAATATGGCGGCGGCTTGAAATTAACATGGGAATTTCCCGTAGACATTTTATTTTTTCATTTTGCGGGTTGTAGGCAGTTGATAGGGTAAGTTGAAGTTACGACTAAAGGAGGTCAATTCTCAGAAACAATATATATAGCAAAATTCTTCAGACGACAGAATAAATCGCCCAAACAGGGTGCTCTGGAATTAGTGAACAGGACAGTTATTTATATAACGTCCTCAAATTCAGCAGCATCGTTTAAGAACAGATAAATTTTCAGCATGCATATTGATTGTGTTTTCTTATTCTGATTTTGGTTTTTGTGATTGATTTTTATTCACTGATTTGGAATCTATGAATTTTTTTTCGTAGTTTCAAGGATCTAGTGATGAGTATTGTTCGTTTCTTTCAAAAATCAGCCTGAACGATAAAATGGAACACACAGTCACAGGGCAAATATCGCTTCAAACTACAGTATAAGATAAAGCTGAAAAAATGTAATAAATAATTTAGAATGAAAAAAAAATCACTTTCGAGGCTCTATAAGATTACGGTAAAAATTGCCTCATAATACTATAGAAGGGAGATTGAGCAGCATTCTAATGCAACGTCGCTATAACCTCGATTTTTATTGGTTGTTTGCTCCTTAGTTACGGCTTTTAAACGAGAACATACTAGGCTTTGACGTTGCTAACGTCACATTTCGCCTGATATTCACAAAAATATAAATTGCATTAGAATGGGAATAACTAGATACTGACCTTATGTTAGCGGACGCTAAAATCAGAATTTACCGTCAGCAAACATAACGTCAGAAACTACTTGTTCCCTAAATCCATATACAATTCATAAATAGCAAGCATAAACAAAATTTTATGAAACAAAAAGAAAAAAGTGTTCCAATAAACAAAGAAGTACCTAACCGTTATTCAGTCTCAAAGTCGAGAAGGCAAAGCAAAATCGTGAGAATTCCCATCGAAACGGTTGCGAACCCCGGAATGAACAACATTCCGAAGTGAGACCAGGTGCCCGGGGAGAGTCAGCGTCTCCTGATTGCATGCAACACAGCTCCATGGAAACCTGCCAAATTCGGTGATTGTCTCGATGTACATTTTGATGTGCAGATCAGGTAAGTATGTCTTGTTTGGTTATGACTACAGCCATTCAACAAGCATTAGCTTTTACAAAAAGCTTGCCGGCAGTTAGCTGACATTAAATGTTGTAAAATTCTAGTAAGGAAAATAATGGAATAAGGCACGGTCCATTTGATATTCGGGGGGGGGGGGCTTGGGTTTTTTGTCGGGGCAAGATTATTTTTTTCGCCTCGGACCGGGGCAAAATTATTTTTTTCTTGCAAAGTTGGAGCAAGGAAATTTTTTTTAACAAAGTGATGTGCAAATAAATTAAGAATGTTTGTGTTTTATCAATAGAAATGATTTATATTTATTTACTCAAAACTCGAAATATTAATATATACTTTATTTTTATGCAAGTATTCAATTCAATTCTAAATAGAGAGATAAAAGTAGATTTTACAATACAATTCTAAATAAACAAAATTTATATAAGGTACATGAATATAAGAGGGTCTGTGGGGAAGGTCTTCTAGACAAATTTTTAAATGTTGAATTGTAAATTGGTGAATAATTGAAGTTCTCCTTCCAAGCTTACAAGAACATAAAGGACTCTATCATGTTTATGGGATACATGCAACATGTGTTAATAGTAATACATAAATATTTGCTAACACTTTTGATATCTTCAAATATATGAACTTTAACATTATTAAATAATGTTTAATAGAAAACTATGGCGAGCGAAGCGAGCCAAAATTTTTTGATCGACTGAAAACTGTGGCGAGCGAAGCGAGCCGGAAAAATTTCAAGAATTTTAGCAAAATTTTATGGTAATTCTTTAAATTCAGATTATTTGTAAGAGCAAGATTATTTTTTTCTGTCACACCATAAGCAAATTAATTTTTTTCATCAAAATTCAGAGCAAAATTATTTTTTTCGAAAAAAACCCAAGCCCCCCCCCCAGAATATCAAATGGACCGTGCCTAAACAATTTTTATTCTTGTTAGACCAATTGCACATTTCCGTGCTTTTCCGTTTTTATTTCCGATTCAAGCTACGGAAATTTCCGAAGATCTGTGATTATTGTAGGACGATTCGGTACAAAGACTTTTCGATGCATATTTTGGAAGAAAATACACTGATACGATATGACTTTCATTTGTCAAGTCATCTAGACTCTTCAGCCGACCTGGTGAAAGTATCTTATGCACAGATTCTGAATAACCTTGACGAATATTTGCATTTTTTGTAATTGTCCACCAATCAAATTGCCAAGAGTTATTTTATCCGTGCAAGTAGGTCACGATTGATTACAGTATACACAGTAATCACAATGTAGAATGTCACTGATCATTCTGGAAAGGGGGATCTGATATGCTTTTATATTATCCCCGTAGCGACCGAAGAACTTCCGCAATGATGGTTTTAGCCGTTGTTTGATATATCCCTGAACAAGTGGCTTACTTGCAAACCGTCTGGCTCTAATAATGAAATCTTCATATTTGGAACATGCCCTGGCGTACCGTATCAGCTGAGAAACAAAAACGCCATTAACTCTGATTCCAGAGAGCTACCTTCTTCAAATCCGGGTTTTATTTTATGCTCTTTTTTTTTTTTGGTTGGAATACACTATAGGTGGCGCTATTAAAACGCGCCGTGCTAAGTTGCAAAGTTTTATCATATTTTTACGTGAATCACACATATCTAATCGAAGTATCATAGATTCAAATTAAGTAGGATAAAAAAGGAAGCTAAAGGCTTATTCAAATTCCTTATTTTCGTTTTATTTAAAAAAAAATAAGGGAGGAGTTTCGTTCATTGTCCGATAATGCGGAAGGGTTCCAACGCTATACCTTCTTGAAAAAAATTCAAACCATTTTATAATGCACCAGACACGTGTTTCGAATATTAAAAAAAAACTCATCAGTAATGCTTCCAGCCAAAGTGCTTTACATAAGCCGCTCAAATTCATTTCACTAGCGCCCTCTGGTTTTATTTTTAGAATTCAATTTGTGTATTCTCTTTACAGAGAGTACGCATTTCTAGATTTCCTGTAGGGTCGATTCAGTAGCTTATCCAAATAAAATCTATGTTCAAAATAGCATTGGAGGGATGGTGCTAAGACGTTAACTTTCTTTAATTTCGAAAATAGTTTTGGATGAAATGACAAGTTTCCGAAATAGCCAAATAAAATGTATGATGTCAAATTGGTCAAGTGCCAAAACAAGTACACTCACCAATGTCATAGGGAACGAGTTTAACTGCTCCGCACTGCAACAGAAAATAAGTGTTTATATTAATAATGCGGAAGGGTTCCAACTCTTTACCTTCTTGAAGAAAATTTCAAACCAATTTATTATGCACCAGACACGCGTTTCGAATTTTAAATCCTCATCAGTGATGCTCAAATATATTAAATATAGAATATTAAATTCTCATCAGTGATGCCAAAGCATGAGAACCTAGAGCAAAAAGTTACCAAAATCATATTAAGCAGCGGCATCCTGAATAAATATGATGTACACTATACCCAAAGCCTGCCAAACCGTAAACGTGAGTATTTACGCATGGGGGTAATTTTTGCGAAAATATTCCTATTGCATTCTTACAAAGGTAGATATGGTAAAATATCGCGAATATTTCCGAAAGCGCAATTTCTGGATTTTAAAATCGCAAAATCTCCACCCCCCCCCCTCGTGAAAATATCTACGTTTACAGTGGGTTTTTTTTTTTTTGTGTGTGTGTGTGGAATCTTCTATTACAAAATTTATTATAAAATATTTCAATAACAAATAATACAATTTTTTTATTCAAAATTTATAGGCATTTGTAGAAAAAAAACTGAACAATTATGTTTTTATTATCATTTATTTTTAGATCAAAACTAAGTCCTCTGGTACATGTACATACATGCACCGGCACAGTGATAAATTAGAATTTGGTGCATTAGGGAATTTTTGCTGCCCAAAACAAAACATCGTCTTCAATTATTATTTTCAAATGGTTGCATGTAAATGAAGTGTGATTAAGAGCTTGATCATTCGTGAGTAGTCAATGAAAGATCCCTGTCATTTGTATCCAAAGCACTAAGAAAATCTGCTTTTGAACACGGAAATGGGTTGGTAGCTTATCCTTGATCATTGATGGAAAGAAATGTAGGGTCAGTAAAACATGTTAAAGCGTCTGAACGTGCTAAGCAGGTTTCTTCGTTCTGAAAAATATTGTAATTTATTTGCTGAGTAGGCGGTAAAATTGTCCTAACAAGAAATTACAAGGTACAACGAAACATTACTCACCTTTCTAGCGGTAAAAACGTTACGATTCATTGTTGCATATAGGGTCGTGTGCAGAAGGAATGTTAAAGCTATTTTTAAAGGTGTTTCCTGAGAGTTGGGGAAAAGACTGACAAAAATGCAATAAATGTCATTACTCAACCGCTGTGACACGCTTCTAGATGACACGTGCTGGCAGAATCTTTACAGTACAAGACATCCAGTAAATACATTGATAGTTTAATGTTTTCATTCTAGAAAAAAGAAAGCATCATTATCAAAGTCTGCGTTAATTTTCGTGTAATATCATCAATGAAACATATTTTTGTATTGCGTAGAAATCAAATGATATCCCTTACGGAAAAAAGGCACTAAAAAAGCATACTTTAAAAGGTACACTTTAAGTACAAAAAAAGCATACTTTAAGTACTCAATGAAGCACACTTTAAGTATCAAAAAAGCATACTTTTAGCATCATGCAAAGTGTGCTTTTTTGGTACTGCTTTTCACGGAAAACTTAGAAAAAATCAGCAAGGATGTAAATCATAAGCCGTAAAAGTACACTTTGTGTCGAACTTTACTTCCCAGCAACTCCTAAAATCAGGAAGCACTTTTTCTGTAAATTTTCAAATATAAATAAAACGAATGTATGTTTCATGTATTTATTCAATTTTTAAACTTGCATATCAATATTGCATGCTAAATAAAAAAAAAAAGCCCATTCAATTGTAATTCATAAAAAATATAAAGTTATTTGCCAAAGGCAGTACTAAAAAGGCACAATACATTATTTTACAAAGTTCAATCGAAAAAGTACAAAAAAAGCATACTCCAACAAAAGTATGCCTCAAGAGGTACTATTTAAGCACTAAAAAAGTATTCTTGTGACACAATAATATTTTCAATAGAAAAAAAGTTTTTTGCCAAAAGCAGTACAAAATAGGCACAATTTAACTTAGATGTTTTGTAAACTGCAGAAAGACTAAGATAGGTATGCTTCTCGAGGTACACTTTAAGCACTAAAAAGGCACATTTTACTTAGTTAAGAAAAGTATGCTTCTGGAGGTACAAAAAAAGGCACTCTTGTTGAAAATACTTCTTTCAGAAAAAAATGTAAAGTTTTTTGCCAAAAGCAGTACGAAATAAGCACAATTTAACTTACATTTGTTTGTAAACTAAAGGAGCACTAAAAAAGTACAATTTGAATTGTCAAAGATAAGTATACTTCTTGAGGTACACTTTAAGCACTAAAAAGGCACATTTTACTTAGTTAAGAAAAGTATGCTTCTGGAGGTACAAAAAAGGCACTAAAAGGGTACTCTTGTTGAAAATACTTCTTTCAGAAAAAAATGTAAGTTTTTTTGCCAAAAGCAGTACAAAATAAGCACAATTTAACTTACATTTTTTTTTTGTAAACTGCAGGAGCACTAAAAAAGTACAATTTGAATAGTCTAAGATAAGTATGCTTCTGGAGGTACACTTTAAGCACTAAAAAGGCACATTTTACTTAGTTAAGATAAGTATGCTTCTTGAGGTACACTTTAAGCACTAAAAAGGCACATTTTAATTAGTTAAGATAAGTATGCTTCTGGAGGTACATAAAAAGTACTAAAAAGGTACTTTTACTGAAAATACTTCTTTCATAAAAAAATGTAAGTTTTTTGCCAAAAGCAGTACAAAATAAGCACAATTTAACTTACATTTATTGTAAACTAAAGGAGCACTAAAAAGTACAATTTGAATAGTCTAAGATAAGTAAGCTTCTTGGGGCACACTTTAAGCACTAAAAACGCACATTTTACTATGTCTAAGATTCCTATATGCTTCTGGAGGTACAAAAAAAGTACTTTAAAAGCATACTCCTGGAGGCATGTAAAAGGTACTAAAAAAGCATACTTCTAGAAGCACAGAAAAAGTACTGAAAAAGCATACTTAAAGTACTTTTGAAAGCATGGAAAAAGTACTAAAAAAGCATAGTTTTGGGAGCATGGAAAAAGTACTAAAAAAGCATACTTTTGGGAGTATGGAAAAAGTACAAAAAAAGCATACTTCTGGAAGCATAGAAAAAGTACTGAGAAAGCATACTTAAAGTACTTTAGGAAACATGGAAAAAGTACTGAAAAAGCATACTTTGGTGAGCACATAAAAGGTACTAAAAAGGCATACTTTTGGAAGCATAGAAAAAGTACTGAAAAGGCATACTTTAAGTACTTTTGGAAGCATGGAAAAAGTACTAAAAAAGCATACTTTTGGAAGCATGGAAAAAAGTACAGAAAAAGCATACTTTCAGAAGCATAGAAAAAGCACTAAAAAAGCATACTTTAAGCAGATACAAAAAGTACTACAGAAAAATGAAAAGATATATCTAAAAAAGATATGTATGTGGAATATGAAGGTTCCTGGTAGCATATTTTGCAGAATAAACACTGTATTTTGTTATGTGTGTGATGCTGAACTGAATTAAAGACCATAAGGTGAAAGAATTGGGTGTAAATAGGAAAGTATGAATGTGCCATCACATATCATTCAAAAGTAAGAATAATGTAAACGCTTTTACAGACAGATAAATGGACAAGCTTACCATGCTATACTTTGACGTTAACATATTATACATACTGTATATACATACATACTGAATATACATACATACTGTATATACATTTATTATATCCTTATGGGTATGTCTATGTTAAAACTCTATAACAAAAAAAAAAGTGTGAAATTGAAATGCTGAATCCTGCGATCCACATTTACACAAATAAACCATAAACCGCTAAAGGTGGTAAGGCCGGATTGCGAAGTGTTTGTATTAGATGAAATATTCATTTTTGGGCAGACAGAAAGGTCAAAGGTAATTAATAGTGTTGTGCAATGAAAAAAAAACACTATGGTCATAAGGAATCTAAATGTGAAAAATCAAAGCCCTACCCCTTATAGTTCAAAAGTAGGTCAAAGGTCAATGTCAAGGTCATTTGATCAAAAGTCATGATATCAAATGAAAGGTCTGGTCATGAGGATTCTACAAATGAAATATCAAAATCCTACCTCTTATAATTTAAAAGTAGGTCAAAGGTCAATGTCAAGGTCACTAGGTCAAAAGTCATCATATCAAATGAAAGGTCTGGTCATGAGGAATCTACTAGGGCTGTAACGATTAACCGAAAAGTCGGTTAACCGCGGTTCAAAATCTCACGGTTCGATTCGGTTCGGAATTTCCAGATTTCGATTCGGTTTTTTTTTATTTTTTTATCACTTGATTTTCTCTCAAATAACGAACGTTTTGATTGGTCACCTCTGACGAAACGACCAATCGTAGGCCGCCTTCTTCGATAAACTTTTTAGATCTTAGTAATGGCGACCCAGACGTCAAAACAGAGGTCCCAGGCGATCATTTTGATTGTTTGAAGTCGGAGGTTGGTCGATAAGATGATTACTGTTTGCAGAATTTGCAACATTGAATTTAAGTATTCGACTTGTTCTACTTCGGCAATGTCGGCACAAATATTAACTGAAAACATGTGCGTGACATCGTCCTGAAGATAAGCAGGCCGAGTATGACCTGATCTACTTGCATTCAGAAACTCCGCAAAATTTAACAAGTTAGCCAGCGGGCGGCTCAGATTACAGAACAGGTATTAATATATGATTCGTGGAATCTTTCCAGTACATGTACATCTCTAGGACAGTTTTAAACTTGTCTCATATTTTGAGTGTATTTATGAAATTTATAGAGCAAGTAATATAATCTAAAAGCAATTCCAGTGCACTTTTTGGATTATGAAAATTCTAATTCAGTTAGAGTGTGATTTTGTATCATTTTGATATCAAGATTACATTGTCACATTAACTGGATTATAACACATCAACACAATAGAGAAAAATACCTAATAAACTGGTAATAATACTAAGAAACTGTACTCTGCTTTAAACCGAATCGAAAACCGAAAAACCGAGGTTCATAATTCAAACCGAACCGAACCGAAAGATTTCTGAACCGTTACAGCCCTAGAATCTACATATGAAATATCAAAACCCTACCTCTTATAGTTTAAAAGTAGGTCAAAGGTCAATGTCAAGGTCACTAGGACAAAAGTCACAATATCAAATTAAGATTCTGGTCATGGGGAATCTATATGGGAAAAATATCAAAACCCTACCTCTTATACTTCAAAAGTAGGTCAAAGATCAATGTCAAGGTCACTAGGTCAAAAGTCATGATATCAAATGAAAGTTCTGGTAATGAGGAATCTAAATGTGAAATATCAAAACCCTACCTCTTATAGTTTAAAAGTAGGTCAAAGGTCAATGCGTCAAAACTCATGATATCAAATGAAAGGACTGGTCATAAAGATTCTGCATGTCATGATGTGAAATTTCAAAGCCATAGCCTCTATAGTTCATGAGATATAGCCCAGATTATTTATTTTTAAAAGTAGGTCAATCTCCAAGGTCAAGAGGTCAAAACTTTTAGTATCAATGGAAAGGTCTTGTCACAATGAATACACATGTGAAATATCAAAGCCCTATCCCTTACTATTCAAAAGTTATGGCTAAGGTTAAAGTTTTTGCGAATCTTCTATTACGGGGGCATGAAAAAACGAACCTGCCTTTCAGGTCACTTGGGAAAAATAGACCCGGGGGAGGGGAAACAAATAATTTTTTAATTGTGGCCTAATAATCCAAACACAACATTGTATATTTCCCCATTGCAAACGTACCCTGGGAACCCAAAAAATTTTAAATAGGACTCAAAATCTTCATGACATTTTCAAATTTTGTAAAATCTATCACAATCATTAATCAAGAGTAAATAAGTACCTCTACAAAGAATCTTCATGAAATATAAATTACTTACATACATGTACAAGTACAAAGTATAATTACATGTATACAAATTATGTTTATATACATCAGTTTACTGATACAGTTTATGGACTGCCAATATTTATAATGAGTTTGATAAAATTTATATATTTTCCTAATGGTTGTCATTTATTGACATAATATATGTTCTTTGGCAAAGTAATATTTTTTAAGGCAGCACGTATTTTGCTCAAAGTATCTTCACATCTTTGTAGGTTCCATTCTTTATCATCTAGAATATATGCCACTTCTCTTCCTTGGGTTTCAAAATACCAAATCTTGAGAAACCTCTTACTCCGACCTCTGTAATATACATAATAATTTATGTATTCATTTTAAAAATACCTAGAGAAGTATTTGTTTTGATTTAGTGTCAAAAGACATCATTTGTGAATGACTTGCTTTCTGTGGATGATAACTAATCAACTTGATATGGTAGGGTCCCTCTATCTGCTTGTTTCTAAGTGTTCCAACAATCTGATTTATGTGTATACAACTACTACATCTCTGTAACAACTTCAGGGACTCTTATACAATGTATATACACATGAATCAGATGTGAAGCAATTTAATCTTTTGTGATTGTCAAATGAACAGTTCACACTCCATGCACAATGATCAGATGATAATGTTGACTTTAAAAAAATGTGAAAATCAAATCAATTAATACAGGTAAAAGCAAGAATGAATTAATTCATGATAACATGAAATAAGGTTACCATAAACATGATTAATGCTAGAAAGTAATTTTCACACTTGGTATCTTTTGACATTTTTTTTCAAATCTCTTAGAATGAAATAAATCAATAGAACACATGATAGAAATAAGGATATCAGTTATGTTTCAGTGTTTGCTTACATTATTGTGAGTATGTTATCAGCTAACAGATTTGGTTGATGTTGGACTTGCATGATCCGTCTTGTGCTCCAGGCCTAGCACATTTCTTCTCCTGAGCCCTTGTACCTTAAATAACATTAAAAATTTGAATTGAATTGAACAGCTGACTGATATTTATAATCTGAAAAGCTCAATATATTCATTCACATTATAGTAAATTACCTGAAATCATCACGACCATTAGAAGGATTTTTATACAAAATGTATTATGTATCGGTACCAATGCATCTATTTCATGTTCATAGAATAAATGTCTCAATAATTACAATTTCAAGAATTTGTGTTATGTTACAGGTATGAACACACAGCAATTGTGTTTATCATGTTTATCGTGCAATTGCAATAAGGGTCAGTCCTTGATTTTATAAAATTTAATTTAAAAAAATACTTTATTCACCAGTAGCATATGTGTACACATTTATAGTATTATACCATATACCTTTCATTTATATGTCATATTACAGGGTACATGACACCATTCTTTGTGACTCAAAAATAAGAGCGGGAGTCTCACTGTACTACGTAACTGTAATGTTCATCTCTATACATGTACGTTTGGAATGGACATATCATCATCATCATCATCATCATCATCACGAAAAGTGTAGGCAATGGCCTGCTAAAAAGAAAAGAAAAATAAATTCATCAAACTGCATTATTAAACACATGAGTATACTGCTAACAACTTACAAGGCTAAGGCATGAAAGTTATGTTTAGATCATATTTTATTACAATAAACATGGTGCATGTACAATGTACATACCCGGTAGAATAATGATCATTGTAAAGTTGAACAGGTGTTGAATTAACTTATAATCAATCATTACATTTACATGTACATGTACATAATTTGCTTACCAAACTTTAAAGTGTATGAATACATGTATCATACATATAATAACGAGAAGTAAGTATACATGCAGTGGCGGATCCAGTGCCCCCTTTGCCGGGGGGTCAAGGGGCGAATTTTTGCGATTTTATCTGAAAATGGGCCAAAATATAGGGTTTTTTGGAAAATTTTGGGTCAGTGCCGGGGGGGACGCCCCCCTCCGCACCCCTCTGAATCCGCCACTGACATGAAACATCTTTAAGAATTTGCGATGTCACGCTAAAATTATCAGAAACCTCCCTTGAGTCCCTATCTAAAACAATTTTCTGTCACCGTGAGCATAGTATTACAAGTCTATTGGTCGTATGTACATATAACTTACACCGTAATTGACCCTTCCGAACGCGGGAAAAATTTTAGAAATTCCATGACGTCACAATGCAATTTCGATGTTTGACCGAGGTTCGAAGCATGTTTGTCCGAGGTAAAAGCATTGTGACGTCACAAAATTTGAAATTTTTTCCCGCAGTCGGAAGGGTTAATTAGTTACAAGCGTTTGAGATTTATCCCCCGATATAAATTTTAATCAGAACATTTGCTGACAAAGAAGAGAATTTCTCAGAAATGTTCAATTTTCGAATTTCTGAAGTGAGCTGCTCGGTCAGGATCTGGGGGAGGGTTGGGGTGTATTAAAACTCAGACTTTGCCCGCATGTTACTCTTTTTTTTTTTTAAATTATTGACCCCTTTGACTTAGAATGACTGACTGAAGTTACTGAACCATTCCTCAGATAAAACACAGCTACCCACACCTCAGCATCAGTGGCGGATCCAGCGCCCCCTTTGCTGGGGGTCAAGGGGCGTATTTTGACTATTTTTACTGAAAATGGGCCAAACTATAGGGTTTTTTTGGGAAAATTTTGGGTCAGTGCCGGGGGCGGACGCCCCCTCCGCATACCCCCTGAATCCGCCACTGAGCATGTAGCAACTCGGCCTAACCCGGCCCCGCTTACAGACTGAGAAGATATGCGCCTGATATATTGTGGTAGCCTGAATTTAAGCCAATTTTAGGCTCGATTGTAAATGACGTTCAACAAGCACGCATGCATCATGCCATACTGTACAGTACAGTACAGTACAGTACAGCTGTAACCTATATGCACGAGTGACGAGACGTTCGGCGTCACTCGCTCTTCACGATCATACATTATTAACTCACCTAAATATCAATAAAACCATACTTACCTATTTTAAACTGAATATGCCTTTCTGTTGTTGTTCTTTAATGGTCAAATACAGGCTAATTACCGGCAAAATTGTCGAACATCTTCTTCGTGTTTGTTTTGAAAAAGAAAGCGTGCATCGTTCGGAAAGAATCGGTATTTTTCTTTCACTAACACTAGTAAGGTGCGAGACATTCCGAGTATTCTTGGTTGTGATTGGCTGATATTTTTTCTATTTTGAATTCGAAATTTTACATCTCCCGCTCAGTTTTTTTTACCTTAATTTGTTTTTGAAATAATATTCGATCCTCTCGATATTTACACAATTTTGACGAATTGATATTTTAACATGTTTATTCCCAAATCAGCAGTTCGATCTGAACCCCCCCCCCCAGCAGTTAGAAGTAAAAATAAATAATTTTGCATATGATACGGGGGGGAATGATACGGCTAAGTGAAAAAAAATAACGGAAGCATACTTTCAGCACTTTTCATCTTCATTTTTAAAATTTGGAAAAAAAGGTCACGAAGTATACTTTAAGTACTTTTCATTATTTCCAGCTAGATCATGGTCTCACGAAGCACACTTTAAGCATAATTTTACTTGGTGCTAAAATATCACGTGTCGTGTAGAAGCACACTTTAAGCATTTTTCATCTTAATCAAACTCGGAAAAGTCTACATTAAGCACTTTTTGAGATTGATTTTTTAAGAAAAAGTACACTTTAAGCATATTTCATCTTTGGTCATCATTTCGAAAAGCTCACTTTAAGCACTTTCAGAAACATAAAAAAAATCAACTTATTCTGAGAAGCATAAAAAGAGCACACTTTAAGTATAGAAAAAGTACAATGAAAAAAATCTAAGTTTTTAAGAAGTACACTTTAAGTACATTTTATTTTTTTGAAAGTTTGAAAAGTACACTTTAAGCACAAAAAAGGTATGCTTAAAGCATACTTCGTGCAGGGATGATTTCTGTAAGGGATATCTTTTTATATAGGTCTGCAATTCTTTAATACGTTCTCTTTGTTTTGTTTTGTTTTTGTTTTTGTTTTTTTGTTTTGTTTTTTTTTTCTTTTTTTGGATTTTGGATTTTTATTTTTGTAAATTATAATGCAACGTCCGAATTGCTTTTTAAGAAATAAAGAAAGGAAAAAGAAATAATGCATTTTCTGTATACATGTCATTTTGACTTTATCTGAAAATGATTTCACGTTTTCAAATTCTTTTATTCATTTTCTAAAACCGCAGTAGTCTAATCTTTCAATATTTACTGTTTAGCTCTAAATATCTTATACAGCTAGGGGTTCACATATTAAGAGGATTATCCTGTTTAGAGTTACAACTACGTGTTTAAAAGACTGTATTCGACTTTAAACAATTTATTATTAATGTATAGACTTTTAATTTCTTAAACTCTCAACTCATTTGCTACTTGCTCTAAATGTATTGAACAGCTGTGAAATGAATTTTTATTATCCATAGAATTAATAACTATTTTTGGAACAACTTCATATACGAAGGATTCTGGGGTAAGATTGCCTGCTTAAATTATCATGTAATTATGCTGAAAAATTTTGCAATCTCTCATTTCTATCTATTAATATTGATTTTTCCTTTTCAATTTATAATCAATTCCAGCAATATTCTAAATTTCTTTTGTTAGCATCAAAGCCTTAATGCCCAATATTGCCAATTGCATTGCTTTTCAGTCATACATGTATGTCATGTAATTATACATACACATGTATACACTGCTCAAAAAATAAAGGAGCTAGTTTTACATTGTAATATAATTGTACATGTACATATTAGAATGAAATAGTATTTGGAATCAGCAAGGCTATCGAATCGTGTCTAATCTTTTGTTCAATACAGAAGAAGAGAGGAGATCTCCAACAAGACTCCGTTGCAGCATCAACAGTAAAACACCAAAACACCCGATGCAAAAACACAAAAGACGAGTACAGCACGAGACGGAAAAGAGACACACGACATGTAAACATCAAACACAAAAGACTACACATAAACCGACGAGACCAATGGGTAACCGGTGCCGACTTTGGACGGCCATTTGTCACGCAAGTAGCAAATGGTGTGGTTATCCTGGATTACGTGCGCACAACCCTCTCACTTCTCCAATTACCCAGAGGTCTCGAAGAACGTACAATTGTGGTGTAAAACAACCTCCTCATTGTAAGATGACATCACACAAGCGCGACCGCGAAAAGAAGAGGCCCCAGAGACACAGATGAATATGTAAATGGATATAAAAAGAGGGCATGCTTAATACAGCCCGTGCTCTGCCGGCTGTAGCGAGCTCATGTATGTAATCACCCGAGGAGTCCGACTGACATTCAGAGAGGACAGGTGGTCGGGGCCCTGTCTTCTCTGAAGAGGTTTGGACAGGGCCCGTCATGGAGTCCCGTCATCACAGTCAGTCAGAGTGCAAGTCTCAAGGATGCGCTTGTACAAGACTGTAGATTGGTCAAGTACCAAGCCTAGTGTCCGTCTGGTGACATTAGGATCATATCCACGGTATAAGTAAGAAATGACCATAAATGGGTCTAAAAACATTTTATTTCTTCATTTCATAGAATAAGTACATGCAAATATCTTATTAATGACAGTAGAAACTTGCTCCCTTAATTCTTTTGAGCAGTGTATTTGAATAATTATGTAATATCTTGAACGGCTTTACCCCTCTCCTCCTTGAAAATTACGTAGGGTCGGTACATGCAATGCAAGTTCCGTTTCTATCAGATACTCCCGCATAGAAAGATGTGGGATATATGTACTCTAACATTTCTTGAGGAATCTGACTGTCAATTTGTTAATGAGATTCTACTTTCTTAAAGCTGGCAGACCCTCTTGCCGTTCGAACTGTATCCAGTACATTACACTGAGTCCGCTGCATGTTTTCAAATGTTCTGAAAGCAAATTTACAAATATCACATAGATTTATTTACGCTTTATGTTCCACAATTATTACCTTATTCAGATCTAGATATCAGATGTTTTCTACCTAGTGACCTTGAACTCTGACCTCTTCCTGGTGATCTAGTTTATATATTTCTGAAAAGCATAGCTAGTTTTATTACTTTTCGCGAAATTAAAAGAAAGGAATTCCATGCTTTTTGGACATGGTCATTTGACGTTGAACTCAATTTGATACTCTATGAATATATGTCAAATATACATCGTTTTCAAACTTTACAGATATGGCGACAAACAATATACGAACTATATATCAATCTAAAAGAGAATTAAGGAATGGTCAAATAAGTGATCAGTCTATCTTCACCTTTCTGAGCAGTCTGTAATTTGTACTGAAAAATGACCAATTATCTTCATATGAATATGGAATATTTAATACCGACCACTTGAGGATATGTTCAACTTTTGTTCGGAGTGAACTGAAGCATTGCTTTCGTGACATGGAATCTATAATCATTAATCATCAGAGGACGGAGGTCTATAAGACCAGTATAATTTTCACCACCTACACGTATACCTTCCCTATTTTCTAGTCTATGAATTTCTCAAAAACAATTGTTGTTTGGCTTCTTGTTTACCTGTTTTGGTTGTGCCATCTACATCTATAGTGAATTCTGTTTTCAATTATAACCGGTCCATGAAGTTAAATCCTCGTGTTTAGGTGGTCACTGTTGACCTTTTTTGTTCAATTGGACTTGTTGTCTAGATGAACGTCGTTTTGTTAACTTGTTGTCGACATGAACGTCGTTTTGATAACTTGTTGTCGACATGAATGTCGTTTTGTTAACTTGTTGTCAAAATGAACGTCGTTTTGTTAACTTAGTAGATTAACGTGCTGCCTCTCTTACCTTATTTCCCCCATGTCAATGTTCAGTTATGATCACTGCAAAGCAGTCTTGCGGGAGATTATGAGTGTATTAATCATATCTACCATATTTCATTTGTTAGACACTGAGTATATTTATCAAATAAATGTATTAATATTATCTATCGTATTAATTTCTTTATTTCAATATGTACGTATCAATTGTTTTCGATGAAAAATGCTCATTTTCCTGATTTTCTTTTTCAGAAGAATTAACCGATTTATTTCCTGGAGAAGAGAAAAATAGAAAAATAAAGAGAAGCAGTTAAACGGAATGTGCTTAAAAGAAAACGACTGACCAAAATATTGAATGAATCATGAACTTTAAAAAAAGACTGTTATGTACACTTTCAATTTTCTCATTTGTAACAGTGATTTCTATTGGTTTAATACTTGTTTCCGGTATTAAATTAACAAAGATGTCGGCAATTAAAGAGGAACGGCAGAGAAGGGAGCAATTTATAGCCGAATTCCGGTATCCATTAGAAATGGACGTCATCTCGTCAAATATTGGACATTCAGTTAAACCAATAAACGTCCATCCGTTTAATTATCTCCACACGGACAAAAGATACTGTCGTCACGGTGACACCTCCTCCATAATAATTCTGGTGAAGTCGACCGCTCATAATTTCGCTCGTAGACAAGCAATTCGTGAAACATGGGGAAAAGATGCCTCGCAGTATAGAATTGGTGTCGTTTTTATGCTTGGGTTTATTAAAGAAATTCAGTATTTGATAGATGAGGAAAGCGCCGTTCACCAGGATATTGTACAGGAAGATTTTGAAGATTCATACAGAAATAATACGTATAAAACAATAATGATGTTTAATTGGACAGCCACTTACTGCAAAACGCAAACAATTGCATTTTTTATCGATGATGATCAGTACATAAATATCAGAAAGTTGACAAACTTTCTTGAATCAACAGAAATTGATAAAAACAAACTGCTCACTGGCACTGCAACAAGTTTTGGCCAACCTTATCGGGACAAATCCTCTAAATGGTATGTGTCACGTGATGAATATCCGTTTGACTATTGGCCGCCATATTTGGCGGGAGGAGCCATTTTAGCCTCGATTTCAGTTGTGAAAAATATGACTTCCTTGTTTCCATATGTTAAATATCTGTCAATAGATGACGTCTACCTGGGTATTGTAGCGAAAAAGCTTGGAATAGAATTAATTCACAACACTTTAATGAGCAATAGAGGGAAAAGAATAAAATTGTTACCGCTTCTGATAGCTAACCATGGATACGCAGAACCTCGTGATTTTTACTCAGCTAATGCCTATTTGAGTAAACATATTGATGATATTTATTCATAGCGAGAGATGAAATTTAGAGAGGGGGGGGGGGGTAAGTCGGAAACTAAGTTTTAATAAAATGATTATAACAAACTGATCTATTCCGTTTGTTTGTTTTTGAGAAGTAAAGGTATAAAATGTACACGCACGTCTTAATGAAGATATCAGAAGTCCATTGTATCGTTTTGTTTTTTTTTTTTGTTTTTGTTTTTTTTTTTATCGAAATCATTTCTTTGCATATTGCCTTAATACATGTATGCACGTTGTTGACTATTTTGAAAGTAACCGTTATAATATTGCATGTCGACAGAGACAACTTCAATGTCACAAAAATAATTAGAATGATACGTCGACATAAATAATCTGATGTTCATATTGACGTGATATTTATCTTGCATCTCAAAAAATATCTCGGAACTATGTGAGAATAAATTTAAAGGGGCATAGTCCGTGAGAAATAATGAGGTTTTAAATTTATATGCACTTCTCTCATTCTGATTTCATAATTTACATGTTTTCAAATTGGGTAAGCCTCGACTTTTTTCTTCGAAAACGGCAAAGGACTCGGACGTCAGAGAGCGGAATTTCAAAAATAGTTCCTCGTTGTTCTATCAGTTTAGTTATGATTTATCATGAAATACAAGTTCCAACACTTGATCGTAACTGACAAATATTTTATCCTGCATCACCAATCTCCTACGCATGCGTCCAATTTCAGTTCCACTTTTCTTCGCTTTGAAATCTTCTTCTGCCGTCATCGCATATTGTTTGTCTACAAGATTCTTGCAGACTGAAAGGGGGCTTCATAGTTGTAAATTAAGTATTGCAAGTATATGCCATCAAGTTTGTCTACATTTGTGAGGTATATAATGTACAAACAAATTCTTTGTTTCAATGCAATGCAGATCAGGGGATTCTTTCTTCATTCGTACGTTGCCAACACGATCAACTGAGCGAGACGTCTCTAGTAAAAATCCAAATTTAAGCTATAAATCGAAACCTACCGTCTTTAGACGCGAGTTTTATGAATATTTCTACCTCATTTTCTTCATTTCGATTCCTTCATTGCCTTTCTACTCACCCGTATAATCTACGTGCCTCTGCCTTCTGTTACAAAATTTCTTGAAATTTCTAAAACGTGGGCCCTGTAGCATCATATCCCATCCATTCTACTACGTCTTTTTGTACAATTTTGGACATAACAATTTTCATACTTTTTGGCCAATTTACATTGTTTGGACTGAGGATTACTGACGAGGGTTTAGTACCCGAAACGTGCATGTCTGGTCCATGCTGTAAATTTATCAGGTCTTAAATGATGCTATTGAATTTGAAGACGTTTAACATTTGAACTACTTGGTGGGTGTCACTGCTGGTGGACCAAGAGTCGATCCCCGAGGGCACATGTAGCCAAGTTCGATCAACTTCCGTTGATCGTCTGTCTCTTTAACACATTTGAAATTTTTCTGTTACAAAATTTCTTGAAATTTCTAAAACGTGGGTCTTGTAGCATCATATCCCACCCATTCTGCCACGTCTTTTTGTACATTTTTGGCGCCCGGGTCTTTTTATGCCGTTACAAATAACGGCGAGGGGATTCGAATGTTTATTATTTTAGACGATTCTAACCTAGATGCTCTTCGACGAATGTAAAAGAGGAAACCAAACCGGGAACCAGTCTACAAATTTTAAAGAATGGTCTTTACCTTGAAATAGTAACAACATATAATTTATACCAAAATGAGGCGAGAGCCATTATTTTCTTCCAGACAGATTGCCTTTAAAAACGAAAGTACATTAAGTGCATCAACACCTTTGAAAGGCTTACATAATTAAGGGTTTGCTTAAAGGTGCAAAATTATGTAATGGGAGCTGGTTTTAAAATTTTTGCATTGTGATTTAACAACTGCTGAAGTCATAAAAAGAATGAAGACAGTACAGATGTACCAAATTGCATATAAATTCATAATGAACATGAAGACGTTCTTTCAAATCTCTTTTATTTTTTTACTAGTACTTAGTGTGTTTAATCATAAATGGAATGTGTTTTTGATAACAGTGGTGTGTTCCAGACGAACTTGATTGAAATAGATTAATAAAGCTTGAGGATAAAATTCAAAACATGACTTTTTGAATAAGCCTTTTAAAGTTTCACCTTCATTTTGCAGCACAGTTTCATTTCGAAAGTCATCTCAATTACGCTGAATGTCAACTCTATTTGTACTAATTTTTATAGACGCACTATTGTTTTGCAATGTGTTGTATATTACATGTAGCTCCGTCATCTTGTTGCATTTGTTCTTTAGGATGTGACAATTCTACCGAACAAAGCGACAGGTGTTGCATGCAAGCAGGAGATGCTTACTCTACCTGGGCATCTAGTCTCACTCCTATATTGGGGGTTCGCTTCTTTTCGTGTGATGGAGTCTTTTGTTTGCTTTTGTTCCTGGTTTATCCTGATTTTGTACTAATGCCTTCGGTTTATGATTTTTTTGAATTATCGATTTTGTACTGTGTATTGGGATATGGTCGTTATCCATATTTGTCATCTTTAAAATTCTATCGCTAAAATTACCCCAACACGAAAATTTTCACGTTAATGATAGGAAAAATCGGTGGCAGGTCTAGCTTCTTTAATTTTAATGCTGTCATTGTCAATGGTTTTTATTTTTTTTGGGGGGGGGGGGAGATATGGCTGCTGTTGTGAGTCTCGTGTTACCTGTTGTTGTTGAAGTAATTTTGTCCTATCTCCACTGTTTCTTATGACCATGTTGGTGTATTCCGCTGTGGTCAGTGCTAAGTAGCCTTCCTGCTCAGGAGCTCGCCGTCATGGATCAACAACTGCATCCTCCTTTTCCTAGCTTTATTATATGTAGAAGAAGTATTAAAGGAAAAATAGAGATGAACCGTATATGATTGAGGATTTGGTGCCGAGCTCCTGTGCCTTGCTGTGATGTTTTCCATATTCTTTTATAATTAATTTTGATAATTTTGTTATGGAAATGAGAGATACACTACACCATGCATTACAGTTATTCGGTCTTCTCGAAATTGAGAGTTACTTCCCATTTTTGCAGGTATCTGACGTCAACGCATTGTGACGTCATCAAATTCTATGGAAACCATCATGGAATTCAGAGAAGCAGGATTACATATATGACGTTTTCAAAGGAAAATGACGTCAAAATGCTTTTATGTCAGATACCTGCACAAATCGAACGTAGGACTGTAAAATCGAAAAGACGGAATATGTTGGATATCTTTTTTATGTATTTGTTGTACGTACAGTGTAAATATTCGTAACAGTTACTGTGTTTATATTGTTTTGATTTTTTTTCCTCATTGTATTTCGTTATCTTTAACTATAACACTTCTTAATAATGACCTGAATACATTTAAGTTTTTAAGTTCTTTAATTATTTTTTTTTCTCTCGGTAGTTTAAGGAATTACATGTAATAGTAAATGAATTTAATGAGCGAAATGGATTTGAAATTAAATAAACGCATGCAATACATGCTTTATTCGAATCCTCTATGAGTTCTCCCTTTAAAAGAAGACTCGTATGTCAATTGGCGCCATTCAAAATAGTTCCCCAATGGTCTTTTGATATAAGTACATTTTTATTTCTTAAATGTTATCCGCACCAAACGATGCTTTTCAATTTTGAAATTCTAGATTTAATTTTCACTTCGATTCAGTGTGAATAACTCTCAACGTGGCATCCGGATACTTTCCTGCATGGTACCAAGATAGGGGGAGGAGTTCTGAATGGCGTTCTTTGTAAACCATACTGTGAACCATTCAGAAAGTCTACTTATAGTAGAAGTATTTAATCGACAAAATCCAGGTTAGGGTGTACCCAGAACAAAAAAAAAAAAATCCTAAAGATGATAAAAAAAAAAAAAAAAAAAAAAAAAAAAAAAAAATACAAAGATTGATTGAAATTTTCGTAATTGGAATTTCACTTGCACATTGGTAGAAAAAACTTTTTCATAAGTAAAATCTGATAAATTCAGAAAATGCAAATTTTGGTTTCCAGCTTTTGGAACAATTATAATCCGGGTATTGAAGATCTGCATTCAACACTTTTTGCGTGGGACGGAGGAGGGATGGATGCGGAACCCATTTATTTCATCCCTTTTGACTTTCTGGATCTTTCGTGGAATACTTAAAATGCTTTTGATGTATGCTTCAAAAGATATTAATAATATATCCGTCTTTTCTCCTTTTCTCTCCTTCTCTCTTGAGACCATACAATGCACATTGTAATCCTTCATTACAAAGAATGCCCTTTACCAAGTGTCTTCGTCCGGATTATAAGAAATGAGAAAACAAAATTGTATAAGAAAGACATATTGAGGAATGACTGTAACAGTATTTGCAAGAATCTGATATGTTAACTCCATTTATGGTAAAACATAAGTTAGGGATAATGAACAGTGCCCAATCATTTCATATAGATTTGGCTATTGTCTTTAGAGTCTTTTGTGAGCAGAGTTTTGCTAGAATCAACAGATCGTTTACTTTTCAATTTTTCTGTGTCTGTATCGTCATTTGAACTAAGTTTTTGATTGTCAGATGAAACATCTCTTTTATATTGCTGCAGTCGCATCCCGCCGAGACTGCTCAGACCTCTTTTCTCAACGTCATCAAGCGCTTCATCATCTGAATCAGAACCGCGTTTGAATCCACCGTGGAGACCAAATCCACCAAGTGAGCTTAATCCACGTTTAAATCCACTATGAAGATTAAATCCACCAAGAGAGCTCAAACCACGCTTTAGAGCCCCATGCAGACCATATCCACCTAGCGAACTTAATCCACGTTTAAATCCACCGTGGAGGCTGTATCCACCGAGTGAATTCAATCCTCGTTTAAATCCACCATGTAAACCAAATCCACCAAGAGAACTCAAACCTCTCTTTAATCCACCATGTAATCCATATCCACCGAGAGAGTTAAGTCCGCGCTTTTTGACGCCATGAAGACTAAATCCACCGAGGGAACTAAGCCCTCGTTTATATCGGCCGTGGAGGTTTAATCCTCCTAAAGAGCTTAATCCACGTTTAAATCCACCATGTAGACTAAATCCACCCAAAGAACTAAGTCCTCTCTTGAATCCACCGTGGAGCCCATATCCACCGAGCGAGCTTAGAGCACGTTTTTCTGCCGAGTAATTATCATCATCTTTTTCATTCAGCCAATCGGAGTCATCGCTGCGCTTGTATCCATGAAGACTCATTCCACCCAAACGACTCAGACCGCGCTTTTTCATATCAAGATTTATATCATCTTCATCATCGTCTAAATCGTCGCGTTTCTTGAATCCGCCGTGTAACGAAAACCCTCCAAGACTACTTAAACCGCGTTTTCCAAATCCACCGTGGAGTGACATTCCCCCAAGCCGACTCAGCCCGCGCTTACCGAATCCACCGTGCAGAGACATCCCTCCCAGCCGGCTTAATGCACGCTTTCTCATACCACCGTGTAAACTGAATCCGCCAAGTCGGCTAAGCCCGCGCTTCCGGAAGTATCCCCCGTGCAATGACATTCCGCCAAGACGCGCCAAGCCTCGTTTTGTCATTTGGCTGATCGATTTCAAGTCTTCAATTTGTTTACTCAATCTATCAAATTCCTTCTAAGTCGGTATCAGACAGAACTACGGCATTTTTAATATCGTCGTCATTATCGTATTCAATGACAGGAATGTAAGAATCCGAATCTTCGCTTCCATTCTGGTCCGAATCGGTTTCATCTATTAGAACACCTTTTGAATGCAGCAGTTGTCCGAGAAATTCCGCTGGTGAATTTCCCGAGTTACGGTAAGTTTTGTGCACACTTATTCCCCCGAGGGGGTCCAAGGGAGGTAGTGTTGTTCTTGCAGTTGAAGTCGTTGGAATTTCCCAGCCTTCAAATATGTTGTACATATCGTCGAGGTCATCGTATGAGCGTTTTTCCCTGTTGGCTGCCTGAAAAAGTAATAATTTAAGATTAATGTTGTTTTAAAATCTTAGATACACGTACTTTATCAGTGCTCAGACTGAGATAATGACACCCTGAAAGATCATTTGATCATCCGTTACGGTAGGTCAGTTTGACCAAATATTTATCCGTCCGTTCGTCTGTCAGCAAGTTAGTTCTATGCAACGACAACAACCCCCCCCCCCCCCCCAAAAAAAACCACACAAAATCAACAAAGGGGGAGTGGTCCCAGGGCTTTCATCTTTTATTTCATGAAATCTTTGAATCCCGATCTTGACCTACTTATGAAATACTTCAATTACATAAATTATCCACTGTAAGTTCATAATTGTGTTGAATGTAAAGTAAACTGAAATTCAGGAAGGATGAAAATGGTATTCGACGAAAGAGTTTGAGCATCTCTAGGAAACTACAGATTTATTACATTGATGGTAGATTGTGTCATCCAGAATTTATTGGTGAGTTCTAATGAATGGGGTTAATGTTCCATGAAGACCTAATTTTCTTAATTAAGTTAAAACATTCTACATGCTGGGAAGAAGTGCATAAAAATTCTGATATCTATAAAGATCTTTTTCGTATGCTACTTTTAAAGATGTTGCATGGTATAAAAGAATTTTACGCATCCCACTCTATAATTGCACTCTTTGTTTCATTATTGATGCTGTACTGAACAACTTTAAACAAACAAACCAAAAAAAAAAAAAAATCAAAGAGGGTCGAAAAAGAAGAAAGCGCAATGTATTCTTTTCATGAGTTTTTAAGATCTATTTCGGAATTTTTGATATTGATCTTTCAACAACTCCTTAAGAAGTGTACATTCAAATAAGGCATTGCATCGAATTGATGATAAATATAATAGACTCTGAAGTTTCTTTTGTGTACATGTATCTAGCACAATATTTGTTTCGTGTTGCATGCGAATATTAAAAATTCATCTGAAGAAGTTTTCATACGAAAATGATGAATTTCTGCACCTTTGATTACAGAAAACCCCATAGAAGTCAAAACTTTTGCTCAGCTCAAAGCCAATGTGAAAATTGCCTCTAAAGTTCGGACGGTCGGATTCCGGAACTGACAATAGTCCTGTCCTGTATCGTAGTGTAAATTATAATGTTAAATTACGAATAAGACCCGTAAGGAGTAACATAAAACGACCATTGTAGATTGCATAAGTGTGAAAAAGACTCTATTAGTTCTGCCCAAAGACAATCCTTTTTTTCCAGAGATGAAATTTAGTAGAGCCGAGGATGTATAATTAACGGAGATGTTAGCGGCAGGAAGGCCCCGAGTCTTGGTAAGACTCTGTCAACGGTATCTAATACAATTAGCCAACAGTGAGGTTTAGATGAATATTTAATGAGAAGATGGTAGTAAACACCATCATTATGAAGGCCTATGATGTAATTAACGAAAATTGGCTTATTAATGTTACCAAGACGATTGCCTTGGTTGGCCATTGAATCTACAGGGGAGGAATTATTGCTACTACTTGTACTATAGCCAGATTTTATGCTGAGGTTAAAAATTTGGCTTCATTTTGCTTAAGAAAATAAACGTTTCTGCAGTTTTCCGTTTTCCATACTAATCACGACGACGATGACGAGGAGGATGTAGAGATGGAATACATGATGATTATGATGATGATGACGATGATGATGATGATGCTGATGATGATGATGATGAAGATGATGATGATGATGCTGATGATGATGATGATGATGATGATGATGATGATGATGATGATGATGATGATGATGATGATGATGATGATGATGGTTATTATATCGATGACGACGATGATGATGATGATGATGATGATGATGATGATGATGATGATGATGATGATGATGATGATGATGATGATGATGATGATGATGATGATGATGATGATGATGATGATGATGACAACAATGACGAAGACGACGACAATGATGATGATCAGGAAAAGGAGGACGACAAAGACGATGACGACGACGACAATGACGACGACAACGATGATGATGATGCTGATGTTGGCCATATTACATGTACACTGTCTAGATTGAGGATCCCTGACGAGGGTTTAGTACCCGAAACATGCATGTCTGCTCCATGCTGCAAATTTATCTGTTCTTAAGGTATCCGTTGTACAAATGAGTCATTTTACATAGCGTTTTAATCATCCCCATTGTAACGTATGGGAAATTTTATGCCTGGTAAGGTACTATAAACTATATATTTTCTGAAAGGTAATGGTGGCCTGAGTACAGATATAGAACTCCAAGGTCTTAAAAATCAAAGGGGAAAAACTCTTGTACAACTTTGTTATTTTACATATGTTATATAGAGAAAATAGACAATTTAAATATTTAAATGCTTCATCAGTTTTTCCCCTTTGTTTTTCTGGTCCCAAAATTATTATTTTTGAGCAGTGGGCATTATAACCTTTCAGAAAATATATAGTTTATAGTACCTTACCAGGCATGGAAAAATGCCCTATTGTACATCGGATACCTTAAATGATGCTATAGAATTTGAAGACGTTTAAAATGATGATGATGATGATGATGATGATGATGATGATGAGGAGGAGGAGGAGGAGGAGGAGGAGGAGGAGGAGGAGAACCATCTTTCCTCACTTTAGATTTTGGTTAACTTTGACTTTCATGTACGCTGTAAGAAGGATAACTCAAACATTGATCTCAACATAATAGTATCCAATCAATAATCACAAACGTTCTGATCAGCCTTAACGTTTGTTTGTTTTACACATTCCTTCAAATCTACTGTCCATGTAATCAACATACACATATGTAGTATTACATATGAACGTAAATTGCTATAATGAGTACACAGGATCTCGAATTTCTCTTTAATATCATCATGAATAATGGGCATTTTCATCAAGCAATCATTTGTATTTAGATAATTTTTTTTGTCATTCAATCAAGGATATTATGTCGATGTCGTAAACAGACATAAGATTAATACGGATATTTGACTTATACATTAACAAGGGGGTCTGGTCTCCTCAACGACCCCTAACGATACACTTATGCCAGCATGCGCATGTATGTGTTAGTTTATTCATGTAATTCAGGTATATTTATTTGATTAAATGTTCCATCCAAAAACAAAAGGGGAAAAATAATAAAATAAGAAAACAAAATTAGAAACTGTTTTTGTTAATGATGAAATCAAACAATAGTAGTAGGGATGTCAATTTTCGAGAAATTTTGAATAATCATGCAGTTCTAACTATGACTAATAAACATATCCGATTTTAGTCACAATTAAAATAAAGTATCATTTCTCATACTTAAAAATTATAATTAAATTTCCTTTCATTTTTTTCAAACAAATGATTGTCGCATTACTTCTAAGTAGAACCGATCTAAAATTTTATATACGAAAGATGCCAAATAGATGTATTTACCATACATATAAAGATGGATAACTCATATTTAAAACCCAAACTTGTATGTACTAGAGTTATCCATCTTTCCTTGTATGGCAAACAAAGATCACTTGACATTTTTTATCGACTTCTCTTTTTTTCTGTTTTTATTATGTGGTAAAAATCCTCATTTTCGTGTAAGTGATAGGATGTTATGTTTATCCCATTGAAGTAGATTGAAATATTCTTTTGTACATTGTTACAAAAACTATTATGGATAAACAAGAGATACATTTGTATATATCACTTCAATTTTGGCACTGTCGATTCGTGACATTAATCAGTTAATCTGCTATTGTCTTTTTAAATCATCTACTACATACGAGTACATACAGCAAAGTTGAGAAAAAAAGCTAGTTTCGAAGTTTAATTCCATCTACATATGGTAAATGCAAAACAGCTTTTAATATAATAAAGCTTGTAATATAATTTATGCATTAAATTTTACATTACACTCTTCATGTAAGTAACAAATGCAGTATTTTGTGCATCCTCGTCTATCAAATGGGACATAGATTACACTTAGTCTAATTAAAGTTTTAATTTCTGTGAAAAGTTCGTAACCTTTTCCATTTTCACCTAGTGTAAAAATATATATGTCACGACGAAAACGTAGTCTCCATTTTTGATTCATTGAGAATAAAACACAAATCACCTTCGAACAAAGAAAATTGTGGATCACATTTTTTATACTTAGGGTGCTCGCTTTGTTCCCTGCATTTGCTTGTTTGGTTCGAAAGGCAGCATCATACTGCATCAAAGGGACTATTAAAATCTGAGCAAGTAAACCTCAAAACATATTTCCCACGAGGATCTCTCGCACGAAATATTTGTAACAAAAACTTGCGCTGAAGCATATTAGTTAAATTGATGACAAGCATTATTGAAAGTTAGATAGACTATTAGTAATAACGTATTAGATAAATTGGAACCTCAAATAGAATAGGAGACTTCATATTTGGTTGACAAAGACTTGCACATTTGCAGAGTTTTAGTGGGTCATATGGTAAAGACAACGTTACAAAAAGGATGGTTGACTGATTAATCTGAGAATACTTTTACACACACACACAGAGAGAGAGAGAGAGAGAGAGAGAGAGAGAGAGAGAGAGAGAGAGCATTCTAACTTCGGTAATTTCGAATTCAAATATTTTAAATCAAATTAAATTTTTCTTTTAGTGAAACCTTATTTATATATCCCTTCTAAATCAGTCAGACGTTAAATTGTGAAACTGGAATGGGATATTTAATAAACTATAATTTGAAAAGAAGGTTGAACTCAAAGGCCTGGGTCGTATGGTCAAAAACATGTTACAAACAGAAAACATGTCAAAATAGTTATTTAGATAATTTGTTCCCTGCATACAGGAAGAAATAAAATAATATTCATAAATAAACCTGTATGAACAACATGAACAAAGATGATAAAAACTCGAAAAATGAATTTAAACGAGATCATATAAATTCATAGAGAAATGCCACAGAGAGTACGTTAACATAAGACAAATTCACTTAATTATGAAAATTATACTAGAATTTGTATAGTCATCCTTGATCTCATGCCATCAGGAAAATTTCGGCTTCATTAATGACGAAATGACAAGCACTGTCTGACATTAAAGTCAAACACATCATTACAGAGTCGATATGATTTTGTAATTTACACTACAATGAGCATGTGATCAGTTTAGCTAAAAGCCGCCATATACCCAAACAAAATATTATCTCTAATAGGACGAAAGTGTTGTCAGTCGATATGGCTAAATTTTACTCCTAGATCAATGATAATGGCTGCTCTAATTCGATAAGAACTGAGCTGAATGGAAGGATGCCTTCTTTTCTTTGTTGCTTCAATGATTTTTTATCCTTAGCGTAAAAATTGCTGAGAAGATGGGCGATTAAGTCAAACTTTGGTGTAACAATTTTTTTCTGCTGTGTAATTTATAAAAAGAGAGCTCTAAAAGCGGTTACATAGTAGAAGATGAACAATAATCGTTTGATGCTAATGATTGGTGATGAAACATGATTTAATTGTCCAAAATGACAATGTTAATGTTAATGACTGAATGTTCAAAATGACAATGAAACTCATTAAATGTTCAAAATGACAACGAAATTTACTGATTGTTCAAAATGACAATGAAATTCATTTGAATGTTCAAAATGACAATGGAATCGACTGATTGTTTAAAAAGACGATCGAAACACTTTTAATGTTCAAAATGACAATGTACAAATGTAACTGATTTTAAATGTTCAAAATGACAATAAAACTTATTTCAATGTACAAAAAATAACAATAAGTCCAATTTTATTTTACGGGAATTAGTCAAATATATTGCATGGGACATTGTGTTTCTGATTTCCAATTATCCTAAAGATTACAGATCACAATTAAATAGTTCCTGATTATTTCAATCCCTCGTCTTCTTACATTTAATTTCTACGACTCTTTTTACACTAGATGATTCGTTTTTTACGTCAATGAGTCGCAGATGAGTTGAAAAAAAAATATTCTAGCATGTTGAATGATACTGCATCATCCTAATCGCGGAATGACAGATGTGTTATGAGGCTCTAGAATGGATAGATTGTAGAACATTAGAGCCACAGATACCCCCTTTCGGGTTTAAAAAGATATTAAAAGTCTACTAAGCGACAGACTTTTGAATGAATCCATTTCTGAGCTTATTTTGATACTTTCTAGCAGATATAAAAGTTTCAAGCAAATAATGGTGGTGCGATTCGAGTATTTAATCGTCATATTAGTACGTTTTACGAAGGAATATATAGGAAAAAATAATTGGGGTCTGATATCTAAAGATAAACATATACATGTATCTGAAAAATAATGATCTCGGACAATTTTTATTCTACCATGAGAAATGAGTTCCCGTTACGTAGAAATAGTTAAATAGAAAAAATGTTTAGTCAAAAAAAAAAAAAATAATAATAAATAAAATAAAATAAAAAAAATAAAATAAAATAAAATAAATGTAAAGACGTTGATTTTGGGTAGATGATGAACTGATTTTGACCTCTCGAATTTTTTTTTATACTTTTTGAGCATTCTACGCTGTTCTAGACTCAAAAGATGCTGTTTTAAGCACAATGACGATTGCATGTAATGACACACATTTTTCTATTTCGTGTCTTGCGTACAATTCTTAGTTTGTATACACATGCACTGAAGCTTTTCCTAAAATATAACTTTTCGATGAAAATGCGTAAAAATAGTTTAATGGTCTCTAGCTTTGTTGACAAATGTATCAATTTCCTCTCCATATAAAAGGCCGGGATAGGTACATTAAATATTTATATATATGTAATATGGATCAAAGGAAAACTGGCAAGCGAGGCTTCCTACATGAACGTAAAAGACGTCAAAAGACATCAATTTGTTCTTTTTTTCTTCTTCTTTTTTTTTTGGCACATTACAAAAAAAAAATGTTTTCCTAAATACTTTCCAGCGCCATTTACGTGTATTGTACTTTATTCCAGAAATGTGTTATAGTACAAGCATGTATACATGTAGGAGCTAATCACTATAATTAAAAAAAAATCTTTGATCTGAATTAAAAAAAAAGAAGAAAAAGATACTAGTATAACTACATGTACATGTAGCTTCATCATGCCTGTTTTTATATAAGCTTAAGTGGTCCTATAGATAAAAACAGGAAAAGAATTTTAACTTCTGTTCACCCTTTTTGTGCTTGAGACAGTTTTTTTTTTTCTAAGTTGTGTTCTTTTCAAAGAATTTTAATTATTTTGGCTTTGATACATTGGTACTACGATTTACCAATACAGAACAAATTTTCTCTCATTTTAATGTTTTTAATCCTTTTTTTTTTTCTGAAAGATTTGTCTTTTGCATCAAACTCAGCGTCGGAAAAACAACAAATTGGTTATTTCAATCAGCATCTCCCTCATTTAATTCCTTAGCGTTATATAAACAATAATGGTGAAGCAAAAACAGGACATTTTACATTATCTCATCTCAAACACAAACACCTATGTCCAGTTTTTGTGCGTACCGTAAAAGCCCGTCCAATTAAGCATTTCCTGTATGTGGGTCCCCTATTAATGCGGTCCATCACTTTATTAGATATAAACATGGATGATTGCCTTTCACTAAAACATACCGGATATTAGAATAATGCAAAAAGAGGGCCAATTGGGTACGAAACGTGCAGCGTTTACCTATTGTCTGAATTACCCAAAGCCATATTCCTAATTCATTAGAGAAAATATATATAAAAAGAAGGAGAAATACGGAAATTAACATTAAAACAACAACGACAATATCCGAGTGATTCTGATAAAATCACGGTATATCTTCACTAAACGTTTTATTAAAAAACAAAAAGCGCGTGTTCGATTTCCACATTAGACGTAATGAGAACTTGGTGTAAAATGGAGGTCTCCTGTTAATCATGTTAATTTTTCTGTATCTACACGTAAATTAAAAAAAAAAAAAAACTTGGCAAAGGAAAATTAATCGCGACGTGATCTTACTCAGCCCTTCTTTGACTTTCATTCATGGATTTCTAACAAAAACAAAAAATAAATTCTGTGCTCCAGCCAAGAAATGAGTCTTTCCGATATTTATCTTTGAACAAATCTTTCTTAAAACCGAAAGTGAGGGAGAAAAGTCATGATCAATCTATCATCATTGCATTCCCGATCGTTGAATTTTACTATTTCGACGGACAAGCTTACAATCACTTCTCGTGGGTAGCAACATTTGAATTTCTGCAGGATAGCAAATATCTCGGACTATTAAATGTGACTGCAGAAACTATAGAAGCGGCATGTAACAGAAAAGTAGTATTAGTAATGGTGTTAACACTAGCAAGATGTACGACAAGAGTATGAAAATCTGCAAGATTAGATGATATCATAAATAATTTCTGCCCTTTTGACTAATGGCACATACATCTTACGAACCGGGCATGTACATTTGTAGTATTATTAGATTCTCGTAGCAAAGCTTTCGGATCGCAGGACGCTGATAAGAAAGTGTAAGAAAGGTTTCATACAATTGCTTCAAAGTTTAGGTAAATTAATTCTTAAATGATAATACTGATCTGATCAAAATGGATTTAAGAAAGGTACTGAACAATATTTCTCGTCCTCTTCAGAACAATAGCCCAAAACGAGCCTGTTCTTTTTATATTCCGACCGCAAGAACAATCATCGATAAAATGCAGTCCTCTATAGTTGTTTTTGTAGTTAAAAAGTTCAAGCAGAAAGACTCATCTACTTTTGAAGTCAAACGTGGCCATGAGAGAGGTTTTAGTCATACTCGACATCAAATACGGCAACAAATAGACACCCGGAAAAAATGAAATACGAAACCCCGCCAACAAGAAAAAAGTCCTTAAGGGGTCTTTGATATCATTGTATCGCTTCTGGGGACTCTTATAATGTAAACATTTTATTCGATTATTTATAACAGTCAAGGGATTGTCAACTTTTTTCACGAAATATCAATTGCCATTTGTGAATTCTCTAAGAGCATGGCAAACAGAGATATTCTGAAATAGATCCCCGTATAATCGAACACTCGTCATATCTTTCCTATCCCCTTCTTATCATATTTCGCATAATCAATTGTTGAATAGAGAAATTAAACATTCTATCTTGTTAAACTCTGCTTGAATGATCTTGTAGACAATTTCAGTGCATTATGAGGACAAGATTTCTACATTAAATTAATTCTTTTCTGCCCCTTAAACTCTCCAGTATGCTTCGGAAATGCATTGCAATTAATCCTTCAGGGTGCTTCAACTTTCGCTTGCATATTTTTTTCTATGCATTGTATTCATTAACCTTCTCAATTATCCTTGAAACTGATCATTTGAGTGAATCATAATTACAGGTCTATTACTACGTTTTGTTCTATACTAGAGTCAAGCACATGCGCGAATCTAAACGTTTATAGTAAAGAGGAGGGATTCAAAGTCTGATGTTCAGTCAGTTATCTGTTCTTAAATAATGCTATTGAATATGAAGACGTTTAACATTGATATACAATGGATTTCACTTCGATGACACACAGTGCAGCACTGGAACACAAAGTGCAAATGTACGATCGACGGATGCAATTGGTATGCAATATAGGAATGAAAATGAATATTTGATTTATAACTTGAACTCCACACTCCTACCTTCCACCCATTAGTTCCGCGTATGAAATAATGACATCTTTATCACATGGGAGCGTATGAAAAAAACCGATTATCATTTAAGTATGCACTGTGCTGAATCACTATTTTTGTAATTAAGTAGTAGAATTTTTTTTTATGTGAAACATAAAACTAGAAAGGGCTCATCAGCGTACTAGAGTATAAATGTCAACGTAAATTGATTATGTCAAGAACGAAGACTGTTTAAGGTGTGACAGCTGTATAAGATTTTATGCAGTTTTCAACCAAATTATAAGTGACATTTCTTTCTTATAAAAAAATTGTGGACACTTTCACCTATCTAGTCTTGAAGTCTGATCTTAACTCTTTACTTTAAGTACAAAAAAAGTATACCTTGTGTTTATAAATCGAAAAATAATTACACATAAAGTACACAACCCTCTGTTTACGTACATGCGTGCATGATTACCTCTTAGGACCCCCATGGTCAGAATCGCATCAAATTTGATATAAAGAATGATTTCACATATGTATTATTTTCTGACATGTCTTTGTCTATTCTCAAAGATTATACTTATATCAAATTCAAGTTTATAATGCTTGTCACTGTCAACATTTCATAGTAAACACGTGGTAGCTCTGACGTCAATTTTCGTGACCTGGGGTGTGTTACAAATTTGATTGGCTTATACAGCCATGTGACCTTTAAAGCCTAAGTACAAAATGTATTTCATGCGGGGTTTATCTCTCAAATTATTTATTTTCTATCTTTTTTCTAGTCATTTATTCACATTGCTCAACCCTCAATACTTCCCTCTTTGCAAATGTAGCCAAGTTCGATCAACTTCGGTTGATCGTCTGTCTCTTTAACGCATTTGAAATTTTCTGTTACAAAATTTCTTGAAATTTCTAAAACGTTGGTCCTGTAGCATCATATCCCACGCATTTTGCTACGTCTTTTGGTACATTTTTGGACATAATAATTTTCATACTTTTTGGCCATTTTACATTGTATAGACTGAGGATCACTGACGAGGGTTTAGTACCCGAAACGTGCATGTCTGGTCCATGCTGTAAATTTATCAGGTCTTAAATGATGCTTTTGAATTTGAAGACGTTTAACATTTGATAGATATTTTTCTGTGATAAATGCGAGTCATTAAGTTAACCGAACCTACCACGGACATGTTGCATCAGTGTTACAAGTTTATGACGACAATCCCAACAGCACTTACATTAGAGCACCAAACTGACGGACCCCTATCAAGCTAATTGTGGAACCAGGTGCCCGGGAGGAGTAAGCATTCCCTGTTTGGCTAGCTGCATCCGCCGTCGATGTTCACGCATGTCTCTTTTGGGGGGAGGTCTCTTTTGATGGAAATCTTCCCTTTAAAGCTTATTCTTTTGCATAAAGCCAAAATAAATCGAAGATTTCGCTTTTTATGATTTACAGTACATTGAATTGCCAATCACTATCTTTTCTGTTCAATTAAGCACAAGTACAAACGCTGAATATCTTAAAACTTGTTACAATTGTACAAATGTATATCCCAATTCCTTCGAAACATAATTAAGTCAGGATTCCCTTGGTTTCAAAAGGAATGAACTATGTCGAAACTTTGTCTGGGCCTTTATGAAGTGTCACGACTTTATTCAATAGTTGTCTAGCTCCAACATTCATCTATAGCTGTCTTACAATGGCTTTGATTCCATCAAAAAGCACATGCCAACTACAAATAAAAAGTAGAATTGAGACTACAGTTTTCCTGCCACAAGCAGGACCTATTAAATCAGATCTTAACGATCTTAAATCTAAAGGGAATAACGCTCAATATCTTAAAGTGTAAAAGGCTGTTTGTATTATGCTCTATGAAATACTCGTGAGGTTGTTTCATTCAGCGCCATATGACGCCCGCTATTTGTTTTATCGTTCCTTTTTATATTGTAATATGTAAATGAGTTAAAGAAGATCCTGACGATAATCTCAACAGCACTCACAATAGAGCACAAAATTAAACATCGATGGACACCTAGCAAGCTAGAGGTGGGACCAGGTGCCCGGGAGGAGTAAGCATCCCAAAACACAAAGGTTTTAGGTTGAAGGAAAAACTGCTGTATATGGGGAGATACACAAGGATAATGATTTTAACTTTTGGTCAGAGTACGATAATTTCAGAACAAAAATTTCAAAGGTGCCTTTTTAAGTTAAGTAAACGGTCAAGTTCTTCGGTTCATGCTGCAAATTTATCTGTTCTTAAATCATGCTATGCATTTGAAGACGTAACATTGTGGTGAGTGTCACTACTAGTGGACCAGGATTCCCGAGGGCACATGCAGCCATATTCCGTCCGATCAACTTCGGTTGATTGTTTCTTCAGACGCATTCGAAATGTTTTCTTCAAAAACATTTTCCCGAAATTGCTGAAAGGTGCTTCCTGTAGCATCATATCCCACCCATCCTGCTATGTCTTTCGGTATTTTTTGTTGGACAAAACATTTGCAGTCTTGGTCATTTTTCATTGTGTGGATTGCGGATCACTGACGAGTGTTAAGTACCCGAAACCTGCATGTCTTGTCCATGCTTCAAATTTATCTGTTCTTAAATGATGCTATGAATTTGAAGACGTAACATTCATAAGGCTATAAAAGTTTTTTTCTTTACAAAGATTATGGGTTAACAAAATAACGCGGTTGGGAAACACCTGTAAATGCAACACTTGTGACAAGATGGAAACACGAATCAAAATCTTTCCGTCAAGAAAACCACTTTTCTGTGGTCAGCTAACTGCGTCAAAAACAATCTTAGTCAATGAGTAAGAGGTAAATTAAAACCCAAATGAGAACATTACAATCAATGGGGAAACAAAACTAGGAAAATACAAAACGAAAATAAACAACCAATTCAATTAAGGACAGGGGCAAAATTTACCCCCTTATATTCAAGTTTACCAGGCAGGGATGTTCGGAAAATTATCATAAATAGACCTAGCTACCGAAATATCAAAAGGAAACTTTAATTAACATGACGGAAAACCATTATACACATATTCGAATAAATAAGTTTCTTTCCTCTTCCATAAAAGAAATGCCTCTTCCTCCTCACTCCCTCCTTTTTCTCTTTATCAAGTCACGAAAGCTGAAAAATAGCATTTAATTACTTCTTCTTCATTCATGTCACAAGAGTAAAACATTGGTAGACAAATCATGGTAAATTAACACAATTTCCCCAACTGACCAATGTGTTCCCGCACTGTTTTAACAACACTATAATCTGGAGTGTCCGAGTAATAAAGACACCATTACAAACGCATGAAATCTCCTTTAATGTCGACAAAATTTATCAATTATCTAGTCCTCATGCAATCTACGAAACTATGTTTCGTAGATGTCCGGAAGACGCTGGTTCCGTTACAAATGAAGCAAAGATTAAGGTACATATTTGAAGAGCATTTTATCACAGTCTACTTAATATCCCTAATTGGATAAAGTGGGGACATTAGCTGTCCCAAAGGGACTTGGTTTCTACATTCCGTGCTCACTCGTTAGAAAGTATTCTTTCCGTATAAGATTCATTAACAAGGCTTGATGCAGAAACAACAAGCTTGTGAGACATCAGGAAAACCATGGCTGGTGGCAATTTTGATATATAAAGGACAGATTACATCCTTTCAATGCTAAGGCAAGCTTATATATTTCCGATAGAATGATTTTAATGTGCTTGAAGTCATATCGTAATAATTTCGTTTCCGTACACAATGCGAACAGGATAGACAACGTTGGAAGTTACAAAACACAGTTGGATCAATATATTTTGCATGATATTCTTAAGGTAGATTGTACCTCTGCTAAGTTCCTTGATTTATTCTACACAATAAAGATTTTTTCTGAAGGATAAGTATATCCTGATGCCAAACTGACTTGTTTTGCATGACCTTCCCATGCAAATTTTTGAGCTATTCAAACTTGAAGATGATCATAGCATGAAGGAAAAATGATACAATTTTAAGAATGCAATAATTTAATATCACAGCATAAAGCTATGAGTTGTATATGAAAATGAAACTGAATGATACATATCCAAGATTCATCAAAGAAAACATGGGCAACCCAGGTGATTTTTGGAAATATAAATCTTTTTAGGACAAAACATTCTGAATTTGAACCAGATTTTAATGAGAGTTATCTTTCATAAAAAAAGTCTTTGACCCAGCATGGGTGTATGACGCTCACCTAACTGAACCATGCTACACATCTATTTTGTTCAATTTAGGACTAAAGTGATTCTGTGCCTCTATTCAAATGAAACTCTGGACTAAACTCGGGAGAAAAATTCAATCCGTCAATAATAAAACGGAGAAGAGTTAGCGAACATACTAGAGGTACAATCTACCTTAAATTAAGATTGTTTTTATTGTTACACCCCCCCCCCCCCCCCAAAAAACATTTTATTTGGTATGATTTCATAGAAGTAGTGGTGACGAAACATTTCCTGAAAATGAACTCACAATTATTCTCCGTTTGTATGTAAGAAGGATACATATAAACAAAAACGGCGAAATATGGTCCCCCCTTCCGAAAACATGGAAACGAATATTTTGGCGTTTGATAAGGAAACAATGAACAGCGTAAGATAAATTCTTTTTTAAGTTTTTCAATCGAGAATGGAGTTAAATCAAATTCTAGCAAAAACAATTATTGAATTGGCCTCCAAGTTTTGAGATTTTCAAAGAAATGCGCCAAATATTACGGCGAAATATGGCCACTTGCTCTATCTATATTGTTAATCTAATATAAAGAAACCGAGAAATTAATAGATTTATTGGTTGAAATTATAGTCTTGAACTCGACATTTTCATTTTTGCAACCCCTAACCTTATTAACATCTCCCCAAATATTTGAAAATTCTAAATTTTACTATCAATCAAAAAAAAAAAAAAAAACTCGCTCAATAAGAAAGAATTTCATAAGAAACAAAATAAAATCAAAATGCAAAGAATTTCATAAGAAACAAAAATGCAAAGAATTTCATAAGAAACAAAACAAAATCTACATATGACGTGTAAATTTAGATCTAAAGAGGGACGCCACTGTATTATTGTGACTTCACTGAAAACCATTTTGGCTTTAAGTAACGTTGCTGAGGATTCATTTCCCGAAATGTGCATTTCTGGTACACAGTATTTGAAAATTCGTGTTCTGGGGGGGGGGGGGGGGGGGGGGGGGGGGTTGCATCTGACAGCAGAGTTTCGCCAATATATTTTTTCTTTAAACCTTTTTTAAAGCATACAACAGATAAAAATTATTCCAATGATTATTGAAAAAATCCTTGTGTGTTTGTATGCAGAGCTAGATAAAGTTACCCATGGTAGATTTTCAACACAGAAGCTGAAACTACTTTAAAAATATAACGATAATATATGAATTCCCAATGAAGATTAGATATTAAGTGACCGGGGAGAGTAAGAATCTCATGCTTACTAAAAAAAACCCGTCACTAAGGCCTTGCAGAAAAAGTCAAAATCTGTCAATCTGTCGAAGTCGATGCATCTTTCAAGATTGTGGATGAGATGATATAATAGTGTTTTGTAATTGATAGTATCGTCAATAAAATATTTGCTGTAACAAAGTCAAAGAGGTTGATATTTCCTACTTGTATCCGCTATTGTGACGTCATCATTTATTGCGTTTGACGTCATTTGCTTTACACGGTACACGTCGCCAGCGATCGTCTTAAGTGTGACTTACACGTAGGACTTTACTTCAAGATATTTCGTCCGCTTTATTTTTTCAAAAAGTAAAACAAAAAGTATGACAATCAATTCAGAATGGTTTTAAGTTTTTATTTCAATATCGATTAAACCGTACTTAACGTTCCTTTTGAATTTAACCTGTCCTGAAGTCAACTCAATTTCACTGAGATTTTACAAGTACGCGTAGTGACCTTTGAAAAGAAATCTCAACAACAGTAACGTCTAGACGTACCCGTGCAAGTTACGCGTAGGCAATCTCAATCCTCTCTATAGCTCATCAATATACCCTTGCTTGAGCAGTTTCTCTTCGAGTCGCCCTACCCTCATAACAAAGTGTTACAGTTAAAGCATGCCCTGGAATAGCGTATTAATTGCTATACGATATGAATTAACCATAAGGTGGAAATAGAAATTTGTAATTTTGAAATGTTTGATTCTAATTGTGGAATATTTCTCCTTAGGAAATCGAAATTTATATTTTTGAAGTTGAAGGCGTCACATTAGTCATATATTGAAGTATTTTAGTAGCCATCGTCGACAATAAGATGATTGATATTCAAATATCTAAATATAAGTTACTTTGTGGTATTAAAAATGTCTTTTAGACCAAAATAAATCATTTCATGTTAATCACATGTGACGATTAATATACTCTTGTTGAGTGGGTACGGAAAGCGCTCACCTATCTAGCGTTTCTATATATTGGCTATACTTTAATGTATAAAAGAAAGTAACTGTAGGTGTTTTTTTAACCTCGTCCGTTGACATGGAAATGTTCATATTGTAACATCATTACAAATTCTTTTGGACTATTTTCATAGAAATAAAAGCAAAGCATTTGATGTCTAAAATTATATTAAAAGGACGCGAACATTGACTTCAGACATACAAAAGAAAGAAGCTGACACAATTTTTGTTACATGTAAGGTACATTCGAACATTTATTGTTAATATAATATGTTTAACCCCCACCCCCGCCCACTTTTGCTACGTAAGGATTTATTTTTTCAACGTAGATGTATTCAGGGTAATGTTTAAATCAAATGGTCGTCAAATGTAAGAAGGATAACAAATCTGTTTTGCTTCAAAGATGGTAAACATTCTACTGATTTTGCTGGTCAGTTCTTAGAAAAAGTTGAAAGGTGACAATCCCTCCGTTCACACTTATTCGTCATGTTACTGTTTACTGAAATGAAAGATTCTATTTAAGAAATGAAAGAGACAGCTGCACAAAGTGTTCCATCTCTACCCCCAGAGAGCACACTTCTTTACAACAACAACAAAAAAAAACCAAAACAAAACAAAACAACAAAACAAAACAAACAAAATAACAAAACAAACAAACAAAACAAATGCGGTGCCCCAGACATGTATGTTTCGAAAAGGGAAATCCCCATCAGACGTACTTTTAAAAACTGAAAGTATTCAAAGAAGCCACTTGAACACTCACAAATTTGATTAATGTAAGGTAATAAAATGTATCTACTAAATAAAGTATATACTTAATATGATAAATCATAAACATTTACTTGTACCAACCCTTCTTTAGACCCAAATGAATCGACGAAATACGATAATAAACGTAATCATATACGAATCATATTTAATTGTGGCATATTCAGTTTATATTGAGTCTTTGCCGAAATCAGAGTTATTTCCCATTTGAGACGGTATCTGACGTAAACCATTATGACGTCATGAACATTGTATGGTAATGTCAATTTCATACCGTCATTTCCCAGATTTTGGGGACCGTTTCCATAGAATTTTATGACGTCACAATTAGTGTAGGTCAGAAACCGTCCCAAAGGGGAAGCAAATCTTGTTTTCGAAAATACGGAATAAATTCACTTAATCTTAATAATAACGACATTAATCACGTTGATTTCCAGAGATCTACTATGACCTTATTAGGAGATAATTCAAATATTCATAATACTTTCCGGCTTCCGTAGGATCCTGAGAGATTATAACAAGATTTATAACAAAATAATTGTACTTGGTACGACATAATATAATAGCCGATTAATACCAAAAAGAGGATCATCGGAACTTAAGCCCATCCGTCCGTCATGTATTGAAAATTTTCATGTAGTCAAAGGCTTTGTTAGTTTGTTGCAACAATAGTGAACACGTGGGTATCGTTCCATTCGGCGTCCGTCCGTCTGTTTAATGGTCAAACTTGCACAAAATCGCTTTCAAGCATGCTCGTAACTAAATATATATGCGTTGGCGAGCAAGCATCCTGTGGCCTAACCATTATTTTAGACAAGCTTCGGCGTCAAGGACAAGGTAACATATTCAGGGTCAATCATGTTAATACGTGATGGTATGCATGTACCTGATCTTAAAGGGTCTAGTATTTTATTTATTTTTAATCTTTTGAAATACATATCCTTACACAATTGATATTGTTTATCCACATTTCAACAATCTGCATTGAAGAGTTCTTAACATATACGTCGCAGATAAGTTGTAAACATACATCTTAGACTTGAAGAAATAGCGCAATATCTATCAAACATAAGGACTTTTATTTCCGCGTATGGTGTTGTTAAATTCTTTAAATATTTAAGAGAGGAAGAAATGCTTGATGACAAATACAGTAACGGAAATGATAAAAGTAAATATGTTGTTAGTTCAACTAAAGGCCGCCATCACGATTCGTTGCTACGTCAAATTTTGGTCTTTTCGAAATACAGAGTTACTTCCCATTGGCGCAGGTATCTGACGTCAACGCATTGTGACGTCATCGGTTTTTATGTAAACCAGCATGAAATTCAGGGAAACAGGATTACAAATATGACGTTTCGAAAGGAATTTAATGACGTCACAATGCTTTTACGTCAGATACCTGCACAAATCGAACAAAGACCTGCAAAATCGAAAAGATTGAATTCGTTACAATGTGAAGTCGTTGAAAATTGCGTTTCTGTAATTACAGTTAATGAGAACAAGGGGTGACTTTTTCAAAAAGAATTACCAGAATTAATTCAAGGCCTTTGTTACTTCAAATCCCTTTAGCGAATAAACATCAAAGAAGTACCCATCAGTTATTCCGTCTCAAAGTCAAGAAGGTGAGCAACATCATGAGAATTAGAATTTTTCCATTGAAACAGTTGCAAACTCTGAAATAAACAATATTCCGAAAAGAGACCAGATGCACGGGGGAGAGTCAGCGTTTCCTGTTTACAAGCAACATCCGTACGTAGCAACAGCTTCATGAAAACTTGTAAAACTTGAATATTGTCTCGGTGTACATATTTTTATACATATCAGGTAAAAATATCTTGTTTGGTGATGTTGACAGCCATTCAATTGCAAAAAGGGAAGGCATAACAAAACAATCAAGAGTAAAAGTATCTTCATTTTGGAAAGTAATGGTGGAGTTTTACTGTTTCAGTATGCGCCGGCTCATTCGTGTTCGATTTGAGGTTATCGAGTTTTCGTGTTTGGTCGCGTTTCTTTATCCTTCGCAAAATAATACATTTGTATAAAGTTTTGTACACTTTGGAATTATTGCAAAGCTTTGGAATTATTGCAAAGAGAAAATATTACGATTTCAGAAGATTGCCTAAATATTGTGTACCCTTTACTTAAGCATATAATAATACAATAAATTGAGAGTTAATATATGCAAGTAATATATATAGATATTCAAATCCACTTTATGGTAAAATTTTCTTTATGGACCGTTAAATTCCTTCGAGACCATAATTATGTAACTTAAACTTTTTCATAGGCAGTTTCAAAACTGACAAAGCTGGCAATGTTAATTACATGTCAACATTTTTCCTCTTCCTTTTGTAAAATAAACAAAAACGTCAATTTTTACGATTTTCAACAAACCTTAAACAAGACTTAGATTGGTCATTTGTATGTACTTTATAATCACTCTAATTCAGTGCATGCAATTTATTTAAGGTATCCGTTGTACAAATAAATATCAAGTGTAATATATAGTTAGAATTACGGCATATCTTTACCTAAATATACCATAATGCAACATAAAAGTTGGTTTCCAACATCATAGTTCAACATCCCAACCGCTAACTAAGCAACGGAAACTATCGAGAAACTGCCGGAGATTACCGAGATAGTTTTAACACTATTTAAATGGACGAGATGTCAACGAGATCTCCATTTGTACAATGGATACGTTAATGTATGCATACTAAATGCAGAAGAGTCAATAAGTACTAAGGGTTTATGGTTACATTTGAAGTACTTGTAAGTAGTAAGTGATCTCGCGGTAAGCCGTATTACATAACAAAATCACGACAAAGGGACTACTTAATCAACTCAACAACATAGCCTTGTAGTTACACCTTTCAGTTACATTATGCCTTGTTGTTTGTTGGTCTATTTTATGTTGGAGTTCTGGTACGTTCGTTGTCTTGCAGGTGTGTTCCAATGTACTTAGGGAAACTTTCTCTTGTTGAATTCACCTTATTGAAGTAACCTTTAACTTTGTAACCTTTGTGTCCAGCGTTGTTTGAAAATATTTTGCACTCTGAATTCAGTTGATTTCGCTATTGAGGTGTCTGCATAGCTAAGCTGTCGGAAACTCTTTTTGATGATATCTCTTTGTGTGAAAGGAGACTTTCTGTTGTTGAGGGATTCATAAAAAGCATTGCAAGAATACTGAGCGAAGGGAATGAGAAAAGGAAAGAGCAACGAGACTGACTGAATAAATTTCCGTTTTGCAAAAGAGGGACCGGACCTTCATCACATAGTTTCACATCACTGGCTCAACCTATGTCAGCTACATAAAGAAAATGGAAGGATGTCCAGCATGACCATCCTGAACATACCCAGCGAAACAAACCCACAAAAAAGCGACGCATAAATTACGAACCGCAAAAAAGACGCAACAATATTCACTAGAATATCATACAAAACAATCGAAACAGATGTACAGAAACATCAAACATTAATGACAACACATAAAAGGAAGGAGACCAATATGCACCCGGTAACGACTTTGGACGGCCATCTGCTAATAGCAAATGGTGTAATTATCCGGATTACGTGCGCACAACCCTCCCACTTATCGGATACATCTACCGTTTCAGTTGTAGAAATAGAATAGAATTGCCTCATCAGCTATGAGCTAGAGCCAGTTTTATCTGACATGCTTTGACCAATGTCTCTAATGATTTTAGATAAGCCAAATGACACAGATATTATAAAGTAGCGTATTCATTTAAATGGTACAGTGTATCTATCATTGTCCAATTAACGATCAATTGATATAATACCGTCCGAGCAATCAGCTGACTAAAAGCCTGTGGACTTGGGGACATATATATTAGGTTTTACTATTTGGTCAGACTGGTCCGTAATCGACAATCACAGAGACAATTTTCTATTATTATCTCAAAATGAAAAAAAATGATAGATATAACGAACGAAATAGACAAAATTGATGCTATTTCTGCTTCTATATGTAAAAACAATTATGTCTTTCAAAACAGAGCTTTGAGTTCTTTATCTCTACTTCCTATTTTTAGGTAAATTTTACCTCAACGTCTTTTCAAAATTTGTAAGCTTTTTGATGGTGATTTTTGGAATCTGGTTTCTGTCTTTGAGGGTTTTTTTTACTCTACAGGACAGGTCCTAAGCACGCAATCGGGTCTCGCATCTTGTTTGTATTGTAATTCATGTTAGATCGAGACAACTATCAAATTTGGCAAGTTTTCATGAAACTGTTGCGATGGGTGATGCATGCAAACATACAAAACTCTCCCCGGACACATGGTGTCACTTCGGAATACTATCTTATTATTCCTAGTTTCGCTTCTGTTCCAATGGAATTCGGATGATTTTGACTTGCCTTCTTGACTTTGAGACTGAGTAACTTAAATCTACTTCTTCGATGTTTATTTCATATTGTTTTAGCTTGGTCTATAGACACACAGCCAATTGTGCCTCATATGATATTCATGTGATATTTACACCATTTGCTTATAGCAGATGGCCGTCCTAAGTCGGCGCCGGGTGCACATTGGTCTCCTTCCTTTTATGTGTCATTAATGTTTGATGTTTTTGTACGTCTGTTTCGATTGTTTTGTATGATGTTCTAGTGATTTTTGTCGTGTATTTTTTGTGGTTTGTAGTTTTCTGTATCACTTTCTTGTGGGTTTGTTTCGCTGGGTGGGTGCAGGGTGGTCATGCAGGAGATCATCCCCTTTTCTTTACATGGATTTTACATAACAGTACACATGGAATTTATGTGAAACGAGCACGAACATGATATTTACACAAACATTTTTTTTCATGAAATTCATATGAAGTTTCTGACATGACTTTCATGTAAATTTAATTTCACATGAATAACACATAATTATATTAAAATCATGTGAAATTCGTGTAAAGAAAAAATATGTGAATTTTACATAAATATACATTTTGTATTTCAAATAAATCTTATGTGAAATATTCATGAATTTTGCATGAATTTTCATATGAAATTCACATGATGCTCATTTCACATGAATTTCATGTTAGGCTATGTATATGTTAGTTGGCCCTCTTTGTGTGATTGTTTCCTCACCCTTGTTTTGCTGACTCTCTGATTGTTTGTGTACGAACCAGACTGCGACAAGCAGAATAGATCGCAAAAATGAACTTTCTTCAATAAACATCAGGGGCATTGAGACACGTACACGTACAATCCTAATACCAAACAAAGGAAGGAGTCTCCAACATGACTCGATTGCAGTACCCATAGCAAAACATGGAAACACTCTTAAACAGTGGGCAAAATAATTCTAAACTTAGTTAGTTCATTTTTTAACCCACCCTTTTTTGAAGATACTACCATCGGGTAGGGGGTATTTTACTGAGTTGGGATCAACATCTCTTTTACCTAGGGTACACCTGCGGGGATTTTTTATGACAAAATATTTTCTGCAGGGAAAAAAATTCCTGCAGGAAAAATAAAAATGCTTCATATATCCTTACATGTATATATTTAGAATTTTAAAATTTCACTTTGAGTTTCGCCCCACGGTTTAGACGGAGTACCTAATAATAGATGTTTTCTATATTTAGAAATTTTTCTGAACAGAAATGGTAGAATGACGAGAGTATCTAACATAATGCAATTTTAAAACTGAAATTCAAATCATGATGACAGTTTAATTTGTTGGTCATGTGTCATACAACCATAGGACTTTGTGGTATCATTATGTCATTCAAGTTAATATATTCAAACTTAGAATTTGTTATTTCATCCATCCGCCAGGGATCAATGATCTTAACGATCAAATTAAGCTTTATTTCCGACTTAGCGCGCCCGCTTCTCGCCTGTAAGGTCTCGAGATCGAACCCTCGATACGGCGAAGGGTCTTGTGCGGGAGGGAAATTTTATTCACCCACCTGGTGTCGGAATATTCTCACCTAATACTACGGTTTCTTCCAACCAAAAAAAGAAAAAAAGAAAGAACTTCCAACCCCATAAAAAGAACATGTGAGCCAACATGAGTCATAAATATAAGTTGCATATTAACTATTTCTTAAACGTTGAAAGATAACGGTTTTACTTGAAAAAGGCAGCAACCTGAGTTACTAATAATGGTCATAATGGAGTGTTTATGAGTAGAATAAGTGCAACAGATAATGGCTTTAAAAGTTTAAAATTAGCTAATCAAGATTTTTTACGTTAAACTTTTTATTACGTCTCCAGCATTACCAAAGACACGCAACTTGTGCATGGAGATGAACACAAAACATCTTAGGCTTAATTAGCACGTAATATGGTCATGCAACTTCAATTAAACGTAAAATGTCCTTGACAATGAATGTATTTGTATCCGACATGTATCCATTCAATACAATCAGAATTAGTTAAGATGGGTCAAGTTGGCGCTTATCATACTTTAACAGGAAGACATATTTTATTTGTCAGTTGTAAACACTAATGCCCACTTCCTGCTCTAAGGAGAACAATGGAGAATCCAAGGTCCAAACTCATACTTGATTGATTTGAAAGGAAGAAAGTGACCATCCAGTCTATTTATTGATAACTGTCCATCATTTCCATATATGAAAAAGTACTTCATGTGATGACTCGTTTCTTGATACAAGGAAGTTATTTTACCAAATGACTTACTAAGTTATAAATTCATATTATGTATCTTTGTAACTTTCAGAGTCGTGAGATCAGAAGGCACCGTTTTTCCTTAATATTACGCATATCCGTTAACCATCTCAAGGTTTAAATGCCATTTGAACGAAAATGGTATAAATCACAGTAAGGTATAAGATTTTTCGATATTTTGAAGAAAAAATTATTTTTTGAAAATAATTATCATTACGTTTTACAAATCTGTGTCCTGTGAAAGGAATGAATAAAATGACCATAGTTTGTTAAAGAGTGGTTCTTACAGCTTTTATAGTTTGAAAAGAATATACGAATATGTCCAATATTAATTATGTTATCAATTTTATGTAATTAAACTTTGATTTTTATCAGAACTTTTAATCCTTGGTCGAAAAAAAATTATTCAGTATCCATTCTCCTAACTTTCAAAACTTGAATAAAGTACTAATCAAAGTGCCATTGAATATTAATGCATTATTTCCAATTTACATTATCCTAATTATATATAAATGTAGACGACAATGTTATAATTATATCTGTTTTTTAAGAGCCATTACAACTATTTGACCAAATTAAGTTGAAATCTTTTCCGGACCAAAAAGTATTTGCAAACCCGCGCATGAAAAAAGCACTATAGAATGAATTATACATATATGTAAATTCGAGTCGTTACATCCACTTGTAGTTCCTTTCATGCATTTGCCATAAAATCTCTTTTTCAATCTTTTAACGCAAGAAAGTCATAAATATTGAGAAAAATACCAACAGGAAAATTCCATTTTAAACTATTCAGTGATTAAGTATAGCAGGCATGGACCAACATGAATTACATGTAATGCAAACGCCGATTATCTAGTATGCTACTGTATTTAATTTTCTGAAATCGCGGTATAAAATTGCTCTGTACTTACGTGTAAATGTCCCGTCTCCTTTTCGTTCGATTTCCCCTTCACAAACAGTGCGCAGCTAATGACGATTAGCAAAACTTTCATTTTTCCTCGAAACTTTTTTTCAATTTTTGGACTATCCTTAAATTATTCTTTTCCTTATCCTCGTTCAGCCAGCGCCAACTAAACAATATTTTCTGCAAGTGTTCCCTACAGTTCTTTGGCAATGCTTTTTTGCTAATATCACCTGTGCCAGCTAACTTCTTTCTAACTAGGATAACACTTCATGTTGATTTCTCCCTTTTAAGGCATAAGCAGAAGCAATTAGTTGGTGTGAATTTATATATAAAGTTTACACCCCCTTGTGACTCTTATTGCGCATGAAACTTCACTTCTCCGGCCGATGATTGGTTATTGAGTCAAGTCTTCGATCACAATTCCGAAAAATATTTGTTTTAGGATTTCATAATCAGTTTTTCAATATCGTAAAAATGGACTAGTAGCGTCCCACTGTTGTTAATAATTGAAACAAAGAAACGTATTAACTACTCAGAAATCCCCCGTTTTGTATTATCAGTACTTGAACACTTGACTCCGGAAAAGCTCATTAAAGTATTAAATTTTATTGTTCTGACAAATTTGTTAAATCAACTTGAGCTACCACGATGCGGTGATTTTCTCTTTGCCGCTTTGTTGATATTGATCTATTTCAATATCAGATATTTAATGATGGCAATTTGTTAGCAGACTCAGGACTATATAACTATGATGACTTGATCAGTGCTTTTTCGTCGACGGAATGAATTGGTATTATTACGAAACGACCCTTTAACTCGTTTTATCAGTCCCGACGTTGCTAGGATGGGTCAAAACCATCTGCAGAAGGAAATGAAGAGGAAGCTAAATTAATTTGAAGTTAAATGAAATACTGACTTATAATCTGAATTTAATTAAAACATGTGATATAATGTTACTTTGTAAATAGAGAAACGGTTTCAGCGGTAATGCCTTGTCGTAATTAGGTTTAATAAGTCTGGAATTAAGTCACGTCACTACGTAGACGATCAAATGTGTCGTTTGATTGCTAGAATGTTTTCTGCGGTCTAAGGATCGTATACCAAAATGTGTCAATTTATGTGCTTACAAGTACTTCTGGCGTACGTTTTATGAGACAGAAAAACCCAAATATACAATCATGTACATCTATGCTTTTCGGGTTCATAGAACCTAGCTTTATGAATTCCAAAAGTTGCTTCCTGACCAATATGGCGATACTGTTTTCTTCTGATTTTTGTTCTCTTTTGTTTGTTTGTTTATTTTATGTTAAGAAATAATAATATCACAATTACCTCTACTCTAATAAAAACACAAATGGATAAAGAGTATTGTAACTTTGCAAGGCAAGTTGTTGGATTTCCCACAGCAAATCTGCGCTCTGGATGATATAGATACAGAAATATGTAAATCTCAAATACCCTCTATTTCACAAAAAGATAAACTAAACGAACACGATGAAATGAAAGGGAATGAAGCCTGTAAATAATTGCACTGTGGAACAGTTAAACTTGTTACCCGTCACTGGATATTTAAAGTGTAATTATTAGTAATTCTTCATTCTGGCTCTGTTGCCTGAAAGAGGCTTTATTTTGCCCTTTATTAATTTGAAATCCTATACAATTTTGCTATTTCGAACTTCCAAAAATTGAAAAAAAAATACATTTGCTGTGTCGGCAAATCACTAAATGTCATATTCGTTTAATTACAGAATGATTGGTCAGTATGTTCCATTAAAAACACATGCCTGGTGCATTGAAATTGGTTGGAATTTTTCTTAATAAATTTGATGTAAAGAGTTGGAACACTTCCATATTATCATAAAATAAGCTGCATCATTCTTGAACACTGATAGACAAAAAATATAACAAGTTTAAACTTGGCTCGTACTATTATAACAGATGGTCACATTATTTTAATGTCAAGTTTATCAAATGGAACTCATTTTTCTCAATACATTAGGCATACTAAAAGAATGTCCCAAAATTTCAATTTCAACACCGCTGAGATATTTAAAGATGAAATAAAAATTATTAAGCGTCGGAAACTTGACAGAAACTACTCTTATGGAGTCATCGTTAAGTGATTCACATTATAATCATGGTATAGGTAGTATACACGTAGAATTAGCACACTGCCAACTTTTTACGCTCTGGTCTCAATAAACAAACTGTTCAGTCGCCATCTTGAACCCTGATTAATGCGTGAATTTTGATGTCGAACATGTGACAAAGAGATATGCTTTTTACAATAATAATTTGTTTTGAATTTCACGTCTACAAAAAAAATGGCTTTGTCTATTAATGGATTGCCTCCCTACATCTGGAATTCCAAAGCGTCTAACTTAACAACGAATTGAAGATGCTCTTTTTTTGACGGAGTCAAAATAACCGTTCCTTGTGGCATAAGCTATTTATTTTACGCATTTTCTTGTGTTTTCAAGGAAAAAATATGTAGGAAATCATTCAATGGACCATAGCAGATGATCAACTTATAACAATATAGTGAATAGAGATTGGTCACCGAGATATCCAAAACTAATAGAAATAAAGGTGACACAACTGAATTTACAAATTAAGCTCAATTCGATGTAACGGATACTTTCAAAAGGACACTTGATTCTCCAGGCATACATGCAGATATAGCCCAGACTCAATAGCATTTACAATTTCATAAAAAATGTAATACTTGACCTTAATCATATGACCTTGGATCAAGGAGGTGTGAAACCTTTGGGTCATCAGCACCATCATACTAAAATATGACGTGATCCGATCACGGTTCAAAAGATTAAGCCTGGACATAATACATGTAACAAATACAATTTCATTTAAAATATACTAATTGACCTTGACTTTGGTCACATGACCTTGAGTCAACGTGATGTGAAACCTTTACGTGATAAGCAACAACATACTAAAATATGACGGTGATCTGATAAATAGTTAAAAGAGATACAGCCCCAATGGGATAGCATGTACAATTTCATTAAAATGTACTTAGTAACTTTGACCTTTATCAAATGACCATGGGTCCAGGTGAAACCTTTTGGTCATGACTAAATACATTCTTAAACCTGAAAGCAATCCAGTATGCGGTCCAAGGGATAAAGCCTAAACAAGAATGTATCTACAATTTCATTAAAAATGTAGTAAGTGACCTTGGCCTTGGGTCAAGGTGATGTGAAGCCTTCAGGTCATAAGCAAAAACATACTAAAATATGAAAGTGATCCGGCAAACGGTTCAAGAGATATAGCCCGGACAAGAATGTATGCACAATATCATTAAAAATGCACTAAGTGACCTTGACCTTGGTCACATGACCTTGGGTCAAGTGATGTGAAACCTTCGGGTCACAAGCAACAACATACTTAGATATGAAAGTGATCCAGCAAATGGTTCAAGAGATATAGCTCGTACAGGAATGTATGCATAATGTCATTAGAAAATGCACTAAGTGACCTTGACTTTGGTCACATGACCTTTGGTCATGGTGATGTGAAACCTTTACGTGATAAGCAACAACATACTAAAATATGAAAGTTATCCGGAAAACGGTTCAAGGGATATAGCACGGACTGGAATGTATGTACAGTTTCATTAAAAATGCACTAAGTGACCTTGACCTTGGTCACATGTATGTACAGTTTCATTAAAAATGCACTAAGTGACCTTGACCTTGGTCACATGACCTTGGGTCAGTGTGATGTGAAACCTACGGGTCATAAGCAACAACATACTAAAATATGAAAGTGATCGGGCAAACGGTTCAAGAGATATAGCCCGGACAGGAATGTATGCATAATTTCATTAAAAATGCACTAAGTGACCTTGACCTTGGTCACATGACCTTGGGTCAAGGTGATGTGAAACTTTCGGGTCATAAGCAACAACATACTAAAATATGAAAGTGATCGGGCAAACGGTTCAGGAGATAGCCCGGACACGATGTGTGACAGACGGACAGACAGACGACGAAGGCAAAACCAATATGTCTCCTCCCCGTTGGGGGGAGACATAAATATGACACACCAAACTATAAAAAAAACCCAAAAATATATACAGGAACCAAACAACCTACTGGGTGAACAGAAGTAGAGCTCTAAAGGGTACATTATACAGATTATATGCTTGAAAGAGTAAACATCTGCTGTCAGTTTGCAGCATTCATCTCTTTAGATCAAAACAAAATATTTGAAGTTGAAAGAAGAATTTGTAGCTCATGTGCAATTACATCACTCATATCCGAACCTTGTTTTCCACATTCCTTAACTTGATTAAGGACAACAAGGACAGCTTTCAAACTCAATAAATCTGACTATATCAATAGACAAATTAGTCATTTTTTACAAATTGAAATTAATCTTTCAAATTTCTTACAAATTAATCTTTCAAATTTCTTACAAATTGAATTATTTGTTTTACAGTATATCTATTTATGTTTGTTCCTTTAGTAATTTAGTGAATGAAAGTCAAACAAAAAACTCAAAATGAGGATCCGAAAATCACGAGCAATAGGCAAACAAATTCTTGACTAACAAGTAACTATAGACAAATTTCGCTTCCGTCGCGCAGAAGACATGTCAGATGACACATGTAACAATAGTCTTATGTCGTTCCATTGTGCAGAAGTCAGATCAGATGACACATGTAACTATAGACAAATGTCACTTCCATTGTGCAGAGGACGGATTAGAACACACATATAACTATAGACACATGTCGCTTCCATCGTCAAAAAGACAGATCAGAAGACAAATGTAACTAAAGATATTTTTCCCATTGTGCAGAGGACAGATCAGAAGACACATGTAACTTTAGACACATGCCTTTTCGATCGTGCAGAAGAGAGATCAGAAGACACATGTAACTATAGACACATGTCGCCTTCATTGTGAAGAAGACAGATCAGAAGACAAATGTAACCACAGATACATGATGTTTCCATCGTGCAGAAAACAGATCAGAAGACACATATAACTATAGACAAATGTTACTTCCATTGTGCAGAGGACAGATCAGAAGACACATGAAACTATAGACAAATGTCGCTTCCATCGTACAGAGGCCGGATTAGAACACACATATAACTATAGACACATGTGGCTTCCATCTTGCAGAAGACAGATCAGAAGACACATGAGTGATTGCTGTTGAGATTATCGTCAGGATCTTCTTTGAATCTTTTGTGTCACACTTGTGCCCTTTGCCGTGTAAAAAAGTTCCCCGAGAGGGGTTTGACGGTACACATGTTTTGAATATTTTCCCTGACATGGTCACCATAACACTTTTTATATAGACATAACCTAAGACAGTGCATGTATTTTAGATGTTGTTTTCATTTTCATGCGTGGACATCGACGGCGGGTGCGGCTAGCCAAACAGGGGATGCTTACTCCTCCCGGGCACCCGGTCCCATCTTTAGCTTGCTAGGGGTCAATCGAGCTCAATGCTCAATTTTGTGCTCTGTTGTGAGTGCTGTGGAGATTATCGTCAGGATCTTCTTTCACTCATACGTAATGACAAATATGGATAATGACCATATCCCTGTACACAGCACAAAATCGATAATTCACAAAATCAGAAACCGAAGGCATATAAAATCAGGATAAAACAGGAACCAAAGCAAACAAGCAAAAATCTCCAACATATGAAAAGAAGCGAACTCCTGGTATGGGAGTGAGACTATAGACATGACGTTTCCATCGTGCAGAGAGCAGATCAGAAGGCATACGTAACTATAGACACATGTCGTTTTCATTGTGAAGTGGTCAGATCAGAAGACCGTGTAACTATAGACACATGTCACTTCCATTGTGCAGAAACAGATCAGAAGACTGATGTAATATGATCTGTCTTCAATGATGATATCATTTACGTAAATATATTGCGGAAGTAAAATTGTTGGAGGCAAAAGATCTTGAAAGTTGGAGCTGAATTATTTATTCATCTTCATTGAATAAACCTAATGAGGTGTGATTTCTTAACGCCGAATGTGCGATATGATGATATTCTTTTATCACGATCCTTTGTCAAAATATCATGTTCATACCTTTTTTATATTTGTCTGTCAATGATTCGTTCCCCGGACGAAAAAGAATTTCAAAACGTCTCTCGCCTTATTATCTAATAACAGAAGAGTTTTGAATTTTTGGTATTTGTCTGTTAATGAATTTTCTTATATTTGTCATTAAATTGTTCCCTGGATGAAAGGAATTTCAAAACGCCTTGCGCCCTATTATCTAACAATAGAAGTCTTTTGAATGTTTGGTTTCTAGAACTAAAATGTCTTTCTCTAGTGAAAGAAGATATATTAAGCTCTTTTAAATTTATTAAATTGCCTTTATCAAATTTTCAGAACTAGGTGCATGCAAACCTTTTCATTTGTTCTATGTAATAAATAAAAGAAAGATCCGTTGTAATGATATCAATAACAAAAAACACTATAAATGTGGGATGAAAATGACAAGAACACAAGAGCACAAGACAAATAATGAGAAAGAAACGTGATTATATGAAGTGACTGCAGTTGTAGAAAAAATCTTCTACGTCTGCCTAATATATAAGCTTGCAGACTATCCAAAATTTGTCAAGAAAAGTACGACTTCTGTAAATTTGGATGTACTTTCAAAATGATATATGTCGAGTAACTTAGAAAAAATCTTTATTATTTTTTCCTAGACGTATCGATGTGTCTCTTATAGGGGTGAATCTATAATCATCCTTCTTCATAGACAGATCTGCTATAAACTATAAAAAGCGACTCTCTGATCGGCTGATAACGTCACCGACGCTCCTGGATAAATCCTCGTATACCACGGTCTATAAATAGACTGGAATCCCCCCTAAACGTCTGCAAATGGCGACATTATTTATTTTGAATTACATATGAAATTATAGAATAAAACAGTTATGGATTTTTATTTTCAGTATATATGATGTAATATTGACTTACTATGGAAATATCACATCATATACACTAAGTTAAAAATCCATAATTGTGTAATAGCCAATGCGAAAAGATTTGAATAAAAACCATTAATACATATCAATAAGAGAACACAGATTTGAAGGAAAAGAACAAATTGAATATCAAATACACTTAATTAGATTTTTCTTTCTTTTAGAGGGCAGTCTTATTTTTTCTGTGAAACAGCAGAGGAGGAAAATATTCTATCTATGAAACAATTTGTAAACCGCCAAATGGTCTATATAGTTGATTGAACAATATGGCGTCATAAGCAATGTCCCAAATCTCTGATTGCCTCTTTAACAATATGGTGTCATAAGCAATGTCCCAAATCTCTGATTGGCTCTTTAACGATATGGCGTCATAAGCAATGACCCATATCTTTGATTTGTATGTCAGGATGTATAAGTCCGCCAAAATGTACGCTCTCGGTCATTTGGCGGTTCAAATTTTTTGCTATGGTGAAATTTTCACTTGGTTCTTATAGTTTATAGTTTCTTGCCTTTTCCTGATACACTCGAAGCTCTACGCTGCGCATTCGTGTCACATTCATACCAATGTCACCACGCAAGAAGGAAGTGACAAAAATATGACACGAGAAATAATCTCTTTCCTATAAATGTGCCTTCATAAAGGGCGGCCATCTTTAGAGTAATATTCCCTCTCTTTCAAAAGCAAAATAGAATTTCCATCCATCTATCGATGTCGATAACCAGAAAAGTAATACTCTATATGATACTTCAATTGTTTAGTCTATGCAATTCTTTTATGTAATGACGTATCCACTTCCGCTCAATTTTATATCATTTAATTTCCATTGTCATTTTCAAGAAACGAAGATTCTGATTGGCTGAGAAATTTTGTTGATACATCGATCAACACAATTTTTCACGGAAGTCTATTTATAGCACTATTTTTAGAACTGGGGGGTTCCCTCAAACACAAATGAACTCGTTGCTGAAAATACAATTTGTTGATGTTTGCTTATCACTTCAAGGGTATCATTTCTTTTCTACTTACTCAAAAATTAACAGTGCATGTAGAATTTGCTCAAACTGGTCCTTATTCCAAAGATATAGAGGGACGATCGTTCGCTGTTTGAATCATGGCGGCTGCCATAACTTGTTTTGGCATGCGTAACAATGCGAAACCTTCCGAATTACGAAATATAGTGCGGTGATTGATTGTTTTTAGATCCAAGAAAACAGTTTGTTTTCCATAATTAAATGATAAGAAATGAATCTTATATTTTTTCTGTTGATGCAGGTATCACCCGAAAAATTGGACAGAAAACTTTTGCATCAACGCGCTACGCGCATTGATGCAGTTTTCTGTCCTATTTTTCGGGTGATACCTGCATCAACAGAAAAAATATAAGATTCATTTCTTAAAACCAAACAAATGAAATCACGGACATAGAGACATGAAAAAAATGAAATTTAGTTATTGTCGTAAAGTTGAATAAAAGGAAATCTGATCCTGGTCGCGAACCTAAAACATTGACGAACATGATCACGATATTGTTATAAATATATATATTGAAGATAATTAGTATGTGTTAAACTAGGTAACTTCATCATCTATTTTAATGTATATTTCTGCTTTCTTATACTAGTATTGATAATTTGCCTTTTTATTCTAAAGAAATCAGAATTATGCCATCTTATTTTTTCTGTGAAACAGCAGAAGAGGAAAATATTCTATCTATGAAACAATTTATAAACCGCCAAATGAATTATGCCATCATCACCAAACAAGAAATATTTACCTTATATGTACATCAAGAAAATCTGAATCACCGAATTTGACAAGTTTTCATGGAGCTATTGCGACGGGTGTTGTATGCAATCAGGAGACACTGACTCTGCCCGGGCACCTGGTCTCACTTCGGAATGTTGACAGTTCATTCCGGGGTTTGAGGAAATTCTAATGATTGTGCCTTGCCTTCTCGAATTTGAGACTGAATGACTGATGGATGCTTCTTTGATGATTATTTCAAGTAGTAGTGCTTAAAAACATTTGTTGAAAATCGAAATAATGTGTCTATTGGAAAATATTTGATAGTGTTTGCCAACACCCGCATTCCTTCTCAGTGTCAGTCAGGGTACGATGCATGGGAAGCTGCTAGTCCAAATCAGTAGAGAGCAAAAGTCTCATTTGATGAATTCACCTCTGTACCTTATATCAGCCCTTATTCTTTGGCTTATTTCAAGTTTACAACGTTATATGACTTCAAATTCATACAATTTTTAAGAAAAATAAATCTGCAGTATGGAACAGACACTCTACAAAATGCTTAATTTTCGTAAAATCAGCATAGGCTTTAAGACAACCTTGAGACAATTTTCAATGCTGCGTAAATTGATTCAACCTACAGCAACGGCGTGGTCAAGTACCGGAAGCATTTGCAGATACATGTTTGAGTTCCAATCAGATAAAAAAGAATCAAATACCTCCGTAACGGGATTAACGTTGAATGTCAACGACATCGAAGCTCAGGAGAATTCTACCCCCGTTTGGTTTTCAGCATATCATACCATTATCTTTACAGTGGTGTCCAAAACAACTGTAAATCTTTCTTTAATGTATACTAGTTCAAAACTTTAAGTAATTCTAGAATGCAAATGATTAATAAATCAAGATAAGGATGTCAGAATGTCTATGAATAAATCGTTTGTCTGGCTCTGTGGACTATATTTTCATCCATGAAATATATTTCATTTATTTACTTGATCAAACGTAATAAAGGGTTGGCTTCAAATAAGCAATGCTGATGTACACATATTTATAAAATGTTTTGCCAATGAGAGCTAAACTCGCAGCAATTCATGAAATGCATGTGTCATCTGCGAAAAAAAGAGACAATTACGAGGCAATATAAGGCTTGACAGACACTCGTACAGAATGACATACAAATAGAGGGACGGACGACATGATCCCGAAATGAAGCACAAAAGAATATTATTCATTAATTATCAGTTCGTTTTTTACTTGAATTGTATTTCAATATAAAGTCGTGTTGTTTGTCCAAAGCAATCATTCACCTTCAAAATTAATCAAATATAGTCTTCATGTCGTTTAAAAGACACTGTATGATAATAAGATACAGAGGAGATGAAATGAGATGTAGCTGTAACTCTTTGTATTGTAATTCTTTGCTTCTTTGTCTATTCCTTTAAAATCACGGTAGCATATCACGTGACAGCAAATAATCTCTAGCCCGGGAATTCCCTCTGTTCAAACAGTACATGTAAATACTGTCTAAATCTACTTTATATGAATTTATTTTAGGTCTATCGTACGAGTATCATTCTCATGTATATGATGGTAATCAATTCTGGTCAAGAATAGAATTATATTCATAAAACACTTCAACAGAAAAGTTTGTTCATTTACGTGCACCATATCATAAAATGTAAACAAAGTTTTGAAAAAAAAATGTGTTGAAGTGTTCTCTGAATATACCTCTATTCTTTACCAGAAAAGATTACCAGCATATAGATGATAGTGATGCTCATCTGATAGGCTTAAAATAGTTTCCTATAAAGTAGATTTAGACAGTATTTACCAAATTTAATCGAAGGGGATTCCCGGGCTAGAGATTATTTGCATACCAAGTGATACGCTACTGTGGAAATCTTAAATTTAATTCTTAGATTTGGTTTTATGAACATTTTGTTTTTCATTAATTGCTCTTTGCAAATTCTGATAAAAGGGACAGCCCTTTGTTAATGTAGCAAGATTCAAACACTTTCATCATCTGCATACATTATTTTTGCCTTTCATTTTATGTTAGACTAAGCAAGATAATACATTTTACATGCTTAGAAGAACAAATGTCAATTTCTTTACATCCTTACATTTAAGGGCATGTTTTAAGTGGGTCAAATGAAAGATTTATGTCCTTGAATTTAATTCCCATGGTGATTCGGCTGTAAGAACGATTAAAGCAATGATAGAATGTTTCCTCGCTTAGAAATCACTTATTGAATGAATAATTTGGGATCATCGAAAGTAGTACTTGGATAAATCTATACATGATAAAAGAAGAGAATTAAGAAGAATGTTCTACTTGAAATAAGACAATGACCATGGTCATTGCGATCATTCTAGTTAAATTTTGCGAGTAAAGTGTCTTTTGAACGTTTATCTTTGAGTATTTACTAGAAGGGAGGGGATCACCAACAAGACCCTGTTGCAGCACCAACAACAAAACACCAGAACACACGATGCAAACACACAAAAGACGAGCACAGTATGAGACGAAAAAGAGACATACGACATGTAAGCGTGTATAAGTATTGACGATGTTTATTATGTATTGCAATCTTCCAGCTGTGTTCCGCTGTGGTTATTGCAGGCTTGTCTTATTGGAGATATTATTTATACATGTCGCACATATCAAACAAATGCGTCTCGTACATACCAATAGAGTCAGTTACTTTGAATTTGAAGACGTTTAACATTTGTGCAACTTGGTGAGTGCCACCGCTGGTGGGCCAAGGGCACATGTAGCCAAGTTCGAACAACTTTGGTTGATCGTTTCTTCAACGCATTCGAAAATTTATGTTGATTTCGAAAACGTGGGTCATGTAGCATCATATCCCACCCATCCATAATAAGTGTTAAAAGAGTCGAAATTCAAAAGCATAATTATTTGTCTATTACTCCATCCTTTTTAAAATAGATATTAAATTGCTCACATAAATTCAGTTTCATTATGGCAGACCTTGCAATTATTTTTGACAGTTATGTATTTGAATACGTAGTCAAAATACATTGCGCAAATAATGCAGATAATGGTTCTATGCGTTTTTTTGTAGTCAGTGTCACAACCAACGAGGGTGTGGTATTTTTTTAAAGGCGCTTTGACAATAACGATGATTTCAGACTTGATGGTTTCATAATAACACGGAAGTGTTCAAACTCTATGCCTTCATGAAAAAATTCCAAACCAATTTTTCTACACCAGACACGTGTTTCGAATATTAAATTCTCATCAGTGATGCTTCCAGCGGAGCCACCAAAATTCATTTCAGTAGCGCCCTCTTTTATGTTTTGAATTTAGATTTGTACATTTACTTTACAGAGAGTGCGCGGCTCAAAATTTCCTGTACGGTCGATTGAGTAGGATATCCAAATAAAAAATATGTACAAAATAGCATTGGAGGGATGGTGCTAAGATGTTAACTCCTTTAATTTCGGTGATAAGTTATTAATATTTTCGCTATCTTTGAATCCATGTTTGTTTGACATACTATTTTATTTAGCCTCGGACTAGTTAAAGCCAATCGTAATGCGTAAATCGCTTCACGTGCACACCGTCTAAATTTCTATAGACCGTCAGTAAATCAAAATTTTACAGCAATGGCGGATGTACCTGTGAGAGGAGTCATGGAACTGCAATTTTCTTAATAATATGACATGCTGTCTTTAATTTTATTCAAAATAAAACGATATACCATGTTTCTTGTATCGTTAATTATAAAAATAAAATAGTTCGGGCACGTGTTGTGCCAGTGATCGCAGTAGCTCCCGTTTGACAGTATATGACGTATCTATGTAAACACTACAAAATGGCGAGCGGTAGCAGTCTGTTTGCGCAGATTACGGAAGAAGAGCGCGATTAAGCTAAATTCAGACAAACTCTCAAGACCAACAAAACCGCATTGAAGGTTTTCAAAGAATACCTGTCGGAAAGTGGTAAAACTGTCGAATTTGAGCAGTTTTACGGTTTGAAATTGGACGAGTGTCTAGTACACTTTTACATGGATCTACGTAAAGGCGATGATTCTTACTACAAAGCTTACTCACTGGAAAGCGTTCGGCATTAATCGACATCTTAGGTATTAATCATTTATTAGAAAAACGGACATCAACAAGGATTCGGCGTTTATCGATAGTAACACTTGCTTAAAAGCTGTGCTGGCCGAAACTGGAAACTGAAATTGGAAAGGGACACATTGAACACTATACCATCACCACGGAAGATGACCTACAGACTTTGTATACTAGCACTTATTTATCAATAACCACAAAGCACAAAGCACAGTTTGATGTTCGTATGTTTTTCTGTCGCCGAGGAAATGAAAATATGCACGGGGTGACAAAGGAAACTTTCAAAGTTTTAACCGACGAGAATTCTGGTAGAGCGTTTGTCGAGAAAGTTGATGATGAAGCTACAGACTGGACAAATAGTATTCTTCTGGAATAATGCCAGAACTATCAGGTCAGTAATCGACTGTTATCATGTAGACAGGGTGTAAAATAAGGATCAACGTCGTCTTTCTTTAAGTCAATAACAAGTTACTTTTTTCAATGAATACATTATTATTTTTTGATTAAGATGAACACGGATGTTTTCATTTTCTATTTTCAGGATCCAATTTCTGCCCAGTTCTGTCATATGAGATGTATGTGTCAAAGCTTCAGCTAGCCTGTTCGGAGTAAGTAATAAGAAAACGAATGCTTTGTAGAATTTCTGAACATAATAATTTTTTTGTGATTTTATGAAATTCAGCTTCATCGATACTGATTTCAAAATTGTATTATGTTTTGCACAGACTGAGGCAGCGTCCGTTGGATAGTTTTCTGGATTCAGAGCAAGTTTGGTACTGTAATTGTCCACTTAGAGAGAAGAGACTCAGCACATTTCTAAGTTTCCTGAGCACGTCGGCTAAGCTCTCCAAAATATACACGAATCATTCTATTAGAGCTACCAGTGCGTCGATTTTGTCTAAATGCATGTATGGACCGTCACAAGTTATAGCAGTCACTGGCAAAAAGTCTGTTCAAAGCTTTAGTGTCTACCAGCGAGTAAGTGATGAAGAAAAATCATAATGGGCGAGTCGCTAACTGAAAATATGTTACCTGCAGTTGGTTAGCTAGCCTTACCAAGTACGGAAAAACGTGCCATAATGCCAAATATGGAGAAATGTGCCATCATGCCAAGTTCATCATCTTTACAACCACTACGAGAAACCCAAAATTACGAATTGTCGGGTGTTGATATGCAGCAGTTATTTGATGATTTTGATACGAATATGCAGTGTACCCAGAACCAAGTGAGTTGCCAAGTCCAACAGTCTCAGCCGGTATTTTTCTCGCAACTGTTCAGTAACAATCAACAACTTGACAATAAATCAGAAGTGAGACTTGAGAATAAATAACTTAATATTCATAACAAAGTTTGATATCAAAAAGCAATCGTGCTACGTCTTTCGGTATATTTTTGGACGTAATAATTTTTAAACTCTTTAGCCATATTACAGTGTTTAGATTGAAGATCACTAACGAGGGTTAAGTACCCCCAAAACGTGCGTGTTTAGTCCATGCCGCAAATTCATCTGTTCTTAAATGATGCTATTGAATTTGAAGACTTAACATTAGTAACATAAAGGAGGGTAAGTTCCGACAATTTCCCTCGCAAATATGATTTTTTTTTAATATGATTGTCTAGATTTAGTTATTCTTTTAAAATGGAATATATTGTTCGCCTTGTTTTATCCTGTTATAACACTGACAAACATATTTGAATTCTTCCCTGAACATAATTTAGAAAATTATACTTAATGTAAGGGGCATCGATTTACACACCATTATCCTTAAATGATTCTTATGTTATTTTTTTACTCTAGATGTCTCTCTATATATATCTCTATATATCCAATAAAATTGAGAATATCACATTTTGATCAGTTTTCTTTATTCTGTAAGCGCTTTCGCCTTGCGGCTCTTCAGACAGAATATTGTAGCTAAGTTATTGTCTATTGTGACGTCACGCTATTGTATATTGCGTGACGCTTTGCTTATCATAATATAATGATTCTTAGTTCGGCAAAAAGTTTTTTCCCGATTCTACAACAATCACAGAACATGAAAAATCTTATAAAAGAATCAGAAATAATAAATAGTCGCATCCAAGCACCAAATCTTAAACGCTTATTAACCAGGGCAAAGTACGAGACGTCGAGCTCAAAAAGCGTTCAAAAATGCGGTGATCCAAGATGTGGAACATGCGAAATTATCGAGGAAGGAAGTTCGAAATATTAAAATCCGGCCATACTCTAAGACCAAATGACCGCATGAACTGCAAATCACATAACTTAATCTACTGTGCAACATGTCCTACGTGCAATGACTTTTATATTGGACAAACTGGTAGATTAAAAGATCGAGTCCGAGTACACAAACAGCAAATTAAGGATCCGTCCATCAGGAACACCCCGTGCTCAAAACATTTCGATGAATGCGGTAAAGGGAGATTTAAAATATTTCCCTTCTATAAAATGAAAAACAATGACGAAAATTTTCGTTGTGCGAAAGAAGATTACTTTATTGAACTTTTTAAACCACCCCTTAACAGAAAATAATGTAAACGCAAGCATCATTATATCATGATAAGCAAAGCGTCACGCAATATACAATAGCGTGACGTCACAATAGACAATAACTTAGCTACAATATTCTGTCTGAAGAGCCGCAAGGCGAAAGCGCTTACGGAATAAAGAAAACTGATCGAAAAATGTGATATTCTCAATTTTATTGGATTTATTTACTCTGTGCCAAAGAATTTATTAATACTACACATCTCTATATATATTCACGTGTAATAATAAAATGTGGAATATAATGTCGCTTTTTGTGGTGCTGTAACATTTTTCTATATTCATATATTTATATTGCCTTCTCGACCTTGAAACTGTTAGGTACTTCTTTAATGTTTATTCACTCACTTTTGGAACTTATTGTTATTTCACACATGTGAACCTATGATAAATTCTGTTCTTACGCTGAACTCTGTGGAGATTGTTCATAAGACAGAGTTGTCCTTCGTGATTTAATGGCGCTGTGTCATGGTCTCCGTTAGCTTACCCGCTTTCTATTTGTGAGAATATGTTCGGCTGTTTCCACTGTTGAGAATAATCTCCCTATCTTTGTTTGCTTCATATTTAATGAAATATGTCTGTCTATTGCAATTGATTGCGAATGTTGTGATTCTGTTTTGGGGTATTGTTTTGGACTCTCACTCACTGATGAATTTACTCGTTTGTGTAACGGAGAACCTGGACTACCGGATTCTAAGGGATGGACAACCTTTAAATACTATTGATCAAAATGCGATACACATAAATGGACATGAGACCATGGCTAGACTTAACCGAGATACTGACAGCTTAATTCTAACTTTTCAGTCATGTATCCCATTAGGAAACATCAAAGTGACTTCTAATTAAATCTTCAATAAAATTATTTGTTTCCGCTGTCATATGATAGTTGTAGATGCAAACATTAATACTGAACCCAATGGCAAATCGGTACATATACCAAGTCTTAATTGATACATGTACACTGTATGGATGACTACATGTATGATAAAACATGATAAATCTGTACACCACTAAACCACAGGTTGCTCAATGATAAACTTTGCGATTTTCTTTATAAGAAAAAAGCATCATACACGATCCGTAACATTTTCTATCATTGAAAATTAACGTATGGAGATCTTTCTGGTGTCTTGTCCATGCTAAAAACAGTGTTAAAATTATCTATTTGATGATATTCTGTCATAGACAATTTGAACCATCCAACCGAAGATTGTACTCTATGTCTTCCGAAACAGAAGTAACCGGATATGACAGTTCTACCGAACTGAAGCGGCGAGTGTTGCATGCAAGCAGGAGATGCTTACTCTTCCTGGGCACCTGGTCTCACTCCCATATCGGGAGTTCGCTTCTTTTCATATGGTGGAGGTTTTTGTTTGTTTGCTTTGGTTCCTGTTTTATCCTGATTATGTATCCCTTCGGATTCTGATTTTCTGAATTATCGATTTTGTGCTGTATACAGGGATATGGTCATCATCCAAATTTGTCATTTCACTCACTTAATTGAGAATCTTGAATAACGGATTCTAAGGGATGGGCAACCTTTAAACACTATTGATCACAGAGCGATACACATAAATGGACACGAGACCATGGCTAGACTTAAGGTGGGTCCCTACTCGTGAATTTAACAGATGAATTTTGTATTTTAAGGTTATTTTCTATACATAATAGTCAAAATGACATAATGAACACAGACATAGATAGGTAATTTTGTTTTCATTAAAGATACAGTACATTAAAGAAGGGTACCCTAACACTTAAAAATTGAGAAATATCAAATATCCATCATATGCTTTTGAACCCTCCAAATTCAGTTATGATACGAATATGTTTATTTGTTTTGTTTTATTTTATGATAACAAGTCATATAGAAGAAATACAAGACATAAAATGATATTGTAACATAAATCTAAGTATGATATATCTCCAAACATTAGGGTACCTCCTTATAATTTCATAACATTTTTGACCAAGAATATGTACTAAATCCAACTTTTTGCATAAAAAAACAGATGAATTTTTTTCATTTTGTAATATTTAATAAAATTATGTATGTAGATGAAGAAAAAATCACATACAGGTACACAGTTTTTGAAATGATCAAGGTATGGCTCCAAACATAGGGGTACCCCCCTATAATGTTATCATATTTTCGACAAATGATATATAGTATATCACATTTTTGTGCAAAAAAACAACAGATGGAATTTCTTCAAATTGGATCATTTTATACGATTATGTATATAGATGGTGAAAAAATCGCAAACAGGTATACAATTTTTTAAATGATCAAAATATGGCTACAAACATAAGGGTACCCCCTTATAATTTCATCACATTTTCAACTAAGAAATTATTCTATATGATTAGTGTGGACATTGATAGATTGCACCATCTTTTGCTTCTTTTGGCATTTAAGATCTTCTGTCTATGTTTTTCAATGTTTTCAATTCGATAACTCGTCCCTCACCAGCCATTGTAAACCGTTATACGCAGACTGTTGCATATAAGGAAAAACCTATAACGGTTCGAGTAGGGAGCCACCTTAAATGAGATACTGACAGCTTAATTCTATCTTTTCAGTCATGTATCCCATTAGGAAACATCAAAGTGACCTCTAATTAAATCTTCAATAAAATTATTTGTTTCCGCTGTCACATGATAGTTGTAGATGCAAACATTAATACTGAACACAGTGGCAGATCGGTACATGTACCAAGTCTTAATTGATACATGTACTCTGTATGGATGACTACATGTATGATAAAACATGATAAATCTGTACACCACTAAACCACAGGTTACTCAATGATAAACTTTTGCGATTTTCTTTATAACGCAAAAAGTCATCATACACGATCCGTAACATTTTCTATCATTAAAAATCAACGTATGGAGATCTTGCTGACGTCTCGTCCATTTTAAAAACAGTGTTAAAATTTTCTCGGTAATCTTCGGCAGTGTCTCGATAGTTTCCGTGGCTTGAGCGAAGGTCGGCATGTTGGCCTTTGATGATAGAAACCACTTTTATGTTGAGTTAGGTATATTTAGGTGAGAATACATATATGCCATGATTCTAACTATATAATGCACTTAATATTTATTTGTACAACGGATGCCTTATGTGTAACTAAAACCAACGTACGGGAATAAGAATATATTAAGGTTCACACGTAGCACTACATCTGCTTTTTATCATTGTCGCTGTATTTTGAATTAAGGCGTGGAAAAAGTAAACTCTATTAAATCGTATATTATGTAGGTAACTGGGATGGTCTTTTGAATTCATTTTTGGTCCCTTTTACTTGGAAACTATGCTTGCATTAGATTAGCACGACGCGTTTTAACAGCGTCACCTACAATGCATTCTACAATGCCTTCTGCACTTGCAATGAAGATAGTTCATTAGATATGTTGTACTTCGTGCTTCTGCCGGGCTTGTGTCGTTGCCTCTGTCTGTGTGTCCTATTTTCTTTTCGCGTGGATCTGTTTTGTATTTTTTCAAACATTCAGAAGCCTTCCGATTGTGGTTTTTGGAATATACCGCAATTTCGACTTTTGTGTTATTCTGTTTATATACGTGTCACCATCTTAATTCTCCTCATATCCCCTATCATATCGTTTAAATGTATCAGATAGGGAGAAAAGGAAGATAAAATATTTGCAGATCATGGACCGCGGATTGATTTCTTGACGATTCATGATGAAGCTAATCCTATTAATTTCTTGTATATGGGTTCTCATAATTAATCATCACTGCCAATAGTTTAATCAGTATAAACAAACTTAACCCTGGAATCATCAAGGTAACGTCGGTCGTGTTGACTTTACCGTTGACTCCTATAATCAGCCTAGCGGAGAAACCATTCAAATTGCCGCATCAATCAAAGTCAGGCAAAAACGGTAGTCAAGGCATGTAAAATTGAAGAGCTAAGCAAAATACAAGTTTACATTACGTGAGTCCTTGGATCATAATTGTTTTTATTCCGTACTTTTTTGTTTTGAGAAATGGAAAGAACTTTGAGCAATTAGTTACATAGTGCAATTTTTGACGTGCTAAAGCATCATCGAAAACAACCCCTTTAAATACCACCTTGCACTGGTCACTGCGGAACACAAACGCAGGATTGCAACAGACTATACACATGAATAAATCAGAGGCAACAAACAACGGGGAAAGTTAGACACAGCCAAACCTACATCAAATTTATAAAAAAAAGAATCAGAGGAAATTCAAAGAAGCATTAATTTAATGGTAACACATAAATGAATGGAAACCAATGTCTAGTCATCGAGAGGAGATGTGAGGATATCCGGATAACATGAGCTCGACCCTTATTCAGATACAAAGCGGTCTTCCAACACACATATACACACCATTTTCTCCTCTATGACAAATATGGATAATGACCATATCCCTGTATACAACACAAAATCGATAATTCAAAAATCAGAAACCGAAGGCATAGAAAATCAGGACAAAACAGGAACCAAAGCAAACAAACAAAAACCTCCACCATATGAAAAGAAGCGAACTCCCGATATGGGAGTGAGACCAGGTGCCCAGGAAGAGTAAGCATCTCCTGCTTGCATGCAACACCCGTCGCTTCAATTCGGTAGAACTGTCACATCCGGTTACTTCCATTTTGGAAGATATAGAGTACAATCTTTGGTTGGATGGTTCAAATGGTCTATGACAGAATATCATCCACCATTCTTGAGAGTGGAACATCATAGTGTATGGCGAGTTCCCCATATCGACCGTAGAACTTCCTCAGTGACGATGTTAGTCGGTCACAAACATATCCCTGGTTGAGAAGCTTATCTGAAAGACGCCTAGCTCTCAGAACAAAATCCGTATATTTGGTACTTGTTCTGGCATAGCGTATCAACTGAGATATGAACACGCCATAAGCAGGCGATGAAGGGATGTTGCTACTCAGAAAAGGAAAGTTTGTAATGCTGAAATTGAAGTCGTCACGTTTGTCATAGAGTGAGGTGTTCATGTGACCATCAGTGTCGTAGGACAACATTATGTCCAAATAGGATGCTGAATTATTTGTCTCTGTGGTTTCTTTGACTTCAAGCTCCGAAGGATAGATACTGCTCAGGTAATCCGCGAATTTTGGATTATTGATGGACAACACATCGTCTATGTATCTGTAAGTGAAGTTGAAGTCAGAAGCTAAGTATCTTTTCCCTTCAGAGACCAAAGATTGAATGAATTCAGCTTCGTACGAGTAAAGGAAAATGTCGGCAAGGAGTGGGGCACAATTGGTCCCCATTGGAATTCCGACAATTTGCTGGAAGACCTTTCCTCCAAACACCACAAAAATGTTGTCGATCAGAAAGTTTAACATCTGAATAATGTCTGTTTCAGTGTACTTATTTTCAGAATCGGACTTTTCTTTTACAAAGTAGGTTTTGTCATAGTTAACAACAATAAATTTGTATTTGCGATTACCGTTCTTACTTGTAAACGCATTACTTATCATTTTTGCGAGTCTTTCTTTCAATTTAGAATGTGGAATTGTAGTGTAAAGTGTCGAAAAATCAAAGGCTTTGATCGAATGGACTCTACTAAAATGAGTGGATTTCAGATGTTCTAAAAGTTCCTTCGAATTCTTTAAAATCCACATCTGGTTGATACCACTACGAGAATACACTGTCGAACAATATTTTTGAAGCCCAGATTTGATTTCAGATAAAACTTTGGTGAGTAAGATCGATACAGATTTGGTAGAACATTTTGAGGAACCAGCGATGAAACGTTGTTTGTATTGATTCTTATGCATTTTAGGTATGCAGTATAAGTATGGTAAATCTAAATCTAAATTGGTAGTGTCGAAGCCAAGGAAGTAAGAGCTGATTTGTGGTTATCTATTATTTCAGAGGCAGAAAGGTTTGTTGGGGTGTAAGTGGGGTTTCCAGGTGTCGAATTCAAACCCAACTCTTTAACTAGACTGTCGAAATAGTACTTTTTGCAAGTAAATGTGTAATTATTTGAGGCTTTGTCCGCTGGTGTGATGACATAATGTTCTTTGAGGTAGGTGAGCTCTGTGATAACATCAGGGTCTTTAAATATAGACACGAATCTGGAGTTCACAGTTGATTTTAATCGGTTAATTCTAGATAAAAGTAACCCTCTGATTGATTTTATGTAAGGTGGTATCTCATACAATGGCAAGACAGTAGAACAGAGGAGCTTGTGTATGAAAAAGACAAATATAGAAATCAAAGGAATTGGATGTACAGATGGTATTCGTGTTCTGCTTACAGAAACGAGCTCATTATAAATCACTCGAGTGACCACCATACTTTAAGATAGGACGGAACATTGATGAGGGCATAGTCTTTTCTGACGAAATTTTTATTACGCCCGTCATTGAATCCCGTCGTTACAATGTACAATTTGTCAGTATGCAATGTGGGCGTTTAACGTCTAATACATAACGTGTTCTAAAGTAAGATATTTCGACATCAAAAGGCCTAATATGGATTAGCAAATCTTTTCAAAAATGTTAAACTTTTTCAAATTCAATAGCACCATATAAAACAGATAAATATGCAGCATGGACCAGATACTTGACCCTCGTCAGTGATCCCCAATCTAAACAATGTAATATGGCCGAAAAGCGTGAAAGTTATTACGTCCAAAAATGTACCGAAAGACTTAGCAGGATGAATGGATATGATGCTACAGGACCCATGTTTTAGGAATTTCAAGAATCTTTGCTAACAGAAATTTCGAATGCGTTAAAGAAACGATCGACCAAAGTTGATCAAACTTGACTACATGTGCCCTCGGGGACCTCTGATCCCACAGCAGTGACACTCACCAAGTGGTAAAATGTTAGACTTCTTCAAATCCAATAGCATCATTTTAGAAAAGATACAATTGCAGCATGGGAAACACATGCACATTTCGGGTACTTAACCCTCGTCAATGATCCTTAATCTAAACAGTCTAATATGTCCAAAGAGTGTGAAAGTTATTACGTCCAAAAAGTAAATAAAGTAGGATTTTTTGGATAAGATAGAACATAGAATGTCAAACAGACATGGATTCAAAGGTAATACAAATATTTAAAATAACTTATGAAACCATCAAGTCTGAAATCATCATGATTTTCAAAGAGCCTTAAAAATTATCCCATCCTCGTGGTGACACTGACTACATAAAACACAAAGACCCATTATCTGCATTATTTGCGCAACGTATTTTGACTACGTATTCAAATACTTGACTGTCAGAAATAATTGCAATGTCTGCCATATTGAAACTGAATTTATGTGAGCAATTTAATAAATATCAATTTTAAAAAGGATTGAGTAATAGACAAACATGCTTTTGAAATTCGACTCTTTTGCTATTTATTAAACATGACAAATCAAAAGTATCATAAAGGTAGTGAAATGTATCAATGTTAACTGATATTTAAAATATAATATGATCGATCAACAATTAGAATTACACGTTTACCATGAAATTCTCTACTTGATATGTACTTGACGGGGAAGTTGATATTAATTTGAAATTGCCAACCCTGGCAACACTCTTAGTGGTATCCATATTAATTTAGTTCAGAGCATAGAGTGTACTTAGCACATTTTGAATTATTTTAAATAAATGTATACTCTTGACTGTATTTTAATTTTTGTTTCCCTTCAAATATTTTTATGGGTTTTATTTTTTCAAAAATTAGGTTTCCGATCCTTATAGATACAGATACACTGAGATAAAAGTCCATAATTGCGTAATGCGATCAAAGCGGCTCAGTGTATGAATATCAAAACGAAAATGTCATACATGTGTTTGTCTGACAATTTCAATGGACGCCATTATATAACTAGTGAAAAGCGTATCTGTATCTACCCTTACGGTAGAACATGATCAAAGAATAAGCAATATAGAAAAAATTGACACTAATTAAATGACGTATCTCTTACATAAGAAAAGGTATCAAGGGATGAAAAGTTATTTTGACGTACATGTATCGGATAATTGATTTATGCGAAAGGGACACTCGGTTGCAGCACCCACAGAAAAACCCGAAAACAGTCTACATGCCAGGAAAGCATTTGGTCGATACTTTCTTTAGCAATTAGGTTACTTCACTAAAAGCATATTTGTTTATTACTCTGTCCTGTTTAAGCTTCATATTATATAAGATTGCTCACATAAATTAAGTTCCATTATGGCAGACATTGCAATTATTTTTGCTGACAGATATGCTTAATGTCGTGCAGATATCAAAAAGGTTATTATAGTTTATCTCATTGTATTTGAATGTTTGTATTTATGGTTGTTTTGTTTTGCTTCCGATACAATGCTTTTGTTTGTGTATGTGCGTGCAGAAAGAAAAATCAGACGGCCTATTTCAATTTCTTAACTGCTTCAAACAGTTTATTAATTTATTTTAGTCAATTTCTTTCACTTAATTGATTAAAATATTATCTTATATTAAGAACGCATGCAGTTTGGCTCTGCGCCACAATTCTTTAGTTTAGTCGGTGTTTCAATCAGGAAACAGGAACAATTAGCATATGAAAAAATGGGGGATCTCCAACAACACTAGGCTGCAGCAACCACAGCAAAACTCCTACACACCCAATGCAAAAGAACACATAGCAGACACGCACAGAAAGAGACAAAAAAGGACAAGGAACACCAACTCACAACATAGAAACACAAACAACAAAAGACAGCACTTAAACCAACGAGAACAATTGGCAACCGGTGCCGGATTTGGACGGCCATCTGTCACTCAAGTAGCAGACGGTAAGGTTACCCAGATTACGTGCGCCCAACATTCCCATTTTTCCGATTACCCGGAGGTCTCGAAGAACGCAACGCACAATTGTGGTGTAAAATAACCTCTTCACTATAAGATGAACATACAAACAGACAGCATGACGCAGGGGCCCAAGAAACACACGGATGGATTTGTAAATGTATATAAAAACAGAAGGCATACGAAATACAGTCAGTGCTCTGACGGCTGTAGCGAACTCATGCATGTTAACACCCAGGGAGTCCGACTGACATTCAGGTGGTCGGGGCATGGTCTTCTCTAAATAGGTTTGGACAGGATCCGTCGTGGAGTCTTGTCGTCACAGTCAGTCACAGTGCAATTCTTAAGAATGCGCTGGTACAAGCTAAAGTTTAGTCCAGTACCAAGCCAAGTGTCCGTCTCGTGACAGAAGGATAATATCGACGATATAAAAGGCGTTTAATGATTCTAACACAAATTCGATGGACATCTTTTCTGCTTTAGATCCTTCTTATTTTGTTAATTATGTCACCGTAAAATGTAGGTTGTGAAATACCCAGTGTTATATACCCTGTTTCTTGTATGGGTCCGAATTTCAAAAGAAGTTGACCATAATTCTTGTAAAACTTCCAGAGAGATTTTACTAGTTTGTGAAAGCGATACCCTTGACCTAAAAGTTTCTTTGTAATTTGTAAATTTCTACTATGAAAATCCAAAACATTAGTACATGTTCCAGCATACCCGATGAGCTGTGAAATGTAGATACCGTATGACGATAATCTCGGAACATCATCGTCAAGCCAGGAAAACTATATTTAATCAAAAATCATCTCTATTGTCATACACACTTGTATAAATCTCTCCATTTATAATTTTGCTGTTTAGGGTGTTTGGTGTTCCTCTGTAGCGTTTGCCTTGTTTAGAGTGAATTCTCGCAGATAAATAACATTCTTATACTTTTCAAAAACAGGATTGTCGATAGTAAGAATTTCATCGAGGTACCTAGAAGTACCAATGAAGCATTTAAAATTATCATTGTTTTCTTAAATTTTGAAGGTTTTGGATAAATTCTTTTTCATACGTGTATAAATATTAATCTGATTCCTTGACTTGTTACAACAAAAATAGTTGTAGAAAGTATAATTCATTTTACAATTTGTGAAGCGAAAAGTTTATGACGATATGAAAACGAGATAATTATATAGCTTTTCGAATATTCTAATCTGAAGGAAGTGATTAAACATTTAAGAGATGCGTTCATAAAATTTTGAACTGTCCACTCTTTGAAAAGTATCCTTGGAATTTTGAAAATTCACTTTAGATAGCACCAGTTAAATCTATTTCATACAGCACCAATCACATATTTCCTAAAACTTGCATTTCTGGGAATAGGTATTATTGTTTTTTGTTCAGAAATCTGCACCCAGTTTCAAAAGAACTCTTACAAAATGTCGTCCTTTTTCATCGTTTTATTTTAAATCGCTATGTTTGGAATCTTAATTAATATCAAGTATGTACAGATAGTATAAGAAATGTTACGTCTTCAAATTTATAGCATCATTTCAGAACAGATGAGTTTGCAACATGGATCAGATATGCATGTTTCAGGTGTTACATTATGCAATCTAAATGGATGAAGCTATCAAACCTTTTAGTTACTAAAATTCTTGAAATTTTAAAGACTTTTTTTTCTTAAACTGGCGCAGATCTCTTGTATCAGACTAAGAACTCTTAGTTTTTCAATATAATGATATCAAGCAGCAAATTGTTTGTTTGGATACAATTATTCCTTGTATTTAGTAGCTTAATACCCTACGCAACTTCCCTTCACGTGGATTTATTAATGACGATCTCTCAAAATCAATAATTGCAAATATTACCCTACGACTTTTCCTAAATAAGTACGTTTATTGAAAAATAATATAATAAATTCATTGAAAATTTCTACGAAACACAAGTGAATGACGGTAATATTTCATTCATATGAAGTGCTTTAGCGGTATGCCAATATTTGAAAGATGTAATCAGGACCCCTTACTTCTTTAGTTATTGAAATTATACTTTGTTTGCATTACGTTTTTTAAGCTCTCATAGGGAGAAATCCTTTAAATGACGCAAAAGAAAGTGATTCCCATAAAAACAGGATATTTCAAAGTGTGTGTTTAAGCTGATATTTTTGGAATGCAGACAAAATCATTTAAAATATCAAAGTCAAAGGTACCATTCAACAAGCCAGGTTCACTTTTTTTCAAAATAGCACTGAGACCATTGACAAACGCGTCAATGGATCTAAACTCTCGTTGTTGATGGGAAGGAAGTGCTAAAAACAGCTTTGAGAAACAAGAGGCTTGTCTAAGCCAAGAACTTCCCAGTAAGTTGGCAATAGATATCAAAGAAGTACCTATCAGATATTCAGTCTCATAGTCGAAAATCTGCAGTCTTGTACCAGCGCATTCTTAAAACTTCCACTTTGACTGACTGTGACGACGGGACTCCATGACGGGCCCGACCACCTGTCCTCTCTGAATGTTTACGTCTTCAAATTCATTAGCATCATTTTAGAGCAGATAAATTTACAGCATGGACCAGACATTCACGTTTCGGGTAATAAACCCTCGTCAGTGATCCTCAATCTAAACAATGAAATATGACCAAAATCTGTGAAAATTATGTCCTAAATATACCGAAAGACGTAGCAAAATGGCTGGGATATGATGCTACAGGACCCAGGTTTTTGAAATTAAAGAGAATTTTTGAACAGGTATTTTCAAATGCGTTTGAAGAAACGACCAACCGAAATTGATCGAACTTGGTTACATGTGTCCTCGGGGATTCTTAGTCCACCAGCAGTGACACTCACCAAGTGGTACAAATGTTTTACGTCTTCAAATTCATAATGTCAGTCGGGCTCCTCGGGTGATAGCATACATCTCATAGTCGAGAAGGCAAGGCCATATCGTGAGAATTTCCATCGGAACGGTTGCGAACCCCGGAATAAACAACATTCCGAATTGAGACCAGGTGCCGGGGTGCAAAAAAATTTATCCAACGGGTTCTTCGACGTAAAAATACAAGGTATGCCTTATTGAAGATGTTTTAAATACTGAATGTTGATACACTTGTCACATTTAAAATTTCTTTCGTTTATGGACCTGAGATTGCTTACTATTTCCCAAGACGTATATGCTTCCTGATTGTACGAACAGAATCCTTTAATTTCTCTTTGAAAAAAAAGACAATATTATGGTGACATTTTGAATAATATAAAAATTCAATGTTTTCATAGCTACGACTATAACGGAGTTTTTATAAGTAAAAATCATAAAGTAATATTAAATGTTTTCATGAAACATCCGAACATACAAATATACAAATAGGGTGTATACTGTAAAGTATTCATTATATGATTTTTTGTACTTTTATCAATAGAACACTATCATAATTGCTTCCCGTGAATCCGGCCCTGTCTTTGAGTAGAAATCAAAGCTTCCCTGCACGTGCTGAGCTTTTATCCTGTCATATTTATACAAACACGTATCGTTTTCTCGATATAGCGAGTGTTCGATTGTGAAAATATGACGGGGGCTAGCTGTCAATACTGAGTAAACATTTCATAATTAAAACTGCGTTTAGAATGTTTACCCGCGCTGTTTTATGAAGGGGATGATGACCACGTACAAACATTAAATATAATTTGTTTTGTTATGTCTGAAAGGTATTATAGATTAGTTATCTAATTATGTTCACAGTCAATTTCTCTCTATCAAAACCTTGCGTTCATAAACTCGCATGACACACGTAAAAGAATCTTCGTTAATAAGATGAGATCGTAGCAGAATTGCCTTATGACGTTTTTGTGTAGACATTCAGTGTTTACAGGTCAAGAGATATTATTGTTCACAAACTGAGATTGACTTGAAATTGAATACCCAATATGTGGCAATAAATACGGTTGGTAACAAAGCAATTAATTCAAACTTTAAGCAAATTCGACAAATTAAAAAGAATTCTGATTTATGTAAGCGTATATAATGTTTTGTAATTTGGCCTAGTTATACTCGAAATAATTGAATGGTGGTATCTGATTTTGATGAGGAGTGGGTGGATGAATGCTGATGCAGTCAAGCTATGAATATCATATGAATTGACGGTGTACTTAATTAGAGTAGAATTTACTAGTGCTCAAATTTTAAAGGAAATAATTCTAAAAATAGAACGCCAACCTTTTACTTACTATAATTCAACTTCACAATCATTGAAATATTGAATCAGTGAATGTATGTCAAACACAAAACCCTGCAGCCTGTTTCATAAATGCGATAAAGAAGATCCTGACAACAATCTCAAAAGCACTCAAAATAGAGCACCAAATTGAGCATCGACGAACCCCTAGCAAGCTATAGGTTGGACCAGGTGCCCGGGAGGAGTAAGCATTCCCTGTTTGGCTAGCTGCACCCGCCGTCGATGTAAACACTTATGAATTTTTTTTGGAATTTTCGTACCTTATTATCCTTTAGAACTTCTTATAAACTAAAATTCGTGACGTTTTATTTTTGAATTTATATTGAGTATATAGAAATGATATTTGAAATCACAGTATAACATTTAAAGTTTTTAATTGATATTGAAAGTTACGAAAATTCCTGAAATTTTTCGTAAGAATTTTTGTGAAACTTGGCCCAGAATCGGATTACAAAAATCAAACCAAGAGGATTACAAATTCTACTAATAAGGACTGAACACTTCGTCAATGTCCTTCATGCGTAATGTAGCACATTGTTTCGTTTCATTTTGGATTAGTTTGTATAAGTTGCCCGTCATTGATAGAATCATGATTTAAAATTTGTTCATGTTAAACGTCTTCAAATTCAATAGCATCATTTGAGAACAGATAGATTTGCAGTTTGGACAAGACATGTACGTTTTGGGTACTTAACCCTCGACAGTGATCCTCAATCTAAACAATGTAATATGGCATAGAATGTGAAAGTTATTATATCCAAAAATGTACCAAAGGACGTAAAAGGATAGGTGGGATATGATGCTATAGGACCCACGTTTTAGAAATTCCAAGAAATTTTATCAACAGAGAATGAGTTGAAGAAACGATTAACCAAAGCTGATCGAACTTGGCTACATGTGTCCCCGGGGAATGTATTACAAATACGAAAATTTTCAGTTTTAAAGATTAAAACATAAGAAGTAAATGCATCTGTAACTTATGCGTACAAATTGCAAGACCGGAATTAAATGAATAAAGAAAGTAAAAGTATTCAAATACTAGGTGCAAAGATGAAAACTTGACCCGCCGTTTTCAAATAGAATACATCAATATAGCCATATCCTGTTACATGTATCAAATGAGATAAAGAGGATCCTTACGACAATCTCAGCAGCACTCACAATGGAGCACCAAATTGAGCATCGACGGACCCCTAGCAAGCTAGACGTTGGACCAGGTGCCTAGGAGGAGTAAGTATCCCTTCTTTGACTAGCCGCAACCGCCGTCGATGTTCACGCACGAAATTGAAAAGACACACTGAAACAAATGAGTTAAAGAAGATCCTGACGATAATCTCAACAGCACTCACAATAGAGCACAAAATTAAACATCGACGAACCCCTAGCAAGCTAGAGGTGGGACCAGGTGCCCGGGAGGAGTAAGCATCCCCTGTTGGCTAGCCGCACCCGCCGTCGATGTTTACGAAGCATGGAAATGAAAATATATAAAATCCATGCACTGTCTGACGTTATGTCTATATAGAAAGTGCTATGGCGACAATGTCAGGGAAGTAGATTAAAAACACTTACTGTCAAACCCCTCGCGGGGAACTTTTTTACGAGTCCACACGGCAAAGGGCATAAGTTTGACACAAGTGAGTTAAAGAAGATCCTGACGATAATCTCAACAGCAATCATTTGCTACTTACGTGACAGATGGCCGTCCAAAGTCGGCACCGATAATCTTAACCACACCATTAGCTACTTACGTGACAGATGGCCGTCCAAAGTCGGCACCGGTTTCCCATTGGTCTCGTCGGTTTATGTGTAGTCTTTTGTGTTTGATGTTTACATGTCGTGTGTCTCTTTTCCGTCTCGTGCTGTACTCGTCTTTTGTGTTTTTGCATCGGATGTTTTGGTGTTTTACTGTTGATGCTGCAACGGGGTCTTGTTGGAGATCTCCTCCCTTCTTTTCACAATAGAGCACAAAATTAAACATCGACGAACCCCTAGCAAGCTAGAGGTGGGACCAGGTGCCCGGGAGGAGTAAGCATCCCCTGTTGGCTAGAGTTTGGCACAGTATGCAGTACATATGTAATGTGGCCTTTTCAGAAAAAATATGGAGCACTAAACTGCAAGACTAGAAGGGTTTGGACACGTTCTTTGTACCCTGAATGATGCGTCACGCGTTATTGTCTTCGTCTGTTTGTCCTATTTTTCTTTTCTCGTCGGAAAGTTCTGTTTTATATTTTTCGAGTTTTTGTATGCCTTATGATTGTGAATTTTTGAATGATTTCAGCTTTTCTGCTTGATTTTCATTCACTATTTGCAAATGGTTCACAAGCCGTAAAACTCAATGCAAAACCTTTTTAAGCTACAGCTACATCTGTCTCCCACAGAACGAATGTCTGTACCCGAATCTGTTGTCATTGATTTCTCTAAATATACATGTACCAATACTTCTTTAATGTTAAACGTCTTTATATTGAAAAGAATCATTTAAGAACAGATAAATTAGCAACATGAACCAGACATGCGCGTTAAGGGTACTTAACCCTCGTCAGTGATCCTAAATGTAAACAATGTAATATGGCCAAAAAGTGTGATAGTTATTATGTCCAAAATTGTACCGAAAGACGTAGCAGGATGAGTGGGATATGATGTTGCAGGACCCACGTTTTAGAAATTTCAATAAATTTTGATAACAGAAATTTTCGAATGCTTTGTAAGCTATTGCTACATCTGTCCCCAACAGAAAGAATGCCTGCCCCAAAAACTGTTTGTCATTAATTTCTTAAATATGCATATACCGATTCTTTTTATGCCCCCGGAATCAAAGATTCGGGGGCATATAGTTTTTAACCTGTCCGTCCGTTTGTCTGTTTATCTGTTTGTCTGTCTGTTTGTCCGAAAAAACTTTAACATTGGACATAACTTTTGAATGGGAAGTGATAGGGCTTTCATATTTCACATGTGTATTCCTTGTGACAAGACCTTTCCATTGATACCAAAATTTTTGACCTCGTGACCTTGACCTTGACCTTTAGCCTACTTTTCAAAAACTTTAACATTGGGCATAACTTTTTAATGGGAAGTTATAGGGCTTTCATATTTCACATGTGTATTCCTTGTGACAAGACCTTTCCATTGATACCAAAATTTTTGACCTCGTGACCTTGACCTTGACCTTTGATCTACTTTTCAAAAACTTTAACATTGAGCATAACTTTTGAATGGGCAGTGATAGGGCTTTCATATTTCACATGTGTATTCCTTGTGACAAGACCTTTCCATTGATACCAAAATTTTTGACCTTTTGACCTTGACCTTTGACCTACTTTTCAAAAACTTTAACATTGGGCATTACTTTTGAATGGGAAGTGATAGGGCTTTTATATTTCACATGTGTATTCCTTGTGACAAGACCTTTCCATTGATACCAAAATTTTTGACCCCATGACCTTGACCTTGACCTTTGACCTACTTTTCAAAAACTTTAACATTGGGCATAACTTTTAAATGGTATGTGATAGGGCTTTCATATTTCATATGTGTATTCCTTGTGACAAGACCTTTCCATTGATACCAAAATTTGTTACCTCGTGACCTTGACCTTTGAACCCAGTGACCTCACATACATGTACTTTACAGAAAATAGTGTTCATACTAACAAAGATACCACCGGGGGCATTCGTGTTTCAAAAACACAGGCTTTATTTTAAGATAGACTGGTGAACAATTTTAAATTCATTTTCAAGCATACTGCGTCATTTCCAAATCTGCAGATGCAAAATATCAATGCCCCATATATACCTCTTTGACCATCCAAAATCTGTCATCGAAATATGAAAAAATATAGCATAACGTGTTCAAGATGATAATTTTAACCTATATTATTTGTATTGCAGTCGCGTCATTTAGGTTAGATCTTTTCTCAAATACTACTTTTGGAATCAGCACATTTACATGTTCAAGACGGGTCAAATGATACCCCTTTAGTGACCATGTCGAAGTTTACATATATCTATTTCTGTTTGGTAGCACTTATATAATTTATTCATTTGTCTAGAAATTCAGGAGATAAGGAAGTCTAATGTTAAGATGGCATGATTCTTTCTCTGGTGAGGTGAAGGATAACAGTTGAACAGATTAAATATTCACACATTTTCTCAGAAACAACATTACGTTTTAATTCAAGCTTCTCAGTATGTATCCCCTCACGAGATAAGAATATTCCGCAGTTGTCCTGAAACTGCAGCAATTGGGCTCCGTACGCCTACCAAGAAAGGCAAATATTTCCTTCTAATACGATTAAGATAGTGAATATCCCTAGATAGAGGGTCAGAGGTGGTAATTTAATGTCCCTTTTCTTAACTATGCACTAAATGAGAAATCGGTTTGATTTTCTCTTTCGTCTTCCTGACAGTATTGATGACTCCACGGACAAATATCACTTTATAGGCTGGTTGTATCTCAGAAAAATGGCATTAATTTTATTACCGTTCCCGCCTTGACGTCTTTTTTATATAACAAGATATGACGAGAGAGCGCCGAAACATTAACACTTTACTTATCTCGATGGAGAACTTCCCCTAATTTCGTTGCGCAATTTTTGAGGATGGAGACCTGGTTTTTAGGTGATAACTCAATTGTCCATTGACAAAAGACGATAGGGAAATCGTGACATCACTATGGGTGTCGTGTTAAATAAGCAGATTGTAAAATGTACATTTGGAAAATCAGCATGAAGATTTGGAGGTAATTCAGGGAGGGAAGAAATATAACCCATAAATCACATAAGGAACGGAAAGAAATCAGAAATGCATGGTGATTACTTTACCAATCTTACATAAACGAGCATGTGCACACTTTCGTGTTTTAAAAAAAATGAAACTTGCATATACATGTTATTAATTAAGATGTTAAGCAACTTACTTAATTCATTATTTGTGATCGTATGGTAGGTTTTTTTTTAATTTTCTATGATGACCTCCAACAGTTTAGTTTCTTTGGTTCTCGTTATATCTTTACTGCCATCTTGACACTTGTCAAACCCCTCGCGGGGAACTTTTTTACGAGCTTCCTATGGAAAAGGGCATAAGTGTGACGCAAATGAGATGAAGAAAATCCTGATAATCTTGACAGCACTCACAATAGATCACCAAATTGTGCATCCACGGATTCCCAGCACGCTAGAGGTGGGACCAGGTGCCCGGGAAGAGTATGCATCCCCTGTTTGGCTAGCCGCACCCGCCGTCGATATTCATCAAAGACGATATTAAAGATAGATTTGGTGCTCTATTGTGAGTGTTGTTGAGATTGTCGTCAGGATCTTCTTCATTTCATTTGGCCCCTGTGTTGTTTGGTCCATCACAAAGTGAAGAGGCTTTTTTTATAAAAACAACGTACGTTCTTTGAGTGGTAGAGTTGTGCGCATGTAATCCGGATAACGTCACCACTGGCTACGAATAGATAGCCGTCCTTAGTCGCCACCGATTGCATATTGGTCTCATTATGTGTAGTCTGTCGTATTAGGTGCTTTATAGTCGTACATTTTATTTGTCGTTCTTTTGCCTTTTGCGTCTTCTCTATGTTTTAATATAAGGTTGTTTCGGTTTTTTGCTGTTGATACTTTAACTGAGTCTCGTACAATGTATCAGATCTGCTCCTTTCCTTTATGTAGAAATGTTCATTCGAGGACTATTCTTTCTGTTATCAAAAAATCTTGAAATTTCTAAAACGTGGATACTGTAGCAACATATCCAACCAATCCTGCTATTTTTTTTTTTTGGTACATTTTAGGTCACAATAATTTTCACATTTGTTGGTCATATTACATTGTTCAGATTGAGGATCACTGACGAGGGTTCAGTAAACGTGCATGCCTGGTCCATGCAGCATTTATCTGTTCTTAAATGATGCTATTGAATTTGAAGACGTTTAACACTTAACAGCAATTCTCTGTAAGAACCAAAGAATTTCAAAACATTTTGGCACGGCATGTCATGGATTTTTGAGATTTTTGGTATGGAAGTTCAATATGAAGTACTAGTATGTAAATCAACCCCAGTTTTTTCAAAAAGGTTGTCGTTGCCATGGTAACCGTGTCTGAAGTTTCAAAAATCGGGAAAATCTATAGGACAAGGCATATTTGTAGGCTTCGTAACCATGGTAACAGGTACATTTTAAATCTTAAATTGGTTTGATTGTTTTCTTTTAATCCTTATTATTATGCATATTTGTAAAGTTTTTTACATTCATCTCGGATGCCTTATGTATACAAGATGAAAAGTTGGGCCAAAATAGGGTATCAAAAGGCTTTGTTTTGGGCACTCAAAGACCCATTTTTGCATGTTTTTACTGTTTTACAAGGTTGAAAATTTCATAAAAGCACCAATTTTTGAAGTCCAAATTCTAGTTATCCAATTAGTATCATCTTTAAACTCTACATGAATATAAAAAATTAATTGGGCTTATTTGTCCTTTTATATGCAAAGCAGCATCAAATTTAGTTGCTATGGCAACAATCGGCTGAAAGGTTTCAATACGATGAATTTAAACACAACCTCTATCAAACTATCTACCTATGATATCGGAACAGAAGTTCATGTATACATCTAACAGAGGCGTTTTGATATAAAAATGACCTTGAAAATTTTTCAAGGTCACCCACTGAATTTTCAAGGTCATTAAACTTTAAGTGACCAGATTTGACGAAAAATCCCGATTTTTCATAAAATGAAGGTGTCAATATTTTAGAAACCTTGAAATATTTAACTTAACAGTTATTTGCCATAAAATGATAAATGTATCACTTATTTCTTAGAACTATTGATTACGTTTCTTCACATCTTCGAATACCTAAATTCTTGGTGAGTATTTTGAAAAAAAGGGACGAAATCTGTATTTTTCTTGTTTTTTGACGGAAATATATTTTCCTATTGAATCGCTGCAACTCAATAAATTCTACGATTTGTCTTTCTTATGTTCATGTGCTTTCATAATATATGACCTATGAAAATATTTAAATAAATAAATCACTAAAATCGGTTACAAAAATATTAAAAAATCAATATTTTATGCAAAATTTGAGTCTCAAAGTATAAATGACCTTGAACATCAAGCCAATGACCTTGAACATTTTAATTGTTCTTATGTAAAAGATTTAAGTCATATCTATACATGCATACATTTTGACAATCTTATGTTACTTTAAAGAGGAATAAAATCAATTTCAAAGATGATATGAAACAAGCAAAAAGGTCTAATGTTGCCATGGCAACGGTCTTTCAGGACAGAATTTGGGTAAAACTCTTAAATACCCACTCCAATTTTTCGTTCATTTTATTTGTCAATAAACATACATTTCCATTGATGAAAATCACTAGTCCCCTATTGGTGCCTTTTGTGATATTTAAGATTGAAAATGGTGAAAAACACACTAAATTGGCCCTTATTTTCACCTCTATTTTTCGCTTCATTTTGACTTATTTTGGCTTAATACAATAAGCTTCCTGTAATAAATATCACATATCTAAGTGTACTAAGTAAGAATGGAAGTAAGGAAGAATAGACTATATAAAGATGAACGAGCTGTTACAGTGGTATCCATGGCAACAAAGTCTCCAGAGCTGGCTTATTTCATGGTCCCAAATGTGCTATAAATAGAATGACGTCGTTACCATGGCAACCAGAGGACACATTGGCTGAAAAGTGTTATTTTCATGGTCAGTACTTAATATATACCCATTATACCGAAAATCATCAAAATCCATGACATGCCGTGCCGAACGATTTTGGTCCTTACAGAGAATGGCTATTAAACTATTTGGGTGAACTCTCACTGTTTGTTACAAAATGCCGGATCATGTGTATTTTCAATGAGATGTGATTAAGACGTTGACAAAGAGCTAAGAAAATCCATGTATCTTGTACCTTCTTTCCAGGCATTCTCTTTTGATATGTTTGCATTTGATCGATGTGTATTTGGAACTTCATTAGATGGCGATAAAACTTCAAAAGCTTCATGGTATCAAATACTATTATATATATATATATTTTATATTGAATTCATTTTCGTGCATGAACATCGACGGCGGGTGTGGCTAGCCAACAGGGGATTCTTACTCGGGCACCTGGTCCCACCTATATCTTGCTAGGGGTCTGTCAATGCTCAATTTGGTGCTCTATTGTTAGTGTTGTTAGGATTATTGTCAGTATCTTCTTTAACTCATTATTAGAACAGAACAGTATTTTATAGCAATTAATTAAAAATTAAGAATATTTATATTTTCCTAAGAGAGAGTTCCTATGAATTTTAATTGAAACATTTGGCTATACAGCAGAAAATGCTTACCTTTCCCTCTACAGCTGATCTTAACCTCCCACCAAGTTGCTTTGGTTCCTTCTTATGCCCTTTGCCGTTAGGAGCTCGTAAAAACAAGTTCCCGCGAGGGGGTTTGACAGTGCTTTAAATGCTTTTTCCCTGACATGGTCGCCATAGCACTTTCTATATAGACCAAAGGAGGGGATCTCCAACAACACCAGGCTGTAGCACCCACAGCAAAACTCCAAAACACCCAATGCAAAAACACAACGCAGACAAGCACGGAAAGAGACACATAAGGGACAAGGAACGTCAACGCACAAAACAGAAACATCAAACACAAAGGACTACACATAAACCAACGAGACCAATGGGCAACCGGTGCCGACTTAGGACGGCCATCTGCCACGGAAAAAGCAGAAGGTGTGGTTATCCTGGATTACGTGCACACAACCCTCCCTCTTTTCCGATTAACCTTAGACATAACCTCAGACAGAGCGTGTATTTTAAATAATCATTTTCATTTTCGTGCATGAAAATTGTGGCGGGTGCGGCTAGCCAACAGGGGATGCTTTCTCCTCCCGGGAATTTGATCCAATCTCTAGCTTGCTAGGGGTCCGTCCGTTGAGATTCTTGCCAGGATCTACTAGTCCCTGTGTATTACATTCTCTTATTCTTTTAAGGCCCTTAGCTGAATGACGCATGGTTCACCGGTTTCTTTTGTTATCTTTCTGTGTATCTTTATTTTGTATACAATGTAAAAAACAAACCTTTTGATTATGTATGTTACCGTTCGAAGAACGTATAATAGTACAAAAAGTTCCCCGCGAGGGGTTTGACAGTAAGTGTTTTGAATATACTTCCCTGACATTGTCGCCATAGCACTTTCTATATAGACATAACGTCAGATAGTGCATGATTTTTATATATTTTCATTTCCATGCTTCATAAACATCGACGGCGGGTGCGGCTAGCCAACAGGGGATGCTTACTCCTCCCGGGCACCTGGTCCCACCTCTAGCTTGCTAGGGGTCCGTCGATGTTTAATTTTGTGCTCTATTGTGAGTGCTGTTGAGATTATCGTCAGGATCTTCTTTAACTCATGTACACCTACGACTGTCATTGGAAAATGATACAGACATCCTTTAATCAAGACTCTGAATCTCGAACAAAACTGAATTATCATATAATGAGAACAGGTCAAATTCATATATTCTACATTGGTTCTGATGGGCGTAAATTGTGCAGTAAGGATATCTTGTTCCAATATTCAGTTTCAATAAAAATGAAATGAAACTATTATAGAAGGAAATAAAAGCTCCAACTTAGTCAACGTTATATAGAAAAGATACCAAGAATAATTTATTACATGTCGTTTTATTTCGTTTCTGTTTTCTATTATTTACTGCGGAGATGAAATCTCGATCTGAATCGGTTGATCTGAGACGATTGTAGAAAAGGGTGACTAAAACTTGGAATTCCTTTTAGTGAAGGAAAATGAGTTCGATATCTGACCTTGAAACCATGAAAACCTTCTCGCAAACTTTGTCTGTTTCTTTTGAAGTGATAACGGGTTTTTAAGATTGCTTCATTGTGTAACTGAAATAACGTTAACGATTTGCTGTTTACTTTTCGTTTCCATCAGTTTAGTGAATTGAGGCATAGCCCTGGGGATTTTCAAAGAACTATTATGCCATATGCAGACCCAGAGGCGAAATTGTGAATGACTGTGCTTTTCATAAATACAGAATACATATAGACTTCAATTTAAGGATCTCTATAATTGAATAAAGCAGTTACCAGCATTTAGCCCCAAACTCCGAACCGTTCCTATTCCACTGCAAAAATTCCCCTTTCATACATGTAAAATGTCTAAATGCAGTGCAAGGCCATACATTACTTTTTTGATAACAATCCTAATCCTCATAATTAAGTAAAATTGTTCAGTTAAGTTAAAATAATTCTATAGATTCTATACAGCCATTTCACATTTAATATTCTTTCGTGAAGATTGAGCGGGCGGCTACATATAGAAAACGTACTTTTTTCTCGGAATATCCCCTGTAAAAAACATGATGTACGCAACATAATGTGATCATTTCGACATCCGTTCTTTCATAGAACCAGGGACTCATATTTGCAAAGTTTTATGTCATAAGGTCTGCTAGATCATGCAGAAGTAATAATTTAAAGACATCTACGTGACTAGTAACATCGTTATCACACTCTGAAGGGAGAGGGAAAGAAAGCTGCCTTACCAAAAAATGTTACAATTGTACCTTTAATTAAATAGAATCTTCAGGGTCCTCTCCTAAACTCGATTTTTAAGGTAGTATCAAGGACGGAAAGAACATGTGAAGGACTAGCTACACACTTTAAAGGTCGTACATGTATTGTATTCGCAAATGGCTACTGTGTGTGTATTTCGCTGTGTCCGATGTGACGGTCTCTAAGAAAGATAAGTATTATCAATGACCGAAAAAGTAAACAAAAAAATTGGGGGGGGGGGGGGTCAGTATAGAAGTTTGTGCTCGGATTTCTTTGAACATGCATGTATATCAATATCGTAATACACGTACATTTTGTACTACTAAATAGAATGTTTCGTTCATTTAGATGGGAGGTGAATGCTCAATAATGTGATTCAAATGAACCACAATATAATTTTCCTGCTTATATGTTAAACGTCTTTAAATTCAATAGCATCATTTAAAACCTGATAAATTTACAGCATGGACCAGACATGCACGTTTCGGGTACTAAACCCTCGTCAGTGATCCTCAGTCTAAAATATGTAATACGGCCAAAAAGTATGAAAAATATGTCCAAAAATGTACCAAAAGACGTAGCAGAATGGGTGGGATATGATGCTACAGGACCCACGTTTTAGAAATTTCAAGAAATTTTGTAACTTTGTAGTGTTGTACGTGTGTTTATATATATATCATTTTCATATTCATTTTAATACAAAAAATTAAATGCGTTAGGATGGACCTAATTGAACGAGACTTCTTTTCATGTACATAAAACTTCAAATTTTAGTTGTAGTAAGAGCTCAAGTGGTAACATTATTTTCTCCTAATCACTTTTAAGGACGTCAGTATCAGATGAGTATTATTTTTCAGTTTTATTCTTAAGTTACCGCTTTGAAAATTTGAATTTTTTTTATTACAGTGTAAACGTCTTCAAATTGAATAGCATCATTTAAGAACAGATAAATTGGCAACGTGGACCAGACATGCACGTTTCGGGTATTTAACCCTCATCAGTGTTATATTCCGTTCAAACTTTCTTTGTTTTCCCATTTATTCTCTGTTAAACATTTTCATAATTGATTATCTGGAATCTATTCTTAACGCATTTGTGGAGCTCGTAAAAAAGTTCCCCGCGAGGGGTTTGACAGTAAGTGTTTCACATGTTTTCACTGACATGGTCGCCGTTGTACTTACTATATAGTGCATGTTTTGTAGATATTGTTTTTGTTTCGTGCGTGAACATCGACGGCGGGTGCAGCTAACCATACAGGGAATGCTTAATCCTCCCGGGCATCTGGTCCCACCTCTAGCTTGCTAGGAGTCCGTCGATGCTCAATTCAGTGCTCTATTGTGAGTGCTGTTGAGATTGTCGTCAGGATCTTCTTTATCACATATGTTTGTTGTTTCTTTCCTTTTTGTGGTAGTATGGATGACTGTCGTACAATAAAGTATAAATGCATATTTTGATACTTTTCCATCTGAAAATGTATTAGCTTTTAATCAGCGCATCGTTTTTCACTACAAGATTATAAATGACGATACAAACTAATTTCATTGTCTTTTTTGATAGGTAATATATTTAAAACAAAAACGTAGCATTAATTGGATACTCGGTGAACATAACACTCATTTATTGGATATTTGAAGTGCATGAATCAATGGAATATAAACTCATATTGACTAAAATTACATAATTATCAACAGTAATGGAGAGCAACGAGCTACAATAAAATTCGATTCAATTACTTCAGGTTTCGATGCAAATTAGAAAAGCGATACAGAGGAATCAATAGATCATCAAGTAATAAGAATTGATACTGTAATTTCTTCGTATTAAAGATCTTATTTAATTGTCTGTCTATGAAATATGCAACACTTCATGGTTTCATTGCAATTACGAATAATTGGATCTAACGGGTTGTGCATTTATTTTACTGAATCACGAGCGAAAGTTGCCTTTAGTTGATTGTTTACTTGACTATTTTGCTTTTCATGAAGGCAATAGATACGCTTTCAGTCTAATTAAGTTAGTTCGTTAGTTCATAAGAATAAATTATCATCATAATTATCTTGACAGCATAAACGTTTTACAATCACTATCTTTGCAAAATAAAACTTTGGGCTTCGAAAATGAGGGGGCGTCATATATTTTTTTTTCAAATTTGAATTATGTTTGCTAAAGAAAAATTTTCTATAAATTCAACAATATTTGGGAATTCGGTTCTTTTCATGTGGTGGAGGTGTTTGTTTGTTTGCTTTGGTGACTGTTTTATCCTCATTTTCGTGCATGAACATCGACGGCAGGTGCGGCTAGTCACAAAGGGGAGGCTTACTCCCACCTCTAGCATGCTAGGAATCCGTCGATGCACAATTTCGTGCTCTTTTTTGAGTGCTGTTAAGATTGTTGTCAGGATCTTCTTTATCTCATTTGCGTCACACTCATGCCCTTTTCCATGTGGAGCTCGCAAAAAAGTTCCCCGCGAGGGGTTTGACAAATGTTTTGAATATTTTTCCCTTGTACTTTGTATGTATACATTGCCATAGACATTACATGTTTTGTATATATTGTTTTCATTTTTATGCGTGAACATCGACAGCGGGTGCGGTTCGCCAAACAGGGGATGCTACCTCCTCCCGGGCACCTGGTCCCACCATTAGCTTGCTAGGGGGTCCGTCGATGCTCAATCTTTTGCTCTATTGTGAGTGTCGATGGATAGTCGTCAGGATCTTCTTTATCTCATAGATTTCGTACCGTGTATTGCGATAATAGTAATAATTATTGTCCATATTTTTCATTTAATGAGATCAAGAAGATTCTGACCATAATCTCATAAGCACTCACAATAGAGCACCAAATTACCTCTTTTTAAATCCATTTACATATTCATCTATGTTGCTTGGACCCCTACGTTTTACGGTCTTGTTTGTGTGTGGTCATCTAACAGTGAGGATGTTGTTTTACACCACAATTTTACGTTCTTCGAGACCTCTGGGAAATCGGAAAAGTTGGAGAGTTTTGCGCACGTAATCCAGAATAACCACACCTTCTATTTTCGTGGCATATGGTCGTCTTAAGTCGGCACCGGTTGCCCATTGGTCTCGTTGATTTATGTGTAGTCCTTTGTGTTTCATGTTTCTGTGTTGTGCGTTGACGTTCCTTCTCCCCTTTGCGCCTTTTCTGTGCTTGTCTTCTCTATGTTTTTGCATTGGGTGTTTTTCGGTTTTGCTGTTGGTACTGCAACATGGTGTTGTTGGAGATCCCCTCCTTTTATTTACACTCTTTGGCAATATAACATTGTTTAGACTGAACATAACTATCGAGGGTTCAGTATCCGAAACGTGCATGTCTGGTCCATGCTGCAAAATTATCTGTTCATAAATGATGCTATTGAAGTTGAAGACGTTTAACATAGTATCCAAGTGGGAAGGGCCAAATCGGAAAAAACTCATCCAAATGTCTGTCTGAGTGTTATCCACTCACGACCAAAATTAATAGTAAGTAGAGTCACCCTAAATAGATTCGATAAGAAATAGATGTACACTATAATTGATAGACGCAACTTCATTGATCTCTAAGGCCGCCAAAGATGATAATTCGTTATGGAATTATCCACTACAAAACAGAAACACAGCGAGCACTAAAATAATACAACAATCACGAACATTTTTAAACTAATACAAAATTACAGACGAAGAATGAGAGACTTAATCTATAGCACTTAACGTGTGCGGCGCTGCACAAATTGATTTCTACAGCGCTACCTACAATAAATATCGATTATACGAACACTTCCGTTGAGATTCAAATAATACAATTCGGTCTTTTCGAAATACAGAGTTACTTCCCATTTGTGCAGGTATCTGACGTCAACGTATTGTGACGTCATCAAATTCTATGGAAACTAGCATGGAATTCGGGGAAACAGGGTCATATATATGACGTTTTCAAATGAATTTAATGACGTCACAATGCTTTTACGTCAGATACCTGCACAAATCGAACTTAGGACTGTAAAATCGAAAAGACGGAATTAACTTAAACACTCTTCAAAGAAGCAAAAGTGATTCATTAATTGAGATGAGATCAGGTGCCGAGGAGAGTAAGCATCTCCTGTTTCCTAGGAACACGCATCACTTAAGCTGTGCAGAAAAAAAATTCATATCCGGTAAATTGTTAAATAAGGTGTTTCGGATGATTTTAACCTTAAATATCTTCCAACGTTGAGGACAATCAGATGTTATAATCTTAAATATGTTGATGGCATTGTTATAAAGATCTAATTCAGGTGTCGCTTATACCGTCGAATTTCATTGGTTGTTTGCTCGTTAGGTCCTGCTGTAAAACGAAAACAAACTATGCATTGACGTTGCTAACGTCACATTTTGCCTATTATTCACAAAAATATAGGTGCAAACATCCGTTTTTATGGCTTCGCTAAGGCGTCGTCAGAAGAACTTAGTTTGCGACCGTAAGAGCATTTACCGTCCGCAAAGATAACGTCAGAAGCTAGTTATTCCCTAATTTCATATTACATACCGGTATATTACTCTGCTGTTTAGATATCATTTAAATTCGGTACAAGTATATCTTTACTGTAGTAGATGTCTATCATCTTAAAAGAATCATCCTATTATTGTAAATGACAAATATGGATAATGACCATATCCCTGTATACAGCACAAAATCGATAATTCAGAAATCAGAAACCGAAGGCATACAAAATCAGGATAAAACAGGAACCAAAGCAAACAAACAAAAACCTCCACCATATGAAAAGAAGCGAACTCCCGATATGGGATTGAGACCAGGTCCCTAGGAAGAGTAAGCATTTCCTGCTTGCATGCAACACCCGCCGCTTCAATTTGGTAGAACTGTCACATCCGGTTACTTCCGTTTTGGAAGACATAGAGTACAATCTTTGGTTGGATGGTTCAAATGGTCTGTGACAGAATATCATCCACCATTCTGGAAAGTGGGACATCATAGTGTATGACGAGTTCCCCATATCTACCGTAGAACTTCCTCAGTGACGATGTCAGCCAGTCACAATCATATCCCTGACTGAGAAGCTTACCTGAAAGACGCCTAGCTCTCAGAACAAAATCCGTATATATGGTACTTGCACTGGCATAGCGTATCAACTGAGATATGGACACGCCATAAGCAGGCGATAAAGGGATGTTGCTACTCAGAAAAGGAAAGTTTGTAATGCTGAAATTGAGGTCGTCACGTTTGTCATAGAGTGATGTGTTCATGTGACCATCAGTGTCGTAGGACAACATTATGTCCAAATAGGATGCCGAATTATTTGTCTCTGTAGTCTCTTTGACTTCAAGCTCTGAAGGATAGATACTGCTCAGGTAATCCGCGAATTTGGGATTATTGATGGATTGTCTATGTATCTGTAAGTGAAGTTGAAGTCCGAAGCTAAGTATCTTTTTCCTTCAGAGACCAAAGATTGAATGAGTTCAGCTTCGTACGACTAAAGGAAAATGTCGGCACAATTGGTCTCCATTGGAATTCCGACAATTTGCTGGAAGACCTTTTCTCCAAACACCACAAAAATGTTGTCGATCAGAAAGTTTAACATCTGAGTAATATCTGTTTCAGTGTATTTATTCTCAGAATCGGACTTTTCTTTTACAAAGTAAGTTTTGTCTTGGTTAACAACAATAAATTTGTATTTGAGATTGCCGTTCTTGCTTGCAAACGCATTACTTATAATTTGGTGCTCTATTGTGAATGCTGTTGAGATTATCGTAAGGATCTTCTTTAACTCATTTGTGTCACACTTATGCCCTTTGCCGTGTGAAGCTCGTAAAAAAGTTCCCCGCGAGGGGTTTGACAGTAAATGTTTTGAATAAATTTCCCTGACATTGTCGCCATAGCACTTTCTATATAGACATAACCTCAGACAGTGCATGTTTTTATATGTTGTATTCATTTCCGCGCTTGAACATCGACGGCGGGTGCGGCTAGCCAACAGGGGATGCTTACTCCTCCCGGGCACCTGGTCCCACCTCTAGCTTGCTGGGGGTCCGTCGATGCTCAATTTGGTGTGCTCTATTGTGGGTGCTGTTGAGCTTATCGTCAGGGTCTTCTTTAACTCACAATTTTTGACAGTCTTTCTTTCAATTTAGAATGTGGGATTGTAGTGTAAAGTGTCGAAAAATCAAAGGCTTTGATCGAATTGACTCTTACTAAAATGGGTGGATTTCAGATGTTTTAAAAGTTCCTTCGAATTCTTTAAAATCCACATCTGGCTGATACCACTGCGAGAATATACTGTCGAACAATATTTTTGAGGCCCAGATTTGATTTCAGATAAAAGTTTGGTGATTAAGATCGATACAGATTTGGTAGAACATTTTGAGGAACCAGCGATGAAACGTTGTTTGTATTGATTCCTATGCATTTTAGGTATGCAGTAAGTATGGTAAATCCTAAATCTAAATTGTTAGTGTCGAAGCCAAAGGAAGCAAGAGTTGATTTGTGGTTATCTTTTATTTCAGAGACAGAAAGGTTTATTGGGGTGTAAGTGGGATTTCCAGGTGTCGAATTTAAACCCAACACTTGAGTTTTTATGAATGCAAAATGATAAGACGGCCATAGCTCATAGATTGTAATTAAGGATATTGCGACTGCAGAAAATGTCTATGATGTTTTCGTCTGGGATTGTTATTACTAAAATGGGTGGATTTCAGATGTTTTAAAAGTTCCTTCGAATTCTTTAAAATCCACATCTGGTTGATACCACTGCGAGAATATACTGTCGAACAATATTTTTGAGGCCCAGATTTGATTTCAGATAAAAGTTTGGTGATTAAGATCGATACAGATTTGGTAGAACATTTTGAGGAACCAGCGATGAAACGTTGTTTGTATTGATCCCTATGCATTTTAGGTATGCAGTAAGTATGGTAAATCTAAATCTAAATTGTTAGTGTCGAAGCCAAAGGATGCAAGAGTTGATTTGTGGTTATCTTTTATTTCAGAGACAGAAAGGTTTATTGGGGTGTAAGTGGGATTTCCAGGTGTCGAATTTAAACCCAACTCTTGAGTTTTTATGAATGCAAAATGATAAGACGGCCATAGCTCATAGATTGTAATTAAGGATATTGCGACTGCAGAAAATGTCTATGACGTTTTCGTCTGGGATTGTTATAAAATCTCTTTACCCTTTATTTTAGGACTTAGGTAATTAATATCTTGGTTAAAGTACTGAAAACATAGTAATTATTTTTCTTTCATATCACGATATATTATTTTATTAATCATCAACCTTTAAAACTGTAATGTAAAATTCAAAATGAAGTGCTCATTACATCAGATAACTTTGTCTCGTAACGCAGACATTTTAGAATAAGTGTCATAATTTATGCTTTGTAATGAACATGCAATATACAGCAAGTACCACTGATGAGTATTTACTAACCAAAACACGTGTCTGGTGCATTAAAATTTGGTTTGACATATTCTTCAAGAAGGTAAATTGTTTGAACACTACCATATTATATTCATCGTAAACCACAACTCTTAGTTTCTTTCTTGTTTTCTGAGATCGTCGCTTTCCATGACATAATGCACTAATGCGGGTTCAGTATGCAGATTGGAACAGCCATGGGGTAGGTTTCTGTAAAGCATTGTCACGTAACCTATGTATTCAAATGATTATTTTACATTTCTAGAATTTCATCATCTTAATGTGACTACCGAATTAAGGCGGCAGGTGTTGCATGCAAGCAGGAGATGCTGACTCTTCCTTCGGTTTCTGATTTTCTGAATTATCGATTTTGTGCTGTAAACAGGGATATGGTCATTATCCATATTTGTCATTACACTGGTTTTTCACGAAATAATGTCTCCACTCTCTCTGTTGTACATTTCTACTAAATGTTACATGATTATGTATGTCTTCCGTAAATTAATGTTTCTGTGTCGATCGAAGTCAATATTAAACGTAACTTAACGTGCGTTCAATTAGATGATCTATTGTGAGTGCTGTTGAGTACAATTATATCTTTGCTGAAGTAAATGTCAATCATCTTATAAGAATCACCCTATTATTGTAAATGACAAATATGGACAATGACCATATCCCTGCATACAGCACAAAATCAATATTCTTTATCTCATTCCAATGATGTTCGTGTCTTGTTGTTGCTGTTGTTGTTGGTGGTGGTGGTAGTGGTGGTGGTGCTAGTGTTCAGGCTGCAGAGTTGTCTTGTCTCATAACGTTGCTTTAGTGCCCTCGCCGACGCTCTGGCACTATTCCTTCCAAAAGCAATACTATGAGAGAATAGTACCCACACAAACGGGCATTAATAGGTTAATGGATACCTTAAAGCACTTTTCGATTTTCTCGCGAATCCTTTTAATTTCCATATTGCAATTTTGGTAACAAATATATCTTTTCAAGATAATGATATGAGCAACAGCACGAGATCACATCCGTTTACTAAAAGATACATAAAATGCTACTTTATCTTGTATATTGCCTTAACATTGAAAGAGTGACTTTATTTGTCTAGGTGATATTTATATATTAATTAATTTTCAAATAAAATTTTTTCTCACTTCATTTCTTGTGTCCTCCCCACTCCCTATGGAGGAGTATTAACACAGTCTCAACCATGGCATGTTGGCTACTGGCGTAGCAGATGGCCGTCCTAAGTCGGCAATTGTTTCCAAATGGTCTCGTTGGTTCATGTGTTCGATGTTTCTTTGTCGTTGGTTTTTGTGTTCTTGTCTGCGTCTCTTTTTGTGCGTGTCATCTCTGTATTTTTACATAGGTTGTGTGTTTTGCTATGGGTGCTGCAACCGAGTTTTGGTGGAGATCCTCTCCTTTTTTGTTATCTAATTAAAGCATTAACAAAAATAAACATACTTCTACAAATGTACTTGTGAGCATGCGTAAATTGAAGAATAGTGTGACAGTCATTTTCTTCAAAAGATATATTCTAACCATAGAAATTATACGTTCGACGTTGTAACTAAGTTTGTTATTAAGTTCGAACTTAAGGGTACGTAAAAGCAGATAAAACAGGGAGCAGTTATTTAGTAGACAACATACCAAGGTTGATGAAATGATCGTTCATTAAGCACATGCAATCAAATTAACCGCCCAAAACCATATAGAGTCTCAATTTTAACAAATGACAAAAATATTTATCCAACGAAGCAAATCATAGGCCAGTTCTATGGTGGCATAGAGCTATATGACATGCAGTATTTTAGCCCGTTCCATAGAACGAATTTGCTTACATTTTACTTCATACTAAGAAAACATCATACTTAATAAGCAGAGGATACTTTAATCTCTAGGGAACGAGAAAATTGGTTGCACTACTCCTTTTTAGCTCACCTGAGCAAAGCTCTAGTGAGCTATTGTCATAGTGTGGCGTCCGGTGTCCGTCGTCCGTCGTAAACTTTTCACATTTTCGACTTCTTCTCAAGAACGGCTGAAGGGATTTTGATGAAACTTGGTAGGTATAAAGTACTCATGGTTCCCTACAAGTGTTGTTGTTTTTCGTCCGGATCTGTCAATAGGTGGCGCCACCACAGCCAAAAGTAGGTCACGGGGGGTACCCTCCTTTGACAAACTTCTTCTTCAGAACCGAAGCATGTATCGACAAACCGAAAGCATCAGGATGCTCTAGAGAGATGTCTTAAGAAGTGTTGTTATTTTTGGTTCCACTTCGAAGTCGCGTTTTTGACGTCTTTTCGGACTAAATCAGAAATGCACATTTTTGCACTATTTCTTTAAATAACTCAATAAGTGTATGATTTTACACACTCATTTACTACATATTTATCATATTTAACTTACTTAATGCTTTGATATGTATTTTATGCTTAAATTTTATTTTTTTGATTTTTTATGAATTTTTTTCTGATGTAAAAAGGAAGGGGGGGGGGGATTTTCATACATTTTCTGCTTCTTTTCTATAACCACTCTTCAGATTGTCATGACAATTTGTAGGTATGAGTACTCATGCATGGTACCCTACAAGTGAAAGAATTTTGTCAAGATACCCACTTTTGGATTTTTAAGGAATATTTTTTTATGATTGTACATAGGTATAATGTATGTTTTCCATGCCCAATGGACTCATGGGGAGTGGCTTCAAACCCCGGTGGGACCCCAACAAATTTTTTTTCCCTTTCTCAGTTTTTATTAGCTCACCTGAGCAAAGCTCAAGTGAGCTATTGTCATAGTGTGGTGTCCGGCGTCCGTCGTGAACTTTTCACATTTTCGACTTCTTCTCAAGAACGGCTGAAGGGATTTTGATGAAACTTGGTAGGTATGAAGTACCCATGGTCCCCTACAAGTGTTGTTGTTTTTCGTCCGGATCTGTCAATAGGTGGCGCCACCACAGCCAAAAGTAGGTCACGGGGGGTACCCTCTTTTGACAAACTTCTTCAGAACCGAAGCATGTATCGACAAACCGAAAGCATCAGGATGATTTAGAGAGATGTCTTAAGAAGTGTTGTTATTTTTGGTTCCACTTCGAAGTCAAATTTTTGACGCGTTTTTGACGTCTTTTCGGACTTTGTCAGAAATGCACATTTTTGCACTATTTCTTTAAATTACTCAATAAGTGTTTGATTTTACACACTCATTTACTACATATTTATCATATTTAACTAAATGCTTTGATATGTATTTTATGCTTAAATTTTATTTTTTTTACTTTTTATGAATTTTTTTCTGATGTAAAAAGGAAGGGGGGGGGTGATTTTCATACATTTTCTGCATCTTTTCTGTAACCACTCTTCAGATTGTCATGACAATTTGTAAGTATGAGGTACTCATACATGGTACCCTACAAGTGAAAGAATTTTGTCCAGATATCCACTTTTGGATTTTTAAGGAATATTTTTTAAGATTGTACATAGGTATAATGTATGTTTTCCATGCCCAATGCTACAGGTGCAACTACAGGGAAAAAACCTTCTTTGTATGATTAATCATTTTTAGATCGACCTTTCCAATCCTCTTTAGAGAAGACAGGGCCCCGACCACCTGTCCTCTCTGAATGTCAGTCGGACTCCTCGGGTGATAACATACATGAGCTCGCGGCGGCAGATTGTATTACGTACGCCCTCTTTTTATATCCATTTACATATTCATCTGTGTTGCTTGGGCCCTTGCATTTTGCGGTCTTGTTTGTATGTGGTCATCTGACAGTGAGGAGGTTGTTTTAAACCACAATTGTACGTTCTTCGAGACCTCTGGGTAATCGGATAAGTGGGAGGGTTGTGCGCACGTAATCCAGGATAACCATAATGATACCTTCTGCTATTTCCGCATGTTCCGTGGCAGATGGCCGTCCTAAGTCGGCACCGGTTGCCGATTGGTCTCGTTGGTTTATGTGTAGTCCTTTGTGTTTTATGTTTCTGTGTTGTGCGTTGACGTCCCTTGTCCCTTACGCGTCTCTTTGTGCTTGTCTGCTTTGTGTTTTTGCATTGGGTGTTTTGGGGTTTTGCTGTGGGTGCTACAACCTGGTGTTGTTGGAGATCCCCTCCTTTGTTTCATCCATAGTTACAGCCGATAATTCAACAAGTGACACATGCTCCAATGTCTTATTGATTTACCTTTTATGTGATATGATTCAATTATTTAAATTCTTTATACTTATTTAGAATTTTATTTTCAAAGTCGGATGTCATCCAAGGAAATTAAAACCTTCTTTGCATGATTAATCATTTAGCTCAATTTGAGTGACTTCCAATCCTTCAATAATTATGAATTTGGTCTCGTTGGATTTGGACACCTTTGACACACTTGAAAATAACAGAGAAAAGGGGGGGGGGGGGTCATTCATACCGTTTTCTCACAAATTCCACTTTTTTACATCACCCCTCTATCCGTTTCGAAAATTTTATAAATTTCATCTATTTTTAAATCGATCTATAGATTGCATAAAAAACAAAAACAGGTTCAAAACTCAATTTATCCCGACTACAGGGAATGGTACATTGATTTCATGTGCTATTTTTAAATTTTCAATAGTTTTGACCAATAGTGTGACACCTTTTATTCTGCCCAGTTCACCAGTCAAAACTGAGGGAATTCCCCGCTAAAACGATTAGTAATGTGATACCTTTAGTACTGCGATACATTTCAGAAGATACAGTGCAAACGGAATAGATTTTTATACTTGGAACACTTTCATAATGGTTATCATTCATGTACTTGGAACACTTGTATATACTTGTTATCATGTATAAAGTTTGCTCGAATTTCCTCTGTCTTAGACTCTCTTAGATGAAGTAAATTACGGACTGATTTCTTGAAGAAACGTCTTATGAGTAATCTCTTCCTCTGGATTTTGAGAATGCATAGGACATTTAATATCTGAAATTCTTGAAAATAAATAATTCAGTTCAGAGTTCCTGAAATCTTCCAATGAAATGTTGGACCACAGAAAGCTGTTGCTTTAATAGAGAAAATAAATTATTATTCACGACCTTAAGCCACTGTGTTCGTCATCTTGTATGTATAATATTTCTAAGAGGAACACAGAGGCCTGAGGTTGTGAATAATAAAACATCTTCTCTCATAAAACGACAGGTTCCTGTGTTAACACATTTGGGAATTTTTATCTGTTCAAATAATAGATACATGATGAGTTTTTATCGGACCAAATAACTTTTTGTCGGCAAATCCGATGCAACCGATACATTTCATGAACTATCTCCGCTAACAACTTGTCCGTGTAACAGACCTATGATGAGGTAAAACAATTAGTTAACAGTAAATAACGATGTCGTAGGTCTGCTAGTTGGACAAGCTTAACAATTTCATGGGCCTTTTAATTTGTTTCAAACTGCGAAACCTAGAGAAACCACTTGAGTTGTTGAACAGCGTATGCTGAAATGCGACGCTCATTCTCGCCTGTTGAAATATGCATAGGCAAGAAGCGCCGCATTTCAGCATATTTACTGAAAATTATTTGTTCAAGTGGCTTCACTGGGTCATGAGGTTTGATACAACATATACTGCTTTTTGGAAAACAAACTGGCCCAATTTCTGCACAACTCACTTGAATTGATAAATATTGGATCAAAACGATTTTAACTGTACGTTTCATGTATTTGAGATGAAATCAATACTATTCAAAAGCATTCATAGATTTCAGTGAATAAAGGCAAAACCGAAAAATCTTTGTTTTTATGCCCCTGGAATAAAAGATTCGGGAGCATATAGTTTTTGGTCTGTCCGTCTGTCTGTTTGTCTATCTGTTTTCCGAAAAACTTTAACATTGGGCATAACTTTTGAATGGAAGCTGGTGATAGAGGTTTCATATTTCACATGTGTATTCCTTGTGACAATACCTTTCCATTGATACCAAACACTTTGACCTCATGACCATAACCTTGACCTTTCACGTACTTCTCAAAAACTTTAACATTGGGCATAACTTTTGAATGGTTAGTGATAGGGCTTTCATATTGTACATGTGTATTCCTTGTGACAAGATCTTTCATTGATACCAATATTACGCTGACCCTGATCTCTCACATATTTACATGTAACAGAAAATGGCGTTTATACTAACAAAGATGCCGCCGGGGGCATTCTCGTTTCACAAACACAGGCTTTATAATTTCTGGCATGCTAGCTATCAATAATGAAAGGTTTTGTGTTCAATTTTGAATAAACTTAATTTATGAAATCATTTCATTGTTTTATTCTTTTTCTGCAGCACATTAATGTAGAATTTTACAATATGATTTTATTTTTGATGTTGCATAATTGAACCTATTCTAGCTGGGCAAATGACGTTGGACCACTTTATCCGTCTTTTCAAATCAGTAAAAAAGTTATTGTTTTTAAATGTGACTATTTTTTCTTTTTTGTACTTTTAAAGGTTGTCTGAAAAAAAATCTTCTCTGCATCCGGCAAAAATCTCTTTAGAAAGGTTGTGGGCTAAAATCCTGGTATTGGCACTATCAGTCTTCAATGTCAGTATGTCAATTAGAGCGTGAATGGGTATCAGGCGAGCGTTGTACCCCCTGGGGCTCTTGTTTGTATTTTCTTTCCTCAAGTTTTGTCGTGGGAACGTGTTACTAGTATGTCGTATGAATAAGATACTTGTTTTGCACTACCAGGGCAGTCGTTCCATCGTCATCGTATCGTAGCTTTCGTTTCGTAGCCAATCGTCATATCGTGTCGTCGCTATCGAATTATCGCGTAATCGCCATCATATACTCTTAATCTATCGTCATTATATCGTATTTATAACTCCGCGTCATCACCCATTATGATGTTGCTTTATTGCCATAGTAACATCCCGTAATCGCAATGTTAACATCGTATTGTAGCCACCTTATCATATACTCATCGCCATAGTATAATCGCAATCAAAGCATCACCATCATTACATCGCAATCATTTAATTGTTCTATAGTCAATCGATTTATTTGTATTGCGTCATCGCATCGTATCGTCGATATCTCATCGTCGCAATAACAAAATCGTACTACAGTCGCTATCGATATTGCATTGTCGCATTATCGCTATCGTTATGTTGATCTACCTCCATTGACAAATCGCAGTCGTGATTGTAAAGTAAATCATCGTCATTGTTATATCACAATCGTTACATCGTACCATCATCAATTAAATTATTGTGATTGCATCATCGCATCGTATTATTTGGTCATCGATATCTTACCTTCGCAATCACAAAATCGTTCTTTTGTATCGTCGCATCATCGTCATCATAATGCTGTTCTATTGACATCGAAATATCCAAATCGCAATTGATTAATCGCATTATCGGCATTGATGATCATCATCATGGCATTGCCATCCTGATATCATATCAACGCAATTGCAATATCGCCATCGTTATATCGTATTATTGTTAATCAAATCATCGAAATCTTACCATATAATCATCGCCATCGTAACAGCGCAGAAGGGCTAGTAGACATACGCTTTATTTACTGCGATATGATGACGATATCATGATACTACTATCACGGTATAGGTCAGAATGATGGTGATGATACTATTTCAAGATAACAAAAACACAAAGATATTCCGATCACCATGACGCGATGTTACTATGTCTATAACGAGATAATACAATTGCTAAAAATGATTCGATGTTCATATTACGATTGCGATGAAACGATGACGAAAGTACGATTTTGAGATGGCGATCACTCAACGTTGTGATAGCGATGATAAGATGGCGATTGGTATGGCTGTCCGAACAGAATACTATAGGAAATGTTGTACAATTTCATACTTTCAAATTCTCTCAGTAATTTTGTCACAAACAACAAGAAATTAAACCATTGGCTGGCTAACTTGATCCCACAACAAAATAACCTGAGGGGACGAAAGAGTAATGCAAAAGAAGACAAAATAATACTTGGCCACGAGATGATGACTCGAGGGAATGAGTTAAAAAGTGAACTGCACGTCGCCTCAATGCCAATTTAATGATATTATTTCTGCGCTGAGGATCTTATGTCAAGTGCGACAATAAGTATTTAGAGTATTTGAATTCAACTTCACTGAACAATATCACCACAATGGTATTGACCTATGATTTTATTTGGTATTTTGTCGCCTTCAGATCAATCAAGACTATAAGGGTCTTGGAGGTAAAGTTTATTCAAAATATTCAAATAAATGCTAATTCTATCAATCTTGGTATATGATGTTCGTATAATAACTGTTCCCTGTTTTATCTGCATTTATGTACTCTTAGATTCGTTTGCGTTCGGCTTCGTTAAGTTCGTTCTTAAAGGAAACATCTCTAATAAGCGCTTGGTGGTCATGATTTCTAAGGCGATGATTTTCCCATTTTTAGTCTCATTCCGCCTCGCCTTAGGGGACTTATACAAATGTAGTTTCCATCCACTTTGTATGTATGTATGTCTGTCTGTCTGTCTGTTGGTCCGTTTTTGTATCACACTTTAGTTTTCCAGACTTTTTTGGCTGTAAGTATTCTACTATCAAAATATTACTTAAGTCCTAATAGATGAAAAATACAAAATATGAACAACGTCTTCGCCTTAACGTATGTACAAAAGGATTTCAGCTACGTAAAGGGCGATTAACTTTAGCGTAACAAGAGAGTTGTGTTAAATCAGATTTATGAGTATGATGCACGTAACAACACGTAACAACTTAATCCTTCATCATACATTTGTAAATCATGTGATCAATCTGTCTATACATTGTGTCAAATTGTTGGATCATATGCAATTATGATGAGCATTGAGAGAAATATTCAATATTTGCATATTACTGTGGTAAAATAACATGAAAGACTTCGAACGAGCCATTTTGACGTAATAAAACATCTGCTATAACTAAATTGGCCTATGGTCAATAACTCTGATATTTATTAGCGCCAATATATTTCTCTATTGAGTCTGAACTTTCTCTTGAATGCAATTATTCCACTTAGTTTGAAAGAAGCTGCGCTGTAAATGAATCCGTCTGGGCTGATTTAACATTAAACTAGAATTTTTGAAAGTATTTAATGACGTTAGTTTCTAAGGAAAGTCAATGATATTCAAAGAGAAGGATGTTTTATAAATCAATTTTTCATTATTCAGAAAAGATTATTGATGTTTCTTTCTTTTACAAAAGCTACATGTAATTTATGTATACTGACGTAATCTTAAAATAATGATAAAAAATTGTTTTTCCTTTTTCACGTACCTATTCTAAATCAATTCTTTTAAGAAATGAATCTTATATTTTGTTCTTTTGATGCAGGTATAACCCGAAGCAATGGACGGAAAACTGCGCGATGTATCATAAATTCTTAGCCAATCAGAATCTTTGTTTCTAAATAACAACAATGGAAATTAAATAATTAATTTATCATTTATGCTTTAAATGTGTCTTTTGAAATAACACCTAATGTATTTATACATTTATTACCAAACATTTATGCTATAAGTAAGTTAAAATCAAGCACAAAGCCTAAATTAAAATCAAAACATCGCAGTCATAAGCCATACGAAACATTTTAAAAAACAAAAAATCGGAGGGGAAAAAAGATAAGGAGATTTCCCACATGACCACAGCGGAATACGTATTCATGAGATGAGAGAAAGGGACCAAACAGACGTCGACAATGATTAATACATGGAAACGTGCATGTCTGGTTCATACGGTAAATTTATCTGTTCTTAAATGATGCTATTAAATTTGAAGACGTTAAACATACATTCAAACATATTTGGCACGCCACCTTCTTTATTATAATAGTGACTTCTGTTTGTTTTGTATTATGAGTTACGTATTACTTTTTGCAAGATAGATTCTAGCTCGTTTTAAACACTGGCTGAAAGGAAAGTATCTCATTATTAGGATACTGCAACTTGCCTTTCATTTCCGTGGAAGACATGTCGAAACCAATGTGTTTGTCAAACAGACTTATTCTTGCAATAACATATTCCTCAAATAAATGAATTCGTACAATATTGTAACTAATAAATGCATTTTATTCACTGAAAAGAGGGTTAAGTAAACGAAAATAGAAATGGTAGTCCTTGAGTGAACGGTGATATTTACCCTCCAACAATTAAAGATAGGGTGTAGGGGTTTATAGTCTTGTTCGCCTAAGCCTCACGCGCCTTTTACTTCTTCTACTTCAATCAGAGAATGACATTGTGACTAAAAACTTAAGGGTTTGAAGGAATTTTTCTATTTTGGTGTTTTCGTTAGTTTCAGAGTTTGTACGTATATAAATGTTAAATAGTTTTTAAAAGAATATAACTCGCCAATAGATCAACACATTGTCATGATGGGAATCCCTACTTTACGTCTCTACGCTTTAAGTGTTTTTGAATTTTGATGCGTTGATTATGATATTCGACGATCTGGATAATAGTGTGATTAGTTGTTAGGTTATATTGATGTGGTAAAAGAAGAGTATATTTCTTGTATATGAATCTGTGTACCATACGAGAAAAGTTTTATCCTTACCACATACGTGTGTGCTCCACTGGGATCACTGGAAGCTTCTCCTGATACTTCCATTTCCTATCCTTTCATATCTTCCAAAATCATAAACATTTATTAGCTAACCTTTATCTTTATGATATGGAAAAGAAAGAGGAGCCAGCCAAGATAATATATACTATTTCTGACACACAGGAACTGCATTCTCTGCACCAAGACTATTCGTATTTTGCTTGATCGATTAAGTGTATTTTTTCATAGAATACTCGTGTGATTTTCTTTCTTGCTATGTCATCTAAAGTTCTAAAACTCCTTCTATAACGTGACTATCACTGATTTCATTTTTTTTTATTCTCTTCGGATTATTTTACTATAGACTTTAATTTTCTGATTTTTGAACAACCAGTACATGTATCAATGTCCAACGCTTTTGGTTTTCATACGTTTGCAATGATATATATCCAAACAAATTCTATACGCCAATTTATAATTGTGTGATAGAATCACCAAACGCCTTTTATATTTATAGGATATGATCCTCATGGCACCAGACGGACACTTGACTTGGTACTTGACCAATCTGCAGGCTTGTACCAGCGCATTCTTGCACTCTGACTGACTGCGACGACGGGACTCTATGACGGGCCATGTCCAATTCTCTTTAGAGAAGACAGGGCCTCGACCACCTGTTCTCTCTGAATGTTAGTTGGACTCCTCGGGCGATAACATGCATGAGCTCGCTACATCCGACAGAACACGGACTGTATTACGTGCACCCTGTTTTTATATCCATTTACATAATCATCTGTGTTACTTGTGCCCCTGCGTTTTGCTGTCTTGTTTGTATATAGTCATCTAACAGTGAGGAGGTTGTTTTACACTACAGTTGTACGTTCGTCGAGACCTCTGAGTAATCGGAATAGTTGGAGGGTTGAGCGAACGTAATCCAGGATAACCACACCATTTGTTTCTTGCGTAGCAGATGACCATCCTAAGTCAGCACAGGGTCTCGTTGGTTTATGTGTAGTCTTATGTGTTTATTGTTTCTTTGTCGAATGTCTCTTTTTCGTCTCTTGCTGTACTCGTCTTTGCTTCGGTTGTTTTGGTGTATTGTTGTTGTTACTGCAACCAGGTCTAGTTTTAGATCCCATCCCTTCCTAGACTAACTTTTTGTATGTATTTTGAACTGTTTTTCTTTTCCTTTTTGCAAGAAAGATTCTATCTCCTTTTTAACACTGGTTGAATAGAATGCAATGTTAAACGTCTTTAAATTCAATAGCATCATTTAAAACCTGATAAATTTACAGCATGGACCAGACATGCACGTTTCGGGTACTAAACCCTCGTCAGTGATCCTCAGTCTAAACAATGTAAATTGGCTAAAAAGTAAGAAAATTGTTATGTCCAAAATTGTACAAAAAGACGTAGTAGAATGGATAGGATATGATGTTACAGGGCCCACGTTTTAGAAATTTCAAGAAATTTTGTAACAGAAATTTTCAAATGCGTTGAAGAGACAGACGATCAAACGAAGTTGATCGAACTTGGCTACATGGCTACAACTCAGTCTTAGCATGCTGCAGTGTACCTTTCATTTCCATGGGAAAAATTTAAATCAATGTGTTTGTCAAACAGACTTGCAATAACATATTAATAAAATAAATGAATCCACACGATATTGTTATGAATAAATGAATTTTATTCGCCGAAAAGAGAATCAATTAAACGAAGATAGAAAGAGGAGTCCTTGAACGCAAGGTGACGTCTATCCGACGACTGGAGAATTCTACAAAACGAAATAAACATATTAAGAAAGAACTTATTTCTTGCTGACAATCTACTAGACGACGCCCTTTTAAAAAATAAATGTAAAAAATAGGACTTATTTTCTAACTAAATTCTTAAAGTCTACCCATATTTCTGAATACGAAACTACCGATAGCTATTACGTAATCTAGGGCTTTTGATAAACTGTCCTCCCATGATTAAATTGGCATGGGTAATTAAAAGAAATATCATGATATCAAACAAACTTTGATAGGTTGATGAGGATATTAAATGTCAGGTCAAGTTAGTCTTCGAACCTCTATAATTCACACCAATTAAATATTATGTAATAGATGATTTTCCAATAAACTCATGAGATAGTCAAACACCAGACATCACAAAATTACGATATTTTCATTGTGACGTCAAAATAAAAAGCATGACAGCACATCAAGGTGCTTCAAGACGATGCGATCAGATGTCACGTCACAATGGAAAATTTTGCAAAATGATGCGATGTGGGGTGTCTGTGTGTGTAAATCAAGGTTAGGAACGGTCATATCTTTAATCTGGAAAATGGACTATTATGATAGTTATTGAATTAAGAACTTACTGTGCTCCATGGGTAGTGACAGTTGTGGTTAACTAAAGCTTGTAACTGTTTATCATTAGTGACGGACACCTTTACTGAGCACGTCCTCAACTGTATTCAAAAAGAACAAAAAAAGTATGTACAGCATACAGCAAAATGAATTACTATCTAACAGTTGAATGGTATATATTCAGTCGACTGAAATTGCAAAATATGGATGGAACCAAACGTCCAAAATGATCATGGTTTCAGAAAAGTAGAATAGAGAATAACATGATAATGAAAACAATTTTCACACCCAAAAATATCAGCAAATATTAGAAGAGTATTATACTGTGAAAAAAGATTATTTCCCGAGAATGTTGTTCGCCAATTGCACTGACTTGAAATATATTAATAAATATTTTTCCAATAATAAACTGAATAAAAATTATGAAACTAAGGAGTGTCTCCCTTATGGTACATGTTTGTATAGCTCTGTTCGTGGCTCACTCTTTGAAATACGTTTTAGGTCATGCATAGAATTTCGTTCGTCATATTCGCTATTTTCGAAAACCCGAGTTACTTCCCATTTGAGACGGTATCTGACGTAGACTGACTGACGTAGACTGACTGACGTCATCAAATTGTATGGAAACAGTGCTAAAAGTCTGGGAAATGACGGTATAAAATCGACGTTACAATACCATTTTCATGACGTCACAATGGTTTTACGTCAGATACCGTCTGAAAGGGGAAAAACTCTGCATTCCACAAAGACTCAATATCCACTATTTGGACTTTCATTCTTTCGGCCTCCAGCATTACTGATGGTACATTGTTTGTTCAAATGCGCATATGGTGCACTGAATTATTATATATATTCCAATACCATAATCTGTATATTTATAAGCCTTTGAAAAATTCTTATAATCGTACAATCTTAAGAGAAATATATTTTCAGTTCTAGTTACAAACAGCATAAGCGAAGAAATAATGAACATATAAATTTTGTTACTTTTGATTAACAATCTTAAGCTTTTCTCTGCAAAGTTACTATTAATAATATACATCAGAAACACGTTTTTCTGATATGTAAAGTGAAAGACCCGCGACCTATTTGTAGTCATTGTAAATGTAGCACATCTTTATCTTAAGGAAGGAAATTCAATCCCCCATGATTTTCTATTATTTTAATTTCAAAGAAAATTGGGCCATTACTCCCACTTGACAGAGAAAACGAATAAAACCATTATTTCAAGTTTTAACTAATTATTGCAAAACAGATGCATTTTTACAATGCCAAAGTACAATTGCATTCATCTTAAAATGAGGCAAGTTTGTTTAACCATTGTAAAACCTTTTGGTCAAAAGGATGTTTCATACTGCAACAAGAGAGCCATTATACGCGCATGTTTAGTGCATCGTTCACAGTGTCTGTACTTTCATTACTTGTATTTTATGTCACAAGGGATATTCTAAGCAGCATTTTAAATCGGGCTTAACAAGAATTAATGATTTGATTTGAAATTTGTCTTTTAGTGCACCGATCAGCGGACCAAAAACTTTCAAAGATAGTAAACGGACGTTGCATATGGAATAAGCAAGCATGAGACCGAAATAGAGAACAACACTGAAATCTATCGCCTCATTACATCAATAAACAACTAAAACCAACTAGATCAATTGAACTAGAACAACAACTAGCTTGACGAACACCACTGAAACATGAAAGACACTTACTTAAAGTGACTGGTTCGCGGTGTTTTATTTTCGCGACGTAGTATTTACGTTACTTACTATACACGTATTAGAACGTTTTGCGGTATTTTATATTCGCGAATCGAATGACTCGCGATTATCGCGATGAAAACGCTCGCGAATAAAGGACGGTTTACAGTGTACAGTAATTCAACTTTGGATGGTCATCTGCTACATGTATATGTATGCACAACTTATGTAATTCCCTGAGATGAAACTATTAAAACGAACGTGTTGCAGTCCTGAGTCTTAACGTTCGTGACTTGACAATGCATAAACTCTACAGAATCATGCCAGGACTTATTTTTCTAACCTGCAAACTGAACTAGCTGAGACCTTAATTTTAAAGAATCGCTTCACCTTGAAAAACACGATTTCAGATAACGAAAATGAAACTGACAATTGTGGCGCAAATGTCATAGTTTGTATTTCGTTGCGGGCATGCAACACTCAGTAAGTGCATTTTTCACATGAAATACCCATAACAAAACACAAATTAAGATACTTATTCTCTATAAAAAATGACACGGTAGTCCATACACTATGCGTGCACCGCACAATATCCTATCGTGATATACTGAGTTCCCTCGTGACACACCGTAGTATTAAGAAAAACCATACGTAAGGTGACATTATGACCCAAATAAAGCAAAGCAGGGGTCTTAGATTACACTATCGAAATCTGTAAGTGGACATCGTATAAGGAGAATGGGAGACGAAAAACAGCCCGTGATTTGCTGGCCTTGTAAAGCGAAATTAAAATATTTCTTTACTTGGTGTCAATTATAATGTACAAAATGGTACACAACAAATAATTGTATCCGTCTTCATCAATACATGCCGATATATCTGGGAATTTTTTTTTCTTTTCCTTTCTGAATAAACAAGTCTTTTTTCAGACATTAAGTAAGTTCTGGTTGCTCGGGTGTCCTTATCTTTTTGTGACCTTCCTTAATGACGCAAATAACAAATAACAAGCAATCAAACCTGTACAAAGAACGTGTTGCATGGGAAAATATGCTACTAGAACGTTTTTATGTTGCTAGCTTTGATCCAATCTTTTTATCGATTGAAATTTTCTATCGATAGTTCAATGTCACAATCATCTTTAGATGATACATTTTTCTTTAGAAAAAGTCGAACTGCGATTCAAGTACCTCGAAATCAAAACTAAAGAATAGTATACTACTATAATATTTTGATGCTCTATGAAAATAAATTTGGTGCTCTATAATATAAACATATACATTTATAAATCGAAGTCTGTTATACTGCAAACGAAGTGTTCCAAGTGAACATAATATGTTGCCTGTGAGGATGAAATGAAATACAAAATACTTGAACGGTGGTTTCCGCCACAGATATACATTGTATTGTAATAACTTGATTTGGTGTCCGTCGATGCTCAATTCTGTGCTCTATCGTGAGTGCTTTTGAAATTGTCGTCAGGATCTTCTTTATCTCATAGTGTGGAAGATCACTACTGTGTATTCAGAAACAGTTTTGTTCGATATATCATTTCCTCCCTCTTTATTTTATCATTCCTGGGGAGGGGAGCTCATTTTGTTTGCCTATGACTTTCGAACGATTTAGCCAACCAGATATAATTCCGTATATTTGTTTTGGACATTTTTTTCAGTTTTTTGCCATATTTCATTGTTTCGATTGAGGCTCACTGACGAAGGTTAAGTACCCGAAACGTGCATGTCTGGTCCATGCTGCAAATTTATCTGTTCTCAAATCATGCTATGAATTTGAAGACGTGTAACATTTATTAAAGACCAGAAATTGTGTTTTGTGGAAGACCATGAACCCACTTACCTGTAGTCCAGGTTGGATCGGACAACTCGCAGAGGCTCGGTCTCTATTTAGAAAATTATTGGTACAGAAGGATTGGCCGATAGTTACAACCAGATCATAGGTTTTACCAGTTGGGGTATTCTGTTAAAATGCCATTGAAAAAAGACATCAATGCATTATAATTAGTCCATCGGTTATCGTTTGTACACATTGACACTCGATACGGAGAACAATTTCATGCAATTTTGTCATGGAAAAGATTCATTATTTAGGTTTTTATCTTTTTTGAAACAAGCAGAACGGATCTTATATAACTTTCCATTGCATGATAGAATAATATCTATGTATAAGGAAGTCGATTTTACAATCTATTTTTACTTTGTATTGTACATTTTTCTAGTTAGCGCACTACGAACTCCGGACATAGCACTTAAAGGGTCATATAAAGAAATCAGGTGCGATTAAAAAGTTACATACAATGGATGTAAGTACAACGGATATCTTTATATATATATTTCATACATGAAAACAAATAAATTCTCCGGACAAAGTATTGTAAGGTCATTCGAATATAATCAACATTTTGCTTTTGTGACATAGTCCCTTCCAAGTGCGGTGTCCGAAGTGCGAAGTACGCGTACATGAAAAATGTCCATTAGTCTAATAAAAAAAGAACACGGTAATGTGGTGAACATATTTCCTTACTTGTAGCCTTGCACTTGATATACTCTCCACTGAATCCCTGTACTCACAACAGGAATAACCCTTGACCCTGTTTATTTCATTAACTGCCAGATCAGCGGCATGAATAACACTTAGGTCATTCACATCCAGTATCATTGGATCGTCCCTCTTTTCAACCTAGATAGCGTACAATGATTAATCATGTTAATTATGATATTCTTTTATATCAAAGTCGTTAGCCTAAAATAAAAAAAAAACCCATGTGGTCTTTTACTTTAATATGATTTCAAACTCACAATGAATGAAAATAAAGTCCTTAAACTAAAATTTTAAATCGGTTTGAAATTACAGAAAACTAAGGGAAATTCATTTGAACTACTGTCGAAATTTCTTCGTTTTTGATGTTTTGATATTATGACTGAAAGTCAAACACAAAAATATAATGAAAGGAATTTGAAGTAGGTCTGTTACGACTTGTCTTCGATCTACAATATCATCGCCATATTTTTCATCAGTTTCATGTATGCAGTTTGTTTTATTTCAACAACATTAAAAAAAAAAATCTATAATCTCTTATTCGAAGAGTGGTTGAATGTTTCTGTTTCAATATTTTATCACTGGACTCACTGTGATCGGTTCCTGGCATGTATAGTTCATAAGATGGTAAAAATATGTATTACTCATACTCCAGTTTCTCCCCAACACAATCACTTCACATGACACAATCTGCAAGACAAAATAACTTTTATAAATTTGAAAGAAATCATTTAAGTTGTCCATATTATCCTGCTTTAAACAATTCAAAGACATTGAAACTAATTAACGTAATTAGAAAAGAGATTTATCATACATAACTTCGTATATAAACGTTAATCTGATGTCAATTTTTTGTAGCAGTCCTGATTATGCGCTCCATTGTGGACAGTACAAAGTGGTCTTGCTGAATATCTTTTCCATATTCCTAAATGTACATATAAATATGTTTCTATTTACTCTACAAAGAATTTTGAAATTGGTTTGAAATTTTCTCCAAGAAGGTATAGAGTTGGAACCCTTCCGCATTATTCCTAACTCCTCGATTTCTATAGAAACAATGAAGGGTGCGCATCATAGAGAGAAAAAGGAAGTGTTCGACCAAGAATGTGAAACTTCCTAACTCCTCGATGGCTATAAAACCAATGAAGGTGCACATCATAGAGAAGAAGGAAGTGTTCGACTAAGAATGTAAAACTTCCTTTCTCCTCGAACGCTAAAGAACCAATGAAGGGTGCACATCATAGAGAAAAAGGAAGTGTTCGACTAAGAATGTGAAACTTTCTAACTCCTCGATGGCTATAAAACCAATGAAGGTGCACATCATAGAGAAGAAGGAAGTGTTCGAACGCTACTACCAGACAGGATCCTTCAGGACAAAAAGTATACTGCTTATCAGACATGCATATTTCGAATAATGAATTCGTCATTGTTACTTCCACAGTGTTACTCGCTACAGCCGGCAGAGCACGGACTGTATTACGCATGCCCTATTTTTATATCCATTTACATATTCATCTGTGTTTCTGGGGCCTCTACGTTTCGCGGTCTTGTTTGTGTGATGTTATCTTACAGTGAGGAGGTTGTTTTACTTCATAATTGTACGTTCTTCGAGACCTCTGGGTAATTGGAGAAGTGAGAGGGTTGTGCGCACGTAATCCAGGATAACCACACCATTTGCTACTTGCGTGACAAATGGCCGTCCAAAGTCGGCACCGGTTACCCATTGGTCTCGTCGGTTTATGTGTAGTCTTTTGTGTTTGATGTTTACATGTCGTGTGTCTCTTTTTCGTCTCGTGCTGTACTCGTCTTTTGTGTTTTTGCATCGGGTGTTTTGCTGTTGATGCTGCAACGGGGTCTTGTTGGAGATCTCCTCCCTTCTTCCATTCAAAATAAAGAAGAGTCATAATTATTTAATTTTTACGGGCATTTCTTTTTGACATATGAGTTGAAAAAAAAAAACAGACAGTGCTGAAAAAGCTGTACATAGGAAGGTCAAGTGCAGGCTAAAAATATACCTTATCAGTACATAGAAGAATTCTTATTCTATGTATAAATAAATTACCTTATGAAGAAAACCTTGGAACAATCTTCTTTCCTTTTATTTATAACAATATATTATTGAAAAATGTTCATACTAAACTTAGAACTATATAAGGTAAATAATATTTTTCTAGGGGTATACGCGTCATATGTTTACTATTATTGCTTCTGCCAAAAGGAAGAAATAGTCTTTGTTAAGAAGAGTGCAATTCCTCACCAGAGGGGTTTCAAAAATTTGAGTTCATGATATTTGACGAATTCAAAAGGAATACATATAAACAGCAAAATAGACCAACACAGAGATCCTGGTTACTGTATTGCAAGTATTGAGAATGTATTTCTTTTTGGATACATTCGCACTTAAAACTGAAATACCTAAAGACCATCCTTTTTTCCAACGCAACGTTCATTTCTTGGGGTTATATAGCCATAATATGTATATGTACATTATTTGTCTCGAATTCAGATCGTGAAATAGAAATGTACATTTTCAGAGCAATCGATATAATTATTCTAATATATCTTTCAATGGAGACGGGTTCAGAGTCACCTATATACATTTAAAGTTTTAATGAAGTATGCTGCGAAGCATCTCTATAGGAAGTAATTGACCTTTCTGACTGTGGGAAAAAATGCAAAATTTCGTGACGTCACAATGCTTTTACCTCGGACAAACAAGCTTCGAACCTCGGTCAAACATTGAAATTGCATTGTGACGTCATGGAATTTCTCAATTTTTTCCCGCGTTCGGAAGGGTCAATTTAAAAGTTCGAAATAAAATCAAAATAGATGCTGAAGAGGTGGAATGTGATTGTGAGCATACTGAGTTGTCTGATAATTTGACTGACGAAAACAAGATGTTTTATATCTGCTACCAAAGAACGAGAAAAGGGCAATGGTTTTTAATGTCCAACCTTATGAAAACAGTAATAGGGATTTCAATACACCTACTGTCCTGTTCACTAATTCCAGAGCACCCTGTTTTCCCGATTATCTCTAAAATATGATAATGTCATCTTCCAAAAATATATCAGTTTTATAGTACTCCTTTAGTCGTAACAGAAAATACCATTGTTTTGGCTGTACGTCGGTTAAGTTAGAAATAGGACGGAAAATAAAAAGTCTACGGGGATTTTCTATAGTAAAATCGCTGAAAATGTGTGACGTCGGAGGCTTTGACATCACTGTTTACTATTGTTGACACGGAGAACAATATGGCGGCGGCATGAAATTAACATGGAAATTTCCCGTAGACATTTTATTTTTCATATTGCGGTTTGAAGGCATCCGATATGGGTAAGTTGAAGTTAATTTTTCAGTTACGACTAAAGGAGGTCAATTCTCGGATGCTTAAATATAAAGGTAAATTATTCAGATGACAAAATAAATCGCCAAAACAGGTTGCTCTGGATTTAGTGAACAGGACAGTAAACTAATTTTAGGAAACAAACCAGGGTATATATATAAAATTTAAACAAATGGGAGGCTCCAGATGTCCTCTATACATTATTGATTTGGACGTTATTCGAAAAAAAAAAAAGTTCCACTAAAAGATTTTGCATGAGCATATATCGTACTTACTGGATATGGGTATAAGGGAGGGCACTCTTTTTCCGTTTTCCCAATATTACCCCAGCTGTTCAGACACGCTGACTCACCAGCATGGATTATCAGTCTATAAATCTCTCCGTCTACAACCTGTAAGAAGTTGATTAAGAGTTTATTGATTCATGTATGTAATAAATAAACATACATATTTTTTAATCTATAAATAACCTAAACTGGTCGATAATAATGCTGTACATTTCTGAACATTTTTAATGCCAGAATTTGTTTCATGCGAAATAGTTTCATTCGAGAATCATGATTTTTACGTTGTTCCAAATGTATCAAGAGGATATTTTCTCTCGGTGTAGAGATGGCAATTACACTGTTACTCGAAAACGAATGCAACAGTAACGCCAGATCTAGTGAAGACGGGAAAATCGATTGAATCTGCCAAAATGACCGATGGAGATGCTTCATTGGTGTTTCACTTATGCCCTTTGCCGTGTGGAGCTCGTAAAAAGTTCCCCGCGAGGGGTTTGACAGTGTTTTGAATATTGTTCCCTGACATGGTCGCCATAGCACTTACCTCAGACAGACAGTGCAAGTATTTCAGATATTGTTTTCATTTTCTTGCATAGACATCGACGGCGGATGCGGCTAGCCAACAGGGGATGCTTACTCCTCCCGGGCACCTGGTCCCACCTCTAGCTTGCTAGGGGTCCGTCGATGCTCAGTTTGATGCTCTATTGTGAGTGCTGTTGAGATTATCGTCAGGATCTTCTTTAACTCATTTACTCTTTTTGTTGATTAGTTTTGTATATTTTTTTCGTGGTATTGTGTATACCAATTGAAATATTGTAGGCATGATTTTTGGAGTCTTGTTTAGATATTATGTTGGGCTTTCACTCACGGAAGGAAAATAAATACTGCGATAGTGGAAAGAATAAGCTGTTGGCAATGAACGTTGTGTTTTATAATACGGCCTGCTGCTAGCAACCAGATGTGTTATCTCCCTGGGTACCTGAATGGCTTACTTCGGCTGATCGTTTCTTCAAAAGCATTCAAAAATTTCTGTTCACAAAATTTTCTCGAAATTTCTGAAATGTGGGTCCTATAGCATTACATGCATATCCCACACATCCTGCTACCTTTTTCTGTATTTTTGAACATAACTCTCACAGCCTTTGGCGATATTTCATTTTTTTGGATTGAGGGTCACTGACGAGGGTTTAGTACCCGAAACGTACATGCATGTCTGGTCCATACTATAAATTTATCTGTTCTTAAATGATGCTATGAATTTGAAGACGTAACATTTGTATTCCAATTGGAATGAGTTAAAGAAGATTATGACAATAATCTCAACAGCACTCACAATAAAGAACCAAATTGAGCATCGACGGACCCCTAGCAAGCTAGAGGTGGGACCAGGTGCCCGGGCGAGTAAGCTTCCCCTGTTGGATAGCCGCACCCGCCGTCGATGTCCACGCACGAAAATGAAACAATTTATAAAATACATGCAATAACATTTGGATTCTAAGTTTTCGTTTCGTGTGAATTTCTGATTCGGGGTTTGTTGTTGTTGTTTTTTTTTTTTACTTTCATTCACCGAAAAGATCATTCTACAGTCGAAAATTAGGTCTTTATCATACTCTTATCTTTACTAGCCTTTTATATAATCACAATACATTGTCCGTTCGAACACTTACTCGTACGAGTAGATGTGCTAACAGTCACTCCTTCATGTCAAAATACAAATATTTATTTCTTATTATTTTCTTTGAAAATAAATTTATACACTGTAAAGGAAATAAATATATACATTTCCTTTCAACTTATCCAATAAGCTATCAGTATATTTCAAACACTGTAGTCAATATCTTACGTCATTATTTAGCTTCATCTTAAGGACTTGCTACATGTACTTCAAGAGATCTTTGTTCTATTCTTGTACATGTAATTAAATCTATATTAGTTATTGACTGAATCTAATTGAAATTGCATTATATCAAAAAAGAAAATCAACAGTATATGTGTTTTAAATTGTAGATTGAAATTTTATTTCATTCAAACTATGCATTTTCTTCTCTCTCTTTTTTTTTCTTTTTTTTTTTTTTTTTTTTTTTTGTTTTTTTGTTTTTGTTTTTTTTTTTCTTTTTTTTTTTTCTTTTTTGTTGTTTTTTTTTTTGTTTACCTGTGACTTGCAAAGATGTCCAAAAAATAAAACGAAAACTTCCAACGAGACAATTTAGCAAATACGTGCTAAATTCCCTATTTCTTTGAATGAAGGGCAGCCTTAAAGAGTCCTCTATGAACTCTTTGATTTGATTGAGTTAAGGCCCATTGTGCAGAAATTATAATCAAATGGTGGCATTTTCACCTAATCGTCACCACAAATGTTTTCAAGGACGATCCATGACCTCTGCAACCGACCACAAGATTCCGTCATAACTTCATCGTTCCATTGTCCATTTTGATAAGTTAGTATCAGAGAGTAGTGTCTGGAAAACCCTCTACATGTATGTTCATTGAGATTGTAACCAGAAGGTCACTTGCACCTTATCCTCACCATCAGAGTTGTGTGTGTGATCAGTGCTCTGAACAAATACAAAATGTGAATGTTACCTTTGTATGAAGCCAGCCTCCTTACCTGTTGCGTTCCATTGTCTATTTTGATAAGCGACCATCTGAGCATAGTTTCTGAAAACCCTCTCTCTTCATTGAGTTCATCAACAGCCCACTCTGCTGCGCCTATCACCAGCGGATCACTGGCATTGATAAGTTTCTGGCCTCCAGGTGGAGGTATCTGCCTTTTTTCCTGAATAAAAGAAAGAGGTAACAGATACCCTTGTATTATTAAAGCAATATTCATACCTGTTGAGTTCCGTTGTCTATTTGGATTAGAGACAGCCTGAGGGTTTCCTCTGAGAACCCTCTGATTTCATTAAGTTTATCCACAGCCCATTCTGCTGCACCGACCACAGTAGGATCACTTCTATTGACTATTCTCTGTCCACCTCCGGGAGGCGGAGGTATCGCTTCCTTGTTATAGATAATGAGTAAAAATGAGATTGCGTTTAATTCATGAAATTCACTATTCAAAAGATGGATTAACTTTTATTTTACTTATCAATGTAAAATTAGTTAAAATGCGATTAATTGTTAATACAAACGAATAGCAAACAATCATATTTATGGTAGATCTTAACCGTTATGTTAACAAATGAACAGTATACATTTGTATTCATGTACAATACATATATTTCTAACATCTCTCTTTCCATAATTATCCTGTGTATGTATTTCCGTTGAAAATACTAGTGATCTTCAAAACAGAGTGCAGACTGTTTTATATATTCATCTGTGTATTACTTAAGGTTCCTGTGATTGTTGTCTTGATTGTGTCGTCATCATGCAGTGAGGAGGCTATTACATGTATACGCAACAATTTTGCTTTCTTCGAGGACTTGGAGGGTAACTGGACAAGCGAGAGGGTTGTGCGCACGTAATTCGGATGACTACAACATTTGCTACAAAATCGGCAGATGGCCATCCTTAGTCGGCACCGATATCCTTTGATCTCGTTGATTTCTGTTTTGCCTTTTGTGTTAAGAGTTTTGATGTTGTCTCTAGTGTTTAGTGTTTGGTGTGCTTTGTTGTTTTTGGTCTCTAGTGTTTAGTGTGCCTTGATGTTTTTGGTCTCTAGTGTTTAATGTTTGGTGTGCCTTGTTGTTTTTGCCTCTCAATTGTTTAGTGTGCCTTGTTGTTTTTGGTCTCTAGTGTTTGGTGTGCCTTGTTGTTTTTGGTCTCTAGTGTTTAATGTTTGGTGTGCCTTGTTGTCTTTGCCTCTCAATTGTTTAGTGTGCCTTGTTGTTTTTGGTCTCTAGTGTTTGGTGTGCCTTGTTGTTTTTACGTCTCTAGTGTTTGGTGTGCCTTGTTGTTTTTGGTCTCTAGTGTTTAGTGTGCCTTGTTGTTTTTGGTCTCTAGTGTTTAATGTTTGGTATTCCTTGTTGTTTTTACGTCTCTAGTGTTTAGTGTGCCTTGTTGTTTTTGGTCTCTAGTGTTTAATGTTTGGTGTGCCTTGTTGTCTTTGCCTCTCAATTGTTTAGTGTGCCTTGTTGTTTTTGCGTCTCTAGTGTTTAGTGTGCCTTGTTGTTTTTGCGTCTCTAGTGTTTGGTGTGCCTTGTTGTTTTTTGCGTCTCTAGTGTTTAGTGTGCCTTGTTGTTTTTGAGTCTCTAGTGTTTGGTGTGCCTTGCTGCTTTTGCGTCTCTTGTTGTGTTTTCATAATCTGAGTTTTCACATAGGGTTATATCGGTGTTTTGCTGTCCGTGTTGCAATCGAGTCTTGTCTAAGATCACCTCCCCTCTTTGAAACCAATAATTTTGTGAATTTCGTCTTAAGGATCACCTTATCCTAGTACTTGCTACATGTAGTTTTCTTTATTTAAATTCACGTATACTTACATAAGATATTGAAATGAAATAAAGAAGATCCTGACGTAAAAGTTATAGATAATGGTAATACCTCAACATAAGGCAGTTTGACAATGGTTTCAGAAATATGACTTCCAACATTTGTACATAATCGCATTATATCTTTTAGATTATTTCAAAATCAAATCACATATTGGTTTTATTCATTGCAAAAACCCATACCTCTGTTTCTGAACAATTATATTCCTTTATAAAAAGTACCAAGAGGACTGCCAAAATTGAAGAAAATTCCAACCACTTCATTTTAACTATCTATACCGGTCCTACAATATTTCAAATCTGTACTGACTGCGATTAGAGACAGTTTGACCTAAAAGAGCCCCAGTTTGCCTTATCTGTCTGGGCCAGGAAAGTAACAGATATATAATGCCCTTTTATGATACAATTTTGGATATTAGACAGAAATACGTTTTCGTACTACATTTACATAAAGCTTGCAAGTTAGGCAAAGGAAGATAACTGCGACACGTTCCTTTTTTTACATTTTGTTTTAAATTAGTTACTTGTTTTCAGTTTGCTTAAAGGAAATTTATTATTAAATTGAAACCATTAATTTCCTTAGACATTTTCATTTTCCATAGCTTGAAATTTCATGAATGAAAACAATCCTTAAGTTTCAAGATCGTGAGCCAATCCGTCGTACGGCAGCCTTGCGTCTAACAAATGTTGTCTAGAAATCGCAAGGATAATGTGCAAGCTGAGATCTCTGTCTGCGTCGATGCGACGAGCTTGCGAACAAAAATTTCATACGGCGGCCGCACGAAACCTAGATATTTTTTTTTTATCAATAAGTCGATCGCAGAGTGTCTTACGACTGATGTGATTGAATACAAATTGAATGTAGATTGTGGTGGTAAAGGTCATATACGAACCCTTATCTATCTTGTGTACTAATTTCCTTATGACTCTTGACAAATAGGATTACATGGCATATATCTTAATATTTGATTGAATACATGTATGTCATATATTAAGGGTGATACATTAATTAATTAGGATATCAGATTATTAGGGTTGATCTAATTACAAATCGATATAAATGAAGAATCGTATTAATCTTTTGTAGATACTGGCGTTAATAAATGTCTGACTATATTTGTACTTACGTTCACCTTAAAACTGTATGATGTATGTAGTATACTTAAATTGTGGAAAAGAAAACTTATGAATTGATATCTACCAAACTTCCTTTTTATGATTTCTATAAACATTTCCTATGGATAAATTCAATTTGACTATGCGAACCGCAATCCAGAGATCGCATTTAGAAAGGATAAAGAGTATTGTAAATATGCTAGCGTGACAGATGGCCGTCCTTAGTCGGCACCGGTTGCCCATTTGTCCAGTTCATTTTTGTGTGGTATTTTGTGTTTTGTATTCGGATGTCGTATTTGTGTTAATTTGTCACTTTTGCGTCTTTTTTTGCGCTTGTCTACTCTATGTTTTCGCAAACGGATACTAGTAGGTGCTGCAACCGAGGCTGATTGGAGATCCCATCCTTTCTTTCAAAAAGCACATCAAGTACATTTCGTTGAATTGATGGGTTCTGTGATATAAAGGTGTCTTCTTTAGTTTTTGTCAGAATTCGTATAAAATTGATCTCCCCGCGATGATTAGCATATACCTGTATCTGCAGTTCTAGCAAACGACACGGAGAACAGCGGAACAGTTATCTATTTCTAAAATAATTTCTCTTGAAGAAGGACTACAAATTTAAAATTACACGTGTTTGGCTAATTCAAATCTTAACTTCGAATTTGTAATGTTTGAATTGGACATTTTCTAGATTTGGAGGGATATTTTCTATAATGGAGAAATATCCCCCTCCAATCCCATACAATTTGTCTCTGGTTCTCTAAAATAAGTGGAAGTCAAACCAAGAACGGTATTGGGGAAGGTTTTCTATGGTAACAAAGGGGGGAGGTTCTCTATATAGAAAAACTTCCCGGGGGGGGGGCTTCTCTATTATAGAAAACCTTTACTATATGACAACGGCGCTAGTGAAATTAATTTGGTCTGCTTATGATAAGCACTTTGGTTGGAAGCATCACTGATGAGAATTTAATATTCGAAGCACGTGTCTGGTGCATGAAAATTGGTTTGAAATTCTCTTCAAGAAGGTATAGAGTTGGAACCCTTCCGTATTAATCATATTGCTCTTAGTGACTTTAAGAACATCCTCGGAGACATTTTTTTAAAATAATAAATTGCATAAACGTGACATATAAGCTTTTGTACAACAGTCGCTTAGAAAAAATATTGTGTAAAGTTATGGATAAGATTTCGAGTTAGACCTCCCTGTACTGACCACAGCGGAAAACACACATTTTAAGTTATCTATAGAGCTCTATGATCCCCTGATCCAGTTCCTCCAGAATTAGGACATATCCAGCTACTTAGTGTTACCGCGTACTTTGCCGTGCTCGCTCGGACAATTTTCGTCAATATAATTTTTTTCTGGATCGGAAGGCAAAATCCCATTAGCGGATCTACAATGTAGAATGTTTTCGAACAAAACAAGGGGGGGGGGGTTTCCAGCAATACAAGATGAAAGGTTTATATGTCTTTTATGGGATGTTGTACATGTAGGTAAAATCCTGAATATGCGTTGGTTGTGTCTCCTGTGAAGTCCAATCCATATTCAGCAAATTTGTCGTTTCTTCCTTCATTTCTCCTTCCTTCTTATTTTAAGAACAGTTTGACAATGAGTAAATAATGAACAAAGACTAAATCTGGCTCTAACGAATTTATTGTGTCCCGGATATTCGGTATTTTTCACAGCCATGTTGTAAGTATACATAATTTTGATTCAATTTGTCTACAATATCTGAAAAGACTGATGTTATAAATATTATTATTAAAGGAAAGTATTACAAATATCATTAGTTTTATTGAAACATTGAATTCAATGTAGATCGATCTATTGCATTGTGGCAATTCGGAACTTTCTCCCATTGACAGCATCCAGTCTACAAATCTAGTAGTATATTTAAAAAAAAAACGTCCAAAATGGGATATCTTACATAACATGACGTCTTGGCAGTGATCAAAGCGGAACGAACACGAATAAAGAGACATCAGAAAGAGGAGGGGGGATAGCAAACCTACCACGGGAACAAACAAACGAAAGGAGGGATCTCCAACAACTCTCGGTTGCACATAGCACCCACAGTAAAACCCCAAAACCACAGAGCAAACACTAAGAGACGTAAAATGGACAAGGAACACCAACTCACATCAAAGAAACATGAAACACAAAAGACCTCACATAAACGAGACCAATGGGCAACAAGTGCCGACTTAGGATGGTCATCTGTCAGGCAAGTAGTAGACGGTGTGGTTATCCGGAGTCTCAAAGAACGCACAATGACCTTCTTACTGTAAGATGAACATAAAAACAGACAGCATGACGCATTGGGCCCAAGAAACACACAGATATATAAGTAAATGGATATAAAAACAGAAGGCATACGAAAAAACAGACGAACATAACTCATTGAAACTTGAAGGGCAGCACTGCATGTATATATGAGTACTAGTAATATCGACAGAATCTAACTCGTTGTAGATCATTTCGAACAAACTTACATTAAGTGACTAACTTGAAAACAAAATATTGATAAAACAGTAATAGTGATATATAAATAGAATGTTGAACAAGCATTTTAAAAAATACATCGAAATTAAAACAATATTAATTACATCTAGAATCGTTGAGTTATATAGATGCATCATATGTGCAACCTCTGTATAAATTAAATATACATGAAGTAGTGAATTATAAACGGAACGGTCCATTTGATATTCGGGGAGGGGGGAGGTCGCCCCGGACAGGAGCAAAATTATTTTTTAAGTTTTAGCAAGATTTCTAGCTAGTGATGTGCGTCAAAGTGTACAAGAAAGTTTGTGTATCAAAAGAAATTCTTTATTAGTCCTCAAAAGTCTTAACATTACTTTCTTGAGGCACGCATTTTATTAACTTTTATTTTATATTTATATAACAGAGTGATAAAAGTGATTAAAGAAATAATGTATATCTCAGAAAACGAATTTTATTTAAGATACATGCAAGAGAGTTTGAAGGGAGGGTCTTTAAGACAAATATATCAACTAAAACTACGGCTAGCGAAGCGAGCTGGAAATTTTTCAGGAATTTATTAAAGCAAAATTTTATCGAAATTCTTCAAATTCAGACTCCCTGTAAGAGCAAGATTATTTTTGTCTGTCACACCATATGCATATTTATTTATTTTTTTCATCAGAATTATTTTTTTTCGAAAAAAAAAGCGCCCCCTACCCCCGAATATCAAATGGGCCGTGCCTTACCGCGTATATTGTACATTTTTAATTGTTATATTTCAAAAGTGACTCTTCTTACTAGTAGCTATCTTTTTAAAACTTCATTCTTAATACGTTTATCTTACAAGCGATGTAAAGAAAGGGAAATTTAAAATTCGAACTTCGTAAACATCGACACCGAAGAAAGAAAACGAAATGGTTGAATACAACGTACAAGTGATCGAAATGGACGAGTTTTATGACAAAAATTATCTTTTTGATGCATTCATGGAAATGGCATGTCATTTATTGGTCAGAGCCGTTCATACGAAATGTAAATATATATCAAATTGCACTAGTATTCAAATATTAAATATCAAATTGCAGTTAGTATTACATAAATTTCTTTTTGCAAATCATAAACTTTTTAAGTTAATTCAATCAAATGACACAATTTCGCCAGAAATGAATACTAAGGGATAATCATTACATAATAAAGAATTTCAAAATATATCTAATTTCTTTCACATATGATAGAAATCAATTCTTAAATAATTCAAAACACCAGATGTTCATATGAAATTCAACCACATTTTTCTCTGATATCATGAATACCGTCTAGACTTCTGGTCCTTTTTCAAGGTCTTCCTCTTCTTCATTTGACGCCTTTTCAATTTCTTGTACCAGAGATAATTTTACAGGTTCTGAGGATGAATGGGGAGCAACTCTTGCTGTTATTTTATTTTCGGTGTCCATTTTGGCTAGTTTAATGAGTGGAACAGCGCATGCGCTGCGAGGAGCGGTACTGATTTCCCCCGGAAATTCCGGGTGGTCGATAGTATTAGAATCGTCTGACATGTAGATTTCGCTTACCCGCTTTCTGCCAACTAACCAATATGTCATCATTTCCCCTTTGCCCTGTAAATAAGAAAACATTTTTTCAACTTATTATAAATAAATTTCAACTTAAAAAAGTGATCGTTGGTCACTATATACACTCATGTATATATTAGGTGCATGCATAAATACAGTACCTACATAGTTCATGCAAAAAAATGACCAAATGCAAATAAGAAGAAGTTTTCTTTCGGAAGTCAAAAATATGTACTAAAATCGTAAAAAAAAATAGAATCTTTTGCTACATTCTTACCTTTACGACTACACTACCTCGCTTCTTCATGACAAAATTGCCATGTTGCTTCAGGGACAAATGGGTGCTCGGACTGATGTGTATCTTATTAGCTAAAACAAGACGAGAAGAAATATGAATAAGATGGATTTCAAACAAATCTTGAATGTAACAATTCTAAAAAAGAAGAGAAAGGACAACAGATGGTTTAAATGAACTTTACTCACCCATGCTGTAAGATTTCATTCTTGAGGCAGTGTTAACGGTGTCCCCGAAGAGACAATATCTGAGCATTGCCGATCCTACGATACCAGCCATACAAGATCCTGAAAAATCACTGTCCAAAATCAATATCACAATATCACTTTATTTCAAAATTACAACAACAAAAAAATTGAAAAATTAATAAATAAAAAATATATATGTAGATATACGTAAAAGCTTTATTTCAAGATAAACCTTCATTTTATATATAACAGAAATCGCACACAGAAACCTTCACTATCATTGCAAAAACAATATGGCGCACGAGCGTTCAAAAAGCTTTCAAAATTTTCATCAGCGATTGCTTTCAAAATTTTCGTCAACGATTGCTTTCAAAATTTCGTCAGCGATTGCTTTCAAATATTTTGAACTTTCCGAGATGACGAAAATTTGAAAGCTTATAGCTTTCAAAATTTTCGTTAACAAAGATTAGTTAACGAAAATTTCGTCAGCTATTTTTCGAAAGCTTTTTAGAGCTTTCAAAATTTCGTCATCTCAGTAGCTTAAAAAAAAAAGCTGACGAAAAGTGAACGAAACTTTCGCATTTAGCTTTCAAAATTTCGTCATCTCAGCGTTAAACTTTCGACTGGTCGGGGCTGTATAATAGAAATCTCACACAGAAACCTTCAACTTGGGACATTCTGCTATTTCAGATCGATATTTCAGACTCCAAAAACCCGTAGAAGATCCGCGCATTTATTATAAATGTATTTTTTAAAATATAAGTATCAAAGTAGTATCATTGAAAACTAACCAGTGTTGATTCCAATTCTCAGTGTAATAACCGGGCTCTGAATATGGTCAAATTTATGCTCCTTCATCATTTCCAGTAACGCAACTGCGAATTCGGCAATCTCCGCCGAATGGCGATTTCCGTTCCTTTCTGGAAGTCCTGAAACAAAAATATAGAAGTTGAATGAGAACAATAATGCAGATATGTTTTCTTAAAAGAAATTAATTGAACACTGAAAATAAGAAATACACCATTCGAAAAATGAAAGTGAAAATAGAGCATGAAGTATTAGATAAGCAATTAATGGGAAGGGAATGTGATAATTTTACTTACCGGAAACAACCATGTAAGAATCATTGATTGTCTCCACTTTGTACAAATCTCTTTCATCCAGGAGCTCGTCAATAGCTTCATACAGGGCATTCAACAATTTGACGATGTTCATTGGTTCAAGCGATAAGGTGATGCGAGCGAATCCGCAGATGTCAGAGAAGAGAATCGTAACGGACTTGAAAAATTCCGCATCCACTCCCTTGTTTCTCTTTAGTTTTTCAGCGACTTGCTTTGGGACCATTTGATACAGGAGTGAGTCAGTCCTCTTTTTCTCGTGTGACAGTTCCTTGGTTTTATCAACCAAGACCAACGCATACCTGGAAAAATAGGAACGAAATATAAATCATGACTGATCTTGACAACATTTTTTTTTAATTCGATGTTACATGTATCAATAGGGAGCTAGATTTTTTTTTCTTTCCGGTATACTTGTCTGATTTCTTTCTTTTTCTATTTTCTTTCCTGACCTTTTCTTTTTCTTTCTTTTTGTTTTTCTTTTTTGCCTTTCTTAATTAATTTTTTGATTGTTTTATTTTTGTATGTTCGCTTTCGTTTTTGATTTGTTTTGTTTTGACTTGTTTTTCTATATTTTGGTTTTTCGAACTGTTGAAGGTTAAAGAAGTAATTCTTATACAAATAAAAAGAGATAGATTATTCACTGGTCTTCTTTATGGTTATTAAACTCAAAGTTAGCTCAGACGAAAGTTCAAATATCAGCTATGTTCTCATACACGTACATGTACATGTATATAAAATACAAACAACTGAGGCATATCAATAAATGAATTGAAGAAATTGATTGTCACCCATGTACACAAAAAGCTCTAAGTTTAAAAACAAATTTCTAATTATCAGGTGTTAAAATCACAGAAAAAGTGTTCAGATCCATATTGAAGAAAAGACAACTCGTACTAACTTTTGAATGCTGCTGGTCATATTCTCAGTCATATAGATGATAATTGGGCATATAGCGAGGACGATGATGAGGATGATAATGTAAGCTGTCATATAACTCATCGTCTCATCTATCATCCCGCCAACTTTGAATAGGCTGTTGTTTCCCAGAGTTTGCTGAAGTTCTAATAGGAGCTCGATAAGCATGGTAGAATTGTCAAACCACCACTGAGCCTTTTTCAGATTCTTCAAGGAATCATTCCGAGAAACGAAAGGGGTATGCTGGATTTCAAATCGAAAGTCATAGATTGTGGTGGACAGGTTGCTCTGCAGTGAAGCGGTATCGTACTGGGATATGTAATCAACAAAGTCAGAGTAAAGTCGGGCTGACTTATAGCTAGTTCTGAAGGCATTGACTTTACGGTTGTAACCTTCGTACATTTCTTGGTCTACAAATCCACCATTAGCATAGAAGAATGTGCCAAGAGCTCGCTCTATCCCCAGGTCTTCTTTGGCTGTGGTGATTTTCTGGAACGCTACAAATGTCCTCCAGACCTTTGAAAACTTCGACTCCCTTATCGAATCGTAGCTCCATTGAATGATGATGTCAATGACGCTGGTGTAAAATGCAAGTTCCTCGTCCACATTGTCGACGTCTGCATTTAGCTCCTGTCGATGCTTCGCCAAGTACATCAGCATTCTCTCTTTTGATGTGAACTCCCGGCGCTTATTTCTGTTCAGGTCGACCGGCCACTTGTTCAGTTCTTCCAGAGCTTTGTCAGTGTTCATGTACTCTGTGAGGAGGAAGGTTTTTGTTTCGGGACCAATGGCACTTAGATATAGGACGCTCATGTCTCGTTCCTTCTGCAGACGATGGACCAGCTTCCCCAGTGATAAGCTGAATTCTAGAGCATCTTGTACCTGGTTAAGACAGGTACGATTTGAACGAAATTTGTTTTATAATGTTCTTTGGAAAATTTGCAAACTTTTATACGCTTACATGCTCGATCATGCTATTTCGAGTTGAAAATGGAACTTTAGATACAATGTAGGCAAGGTGCCAATATCTACAGTTTTTGAGTTTCAATGGTAGATTACCTTTAACTTTAATGTTTACGTAGTTTCAAGGTCAATTTTTTATTCTCAAGGTCACAACAAACTTTTGCATATAGAACAAAGACTGTTTGACCTTCAGAGTTCAAACTTCATACATATAATCGTTAAATCAAGCCCTTTCACTTTGACCTTCAGCCAAGGTCAAATTCTCATTCTCAAGGTCAGAACAAACTTTTTCTTATAGAACAAAGACTATTAGACTCTCAGAGTTCAAACTTTATCCATATAACTGTTAAACCTAGCAATTTCACCTTGAATTTGACCGAAGGTCAAATTTTCATTCTCAAGGTCACAGCAAACTTTTGCCTTTAGTACAAAGACTATTTGACCTACAGAGTTCAAACTTTATCCATATAATCGTTGAACCAAGCTCTTTCATCTTTACTTTGGCCGATGGTCAAATTCTCAAGGTCACATCGAATTTGTGCCTATAAAACAAAGATTACTTGACCTTCAGAGTCCAAACTTCATTCATGTTATCGTTAAACCAACCCTTTCACCTTGACCCTTGACCCAAGGGCATTTTTTTTCTCTCAAGGTCACAACAAACTTTTAGAACAAAGACTGTTGATCTGCAGAGTTAAAACTTAACACAAATGTTCCTTGCATCGCGCTCTTTGACCTTGATCACGACCCAAGGTCACTGACATGGTTTCAAGGGCACAACAGAATTTTGTTGTTTACAACTTTCATCAGATTAAGATTAACGGTAATGAAAACAATGTTTAATCGTTAACTTGGTTCAAGGTCAAGATGTCATTTTCAAGGTCATTCAGTTTTCAGCAACAGATAAACAACTTTCTTTTCTAGATAGGGAACTAATAAGCCATTATTTTTTTCAATCTTCTTTATTCGAATTTCAACATTTCAGTTCCTAAGATCTTTTGTTGATAAATATTGAGCTTTGATTAGATTCAGATCAATCTTTATGAAGATTATCTCCAATACTTATCCTATATCTGTGACCTTGGTTCAAGGTCAAATATTCATTCTCAAGGTCATAAAATATTTACTTGTAGAATACTCAGTTTTTTTCTAAACTATTTATATACTTCAAACATTTGAACTTTAAAAATTGACATAAGAGAGAAAACTGTTTTATTCTCGTTCCTTGTTTCCTGTTTTGAGATAGTAATTTCAAAGGACTTAAAGTTGATAGATGATAGATTTCGTAAACATGAAAGGAATTTATTACATGTATCATTCCTTCTACGGTATTTTGTTGATTTATAAGAGTCCCAAGTTAGACATACGCTTTTTACGCCTATTGTTTCTAGCTTTCTCTTTAATGTTTGTTCTAATTATCAGCAACATATTATTAAATTTATTTTCTTTATGGGAAACCAATAAAGCTATTTCTTCTTTTTTTATCTTCTTCATTTCAGTTCCTAAGAAGATTTAATAAAGAATGAGTAAATCTATTGCTTGCGACAGTAGCCATCAAGTTCTATTTTATTTGCGTGTTGAAGAAAGATCTTTTATTAAGTTTTATTTAAGACAATTTTTATTAATTTAATTTAGTTTTTGTTTGTTTTTTAATTTACAAGGCTGATGAAACTATTTCTTAACTTACTTCTTGGTTACTTGTTTTAGTAGAAACAACTTCCGCCAGTAGATACACACTATAACACCACAAACCAAAAACGGGCAGGATAACTAAGGTCAGCATCTTCGCCATCTGGAGTCGCTTTCCCATGTTGGTAAGGGGTTCTGTTCTGCATATTCCTATCAAAGAATACTTCAAAATAACTGATGATTTTTATTTCATTTTGTTTTTATTCTTTAATTACATAAGATCCATTTCTCATGAGTTTTTTTTTATAAAAATCTTCGTTGTTTTCAAATTTGAAGAACACTCATTATTTTTATTTACCTTTTGTATGGCGTCCTAAAATGTCATGAGATGACGCTAGACTTGTTACAGAAGACGCCATCTTGGGATTTCTTGGAATTCTAGAATTGAAATTAATACGTACATGTATAGTTATAAAATCATAGATATAAAATCTCGACTTTGAGACTGAATAACTGTAAGGTACTTTTTTATGTTTATACATATTCGAAAACAAGCAATAAATGTCATGATTTCATGTTTCTAGAGGGTTTTCATATTCATCAATCTTATTATTCAACATGTTGGGACATTTGTAAATTTGAAAATGAAAATATTCATTTTTGACTATGAATGAAATGAATTATTTTTATGACTCATTTAAAGATATTCTATGTTGACATCAGAGCCCATAATTTCTCGTCAACCAAGTTAACATATCCTTGAATGTATGTAGAAGAAAATGAAGAACGAATGTGGAAATTACTGGAAATGCTTGTGCGCTTAAAACAAAAGCTCAAACACTCAAATACACAAATTTTCGTCCCCTTGGCCTTTATCAAGTGTAAAAATGTAAAAAAAAAAAAAAAAAAAACGATCTTCTTTACTTATTACTTTGAGATTCAATACTTATTACTTTGAGATTCTTTTTTTTTAATTTAATAAAGGCCAATGGGCCAACATTTGTGAAAAAAAAATGTAAAAAAGAAACTGTAAAAAAATGTAAAATTTTGTTAAATTCGTAAAAATTTGTAAAAAAAAATTTTTTTAATTTGTAAAAGTGTAAAAAAAAAATCGACGATCTACAAATATGTATAACTTATATGTAAATAACGACTATCTTCAATACTTATTACTTAAAGATATTAATTTTAAAAGATTGATAAAGGCCAAGGGGCCGAAATTTGTGTATTTGAGTGTTTGTGTTTTTATTTGTATCATCCCTTCCCTCTAGAAGAAATATTTCAAACTAAAACAAAACAATTAAAAAAAAAACAACAGAGAAATGAGTCATTATTATATAAAATTGAAAGACCACGTTTATGTGAATCCAGTTAGTACATTTATAATGAAAAAATAAAAAGGAATCATATAAAAATGATTTCAAATTTTTTTGAAACTGAAATATTATATTAAGACTTAAAGACGTTTTTAGCCAAAATATTAAAAAATAAATACCTGAAGAAAGTACCGTGAAAATTTTCCTCTGTGTTCTCTGTTTGTTCTACGCGTCTTACCCAAGCGAAGATGGAATATTAAATGTGCGCATCAGAAACGTGCTAATTATTTTCTTTCTCATCCTTAGCTCGAATCTTATTGGATAAATCTGATTGATGACGCCGAGAGCTTCTTGGAGGCACGGTGAAAGTAACGAGAAAATATGCCAACACCTGTAGAAATCCCCCCTGAGTGGTAAATTCTCTACGTAACTATGGTCACAGATTTATTTTCTTACAATTAATTATTTTAGATATTTCTTCGTCAAAGCTTATAGTTATATTTGATAATGATATAAGAGAAATCGAAGATGGGTGAAAAAATATCACATGATGATGTCTCTGAATTTTAAATTATAAACAAACATAAGTAAGAATCTAGGTATTCCTTTTAGTGCAATTTCGAATTTCGTGAATATAAGGCAAAATGTTGCGATATCAATGTGCGTTCTCATTTAACAGTAGTAAATCATGTAATTCTAAGTGCCTGGGTTTTTTTCCTTCCCTTTTTTTTTTTTTTTCGACGCCGTGTTAGAATAGAAATTGCTTTTTCATTTATCTATCTATTATTATTTCATATTTTTATCATTATGGTCAGAGAAATATATCTTTCTTCTTATCTCGTGGGCAATTACATTGAACTTGAAAATTTCAAATTTCTGATACTTGTAAGTAAAAATCCTTAATTTTTTGTTTTCTGTGTAGGTTTTTTACGGACCTATCTGTACATAGAAAATGTTAAATCTTATCAAATAACTTAAGTTTAATATATCCACTGTGATGTACGTGCGTCGGAGGCTGTAGAATAATAAAATACAATACGTCAATGGATCTCCGGGAAGGTATATGATTCAGACCAACGGACCACAAAGACTCTCCCAAGCTTCTAACCATCTATTTTTCTAGGTCTGTTTTATTCCTTCCAACTATTTCTGTTTCTTCTTTTCATATCTGGTTCAAGTCAGGTATGACAATAGATACGTCCACCTCCTGCTTGAAAAACTATCCTTGCACACCCTTTTAGTGTAATCACAAAAGCGAGGGTAGTAACAAACTCTAAAGGAATCTATGGGAACAATACAGAGTAAAAACATGTTGACATCATCATGATCATCTAGCACAGCCAGGGTAAACATTACCACGTCCAGCAGATTTTTGAGCGTGATCTAGAGAAAAGGGGGTGATCTCAAGCATGACCACCTGCACTCACCAAGCGAAACAAACCCACAAGTGATAAGTAAATGACATCAGACAAATAAACTACCACAAAAAAGACACAATATTTACTAGAACATCATACAAGACAATCGAAACAGACGAACAGTAACATCAAGCATTAATGACAACAATGTGCATCCGGCACCGACTTTGGACGGCCATCTGCTATTAGCAAATGGTGTGGTTATCCGGACTACGTGCGCACAACCCTCCCACTTATCCGGACACACAGAGGTCTCCATAGACAATCAATAGTCATATAAACATAAAACTTCACACAATATTAAGGTAGACCGGACCAATGAAATTCGACCTAAAGGGTCCTGGTTAACATTCGAAGCGAAGGTTTGAAAACAATATGGTGACGCTCTTTTAAATCTGTCGAATATGCTGGAGCGAATTTTACACGAGGGACAGATGTAAAATTTTCAGAGATACGTTTCTAATGTTTAATAGATACGTTAGGTACTTGATTTTGTACCATAATGAAACTATCGAGACAGCTGTGCTACATGTAATTGGCTAGTGATGACGAGCTCACAAGGGACATAAATTTGGAATTCTCACTAGTCGGCGCTCAGAGAGTCGTGGGTAATTCAAAATTTTAGTTTGAAATCCGACAAGGGGAGTTAGATATTTCGTACTGTTGTCTCGAGAAGATACTGTAAAGTAAAGGATGCCGCACCCTTATAGAGTACTTCCGGTTAAAATTTATGGACCTTTTCATAATATCCCGACAAATGCCGATTATTTCATAATCGGGAATCTTCGGAGTGACAGAGTAGATCATTGTATGAGAAGTGTTTTTATTTTCAGCTATAGAAACGTATTTTATAGCATTCTTTTTGAAGAGATTGAAAATTCTTATTTCTGGTATTTATTATTGAAAATGCATTAGGGGTTGAATACCTTAAATCCTTGATATCTTGATACGGCCTGTATTCTTGTATGAAAGTTGAACTTGACATATGAGTACACGAATCTTGGTGGACCAAAGGTTTCATCGAACCCGCTTGATGCTTCATTACAAAGAACTTGTATCCTTTGATTCAGGGGTTCCTTTTCGCCCTTACAAAGAATCCGACAATACATCCGAAAAAAAATATTTTGATTGCTCGAACTGTTACCATAAGACGTTTTGCTACATTTTAGAATTTATAAATGAAATAACGACATTTGTCAGAGTTTTCCGAATAAGAAATTAAAAATAGTCATATGGTCATATTTAATTATTTATTTATTTATTTATTTTTTGAAATTATTCTTAATCTAAATAATTTCTTTCAACGCAATAATATATTGAATGTATTCGAAGACGATTGCGTAATAAAGATCAAATCTATCTATTTTGCAAGGAAATTCTATGCAAAAGGTGTCTTTATTCTATTAATTTGTTTTATTTCTTGAAAATTGTGTGCAAACATATATGGTAGCAGGGAGTATACTCGTACTTATACACAGGTTCCTGATGGTAGCTACTGATAGACGCGTTCTACACTATCTACGTCAACTTCTGGAAGTGTGAGGTGAAGGCAGTGACATACAGCAGGGTGAGAATATAAAATTCCTACCAGGCAAAATGGTGGATTTGTTGTCTGAATGTGAGAAATCGCAATTCCTGACAGTTTATTCAATATTCTTGAAGAAGGGTAGACAGTAGAGGTACTTTTTAAAATGCAGTGTATTGTGGCCCGCCTTTGGCTCTTTTCATATTGAAAGTGGAAAGCACTTGAAGGAGTCAATGACGTTGAGGAGTCAGACAAGAGTAACATCTGCATGAACTTCTTCTAACTAAGTATTTACAAGTCGTCGTCAGAATAGGTTTGTGCCTATCTGTATTGTGTTCATTGCTGCGAAAATCAAGTAAGATCTTAGAAAAGGCTTACAAATTATTGATAATATAAAATAAAGATTTTTTTCACGAAAAAGGAAGAATAGGACAAACAGACGGAGACAATTACTTTAACTTTGCCCGAGGGCACATGTAGCCAAGTTGGGTCAATAACTTCGGTTGATCGTCTCTTCAACGCTTTCAAAAATAATCTGTTTTTTTTCAAATTTCTTTAAACTTCTAAAACGGGGGGTCCTGCAGCATCATATCCCATCCATCCTGCTACGTCTTTCAGTACATTTGGGAACATAATGATTTTCACACTCTTTGGTGATATTACATTGTTTAGATTTAGGATCACTGACGAGGGTTGAGTACCCGAAACGTGCATGTCTGGTCCATGCTGCAAATTTACCTGTTCTTAAATAATGCTATTGAATTAGAAGACATTTAACATTCATAGAATCACGAAGGACAACCTTATCGTCATCGCAGTAAACGTTTTTTCATACAAAGCATCACGTATTTTTTTTCATTTCTTATTGATTGGTCAGTTTGAATTAAAAATAGATTAACACACAACTTGTAATAAAATCTTTCTCCAAATATCAAATAAATTATTTTCTCTCATATTTTCAATTAGTTCATTTATTTATAAAATCATTTATTTATTTACCCATTACCATTTGGTAATTAATCAATATAAGTTAATATACTAATTCACGAGGCCCTAAACAGTCAAAATCTGTCATAGATACATCTTAATTTTGTTTGTTTCTTCTGTTATCTATTTACATTTACATCTATTTGTTTGTTTTTGTTTTGCATGAATTACAAAATATAGACATTGAGCATATCCCAATATACAGTACAAATTCGATAATTCAGGAAATCACAAACCGAAGACATACGAAATCAGGATAAAACAAGAACCAAAGCAAACAAACAAAAACCTCCGCCATATGAAAAAGAGTGAACTCCCAATTATATCTCAAATTACTTTCGATGAATACATGTAACAAGGCATATGCCCTATGAAAATATAATTTCAATTCTCACCCTACAAGCTACCAGAAAAAAATAAATAAATAAATGAACGTCTTTTAATATTAGATTATATAATGATTTCCTCTTTTCTTTCTTTACTGTCTCTAGGTGTTGTCTTTTATGTTCGATGTTTGACGTCTCGTATGCTGTTCCTTGTCTCTTGCTGTATGTGTCTTCTCTGTGTTTTCACTTTGGGTGTTTGGTGTTTTGCTGTTGGTGCTGCAACCGAGTCTTGTTGGAGATCCCCTTCTTTCTGTCAATGTGACAAAATCAGCTGAGTTGTTAGCTTCTTTGACTATACTTGATATTTCCTTCTGTTTTATGATACTGGTGTTAATTATATCTATAGACATTGCAGTGGGGGACTAACTTTTTTTTTGCTGAACTCTTAAATGCTAGAAATGACATACATTAGCCGTATCAATTTCTCAAAATACATGCAGAAATACGAATTTCAAACTCTAGAATCATAAAACACCATTACATTTTTGTATATACAAGACCATGATAAAAATGTACCTTATCTTGTGTACTAGAAAATACAAAACAGTGATGTAGCTACCATGTTTGCATGTAAAAGAAGGGAAGGGGGATCTCCAACCAGATCCGGTTGCAGTACCAACAGCAAATCACCAAGATACCCGATGCCAAAAGACAGAGAAGACGAGGACAGCAAAAGACAAAAACAGATATACGACATTAAACACAAAAGACTATATATAAACGAGACCAATGGGTAACCAGTGCCGACGTAGGACGACCATCTGCTACGCAATGTGTGGTTATCCGGATTACGTACGCACAACTCGAAGAACGCAAAATTGTAGTGTAAAATCACCTCCTCACTATTAGATGACTACACAAACAAGATTGCAAAGCGCAGGGGCCCAAGCAACACAGATGAATGATCGAACTTGGCTACATGTGCCCTCGGGGACTCTTGGTCCACCAGCGACACTCACCAAGTAGTTCAAATGTTAAACGTCTTCAAATTCAATAGCATCATTTAAGACCTGATAAATTTACAGCATGGACCAGACATGCACGTTTCGGGTACTAAACCCTCGTCAGTGATCCTAAGTCTAAACAATGTAATATGGCCAAAAAGTATGAAAATTATGTCCAAAAATGTACCAAAAGACGCAGCAGAATAGGTGGGATATGATGCTACAGGACCCACGTTTTAGAAATTTCAAGAAATTTTGTAACAGAAAATTTCAAATGCGTTGAAGAGAAAGACGAAGTTGATCGTCTTTGAATGGATATAAAAAGAGGGCTATGTAATAGAGGACGCAGGTAACACGTGTATATATATGAAAAATGGTGTTTTTCAATTGAATTCTATGCTATACCTATAGGTTCCAAAACCGTGGTCAATGACGTCATTCTCCCCATTGCCCATTTGATCGGCGTGAAGCGCAAGCTTATTTTTTTGACAATGTCATTTGACGACAGAATGAAATCCATCGATGACCAAGATTTCTCGATCTCCTTTGAATATTCTTCGTTTGGCTTACTCCTCCAGTGTCCCAATGTATGATTTGTACTTTGCTTCACGTAATACTGACATTGCACCATCATTTCCAACATATATCATGTTTAGTCCGAATATCCTCTTTGAAAATTACAACGTGACGTCAGCATGCGACGCGACGTCAGCATACAACTTTGTTTCGCGGACTTTCTTTCATCGACAGCTCCCTCAGAAAAATCCATGGATAAACTCATAATGCTGGGAGAAAAAAACAAACAAAAAATATCAGCGCGATAAGCGACTTACCAAACTTCAATCTGCTTTCGAGGATGATTTGAAGCTGATATTTTGATACCTGTAGATCGAATAATGTGGTTTCTCTCCACATATATAAGATCTACATGTAGAACATACAGGAAATCTATGCAGTGTAAATCCCAACACAAACTTCTAAATGTCTGCTGCCTGGTTCTGTTTACAACGCGTCACAACTTGCATCATCATTTACAGTATTTAGTACAAATAGGTCAACACAGCTCGGGCTCTGTTCAAAGCATGAAGTTTTTCTGTCAGAAATAAGGCTGGGTATTTTTTTTCCCTTGGAGGTAAATCAAAAGCGGATCCAAGGTAGAGGGGTGAAGGCTTCAGATTTTTTTTTAGAAAGGGGGGGGGGGTTGATTGAATTCAAAGGGGGGGGGGGGCGGACAGGGGGTAGTTTTCTACTAACTTCTCTCCTTCTCTCCCCTGTCCCGCTTCCTTCTCCCACCTCCTAACCTCTCCCTCACTCCCTTCTGCCTCCCTCCAGCTGCCTCCATTCATCCAAGTGCCTTTTATGGGGGTGGGGAGCAGACATGAGGTACCCGCTCTCTCCGCCCCCTTATCTCCCCTCCCACACCCTTCCTTCTTCCCCTTCCCTCCCTCTCCCTCTCTCTCCTTCCTCCCGCCCCCCCTCCCTTTCAACTTCTTTTAAAGTAAAGGAATGAGCAATAATTTTGTCTTCAGATACATATATTACATTGGAAAATCATTTACATTATTTAGAAGGGAAAATCCTTTAATACTAATGTTATACTGTACTTAATTTGTAAGTTTTAACCCCCTTTTCCAGATCATCCCATAAAATGATATATTGCTGATAACACTATAGACGGCGCCCAAAAGGAAGTTTTCTCTCTCTTCTACATTTTGAATGCTAATTTTTCCGGTGAAAGTAAAAGGGGAGAGGGGTGGGTGGGTGCAAGGGGGAATACATATTCCTGATACGACAACTGACATTTCATCACCCAATGAAATTTAAAAAGTAAACATTTAAAAGTTTAATTGAATTCATTGAATAATCAAGATACATGTTAATCTTACAATATATAAATACTTCAGAAAACAGTAAAATTCTTTTTTCTTTTTTTAATTTTAATGGTTTGTGCCCACAGTTTTCTTATCCGAGTTCTCTTTTCCTTGGTTTTCGTCAAGGTCCAAGGAATTAAAATGTATAGATTAAGATGACATCACTTGATCTTTTCTTATCTGTCATTTATGTTTCAAAATTAAGCATTGCGATTTCATGTTTTAACTGATTGTTTTGTGACATTGAGAATTGTTTCCCCGCGTTTACGAGTTATGTGCATGCTGTCGATTTAGAAATTGTTTACAATATCCCCTCTCCTGTAGATGATTCTGGATTTAAAGAAAAAAAAAACTAATGTAAGGCTGATAAAGACGGTAAAAATGATGCTGGAAAAAATAACAAGAACACATATTGTATGACATATTTTATTCTTATTAACTTATTAAAAAAAATTATTCAATGATGTATGGTGAAAATTGGGTATTAATTCATTGAAATTATATTTCATCTGCGTCCTCACAATGGCTTTGCCATAATTCATATTACAGTCCGTGCTGTAAGTTGTGTGCTAAAGATCCCACATTTTCGACAAAATTTTTAATTAGCACTCTTTAGACTAGGACTTTTAAAAGTTTTCTTTTTATAAGTTGTTACAACCCTTGAAATTACTACAAGGAGCGATGACCAGTAAATTAACCCAAGCTACGCGACTGTAATGCGACATTTGATACATGTAATTTTAATTAAGCTTCCAAGATTTTCTCTTAATAAATCCTTACTTATCCTCAAAATTAAACGAATCGTCATATTAATGATAATGATATCGTAATGCAATCAATTTCCTTAAGTTAATTACCTTAATTAAGAGTGCATTTTGTTGATTAACATGCGAAGAGACATTAAAAAAAGATTCTCCGTCAAAAACTAATTCGGACTGATAAATCCTCTTAGTACATTTCATTGTTCGGTATGAAAGTTTTGAAATGTATTTCTTAAGGATCCCGCACCCTAATAGAGTACTTCCGGTTGAAGTTTATGCATATTTTCATAATTTCCCGACAAATACCGATGATTTCATAATCGGGAATCTTCGAGTTGCCAGAGAAGATCATTGTATGAGAACGGTGATTCCTAATTTTTGCTAGAAAAGTATGTATAGCATTCTTATGGAAGAGATTGAAAATAATTATTTCTGGTATTTATTATTGAAAAGGCATTAGGGGTTGAATACCTTAAACGTCTCTGCATGCGTGGACCTAAAGGGTATAACTTAAGGTATCCGTTGTACAATAGAGTCATTTTACATAGCGTTTTAATCATCTCCATTGTAAACTATGGTAAATTTTATGCTTGGTAAGGTGCTATAAACTATATATTTTCTGAAAGGTAACGATGCCCTGAGTACAGATATATGACTCCCAGGTCTTAAAAATCAAAGGGGAAAAACTCTTGTACAACTGTGTTATTTTGCATGTATTATATACAGAAAATAGACATTTAAATGCTTAATCAGTTATTCCCCTTTGTTTTTCTGGCCCCAAAATTATTATTTCTGAACAGTAGGTTTTATAACCTTTCAGAAAATATATAGTTTATAGTACCTTACCAGGCATCGAAATATGCCCAATTGTACATCGGATACCTTAAGAAAGTCAACCTCTTTGAATTGTCAAAATTGCTTTTTATGTGATTGAAATTATAATAATAATAAAAAAGTAAATGCCGGACCCCGGCCGAACCTGAAACCCTGTACCCTTAACATTTACACGGTGAATAATCTCGCAACGCAGAACAATTATATATTTTTCTATAATTATTTCGTGTGATATAGAGTATTCATAACAAAAAGGAGAACATGATGTAGTGTAAGAATGTCATCGCTATGAGTTTTATCCAAAATACATGTAAGAGAATAATTTCTTTTTATAAAGCTGAAAAAAAAACGATCTGCGTGATTCAAGTAGATGAAATTGAAAGTAAAACGTAGATAGGTTTTATGCGTTATTAAAAGTTAATATTCATCTGATTTTGGATACAACTTTTTGGATACAACTTTTAGCTAAGACATTCTTACACTGCATCCCATTCCTATTCCAATTTTTGTATATTGCAAAAATATAGGAAACCCTATTGTTCTGCTTTGCTAGATTACCCACCGTGAGGAAAAAGAAATTTTGAGTTTTTGAACTGTTGAATGAACTTAAATCCTTTTTCGTACTTGATACAATCTGATACTTCTGGTGCAGAAAAATTGTTTGAAATGTTCTTCAATAAGGTATAGAGTTGGAACACTTCCGTATGATTATCATATATATGCACAACCAATGTAATTCCCTGAGATTTTACTATTGAAAGAAACGTGCTGCAATTCGTGTATTAACACTCGTGACGTCACAATGCATAAGATCTAAAGAAACATGCCGCGACGGCTGTTCTAACCTGCAAACTGAGCCCGCGGTGACCTGAATTTTAACGTCACCCTTTTACCTAGAAAACGCGATTTCAGAAAACAAGAATGAAATAGACAACTGGTGCATATATATAGAATAAATGTCATAATTTGTGTTTTGTTACGGGTATACAACACCCTCCCGGGCACCTGGTCCCACCTCTAGCTTGCTGGGGGACCGTCGATGCTCAGTATTGTGCTCTTTTGTGACTTCTGTTGAGATTATCGTCAGGATCTTCTTTAACTCACTTAATATTCGAAACACGTGTCTGGTTAAAAAAGAAATTGGTTTGAAATTTTCTTCAAGAAGGTATAGAATTGGAATACTTCCGTATTATTTAGATGATCAGAGCATTAAAACTACAGAAACAAATAAGTGTCATAGAAAATGAAATATTAAAAATAAATATTACGACTTCGCTGATTTTGTTATTACGAGATGAAGTATCACTTTATTCGATGCAGATCATCTCCTAATGCCTTGTACCAGATATACAAATGTATAAATGATGCAGAAATTAAGATTTATAACGAGTCCCTTGGTCATTCAATACAAAATCATTAGTTTTCTTGTAATAATGAAAAGAAAATCATCCTGTACTGTAGTTAAGATCATATGCGATTATAATAAAAACAATGCACATATCCCATGTCTTCAGTAATATTTGATGAGCATGTTCCTGTAGCATCCTGCGTCTTTTGGTACATTTTGGACAGAATCATATCCCAGCCATCTTGCTACGTCTTTCGTTATATTTAGGACATAATTTTTCACAGATTTTGGCAATGTTATATTGTTTAGATTGAGGATCACTGACCAGGGTTAGATATCCGAAACGTGCATGTCTGGTCCATGCTGTAAATTTATCTGCTCTAAAATGATGCTAATGAATTTGAAGACATTAACATTTGTACCACTTGGTGAGTGTCACTGCTGGTGGACCAGGAGTCCCTGAGCGCACATGTAGCCAAGTTTGATCAATTTGAATTGGTCGTTTCTTCAAATTTTCGCATTTGAAAATTTTTGTATACAAAATTGTCTCAAAATTCTAAAACCTGGATCCTGTAGCAACATATCCCAGCCATCTTGCTACGTCTTTCGGTATATTTAGGACATAATTTCCACAGATTTTAGCCATATTGCATTCTTTAGATTGAGGATCACTGACGAGGGTTAAATACCCGAAACGTGCATGTCTGGTCCATGCTGTAAATTTATCTCCTCTAAAATAATGCTAATGAATTTGAAGACGTTAAACATCTCACACTCTTTGGCCATATTGCATTGTTTAGATTGAGGATCATTGACGGGGTCAAGTACCCGAAACATGCATGTCTGGTCCATGCTGCAAACGTATCTGTTCTTAAATGATACTATTGCATTTGAAGACCATTTATATTTAAACGACTTGGTGAGGGTCACTGCTGGTGGACCAGGAGTCCCTGAGGGCACATGTAGCCAAGTTCAATCAACTTCGGTCGGTTGATAGTTTCTTCAACGCATTCGAAAATTTCTATTTTCAAACTTTCTTGAAATGTTTAAAACGGGGGCCCTGTAGCATCATATCTCACCCATCCTGCTACGTCTTTTCATACATTTTGGACATATTAACGTTTGTCGTATACAATAGAGAATCGTGTTAGATGCTTTTTTATTTACTATGGAAACGCTGCCTAGTTATAACAATATTTACATTATCATATGTAAGTGATAATTTCATCGCATTTAGACGATGAGATAATAAATACTTATAATTATAATGAGAATATAGAAGGTCAAATGAAATATGAAATGAAAGCTAGACGCCATGAACTTTTTGTTCTGTAAATTACCGCCTAATAAAAATTCTTGAATGTTGCTGTTTCCAAGTATGTAGAGGCATCTTACAATAAACCTTGATTTCAAAATTTCATCAACTGCACTAGATTTGCCCTATAAAAGGGTTATATTGTCAAACGAGGCACCCCTTTTGTTTGTACATGTATATACATAAAGTACTAGAGGAGGGATACGGAGGGGATTCTTTGTCTTATGTAGCCTCTGCGACTTGACTCAGGAGATTTCCATTACTAGATTAAGTTGTCCATCGTGTTTCTTGGAAGCTATGTTATTGTCTCCGTCTGTTTGTCCTATTTTCTTTTCCAATGAGAATCTTTTTTCAGTTATTTGTAAGCCCTTTGATTGTATTTTTACGAATATGATTTCGGGTGTTGTGTTTGACTTTCAACCACTGATTAAATTTATGTTCATAAAATCATCGGCAGGTTATTAATTTTGTTAGTCAATATGTATCTCCAGTTTATAAAATTAATCTCACTGAATATATACATACTTAAGAAGTGCAATTTTAGTTATCGTAAATAGGCTTTACAAGGTATACCAAAGTGAAGGACCTGTAACGATAAGTCGTAAAATCTGTCCGAAATTAATGAAAAACATCAAAGTGCTTCATCTCTTTGATCTTTTCAAACTCTGGTGAAAAAAATCGATAGAGAGATATTTAAATATAAATGTGCGTGTTTTTGTTTCCTAAATCTTTCTCAACTTAAGAAAAGGGAAGGATTTCCAGCGGAAACAAACCCACAAGAAAGCGACACATAAATGACATCACACAAAACTATTAACCGCAAAAAGGCACAACATTATTCATTAGAGCATAAACTTGTCCTGTCATATACTACACTTTTTTTCTTTCCAATCCGCATAGTTTTTCTTTCATTAACCTACGGAAGCGTATTAGTGCCAGATGGACACTCTTTTTTAATTTATTTTCTACACTTTTTTCTGTAAATTTTACACTTTTTTCTGTAAATTTTACACATTAATGTGTAAATTTTACACATTAATGTGTAAATTTTACACTTTTTTCTATAAATTTTACACTTTTTTCTGTAAATTTTACACTTTTTTCTCTAAATTTTACACTTTTTTCTCTAAATTTTACACTTTTTTCTCTAAATTTTACACTTTTTTCTCTAAATTTTACACATTGATATGTAAATTTTACACTTTTTTCTGTAAATTTTACACTTTTTTCTGTAAATTTTACACTTTTTTCTGTAAATTTTACACTTTTTTCTGTAAATTTTATACTTTTTTCTGTAAATTTTACACTTTTTTCTGTAAATTTTACACATTAATGTGTAAATTTTACACTTTTTTCTGTAAATTTTATACTTTTTTCTGTAAATTTTACACTTTTTTCTGTAAATTTTACACTTTTTTCTGTAAATTTTACACTTTTTTCTGTAAATTTTACACTTTTTTCTGTAAATTTTACACATTAATATGTAAATTTTACACTTTTTTCTGTAAATTTTACACATTGATGTGTAAAATTTACACATTTATATGTAAAATTTACACTTTTTTCTGTAAATTTTACACTTTTTTCTATAAATTTTACAGTTTCTTCTGTAAATTTTACACATTAATGTGTAAATTTTACACTTTTTTCTGTAATTGTATATTTTTTCTGTAAATTTTTCACTTTTTTCTGTAAATTTTACACATTAATGTGTAAATTTTACACTTTTTTCTGTAAATTTTACACTTTTTTCTGTAGATTTTACACTTTTTTCTGAAATTTTATACTTTTTTCTGTAAATTTTACACTTTTTTCTGTAAATTTTACACATTAATGTGTAATTTTTACACATTAATGTGTAAATTTTACACTTTTCTCTTTAAATTTTATACTTTTTTCTGTAAATTTTACACTTTTTTCTGTCAATTTTACACTTTTTTCTTTAAATTTTACACTTTTTTCTGTAAATTTTACACTTTTTTCTGTAAATTTTACAATTAAATGTGTAAATTTTACACTTTTTTTCTGTAGTCTTTTATCACAAAAAGTATCGCGATGATGCATTCGTAGAACTGTGTAGGGCATTGCCAAGATTCTTAGGTTATATATAAATTCAACTATGTAAGCGAACGTTGCTGATTTATGCAAACAGATCGAATGACAGGTGTTAATCTTGTTGAAAATATTAATTTTCTTTCTTTATAAACCAGTGATGATCGCCTTACGATGTGAATTTGGATGTAAAATCAGGGAAACAACTGAATTTCGGGTTGAAATGTTGAAACGATCCGAAATCAAAGTGGTTGCAAGCAATCTGCGATTGTTGACAGACATTGTTTAATAAGCGAAAGATCGAAACCAGTCAGAACTAGCCATTTTCAGAGCAATACATTTACATCTCTTACATGTCAGTATGTACGTATGCATCAGATACCATCTATGAATAAGGAGCACCCCTATAGAAAAAGGGTAGGAGGGCATTCCCAGAAGGGAACATATACTTATGGTTCCAATATAGTTTTCGCGCACTGTTCCGAAGGCGAAAAAAGTCCATGTATGCGCGTCATGCTTATGTTGAAGTCATTAGACTTTTAAAGCAGTTTACATAACTTTATGAACCAGACCTTAGTACAATCAAAGCATCTAGACCTACAAAAAGATGTGGAAACCAGTACAACCAGATTTGCCGTTTAATCGTTAATCAGTATCGAACAATGTGAAAATGGAAGTCGAGCGCATGCGTTCAATGGATGCAGTAGCCCAAGTAGTGAGGTCAATACAGCATAATATTCTCAAAACATGATCTACATCATTTAATACTGAATTGAAAGAGAACATCAGTAGCTTTTATCATGAAAAATTATTTGAATTTTCAACATCTGAATTTTCAGATATATCCCGAAGAGTGTGAAGTACCCCTCCGTCACTACCAACGTCATGAGCCCAGGACGCGCGGTACTCGCTCCGCCTTCATCTCCAATGGCTGTTTACTATATGAATCAATGGCTAAAACTGATGTCCAGTTCTCTTCTTCACATCCCTCCAAACTCATATAGACCCCAAAAATCAATTTTTTTTTCACTAACTATGCCTTCTATACAAAATATTTAAGTCTCAACACATAGAAATACCCTGGCCATTTCTTCGAATACGAAACTAAGTATAGCCTTCGGCCTCGGTCTGTAAACACCACCCTGTTCTCTCCTTGGGCATCTAACCTTCATACAGACCTCAACTCGGTCTTTATCCTATACATATTGGAACCTATGATAAATGTATAAAGCATTGTGTCTCTGTATATTTCTTTCGTTTTCTAGTGTTGGCCAGTTTACATGGTTCAACTCACTTGTGATACTTAGGTCATAGTAATTCAATATTTTGTTTTTACTATCGTGAGTGGGTATCTTATCGAAGAATTGCTCAAGGAACACAAACACACACACCATCACAAACACACTTATGCATTTTTTAATGTAAAAATATCAGTAACTGATCTTGAATACCATACAATCCCTATACTATTATTAATATCAGTGAACAATACCGGTGTTATATAGTAGTCTTTCCCCATAGCCATCTTACCCCTAGCTGTAAAAATGCCTATATAGTCCCCCCCCCCCGGAAAATGTACTATATAGTAGTTTTTCCATGAGGGAAATTCTGCAATATAGTAGACTTTCCCCCATGTTATAGTAGATTATATATTACGTTGATATCAAAACATGAAAACACTTGATATATTTCGTATTGACCTTGACCTATTCGATTGGCCTTAACTTATAGGTTTAAACTGTAGCCACACATTTGTCCTTGACCTTTCAGAGCTAATCTTGAGTAAGAATTATTTCAAGACAGACAGTCTGACTGGCAGAAAGGAAAAAATCTATAAAGAAGACATACGGACTGGCATACAAACAGTAAATCAGACAGTAAATCAGACAGACAAATAGACAAACACACAGACAGACACTTAAAGACAGACACACGGACACTAATAGACACACAGACAGGCACATAAAAAAATTGACACTAAGACAGACATATGAATAGGGGACACAAAGACGGACAAACACAAAGACAAATATGCAATCAAAAAGAGATAAAGAGTCTGACAGACACACAGCGACATACAGACAGAAAAGACAGATAAGCATGAGACGGACAAATACAAAGAAAACAGATATATACTACATGACAGTAACAAAAGCAGACACAAAGACAGACAGATAGACACAGACACACATACAGAGAATCTCACAGATAGACAGACAGACAGACACAAACAGACGTACTCACTCGTAGACAGACATGGACATATTAACATCAAAAAGACAAATACACATTACTATGGTTTTCAGTATCACCTCAATTTGTCACAGCATTTCAGAAAATTTCCGTTGACAGAAGGAAGACAAACTAAGAGAGAGACAGACACCTAAACACAAAATAACAGACTGACTCAAACAAACACCCTTTCACATATACAAACAAGTAAAAAGATAAATACATGCAGAAAGATACAGGCTGAAAAACTCACAGACATACGCACAGACAGACACACACTGGACGATATCCAGACAGAAAGGAAAACAGACACAAAAACAGAGGCACTCACCCACAGATAGACAGACACTAATAAACATACACAGATAGACAGACAAGACAGACACACACATACGACAAACATAAAAACCATCAAACACAAAGCACAGATACACTGTCAGACAGACACACACAGACGGACGGACAAACACACACAATGATACAGACATGTAAATAGACACACGTACAAACAGACAAGTCTTTTTATTGAAAGAAAGGAAAGGACATACATAAAGACAGACACAGACAGATAGACAAACAGACAGATACAAAGACAAATAATTTAAGGCAAACTGAGTGAGCTTTTCGAGTTGGGTCCATATCATTACCCATCATTCATTCAATCAATTCAAAGAAGATCAGACAGCACTCACAATAGAGCACGAAATTGAACAGCAAGCTAGAGGTGCATCCCCTGTCTAGCTAGCCGCAATTATTAGGGCAGTTTCCATAAAATTTTCTGGCTCGCTACTGCTCGCCAATTAATATTTTCTTTCAAATAGTATAATTAATCTGAGTTATTTCACATCCATATAAATGCAAATATACAAAGGCATTTAATAGAGTATAAACTCCAAATATGATTATACTAAAAAAGAGGAAATAGACAGCATTTTCTGACAATTCAAGTCCAAATGCTGGCTCGATCGCTTCTGCTCGCCAGTTATTTATTTTAAATCTACGTATATTTTAACTCTACTAGACACACAGACACATGGATATTTATCTAACCCCTCCCCCACCTTTGTGTAAAAAATTCCCAGATGTGCCCTCCCCTTTTCCAATCAGAACTACGCCACTGTAATCTAGTTAATTAAAAGAAAATTCATGCAATTTTCAGAATGCAAGAAATGAAATGTCATTTGAAACTAAGAGTCAGGATACGATTAAAATAAGTTGAAATAAACCGCTCTTTAAATTATTCCTATCATAGAGTTTTATATTTTCCTCTTTGTGTACTTATTCTCTTTTTACTCTTGGGGTGTAGAAGTCAACACCCCATCCCCGCTGGAAAATATATATTTTTTGTAACTTCCATTGAAAAATTCTCTGAACCCCACCCAGATTCTTTGGGTGAAGGGGGGGGGGTATGAACATTATACCTGCATGACATGTATTCTTTGGAGAAATGTTAATCCCTCTTGAGGATTCCCAAGACTCAAATAACCATCTTATTATACACGTGGACTTCTGATATGATTAGTTGTTAGATTGTTTAGACGTGTTCCTGCTTTATTACATCTTTTTTATTTCTCAATTGATCGATTATTGAAATTAAAATTGAGTTAATTTTAATCTTTTATGTATCGGAATCTGTTGTATGTATCGGAATCTGTTGCAGTTCATTTCATAAATCATTGATCTGTTATATTATTTTCATTTATCTACACAATGTATTTCATCTATATATATTTTCGCAAGTAAGATGGCGAGAATAGGGCGTGCTAGTGGCTGATACCCCTTACGGGATAGGTTGCCCGGTCAGTGATATGCGCCTCTTTCTGGGACGTCGCCATTATTCTGTTATTTTTTTTTAACCCAGAAAAATTACGATCTGGAAGAAAAGCCTAAAATTCGACAAGAAAGAAGATTCTTCTCCTATATAGATCTAACCTCCCCCCCCTAAAAAAAACCCGATTAAACTCGACAACGTTCAACAAGCCCCTATGCTCAGGATACAGGGTGCTGGATCCACCACTGAGTTTAATTTTGATAATTAAATTATATCTATAGATTAAAGGGTAAAAGCTACATTACAATTGTTATACAATGATACAAATGTAACCGCTTAATTTCTATGGTCTAGAAAGCGCCATCAATACCGAAAAGTAACCGTGTGGAAGTACTGCGTAATGACTACACCATTTCACATTAACTTTTTTGCACAAATATACAGATAAAAGTGTTAAATTTACAGAAAAAAGTATAAAATTTACAGAAAAAAGTGTAAATTTTACAGAAAAAAGTGTAAAATTTACAGAAAAAAGTGTAAAATTTACAGAAAAAAGTATAAAATTTACAGAAAAAAGTGTAAAATTTACAGAAAAAAGTGTAAAATTTACAGAAAAAAGTGTAAAATTTACAGAAAAAAGTATAAAATTTATTGAAAAAAGTATAAAATTTACAGAAAAAAGTGTAAAATTTACAGAAAAAAAGTGTAAAATTTACAGAAAAAAGTGTAAAATTTACAGAAAAAAGTGTAAACTTTACACATTAATGTGTAAAATTTACAGAAAAAAAGTGTAAAATTTACAGAAAAAAGTATAAAATTTACAGAAAAAAGTGTAAAATTTACATATTAATGTGTAAAATTTACAGAAAAAAGTGTAAAATTTACATATTGATGTGTAAAATTTACAGAAAAAAGTGTAAAATTTACAGAAAAAAGTTTAAAATTTACAGAAAAAAGTTTAAAATTTACAGAAAAAAGTGTAAAATTTACATATTAATGTGTAAAATTTACAGAAAAAAGTGTAAAATTTACAGAAAAAAGTGTTAAATTTACAGAAAAAAGTGTAGAAAATAAATAAAAAAGAGTGTCAATCTGGCACTAATACGCTTCCGTATTAACCAGAAACTTCATCTCTTCATTTTATGCATACTTATATAGCATTCTAAATGATTTAAGCACATTATGTGCACCTGTCTTAAATCTAGGTTTATCGCTTCACACATTCTACAAGACTGCACTACAATACAGCATGCAACTATGCAATGCACTACACAACATACTATACAATACTTTCATATTCTCTTCTACTACATCCTATCTTAAACTTGTCCTATTCAATATACTACACTTCTCTGTCTTCATTTGTTCATTTTTGTGCATACTTTTATAACATTTCAATGATATTTTTGTACATTATGTGCACCTGTCTTGAATCCACCTTTATCGCTTCACACATTGTGCAAGTGTTTTATGAATCCATTGCATAAGATTACGATATAATGGCAATTTATCACAGAAAGTCCATTTCTATATGAATGATAATAGGAAAATAGAATAATTTGTACATTGGACTGTTGAACAAACAATACAGCATAAACAATGCATTTGCAACATTTGTAGATTCTTGTATTGTCTTTTATCTATCAACAGCGTTGTCATAGAGGTTCAGTTGAGGGCATTTTACATCCATCTCATCTAATTTCAATTTCAAGATACGTGGTAATTTGTCATATTATTCATTAATTTGCGTAAAATGTAGTTAGTTTTGTTATTATTATTTCTAAATGTCTCTTTTTGCCTTTTCTGGTTTCGTCAAACAGTACCTTCTTGTTCGAACTATCAACATATTACCTTTGAAGCAAATTCAACGTATTTGAATAATAACGTAAATTATACCACTTGTTGAAACATTTATACATACATCTTCATACCCAAGGATCTATTTTTTACGCGGAAGGGTTTTAATTTTGAGAAAATGTAAAATAAAATTCAGATTATTACTATATAACTCAAGGGAACTTATATGCAAATTCAGACCATGAAAACACTAATCTATCCTTTAGTATGAGCTTAGCTTTACTATCTAAATATTTCTTAATTACGTTTTTGATACAAATCGTCAAAAAAGAAACGAAATAATTCACGCTCTAAGCATAGTAGATTTGCCAACTAATTTTGACACCTCAATCCCTTTGTTGCCTCAATTCGTTAAAGCAATGAAGATGATATTGGTACAGAGTATCCTGTAAATGGGATATATGTTGACACTGAATTAGTAGCTCATGGAATAAGAAATACATAAATCTCTCTTTATATTTGGTAATAATTCCGCCCTAACAACAGGTATGTAAATGGAGAGTGTTCGTTTAGAATCTTTATTCGACTTTTTACGATGGAGGATTGAGGATGTAAGTTGGTTCTTTATATCAAATTACATATAAAGATTTGAGAATTCTATTTGAATTGGTAATGTTATTTTTTTCTTTTAAAAGTAACGAAAATTATTTATCATGCAACAAAAAGATATTTATGTTTCATTTGGAAGGAAACGACAAAAAGCACAGTAAAAAAAGATGCGAACAAAACGCAAAAATGAATAAGTAAAATACTGAGCTGTAGATGGCTGTTCTAACCTGCAAACCGAACAAGCAGTGACCTAAATTTTTATGTCAACTCTTTACCCGACAGAACGCAATACCAGAAAACAAGAATGAAACAGAAAATTATGGTGCATATCATAATTTGAGTTTTGTTATGGCTATGCAACACACACCAAGTGCTAACGCGTATTACATGTAGTACGATAAAAGCACAAAATCTTGTCGTGTGTTGTATACCCGTAACAAAACACCAATGAATTGAACAAGATCCTGAAGACACTTAGTCTTTATATGAATGTACCACATGGTTACCATTTGGTTACGTTCATCCGCTTACCGGTGACAATGAAAATTTTTTTATTTCAAATTCAAGTGGTAAATTAAGTAATATCAATGCCAAACAATGTATGTGATAACGTCTATAAATCTGAAGAGAATCCCTATGAATTTCATAATAGAGTCATACAGAACGATTCCAAATATGTCAATATATCTATGGCCACCTTTCCCGCGCTTGCACGGGACCATTTCAAGTATATGTCATAACTGTCTTTTGGAATGTGTTTATACTGTCATTACCTACAATGAATCCAGCAATTGTGTTTCTCATAATCCCTGGATCCATTGTAGGTTATCACAGTATAATAACATTCCAAAGGACAGTTATTGTATAATTGTGTGTCTCAGCATCTGTATCTCTAAAAGGAATTATCCTTTTAACCAACCTTCCAATTAAAGGGAACAGAGCAATATCCTAGGAAGCAGCAAGATAAATATGAAATGCGTGTATCACATAAAATGCCGATCGCAAAAAATAAAAAATAACATCAAGAGAATCGAGGCATTCTTGTCTAATACAAAAATCATTGATCCATTCAATTTGAAGTCCGTCTCAGGTGACTAGTTCCATTTTCTGTGTACATCTTGCCTTTATATTTTAATTTCTTTAATATTTTACAGAGATGGCGACATATTCCATACTAACTATGAGGGTTTTCTTCCTAGCTATACTTCCAGCTTTGATTGTTTGCAGAGGTGAGCAAATATTTCAATAAGACAAATAGTAATAATGTAATATTTAAAATCCTTTAATTTCGATTTTGTTTTCGCTATTTTCGAAATTAAGAGTTACTTCCCTTTTGAGACTGATTATGACGTCATCAAATTATATTGAAACAGTCCTAAAAGTCTGGGAAATGATGGTATAAAATCAGCGTTACCATACCGTTTCATCACGTCATAATTGTTTTACATGTACGTCAGATACCTTCTGTAAGGGGAAAAACTCTGTATTCCGAAAAGACTCAATAGTCTAATTCATTACGATTCTACATGCAATCCTTTCATTTAAAGTAGTGCACAATAGGCCACTTGCCGAAATTCATAATGGCTGACAAAATGACGAAAAATGTCCGAGGTAGGCAATTTTTGTGCATTTTTTCATTGTTACGTCACTATGGAATTGCGTCTTTTAACAGTGACGTCATAATGAAAAACAACACCAAAAGATGTTGACTCGGACATTTTGTGCTTTCTAACAAGATCGGAAAGTGGTATATTGTCAATGAGTATTGCTCATTAGAGAAGCAGATACGTTGGTCCCGTACTTTCCAATTTTTTAAATTCCAATGTGTCTCAGATAGACGATTTTCTGTGAATAAAAATTATTTCAATATTATAAAGTATTTGAAAATTCGTATAATAAAATTTTCTATTTCTCTCTAAATTATTAAGATCCCCAAATGCCTTTTGGCAACATTTTTCATATAATTAAACTTTCGAATACAACAAGTTAATCGTTGGGATGACACGCTTAAATAATTTTTTTAAATTATGTTGCCTTAAAATTTCACGTAAAGATGATTCATTATCAGAAAAATTCAGGTCTGTCAGTCAGTCTGTCTGTCTTTAAATAATTCTTTATCAAAATAAGATATAGAAGGACAAAGACTAATTTGTGGTACAGTTTAAACCTTTATGTTAAGGCCAATCCTGTAGGTCAAGATCATTACTTGAAATTTATCAAGTCTGGCTTTTTTTTTTTGTAACGATTTGATGTCAATGTAAAATGGCAAATATGGGTAATTACCTTATCCAAAATCGATTATTCAGAAAATCATAAACCGAAGGCATGCAAAATCAGGATAAAACCGGAACCAAGCGAACAAACAAAAACCTCCACAACATGAAATGAAGCGAATTCCCAATGTGGAAGTGAGACTATATGCCCAGGAAGAGTCAGCATCTTTTGCTTGCATGCAACAGCAGTTGCTTCACTTCGGTAGAATTGTCACATCTGGTTATTTCCATGTCTGGGGCTCTGTCCAGAAGGTCGTGTTCTGGTATTAGAGTTGGACACTTCGTTTTTCTTTTCTCAGATTGAGTCTTTGTGAAAACAGGAGTTATTTCCAATTTGAAACGGTAACTGACGTGAAACCATAATGACCTTGTGAAAATGGTATGGTAGGTCTCGTCAATTAAATACCGTCATTTCCCAGAGTTACGGGACCGTTTCCATAGAATTTTATGATGTTACAATTAGTATACGTCAGATACCGTCCCAAAGGGGAAGCAACTCTTGTTTTCGAAAATACGGAATAATCCATGTCCCAAAAGGACGATGTTTTTCTCAGACATTTGGTCTAAATGGAGTATCTGGGCCTTCTTCATGTATAGAAAAAAGAAATGTCCCAATCCTCCTGCAGGCACAATAGGCCAAATATCGTACGCAAGGCATGCATCTTTCGGATGATCAGTGGTTCTTTAAGCCAAAATGTTTCGGAATAATCCAGTGGTGTTATTACCTTTAATTTTTAGATTTATATTACTTATTTTATTAAGAATGAGCGGCGCCAACTTTCTCATGAAATAAAAGTTGTGTATTAACTAAAACTTCATGGCTTTGTACATGGTTGCCGTTAACAATAATGAGTGTGTGAAAGTAAAACAGAAAGCTCAACATTAGAATCAAGAAATCACAATCCATAGTAAAAACTGTTTACGAAACCCTGAAAAATACAAACAATTATAAAAGATAGGAGATTGAGATCCCTGTGGGTACTAATTGTGCGCCTCTTGTTGCAGATTTATTTTTATACACGACATATGAAAAAGACAATCTTCAAAAGCAAAGAAAACATGATGATGTGAAATGTTTCATAGGTACTTCTAGGTACCTGGATGCTATTCTTACTATCGACAATCCTGTTTTTGAAAAGTATAGAGATGTTATTCATCCACAAGAATTGACTCTAAACAAGGCAAACGTTACAAACACATTAACGCAATTTTTGAACCTAAATATCAAAATTGTTAATGGAGAGATTCATACAAGTGTGCATGACAAACGAGATGATTTTGGATTCAACATAGTAAATTTTCCCTGGCTTGACGGTGATGTTCCTAGATTACCGTTATATGGTATCTACATTTCACAGCTCATCCGGTATGCTAGAGCATGTACTGATGTTTTGGATAACATAGTAGAAATTTACAAATTACCAAGTAACTTCTGGGTCAAGGTTTTTCGCTTTCACAAACTAGTAAAGACTTTCTGGAAATTTTACAAAAATTATAGTCAACTTCTTTTGAAATTCGGACCCACACAAGCAACATACTATATTACTTTGGGTATTTCACTACCTGCATTTTATGGTGACATAATTAACAAAATAAGAAGGATCAAAGGTAGACAGCATAACCATCGAAAATGCGTCAGAATCATAAAACGCCTTTTATACCGTGGATATGATCCTAATGTCACCAGACGGACCCTAGCTTGGTACTTGACCAATCTACACACTTGTACAAGCACATTCTTTAGACTTGCACTCTGACTGACTGTGACGACGGGACTCCATGACGGGCCGTGTCCAAACGTCTTTAGAAAAGACAGTACCCTGACCACCTGTCCTCTCTAAATGTCAGTCGGACTCCTCGGTTGATAACATATATGAGCTCGCTACAGCCGGCAGAGCACGTACTGTATTACCATGCCCTCTGTTTATATCCATTTACATGTAAACGTCTTCAAATTGAATAGCATCATTTAAGAACAAATAAATTGGCAACGTGGACCAGACATGCACGTTTCGGGTATATTCATCTGTGTTACTAGGGCCCCTGTGTTTTAAGATCGTGTTTGTGTGTGTGTTCATCTCACAATGAAGAGGTTGTTTTACACCATAATTGTACGTTGTTCGAGACATCTTGGCAATCGGAAAAGTGGGAGAATTGTGTGCACGTAATCCAGGATAACCACACCGTCTGCTACTTACATGGCAGATGGCCGTCCTAAGTCGGCACCGGTTGCCCATTGGTCCTGTTGGTTTATGTGTGTGTGGTTTTTGTTTTGTTTTGTTTTGTTTTGTTTTGTTTTGTTTTTTTGTTTTGTTTTGTTTTGTTTTTTTGTTTTGTTTTTTGTTTTTTTTTTGTTTTTTGTATTTCATGTTTCTATGGTGTGAGTTGGTGTTCATTGTCCCTTTTGCGTCTCTTTTTGTGGATATCTGTTCTGTGTATTGTTTTTTTTTTTGTTTTTTTTTTTTGTTTTTTTTTTTTTTTTTTTTTTTTTTGCATTGGGTGTTTCGAAGTTTTGCTGTGGGTGCCACAACCGACTGTTGTTAGAGATCCCCCCTTTCTTCAACAATGACAAAAGCGGGACAAGAAGAGTAAACGGTACATAATAGACGGATATAATAATCACACAATGAAAACATGAAACACCACAGATAAACGAAAGGAAGACCTTTTGTCCTACAATCATTAATTTCGTTTAGATCAATAGATAATATATTGCTCAAAAGAACGCTCTAGTACGTGGCGTGACGAACCTGGAGTGTTCCTATGTGTAAATTTACCTTAAGTGCGTTATTCGTGTGCATTCTTTGGTTTATCCTAATAAGATTGTAAGGATCTTTCACTTATTACTGTGAAATGTATTTGATCCATTCCTTCGAAAAGAAACAAGATTTGTTTTAAAAAAAAACATTCCTTAAGCCGGGCTTCCACTGTCGGGAATGTAGAGGAGAATGAGCTACGATCAGAGGCGAATGAACAACCGTGTCACATTCTTGACTGCTGTCATGAAGTTTTTTGGCGCGATAGGCACACGATAGCGCCGCAAATGCAACATGAATATGCTACGCGTCCGCTACTATAGTGAGGCGAGTGTGATAAGAATAGAAAAGAATAAGACACGAATGTGCCACGATAAAAAAGAACTGAGGCGAATGAGAGGCGAATGCAGGAGATTGAGACACGACTTTAACCCGATAACGCTGCGATCATGACAAGAAAGTGACATGAGCAAAATCAAAATCATTTAACATATCCAGGAGCATGAATACCCCTTGTTAACTTTGACCTCTTTCCAGGTTGTTTTCTCTTGAAAGGCATTGTCAAAGTTTTCAAAATATTTATCCGCACACTTTTACATCAACTCTGAGATAATTATTATTGTCACTGTCGTTTGCGTATGTAGTACTATCGTGGCAATATCGTGTCAAGATCGTGGCTGATTCACGTTGATTTTTTCCATTCGCATCACATTCGTGTCAGATTCTTTCTTGTCGGGGCTCTATCGGGGCTATATCGTGGCTCATTCTCCTCCAACTTGGGAACAAAAATGCACGCGAATGTGAGGAGAATGCGCTGCGAATGCAGGATAATGCAAGACGAATGCGCTGCGCATGTGCCGCGAGTGTGAGGCGAATAAGAATGCAGACGCGAATGTTTTAAACAGTTTGAAGTATTCGCGTCGGTGCCGCGAACAGAGGAGAATACAGGAAAACATGACACTATAGTGACACGGTGAGACGAGAATGCCCGCGATTGAGAGGAAAATGCGCTATGATGAAACAAAATCACCTAATCGTAGCTCTATCGCCTCTGCATTCGCGAAGCCCGGCTTTACAGATTACTCGTGTAAATGTGAATTACAAACTCTTTTGATTCATGTTTTTTTTTTACAAAATGGCAAGTCATCCCATAAAAATGTAATATCTTAAATGTGCCCAATTCTATATTCAGGAGGATGTGACAGCGAATGGTTTCTGATTTACCAACACGATGACGACGGACTGCGCATGGCCGGTAGCAAGGCAGATCTGGTGGGAGCCGTCATGCAAGGGGCTCAGATACGGGTGTACTCAAAGGAGTGGAGTCATATCCTTAAGGTACCCATTTGTTATATGAATTTAAAGTCCTGCATATGTAAACCTTTGTTGAAATGTTGCTCGGAAATCTAGAATTATGTCATCACACCAGCGGACAAAGCCTCAAATAATTACATCGCAAATACAAATTTCTTGTTGTAAACTATGACAAAACCTACTTTGTAAAAGAAAAGTCCGATTCTGAAAATAAGTACACTGAAACAGATATTATTCAGATGTAAAACTTTCTGATCGAGAACATTTTTGTGGTGTTTGGAGATAAGGTCTTCCAGCAAATTGTCGGAATTCCTATGAGGACCAATTATGCCCCACTCCTTGCCCACATTTTACTTTACTCGTACGAAGCTTAATTCATTCAAACTTTGGTCTCTGAAGGGAAAAGATACTAAGCTTCTGACTTCAACTTCACTTACAGATACATAGACGATGTGTTGTCCATCAATAATTCAAAATTCGCAGATTACCTAAGCATTATCTATTCTTCGGAGCTTGAAGTCAAAGAAACTACAGAGACAAATAATTCAGAATCCTATTTGGACATAATGTTGTCCTACGACACTGATGGTCACATGAACACCTCACTCTATGACAAACGTGACTACTTCAATTTCAGCATTACAAACTTTCCCTTCCTGAGTAGCAACATCCCTTCATCGCCTGCTTATGGCGTGTTCATATCTCAGTTGATACGCTATGCCAGAGCAAGTACCAAATATACGGATTTTGTTCTAAGAGCTAGGCGTCTTTCAGATAAGCTTCTAAGTCGGGGATATGTTTGTGACCGACTTACATCGTCACTGAGGAAGTTCTACGGTCGATATGGGGAACTCGTCATACACTATGATGTTCCACTCTCTAGAATGGTGGATGATATTCTGTCATAGACCATTTGAACCATACAACCAAAGATTGTACTCTATGTCTTCCGAAATGGATGTAACCGGATGTGACAGTTCTACCGAATTAAAGCGGCGGATGTTGCATGCAAGCAGGAGATGCTTACTCTTCCTGGGCACCTTGTCTCACTCCCATATCGGGAGTTCGCTTCTTTACATATGGTGGAGGTTTTTGTCTCTTTGCTTTGATTCATATGGTGGAGGTTTTTGTTTGTTTGCTTTCGTTCTTTTTTCATCCTGATTTTGTATGCCTTCGGTTTCTGATTTTCTGAATTATCGATTTTGTGCTGTAAACAGGGATTTGGTCATTATCCATATTTGTCATGTAACGAGTTGGAACACTTAATTATGACTCTTTCAGTATATTCAGGTTATTTTCGCTTGTTATACTGTAAACGTAGAATCATCCGCGGTGTATTTCAAAACATTTGCTTATTTCGCAGTCAGTTTTGTCTCAACGAATCTGAATACCAAAATGCTTAACTCAATACTGCAGGGGTTGTCATAGAACTGTTTCATGTTGTCTGTACTCGGTTCATTTGTTATGTGTTCTTCTTGGCGTAGTTGTTCCTCGTTGTATTGTCTAAGGATGTCTGTTAGCATGATTGCTGTTCTACGTTCTATGTATGTGTTGTGTCAAGTAACCGAAACGTGCATGTTGGTCCATGCTGCATATTTTTCTGTTCATAAATGATGCTATTGAATTCTGAAGACATTTGACGTTGGTGTAACCTTGTGACCTTTTGTGTCGTACTTGATGTTTGCTTATCTTTGTTTCTTTGGTGGCTCTTGTTGTGCTTGTCAACTCTGTATTTTTACAATTGGGTGTTTCGATGCTTTACAATGGGTGTTTCAATCAAGTTGTTAGATACCCTCTCTTTGGTCCTTTGCACGTGTGTATTGTCGTTTTCGCTGCAAGGTTGTCTTTCCCTTCTTTTCATCACAGGCCTTCGCTTTTATTTCAAACTGTTTGGCGTTACAATCGTAATTTCTTATGATATAATATAATTATACAGATCCCCATTATGGATCTTAGCTCTTGATTGGATCAAGACACTCTCCAGCAATGTTTCCAGAATGCCTTAATTTCGTTCATTCACGTTGACCTAATAACCTTTCACGGGTCTCCTAAATCATACCACTCAACTCTTGAAAATTATGATTCAGATTTCCCAGCAGATAACCTTGCCATTCTTCTCCACCTAAATAAAATCACATTTGATTTCGTATTAATAGGCAGATGGCTCATGATATGATACCAACGGAATGTCAGTAACTATGCTCCTTTAATTTATTTAAACTTAAATCAATGACGCATTAAGGGACAAAAATTCCTGTTACAAACGTACGTGATTTTATTTTAAGTGTTTGACTCTGGTCTGTAAATGGCAAGGATGATCCTTTTCGTGTCAGTTCTATCTGATGACAGATATATGATAAAAAAAACGTCAATGAAATCACCACACATATATTCACAATTTCAAATAATTTGGTTGGAAATTATTTCAGATCCAAAAATGTCTTAAAGGAACTATACAAATGAAACTTTAAAGATAAAAGAAATTAAATAGAGTAAGGAAAATGATTTCAAAAAGATAATATTGTTGCGACCATAGCGCCGCACCCGCCATTGATGTTCACGCACGAAAATGAAAACAATGTCTACAAAACATGCACTGTCTGAGGATATGTCTATATAAAAAGTGCTATGGCGACCATATCAGGTAAAACATTTAAAACACTCACTGCCAAACCCCTCGCAGGGAACTTTTTTACGAGCTCCACACGGCAAAGGACATAAGTGAGACCTTTCAAATTGGTATAAGGAAACGCAGCTAGTCGATACTACGCATTTTTAAAGGAATTAAGGTTAATTTTGGAATGGTTTCTAACAGTCTTAGTATTACATGTATCTCGGTATTATGTGATAATTCTCATTGTGAAGAATATCTTGACAAAATGAATGAGATATTGAGCTCGTGTTTGAGAAAAATAATCTTGGTACAATGATAACTTGTAATTTCTTTTCGTAATAGAATAGCTTTCAGACTATTTGATATTCTTTTTAATGACTAGATAATGTAAACAGTAGTTTTGTTTTTGTAAATATATATCATAAATATAATTTTAAAAGACATTCATGGATATGAATGATATAATTTAGTTTAAGTGCGTAAAAACAATGTCGTTGTAGAAATGCAAAAGCAAACATTTCATTTCATGCATTTAGTTGAAAAACAAGATGTTGAAGTACTGATAGTCCTTTCTTTGAATAAACAGTCATTCTTGCTGTTAATGAACTATCAGTATAATTTAATCAAAATTCTGTTCTTTCCAAAGTTTGACTTCGTTAAAAAGGTTAGCGGTCTCGGGTAGGGGATTGGCAGCACGAATTCTACCAATGTAAAACTTACCACGACAAAAAGTGGAATAGCAAAATACCAACTCGAAGACTGTATCAGTGGCAACGAGATAGATAAAGGATGGCTGTCAATGACTTACCTACTTTTGTTCATAATAACACTTTCTGCGGCAATTTTTGAAACAGTTTTGGAATACAGTTGCTATTTATAATTAGAAACATCTGTATTGCTGTATGGAAATATGTACATCTTAGATATTTTAGTAATATATGACACTGGTGGAGCTTACATTTTCATAATCTGAGTTGATTCCCTTACCCCCCACCCCCTCGAATCGTAAAACTATCATGCAATGTTAAATACAATCTTTTGATGTTTCGACAGACTTTAAAAACATTGAAGATCTACGTGGGCTGTTCCGAAAGTTCATGGACAACATCATTTAAGGAAAGATCTGTGGAATTTGATAAAAGCCATCTTGATTTCCTTATAATACGGATAATTTTGAATACATATACGAATTTTTATTACGATTGGTCAATAATAACCTTCTAAATGCCCTTTTGAACAACGTAAGGATCTAGGTAACGGAGCAGCAATAAAAAGTAACGACGTCGTCAGATGTCCCCTATAAATTGACATTTTAAAAGAAATAACAATACCTCTCATCTGTATGAAATTTAAATATCTTTTCATGTATTTTGATAAGGAAGATATGTTCTATTTTCATGTGCATTTCTACTTCTGTATCATATTGTGCTTCCATCTTTGAATCATTCAAAGTCAGGTCACCATTAAGGGAGAAAACGGCATCACTTTACTTATTTTCGTTTACTTTTTTGTTCAACTCCAACCAAAATAGCGTGCTTATGTATCTAATCATCATAAAACACATTCCTCCTATTCTGGCAGCATTAGTATTTATGTATTTTGTCCATATCAAGATGCATCCATCAGCTATTAAGTCTCCGTCTGTTTTATTCAACAGAAATTCAAAACTGAATGACTGTCTGGTGCTCCGTAAAGAGCGCTGACGTCATAAATTTTTGGTTGATTTGTTCGACAATACCATGCAAAACTCATCATAAAAGTCGTAAATCGGGTCCAATTTTGTTAAAACTTTGCGGTTTTCATAACAAATAGTATTATTATTGATATAGAAAGTTTAATTGACAGTCAAATATTTTTTCTAATTTAATTCAGCAATTTAATGAAAGGGGTAGGTTTATTTCAACAACTCAAATTTTACTGCTCCGTGACCTCTACCCTTCATGTATAATGATGACAATTATGCCCTTTTAGCTAATTATTTTAACCTGCTATTTTTTGTTTTCTCTTTCTGAATGTATTCTTTTCATTTCTAGAAAATTTCATTCGCATACGACTTCAAATGTGATTTTTAAGGCATGTGTCCACGAACTTTTGGAACGGCCCTCGTATATATCAAAATTTTCCGCATTTTCTTTTCATTTTCAGCACTTCACTCTACATCATTTGATACTCATGATGGCTTTAATACTCAATTTAAAGGCCAAGAGATAGAGTCTTCCACAATTTACTAAAATTGTAATCAACTTTCGTTTTGCTAGAAACTTCACGTTTGAAGACGGATTTTATTCAAATGAATTCTTAAACGAACATTTAAAAAACTTTAAGACCTTTGCAAAAAAAATTGATACATGTACATATATCAGATTTTGTAGAAAACTTGAATCCATACAATTTTGATGTCACTTTCTGTGAAAATTGCCCAATATCTTGCTGTCGTCAACTTTTTCATTTTGTCTATTCAATAATCATGTCTTAAGGTGGGTCCCTGCTCATAGATTTAACAGATGAAATTTGAATTTTAGGGTTCTTTCCTCAACACAATGGTCGAAAAGAGAAATAAAACACAGACATTCAGATATGTCATTTCTTTTTCATCAAAGATACAGTAAATTATAGAAAGGTACCCTAAGGCTTGCACATTAAGATCGAGGAATGACAAATATACAGGATATGCTTTTGAACCCTCCAAACTCAGTTATGATAATAATATATTTATTTGTTTTGTTTTATTTAATGATAACAAGTCATATAGATGAAATGTAACACATAAAATAATATTCAAATATAAATCTGTGTATGATAAGTATTCAAACATAAGGATACCCCCTTATGTTTTCATCACATTTTTTACCAATAATATATACTAAATCCAACTTTTTGCAGGAAAAAGAAAGAGATGATTTTTTTTCCTCGTTTTGCAATATTTCATAAAATTACGTAATACTATGTAGATGAATAAAAAAAATACAGGTACACAGTTTTATAAATGATCAAGGTATGGCTCCTGACACAAGGGTACCCCATTTAAATTTTATCGCATTTTCAACTAAGAATATATATAGTATATTCCCCTTTTTGCATAAAATAAAAGATGGATCTTCTTTCTTTTGCATTATTTCATACTATAATGTATAAAGATGATAATAAGATCACATACAGGTAAACAGTTTTATAAATAATCAAGATAAGAGTACATGTACACCATTATAGTTTCGGCGCTTTTTTAATTAAGAATATACCGATATACTATATCCATCTTTTATGTAAAATACTTGATGGAAGTTCTTCATATTGCATCATTTTATAAGATAATGTCTATAGATAAAGAATAAATCACAAACATGTATACAATTTTATAAATTATCAAGATATCGCTCTTAACGTACTGCGTAGAAGGAAAAACCTATAACGGTTTGAGTAGGGATCCACCTTAATGGACCTGTCGAGGAAGTAATTGTTACTTGCGAACTATCCGAAAAATGTATTTATAAACGGTTGACCTGTAAAAAAGATACCACATAATAGAACAACTCTTGAAACAGTAACTTAAGCTTACTTCCGGAGTAAATTTCTAACTGGTCGCACTTATCATTATTTTTATTGGATGGCGCCATAAAATATAAAGTTTGGCATCAATTTAATTCGTAAAAGAAAGGAGTGGATCTCCAAAAACACTGGGTTGGAACACCCACAGCAAAACCGCCAAAATAACGAATGCAAAATCACTGCGTAGACACTCACAGAAAGAGACGCAAACGGTACAAGGAACACCAAATCACATAGGAACATAAAACACAAATTACTACACATAAACCAGCGAGACCAATGGGCAATCGGTGCCGACTTAGGGGGCCATCTGCTACGCCAATAATAAGGCTGAATAATATTCTCGAGAATAACTCGCTGTTAAGAATGATTACGAAAGGTTCTATAAGGGGGTAAGGCCATTTCTTTGTTATTTTCTGTTTTGCGTCCTCGTGCTGGTAGGTTTTGAGCTAATAATCATAAAACAAAACAAAATTGAAATTATGAATTATGAAATATTTTGAAAATTAAATGTGTTTTCTACAAAAAGATAAATGATTATTGTTTAAATTTCTATAGTTTTTGTATAATTTTAAAGTACTTCAATGATTCAAGACATCATGCATTATCTATCATTCTTATGTTGACTAAAATCATTTAATTTTCAAATGAAACAAGTTTCTGTCAGATTTCACATGGTACTAGTATGTTTAAGAAATAACAACTAGCTAGCCGTGGTATATTGTCAAGTAATTCCACGAGTCGCATGAACGCAAATCGGCTCGGTGATAATTTGATTGTTTCACATGAGGAGTGGAATTACTGAACAATAAATCACGGCTAGCTAGTTGTTATTTCTATTCTAATATAGCACGTGAATGGGCGTAGGTTAGCACACTGGAAGTTTGTTGGAGATTTTACACCAGGCGAGTTCTATGGTACATATAGGGAGAAAATTCCAAGTCATATTAGAATATATATTATGCAATTGCAAATTTTTTTTATATGCTTGTTTGTTTTTCGTCCTGGCTGGCTGGTAGCTTTTCCAATTTCAAAAGGACGCAAAACAAAATAAAAACAAGAAATGGCCTAATTTATGAAATCGAAGTTATTTTCAATTATGTAAATCGTTTTGCTTTGTAGACATATATCATATAAAAAAATTTTAAATCTTTTTCACTATAAAAATTACTTGGTATCATTTTTAAGTGCGTTAAAACAAAATCCTTGTAGAAATGCCACATCAAACATTTCATTTCGTGCTTTTCCTTCAAAAACAGGATGTTGACGTACTGATAGTACTTTCCTTGAATAAACGGTCATTCTTGCTGCTAATTATTTAAAATTCTTTTTGTTCTTTCCTACGTTCTGACTTCGATGAAAAGGTTAGCCGTCTCATGTAGGGAAGGGCAACACGAATTCTGCCATTGTATAACTAACCAGGTAAAAAAAAGGTGGAAAGTAAAATACCAACTCAAGGACTGTTTCAAGGACAACGAGATAAATAGCTTAATTACTAACATACGTCTGTTCAAACCAAAACTGTTTGCGGCAAGCAAATTCTGGAATACAGCTGACGATTTAGAGACATCTCTGTTGAGATATATACAATTTCAATATTGAAAAGAATATACATGACACAGTCATTGAGTCGATTCCCTAACCCTCACCTTCACAAATTAAAAAAAATAATAATATACCATGTAAAACACAAACGTTTGGTGTTTCGACAGATATAATTATTGAGGTCATGGTTCCATATTTTCCCCAGTTTTCTGTTCATTTTCAGCACTTAACTCCGAATAATTTGATACTAATTTTGACTATAATACTCGAATTAAAGGAAAAGAAATAGAGTCTTACACAATTCAATAAAATTGTAATCAAATTTCGTTTGCTAGTAAGTTTTCATGACACTTTTTTTGGAATTTCTGAATAGCACTGTCATCAACTTTATCATCTAGCTCGTCTAATAAAATTGTGAGTCAATGTGTCTGTCAATTTGCCATTGTTATTTGCAGACTATCCCAAATGTAATATAATTTTTCAATGTAATACAACACAATAGACAAATATTGAAAAAGCAAACATTAACATTAAGGAAGTAAATTTCTGACAGGCCGGAGTACAATTAGCTAAAAATGGATTCAAATTTCGTTTCTAGTATGTTTTCATGACACTTTTTTGGGGATTTCTGAAAAGCACTGTCATCAATTTTATCATATAGCTCGTCTAATAAAATTGTGAGTCAATGTGTCTGTCAATATTGCCATTGTTATTTGCAGACTATCCCAAATGTAATACATGTATAATTTTTCAATGTAATACCACACAATAGACAAATCTTGAAACAGCAAACATTAAAATTAAGGAAGTAAATTTCTTATGGCCGGAGTACTCATTTTCAATATTGGTCACTTCCCTAAAATATAGACATAAATCTAATTCATAAGCAGCAATAATATTCTCAAAAACCGTTATCTAATGAGAATGGCTACGATAGTTGCGATTGTTTTGTTCGATATTGTTCCATTGTTCTCAAAGAGGAAATTTTTGGTCGGGCATAATTTGTATTTTAAAAACGCAATTCACTGAAACCTTTTCATTCAGATACAAATATTTTGTTACACATCCACCTATTTTGGTGAAACTTTCTGAAATATTTTTAAAATGGATTGAAATAACTTTTCACCCCCTATTGTTTTGGCTTCACATTCTTTTAGGTGTGTTTCGATATACAGGTAAATCCGACATAAAATTTGGATCCAAACATTCTTTTCACATATACAAATAGTTACTATGTAGTGGGATTTAACAATATATCAATATATTGCGATATTTGATAAATTCGTATCGTATTGCGATACGAAATGCGTATCGCAATATATCGCGCACTTATAGATTATATGAATAAATCATTGAATCACTTTGATTTTAATAAGTTTTATTGAAAACAAGAGACCCATGGTCCACATTGCTCACGGTTGAAATGAATTATGACAAAAGCAATCAAAATTATTCAATTTGTGTGTGTGTGTGCATCTTTCAAGCAAATGATTTTGACAATGTGAAATTCAAATAGGAAAACATACAAAGAGGGACCTGATTTTACATCAGAATTGATAAAAATTATAAGAACAATATATCGCAATACAGCTAATATAATATCGCGATTCACAGTTGGCGTATCGTTTCAGCCCTACTATGTAATATCTATGTCTCATCAAAGAGTAATGAGAGGATATTCAACAGGACTCGTCAGAAGTATCCACAGCAGATAACCTAAATAAGAAAGCACAAGAGGCACTAAAGAAAGGAGGGGATCTCCAACAGAACTCGGTTGCAGCACCCACAGCAAAACTCCAAAACAATCAATGCAAAAACACAGAATAGACATCCACAGAAAGAGACGCAAAATTGACAAGGGACTCCAACTCACACCATAGAAACATAAAACACAAAACACCACACATAAACCAACAAGACCAATGGGAAACATTGGACAAAGGAACATTGGACAATGAAGACCAAATACGACATCAACACACTACATCAAAACACTAAACACAAAAGACTACACACAAACCAACAAGACAAATAGGCGATCGGTGCCGACTTATGATTGCCCTTTGTCACGTTAGAAGCAACTGGTGTAATTATCTGTATTACGTGCACACAAATCTACTTTTCCGTTTATTCAGTGGTCTCTAAGAACGAACAATTGTTGTGTAAAGAAGCCTCCCCTCTGTAAGGTGACAACACAAACACGACAGCAAACAAAGGGGCCAAAGTTACACACAGAGAAATATGTAAATAGATTTCAAAAGTATAAGGGCGTCCGAAAAACAGTTCGTGCTCCGCTGGCTGGAGCGAGCTTTTGCATGCAATAACCTAAGGAGACTGACCAACTTTCAGAAGGGACAGTTTTACAATTCATATATCTGTCGAACCTCTGCTTTCAGCAGGTGTTTTCAGGCAGAACACTATGCTGATTCAAATACTCCAAACCCATTTTCTATAGAGAAATAATCATTCGCCCTATGATTTATTCTTTTGCTTAGTTCTAATAATAGCGCGCGTTTTAAAATGTTGTACAATGTAAAAGAAAATGAAAATAAATACATACACATGTGTTATCAATTGATCTTCTTCTAGATATATTTTAACAGATTGACACAGCTAGGATTATTCATGGAAATGTATGCGGCCAGTCCCTTCTACATATCAACAAACGATACTGGAGGAAACTTGGGCGAAATGCGTCATGGCTGTTTGCCAACCTGTGTACAACAGGCGAAGTTTATGTCACAAAATGGCTGATTGGAGAGCACGAGAAACCAGACAACGACAGGTCTAAAATATCAAGGAACTATGACCTGTCCTGGTTTATAAGGTTAGTATTGTATGAAATAATAGTTCGTTCTAATTACAATATTTTGTTACGAAAGGAAGGGAATTCAGTGTTTGAAACCAGATAACGTTTTCATAGATACAGTAAAAAAACACAAGACAGTTGTTCACTGTAAGCACATTAAACTGCAATATGGCAGTAAATAGAAATGCAGTGAAATAAAACAAAACGAAATAAGATTCCTGAAAAAGATGTCATCTAACCATACTGTTGACTTGACCTATAGATTCAACGTCATACTGTTTCAGTCGATACGTTAGTTGCTTCTACCATTTTCTGTAAGAAGAAAGACAACTCAATCTAATGTTTTCCATCGACATGTCTTCAAGTATTCTAAACAAATCACCTATTTATTGCAACAGCATATATGAGATAGATATCCATATAGTTGTACTTGTCGAAACGTACATGTAGCAGAACAACTTCAACTGTTTTTAAAATTAAACTTTATTTATTTTACAACGTTTAACAAACAAGTTACACAACTTATATTAATGTCTCACGTTGGCTCAGATGTTGGCGTGAGGGGGCCCAAGGAGCAGGAGGAAACCGGAGTACCCGGAGAAAAACCCCCTGCAGAGGCCTGGGTGGGGGACCACCTACCCTCCCACATAAGACCCTTTGCCGAATCTGAGATTCAACTGTTTATTCGAAAGCATTCTGAAATACATGTAAAATAAACTAAAATCATCGCTCGTTTAATTCTCTGGTGATTTTTTTATTAAAACATGAAATGAAAGAGTATTATCTTCTAGGTATTCAGGATGCAATTCTAGAACCAGTAACTTAGTATATTCCAGTCTACCAGATGGCAGCGTTATTGATGGTAGTTTGCAGGAACTGCAGGAGGCCGTCTTCTCTGGTCACGATATCAAAGTGGCAGACAGAATGACCGGAACTGTCTATCCGTTACAGGTTTTTCATTTTGTTTTCTTCATGCTAAGCTGCAGTTATATGATAAAGAAAAGTATTAGCAAACCAAACTTAAAAAGTTAAATTTGTTTATATCAATACTGTCCAAAAAGTTGTTGCCTTTGAGAACATCCTATTTCGCTCTTCCTGGCTCAATAGCATTATAAAATGCCCCTCCCTATAAAATCGTTCAACACTCCAGAAAACATAAGAGGATTTTTTTTTCGGATAAATACGGTGGCAGTTTTTTTTTTATCATAGAATGTTAATTTGGAGGGGATCAATGACGGATACATAACTGGACAACATCTTTGGAGCGTGGGAATGACCAACAATTTTGACCACACTGAATTTGCCATAGACGAGTATTGGGACTTTGCCGTCGTTTCAACAACAGGGTCCTATGATGAAGTGGAATGGAACATTGGAGAACATCTTAAAAGAGGTCGGTTAACCTTAAATTCATTTATTTTTATTGGAAAGAATTAAGATTTGGATTCGAGAGTTCAAGTATAATTTGTTCTGAAATCTATGACAACATATATAATCATTGTGATCGATTTTTACTCTTTTAAATTCAAATTAAAACAAAAGTAAACGAATATAAAAACAGAACAAAACATACGCAAGATACGATTTTAACATTTTGCTGTGCAAATGAAAGCCTTATCAGTAAATCTATATAAACGTCAAGTCAATGCTCATCAATTCTGGCATCAAAACAATCTTACTACTTGCAATTTTAAGAGGTGACATATCTTTAATTTGTGCATTTACTTCAAGGTATAGTAATGCTTTAACTTCGCATAAACACTAAATTCAATCCAGAGAGAGAAAGATTGTGAACGATATTCCTTGAATAATTCCAGAGCGCGAGTATAGTCATATCTTTCAATGTTTTCCTGCAGGTGATAAAGTATCTTACAAGCCTTTGGATTGGTACGCAGATCCCTGTTGGATGGAAGTCTATTGGAACAACGAAAACGGAATCACTTTCGCCGGGTCAAAGCGCATGCTTATTGCCTCGGTGTTAGAAGGCCACCGACTGAAAATTATAACCCAGAACAGAACTATTGAAACGGACAACATTTTGATCGTAAACGAGACCGTGAAGGCCGAGGTTCTGGGAAGGCTCGGACAGTCGTCACTATCCGAGTTTGAGAACAACACTCATTGGTTTTGGCAGAGTATAGACAGCGCTGGAACGGTGGTTACAGATCTTTATGAGGTCGGCTCAGATAAGCATCTGGACCAGCAGACTTATAGGGAGTCAATAAGATGGTACATTGACAACAGGCCATGGAAAAGAGTTCTTTCAACAGATCCTTACGGCAAAATATCCTTTGGCTCCAAAGCGAATCTGATCTCCGCCGTTACTAAAGGAGCAGTGTTGAGGTACGTAATCAGTGGTAGCCGGTACAAGGACTATTTGATACTAGAGGCAGATGAGATTACCCTGGGACCAGGAGACGATCTAGCAGCACAGAATGTAAGAGCAGTCAGGCAAGATGGAACGGCCATGTATTATGAGTTTACTTTGGCAACCACGTTTGGAACGGTAGAATTTTCTTCTTGGATTGTGGATGAGCATGACGGCAAATCGTCAAAAGATAGAGTGTATATTGACTGGTTTGTAAGTTAATTGGTTACCTTACAGAAATATGTAAATCTAACTAAAACATATCAATCTTATGTTGTTCAGTTATTTTATCCACGTATCGAATCACATTTATTTAACTCAAAGAACTTAATTTGAAGTGATATATGCTATTCGAAATCTTCCAACTGTGACAATTTATCTGTTTATTACGGTAAAATGTAAAATATATTTTACGTGTGGTCATCTAAATTTTTTGTAGCTATCCTTCTGAAACTAAAATATATAAAAGGAATAATTCTGGGGTTTTTTTTGATGCCAGACAAAGTCCCCATCCGGAAGAAGTAGTTGGTGTCAACTAGAAGTATAACTCTTTAACGAGTAATAATCATTACCTAACTCCCCGAAATTATCCAAGACAAAGCTATGTGCATTCACTAATTTACATCTCATTTTATCTTAGAAAAGTCCTGAAAACTGAATTCAAGTAAGTTAACATGGGAGATAACTTCGTCAAAATTAGATAAATCATTAAAGCTCATACTTGCTCTATAATATGTTACATCTTCAAATTCATATCATAAGGTAAGAACAGATAAATCTGCAGCATGGACCAGACATGCAGGTTTCGGGTACTTACATATGTACCAAAATTCAATCGCAATTTTTTTTATTAAAGAGGCTAGAAAACAATGACAGACGGACGTACAGACTGACGGACAGACAGACATAATATAGAGTTCCCTCCGGCTCTGTCTATAGGGAGCTAATAATATCGGAGTCAACATACAAGTTTCCTTTTGACACATCTTATTCGATCTAGAATTTGAAGAGCGTTCTAGATCAGAGTTACCGCTCTTCATATACGTCTGTCTTCGGCGTAAATGCATGACGACATCGATGATTTCCCCGTTTCATTTTAACAATACTATTTTCAAATAACTTTTGAATAAAGTCTAAAATATTATTTTTAAAAAAGCAAAAATACTTCACTGCTCAGTGATGAAAATTTGAATTTGTTCCTTTTCTATACATTTAAACTCCTATATTGAGGTAAATGAAAAAAAATATTTGATGGTGGATATTATGAAAAGATCTCAAATACATGTAGTACGCTTCAATTACATAAAGAAACGAAACACAAAGCAAGAGAGAGAAACGATCTCCAACTAATTAACGTTGCCATAACAACAGCGAAACAAACGAACAAGACAGAACAAACAATATACACCGTGTTATCAATCAAATGAGTTAAGGAAGATCTTGACTACAATCTCAATAGCATTCACAATTAAGCACAATATTGAGCATAGACGGACCCCTAGCAAGCTAGAGTAGGATCAGGTGCCCGAGAGGAGTAAGCATCCCCTGTCCATGTCAGGGGAAAATATTCAAAACACTTACGGTCAACCCCCCCCCCCCCCCCCCCCCGCGGGGAAAGTTTTGAAAGAGTTCCACACGGTAAAGGGCATAAGTGTGACACAAATGAGTTTAAGATCCTAACTATAATCCTAAACCAACAAAACGTCCATCAAATAGCCATTTTACGTTGTTGGGGGAAGTAGAATATAAAGCAACTTTGTGATAGAAGAGAGGAGGGGATCTCCAACAACACTCGTTTGCAGGACCCACAGCAACACCACAAAACACCAAATGCAAAAAAAAACAGAGGACAGACACCCACAGAAAGAGACGCAAAAGGGACAAGGAACACCAACTCACACTACAGAAATACGAGACACAAAAGACTACACATAAACTAACGAGACCAATGGGCAACCGGAGCTGATTTAGGACGGCCATTTGGCACGCAAGTAGCAGACGGTGTGATTATTCGGATTACGTGCGCACAACCATAGGTCACAATGATATAGATAACAATTTGTTGTCTTAGGTTAGAACCTGTAAGTAAGTGGTTATTGAAAGTTGTCTACCTTCTTTTCATTCATCTATCTAAATTGATTAAATTTGAAGCGAACACTAATTATACAAAGCAAAGGAGGGGTTCTCCAATAACACCAGGTTGCAGCACCCACAGCAAAACCCCAAAAACACCCAATGCAAAAACACAGAGCAGACACGAACAGGAAAAGACGCAAAAGGGACAAGGAACGTCAACGCTCAACACAGAAACATCAAACACAAAGGTCTGCAAAGCACACAATACAACGGAAATCATATAGAATTTTGCAGAATTAAGTTGAAACAATAAAAGAATAAAATATTACACACTTCAAAGCTAAACAATTAAAAATGATATGCAAAAGTTGATTTATACGGAGAGGAAATGCGATAAAGAATCGATATTTCCAGGATATTAAACAAATATTTCAGTAACTAAAGGATGGATTAGTCCCATTAGTTTGATAGTTAAATCAGAAATATTATATTTGACATAACAATTTATTATTGGCATTTTGTCAACACAAAGAAGCTATTGGCATATTATATGGCCTTCTGCAATATCTGAAATCCTTCTTTGTATTGACAAGAATTTACTCAAACTAATCCAACGGGTAATTACATAAATATGATTATTGATTTGAAAAATACACGTACAAAGTAGAATAAGTATTCATTTTATTTTGTTGATTGCAATGACCTTCCTATCGATGTACTTTTTCTCTTTTATTGGCAACCTGAATGTTTGTAATTAAGTTATTATTCCCTTTCCTTGACGCACATTCTTACGTAGTTGGCATGTGCATACTCAATGTTTTAGAAAATGCATTTATATCAAATTAAACGTGCGTCAAGAACTCTTGAAGTCAGGTCAGATAGGAGGGTTCTGCTAGGCTAATCTGGATAACCACACCATAATGAATTCGTGCAGTATGACTTCCTTAGGGAGCAACCATTTGATTTTTAGTGGGGGGGGGGGGGGCAGGAAGACTTTTGCCAGCCGGAAAAAGAATCGGCCATTTTAAGAGCGAATTTTTTTTTTTTTTTTTTTTTTTTTGGTGCTTATTTTCCATTGTTGAAAATTACTCTAAATTTTAATAATTCATCGTGATTTTTTTGGCCATATTGTACATCAATCACAAAATGAGTTCATCTCTTGCAAGCATATCACTTCATTTTAATTTCTTGAATGGCATATGATTACCGGCAGTCATGACTGCCGGTATACTGTAATCAATCGTGACATACTTGCACGGATAAAATAACTCTTTGCAATATGATTGGTGGACAATTACAAAATATGCAAATATTCGTCAAGGTTATTCAGAATCTGTGCATAAGATACTTTCATCAGGTCGGCTCAAGAGTCTAGATGACTTGACAAATGAAAGTCATATCGTATCAGTGCATTTTCATCCGAAAGATGCATCGAAAAGTCTTTGTACCGATACGTCCTACAACAATCACAGTCGGAATCGGAAATAAAAACGGAAAAGCCCGGAAATGTGCGATTGATAAACAAGAACAAAAATCGTTCATTCCAATTGTTTCTTACTAGTATTTTACAACATTTAATGTCAGCTAACTGCCGGCAAGCTTTTTGTAAAAGCTAATACTTGTACCTATAATATATTCACTTAAACGATACTCAACTGAGACAGGCTATATGGTGCTAAAGACTTGAATTTGATTAATTTACTCCAACTTGCATAAAGTTTGTTCCATTTTTATTTGTACTTAGTTTATGACACACGAAAAGTGTTTACTGGGCATGTGGAAAGGTCGGAAGAGAGGGGGAGGGGCAATTTCATGATCCGGAATTTTTTTCCCTAAATTTCGATCCGGAAGTTGTTTTTTTTTTTTGCAAAGTCTTCCTGCTCCCCCCCCCCCTAAAATTCAAATGGTCGCTCCCTTAGTTGACCCCAAATGCCATTGATTTTTATATGTTGTCTTGATTAATGAATGTTTACATACTGGAGATTTAGGTGCGTTGTATATGTATATTGCTGTTGAAAGAAAGAAAGTGGTTTCCAAAATCAAAAATCAAAGCAAAACGCCAAAACATCGAAAACACAGAGTGGACATACACAACGAAAGACAACAAAGGGACAAGGAAGGTTAAACACCAAAGAAAGAAAAACACATAACACAAATGACAAATGACACAAAACACCAAAGAGAGAAAAGCACATAACACAAATGACACAAAACACCAAAGAGAGAAAAACACATAACACATATGACACAAAACACCAAAGAGAGAAAAACACATAACACAAATGACATATGACACAAAACATCAAAGAAAGGAAAACACATAATACAAATGACAAAACACCAAAGACAGAAAAACACATAACACAAATGACAAATGACACAAAACACCAAAGAGAGAAAAACACATAACACAAATGACACAAAACACCAAAGAAAGAAAAACACATAACACAAATGACATATGACACAAAACACCAAAGAAAGGAAAACACATAATAAAAATGACAAAACACCAAAGAAAGAAAAACACATAACACAAATGACACAAAACATCACAGAAAGAAAACCACATTACACATGTAAAAATGGCTACACATAAACCAACCAAACCAATGAACAACTTGAGCCGAAGACGCCATGATGATTTGTTAAATTTCGATCTATCTTTAATGTATTTTCAGTTTTTTAGTATAAATTATGAAAACAAAATCTACATACTAAATATATACTGAATTTATCTTCTGCTGAAAAATAAAGGGTTTTTTATTCGTTTTTCCTTCAAGAAAAAAGTGTCTTTCTCCAGATAATAAAGATATTTTACCTTAGAGTCCTTTTTAAAGGAAAATAGAGAAGTGAATTACTTCATAGTGAGTCGACATCTGTGGAAACATGCTAATATGATTACCTCTTTCAATCAAGTGGACTGTGCCAATGTAATGTATCAATTCGAGTTCATTTTTGAACTCCTTATTCAGAATTTTAGTTCCTTTTTGGCTATATTGATAATTTGCATAATGCTAAATAAACACGTAATCTCTACATTGTTAGTACGTACAACTCACGCACAAAGGAAATGAGTGACCCGTGCGTTAAAATAGCGATAACGTGGAAGACGTACGGTGATCATACGTTATAAGCAAGATGCACGCACGTTGACAGCATGTACAACGTACTTACCACGCGCTCGTATTACCGTGCGTGCGACATGCGTAGACGCACTCCTTCCGTACTCTTGCTACTTGCTTTCATACATCTTCAGAAGCACGTAGCGATTGCATCCTCCCCAAAACACGTACGTCCAAAAGCACGCATTGCGGGTTGTGATCAGGGCTTAACAAAACGATTTAAAATTATTCAAAGAGGGCAATTGCATAGTTTATCCAACAAAAAAAAACGTGAATTTGATAGGTGACCTGACCAATAACTATCCAATATAGTCGGTAACTCTATAATTTCTATCTATAACACAAATAAAGAGAACAATGACGTCATATAAAGGGTGAGATAGGGTGCAACATAGTAATAAAACTATAGGATCGAAGCTTACAGGAAATATCAATTCCCAAGTCACTATTAACAGAACAAGAGTCATGAAGAATTGAGATATTAAACACGTGAAGGAATGAGGTCAATCAAAGCAGTGATGAGTTGAATCAAACTCTTCCATCATTCATGGTCAGATATAAAATATAGATAAACCAGCCCATCCTTAAGAGTAATATACTAATGATCACTAACCATTGGAAAACAATATGTGAGCTTAGATTTTGATTTTCTAGCTGGAAATGCTCGGTTTTTTTATTTGAGATAAACATTTTGTGTTATGGTAAAATGTTAACACTTTATCTTTAATGTTTTATTCATATCACGCTCAGTTATATCAGCAACACTCAGTTTGCTTTCGACTGTCAGTTTCTGATTATAAACATAACCACGAGAAACGCGTCAATATGACCAGAAGCTGTTCAATACGACGATTAATCGATCTCACTACACGTGACCGCATTTTGACCAGTGGGAAAGCTTATACACGAAAACGGTTATGTAAGTTAGAGTATATGATGATATAATAAAACGCTAATTGTCCATAAACTGCGCTAGCTCTTCATTCTCATTCATTCTGTTTGTTTCATGCATTCTGATTGGTTCACAGGATTTCTACAAGCATGTATAACGACGATATACATGCCGCAAACCGACTCACTTGACATACTTCCCTTTGTTCTTCGCTACTGTGACGTCATACTGTGACGTAATACTACAAGGTATGAGCTTGTAAATGGCGTTCTCCGCATGTAAACAACAGAGCAAGTAAGTTTATTATTGACTACACGTTGATTTTTCGCCATTGTAATAAATACGAAGCTGTTGTATTTCATATTTTGCAGCGAAATAATTTCTGTTGGTCGTTGTTAGTCCTTCGTAGCAACGTCACCTCTAAAACGATACATGAGACCTTCTGAGGGGAATAAAAAGTAAAATATGTCACATGAATTAGAATAGGGATAAAAATACGGTATAAATGCGTTCCCAACAGTATATCCAACATATACCTGTCGGAACCACAAAACACAGTACGTTTATCCCCTAATTGACCTTTCCGAACGCGGGAAAAATTTGAGAAATTCCATGACGTCACAATGCAATTTCGATGTTTGACCGAGGTTCGAAGCTTGTTTGTCCGAGGTAAAAGCATTATGACGTCACGAAATTTGCATTTTTTTCCCGCAATCGGAAGGGTCAATTATGCTCATGTGTCAATATGCCAAAAATCGTTCTATTTCAGTCTAATTTTGTTGCACTAAGAATAGTACACGTACAGGTTACAATTTATGGTATGTTATTCTTGAAGCTCATGAAAATCTTATAACATTTTGTACTGTCTTAAATTACCATAGTGCCCTTTAGAGCGCTGATCTACAAATGAGTGTATATTCATTTTTCCAGGACGTAATCTCTAGACAGGAAAATTTCCGCTATTAGTATTTTGTCTAACACAACGATAACTGGATTATAATTCTATGAATCCCTATGATCTAGAGATTGAATATCTCCTAATTATGAATCTTGAGCTAATTAAAAGCGCTATCGATAATGTCCTAATCACGATGAAATAGACAAAGGAATCTTAAGTCTAACGCACTGCACATATATGTATAATTAATATAATTAGAAAAGGAATCAATCGCATTACTGCTCAGAGTAAGAGGTCAGACAAGGTGCAACATACTGCTGGGTGTAGACTTACTTAAGTCCCTACTTCAAAAATTTCTTTAAATAAGTATATATCGATAGAGTGCAATTTCTTTGCTAGCAAGGAAAAATTGTCTTCTCTGTTTGTCATATAATATCTGGTTGGATGGTTCAAATGAACTATGACAGAATTTCATCCACCATTCTGGAGAGGTGGACATCATAGTGTATGACGAGTTATGCATAATAGTGCATGAGATAATCGATATCAAACAAACCCATCACTTATGATTTTTGCGAGTCTTTCTTTCAATTTAGAATGTGTAATTGTAGTGTAAAGTGTCGAAAAATCAAAGGCTTTGATCGAATGGACTCTATTAAAATGAGTGGATTACAGATGTTCTAAAAGTTCCTTCGAATATTTTAAAATCCACACCTGCAACGACCAACTGAAATTGATCGAACTTGGCTACATGTGCCCTCAGGGACTCCCGGTCCATCAGCAGTGATACTCACCAAGTGGTACAAATGTTAAACGTCTTCAAATTCATTAGCATCATTTAAAAGCTGATAAATTTACAGCATGGACAAGACATGCACGTTTCGGGTACTAAACCCTCGTCAGTGATCCTCAGTCTAAACAATGAACTATGGCCAAAATATATGTTGAAATTATGTTCAAAATATACCCAGAGTCGTAGCAAAATGGCTTCACAGAAACGAAACCAAAGCTTTACAGCATATTCGAAGCATTTTAGAATATAATAAAGAAAATTATTGGGTGTTTTCCTCCTTTCTTTCAAAGGCTCTACGTATATACCCACTATCTATTTTGCATTTTGATGGTTGCTTGGTTTTTTGATATCGTTTATCTCACGCACTATAATTCAGTGCTCTTGTATAGCTTGTCTATCGCTATGGTTGAAAGAAAGACTCGCAAAAATTATAAGTAATGCGTTTACAAGTAAGAACGGTAATAACAAATACAAATTTATTGTTGTTAACTATGACAAAACCTACTTTGTAAAAGAAAAGTCCAATTCTGAAAATAAGTACACTGCAGCAGATATTATTCAGATGTTATACTTTCTGATCGACAACATTTTTGTGGTGTTTGGAGGAAAGGTCTTCCAGCAAATTGTCGGAATTCCAATGGGGACCAATTATGCCCCACACCTTGCCAACTTTTGTCTTTACTCGTACGAAGCTGAATTCATTCAGTCTTTGGTCTCTGAAGGGAAAAGATACTTAGCTTCCGACTTCAACTTCACTTACAGATACATAGACGATGTGTTGTCCATCAATAATCCAAAATTCGCGGATTACCTGAGCAGTATCTATCCTTCGGAGCTTGAAGTGAAAGAAACTACAGAGACAAATAATTCAGCATCCTTTTTGGACATAATGTTGTCCTACGACACTAATGGTCATATGAACACCTCACTCTATGACAAACGTGACGACTTCAATTTCAGCATTACAAACTTTCCTTTTCTGAGTAGCAACATCCCTTCATCGCCTACTTATGGCGTGTTCATATCTCAGTTGATACGCTATGCCAGAGCAAGTACGAAATATACGGATTTTCTTCTGAGAGCTAGGCGTCTTTCAGATAAGCTTCTCAGTCAGGGAAATGTTTGTGACCGACTAACATCGTCACTGAGGAAGTTCTACGGTCGATATGGGGAACTCGTCATACACTATGATGACCCACTCTCCAGAACGGTGGAAGATATTATCTCATAATCTATTTGAACCATCCAACCAAAGATTGTACTCTATGTCTTCCGAAATGGAAGTAACCGGATGTGACAGAAGCGGCGGGTGTTACATGTAAGCAGGAGATGCTTACTCTTCCTGGTCACCTGGTCTTACTCCCATATCGGGAGTTCGCTTCTTTTCATGTGGTGGAGGTTTTGCTTTGGTTCCTGTGTTATCCTGATTTCGTATGCCTTCGGTTTCTGATTTTCTGAATTATCGATTTTGTGCTGTATACAGGGATATGGTCATTATCCATATTTGTCATTGTAGTAAGGTAGGCTATTATAGGTCATTTTAACAAAAATAAACATCAAAGAAGTACCTAACCGTTATTCAGTCTCAAAGTCGAGATGGCAAGGCAAAATCGTGAGAATTTCCATCGAAACGGTTGCGAACCCCAGAATGAACAACATTCCGAAGTGAGACCAGGTGCCCGGATGTAACACAATGAAAGCAGCAAATAGTTGGTTTCATCATGACTGTACATTTTTGTTACATTGTATCTAGTGTCTTTAATACATTTTTGCTTTTGCTTGAAATATTAACATGATAAAGGACACCCAGATATACAAAAGAATGATTTTTAAATGCTTCGCTCGTGTAATTAATAGCAATTCTCTGTAAGCATTTAAACAATTTCGGCACGCATGGTCTCCGATTTTCATGAAATTTCACACATAAGTAGGGACAAATGAAAAATGGAAAATTTGACCAAAAAAATAATTCTAGGTCATCTGGTTACTATGGCAACGGCCTTTAAAGTTGAAAAATTGGCAAAATTGAGCTAATTTGAAGCTCTATAATTTGGTCTATATGTGACATCAATGGAAGATTTTAGATGCATCCTAAAGATTAGGACATAAAATTTTAAATAAGCTCACTAGTAGTGTCTGATATTGTAAAAAGGCTGGTTTCCATGACAACATAATTAGCTAATTTTGATATATTGATTTCAAAATGCTGTTTGTATTTTCCAATTTTTCTTCTCTCTTGATGGGTATTTAATAAGGAAATAGGATTTATTTTATAAAATGAGCAAATTCAAGATATACCCACTTGTTGCTATGTACATAAGTTACCTTGGCAACGGTAACTATGGTCTTTAATATTACTTATTTTGCAACTTCAGGGTCATTTAAAAAAATTGCATCATAATGAACAGATAAAAATTGTTGGGAAATATCCAACATAAAGAGCTCTTTCAAAAACCGTGAAAAAGCTATGGGGAACATATGTTACCATGGCAACCATTTTTTATTATTTTCATAAAACAGTAATTATTAATCCAAGAAAGTTCAAATTGAATAACAATAAAGATCAAGTGAGCCTCTATCAAAATATAATAGAACAGTTTCAAATAATTAATGGTTGCTATAGTAATTTGGCCATACATTACAAAAATAAGCATTTTTTGTTGTTTTTCGAAGTCTTTTCCTCAAAAAATGAAACAGGCTTACACAACCTTTTTTACATATTAGATAAAGCAAAGTCTAAACTTTATTTTAGATTTAAAAAAATTCAGATTACTTAACTTTTGATGCCCGTATCCAAGGACTCAAAGTGGGTCTATGTGTTATTTTACACAATCGTTCCCATAGCAACGGGCTATTTCCTGAACATTTTAAAAAAATTTCTTTCGTGTAATGAAAGATCTACTTGAATACAATAATTAATTTTCATCACTTTGAATTAAAATTCAATGATCTAGTAAAAAAAGGACTCTAAATATTGTCCAAAATTGCTTTCATTTTTGCGATTTGCGGTCATGTTGCCATAGCAACGAACAGAAACTTTGTCCCAATGTAAATGCTTATGTTTTATTTGCATAAAAAACTCAAAAATGTAAGCAATTTATCGTTGAATTTTGAAAAAATACCAAAAATACTATTTTGATAGGGTACCTGTGCTGTTGCTATGGAAACATATAGATAAGCACATAAACCCAACATTATTATTACTTAACTTGAAAGAGCAATGATAGGGTACTGCTAATTCATTAGTGTTTGTTTTAGATTATGCTGCATAAATTATGTATGTGACTTCAAAAACGCCCAAAAATGCATTTTTTTCAAAATTCAAAGTCCGTTTCCATGGCAACCGGATGTGATATTAAGAAAATTTTTTAATAAATTTTTACTTTTGGGTCAGACCCAACCTTATGTACAAATTTTATCAAAATCTGAGACATGCCGTGCCATGCGTCCTTCATAAAAGTGCAAATGCTTACAGAGAATAGCTATTAAAAAAGACCAAATCGAAATTAGTAATATAGTGACAAAATAGTAAACGCAATCAATAATCAGACAAAATTTATCTTTGATACTTTTTTCTTTGAGATATCATCTTTTTTCAACCTTTTCTCAATTTTTATTTACAACCCTGATGTAACTTAGCATTATTTTCTAATTCATTAATGACTTGCTTCCGTTGTTACTCATAAAATGTACTAGTTTCTACTCTGATAAAAACAACCTAAAAAGAAACCATAATTACACTTTCTGGAACTGAATAATCAAAACTCAATATGGTAATACCTATAACGAATTATCCGCACCGGGATTGAATACCTTACGCCTGGCATTGTGATCAATAATGCAATAAAACAAGACCTGTAGCCAAACAAAGTGAGGAAATTCGAGCCTATTCTCCAAACCCATAAATTATTGCCTTGTCCATTTTGTTTTCCGACATATTCATCAGGCAGTTAATGAAAGGATATAGGGTTTCCTTTGTTGATTTTCGGTTGGCAACAAGAGAAGTTTGTAAATAGATTCTGAGAAAACGAGAGTGCTTTCCTTTTTATGGAATAATTGGACTTCGCACTGTAATAAATATCAATAACGACAAAGGCATTTATCCAATCAGAATTGTTATATTGCTCTTTTACGCTCCTGTGATGAGAAATTTGAAGAGGGCATTTCCCACAGTGGTTTCTCGCCGTCATATAAACATAGTAGTGTTGCGTAGACGCAAACATTGACTTTGGAGGTTTTAAACTAAGTTTTTGAACTAATTTCTATTTCATTCTGGTGTTTCATTATTTAGATTAACATCAGCTATTCTTAATTCATTTTCATTTATTTTATGAATTTATTTGATCTTTCATATATTGTAAGAATGTGTATATTGCTTCGTTTATAGAATAATTCCATCTTTCAATTTTATTGTTTTAAAAGATTTCTGTTTTAAAAGCACTATATAATTACCCGTGCAGACACAGGTTTTATGGAATATATGGAATATTTAAAAAAAAGAAAGAAATGTTGACATGGAAGTTTGTAGTAAAACCTTGTGTGTTTAGATACAATGTCTCTGTTGATGTATAAAAAGTAGCCGTGTATTTTCCAGCAGAATAGGCATTCTCCGTTTGACTTTTTTTTATCGGAAATGGGGGTAACATTAATTAACCCAGAAAGTAGGCATATATATTTAAAAAGCCCCCCCCCCCTGCATTTCTTCTCCAAACATTGGCGCCTTATGTGAAAACAGGGGCGATTATTCCCTGCCCTGTGGTGCAAAAATGGAAATGTACATGTAGAGAGAGGGGGCTTTATAAAATTAGTCCAATAGGAGTAGAGATTAAAATGTACCTTCTTTAAAACCTTTTTGTAATATCGCAGATCAGAATGAGATGCTTTAACATTTTAATCTATTCAATTTTAATACACGGTACAATTTTATAATTACCATTGTCACATACAAATCTTGGCCTTGGTAGTAGTTAATCTTAATTGAATACACAGTACAGATATTTATAAATCCCCCAAGAATTGCCCCCTTTCCCTTCCAAACAATTTGAGGGATTTATCTGGCCAAGAACAATCCTTAACAGTCACTTACATATACCTTATGTGAAAATTGAAAATTATTCCAAGTGATACGCACGAAAATATCCTGTGTAAAATTACCCAGCAAGAAAAAGTTTTGGTGCAAATATTCTCGTAATTTATGTTACACCCAAACATAACTCGGTGAAATCCGGACCTCGATCATTAAAAACCAAGATAACTAATTAAATAGAGCACAATTGATGATAAAAAGATATACTCGTCTTAGCAGCAATGGCCTTGTAACTATCACATGTATCAGCAATACACTAAAACATAACTCTTTGTCGGTGCAGCGTGGAACTGGCTAAAAAAATTTACTCTATTTATTTAGTAGAATAGATTGTTTTGTAACGTCTTAGCTTCACTATATATGACTAAATGTATCATGAAAAGATCTCTGGATTGAAAGGACTGAAAGTGCTCAAGAAATAAGAGGAAAATGAAGAACAATAGGATCAATTTATATCCAGAGTTGTCTTTAAAATGTCAAACAACATGATTGAATTACCCATTCTGCCACGTCTTTCGGTACATTTTGGACATAATAATTTTCACACGTTTTGGCCATATTACATTGTTTAGACGACAGAGGATCACTGACGAGGGTTAAGTACCCAAAACGTGCATGTCTGGTCCATGCTGCAAAATGATCTGGTCTTAAATGATGCTATTGAATTTGAAGACATTTAACATTTTCACTACTTGATGTGTGTCACTGCTGGTGGACCAGGAGTCCCAGAGGGCACAAGTAGCCAAGTTCGGTTGATCGACTGTCTCTTCAACGCATTTGCAATTTTCTGTTACAAATTTCTTGAAATTTCTAAGACGTAGGCCCTGTAGCATCATATCCCATCCATTCTGTCACGTCTTTCGGTACATTTTTGGACATAATAATTTTCGCACTTTTTTGGCCATATTGAATTGTTTAAACTGAGAATCACTGACGAGGGTTAAGTACCCGAAATGTGCAAGTTTGGTCCATGCTGCAAAATGATCTGGTCTTAAATGATGCTATTGAATTTGAAGACGTTTAACATTCCAATTCGTATGCCAATTGATTGTCATTTTGAAGCGATGGCTTTTGAGCGTTTTCTTGTGTGTATTTTACCCTGCGTTGTATAATCAATTACAACAGCATTAAATGATAAAAACATGTTTACATGTATACATATAAACAAGAGATAATCATTATTTCATTACATTTTTTGAATTTTTATCTAAGGATTGTTTTTCAGTTTTTACCGGTGTTTATTGGCAGTAGGGAATGGAAACAAAATATGTAAATGTAAAGCACGAAGTCCTTTTCATGAATTTTGTTTCCATTCCCTACTGCCAATACACACCGATAAAGCACAAAAGCTGAAAAGCAATCCCTACAGTCACATTTTACATGTTGATTAAGTTGTTTCTGTCATTTTTTATCCCCTTCTTTAAATACGAAATATCAACGCGGAGGGAGAACTTCACTTGAGGTAACAGCAAACGAACTTTCGACGTTTTTCGCAAGCTCCGAAGTAGTACGGAAACTTTGTAGAAAAATGATAAACTGAATTTTGTCTTATTGTTGTGTTTTGAATATTTCAATTAAAACCGAAAAAAAATTGAATCTTAAAAATTCGCGAAGATTGTCCAATATTATTTATGACCAAGTGGAGGATTAAACTGGAGACATTTCACAGAACTTCCCCGATATGTTCGCCATAGCACTTTCTATATAGACAAAACCTATATTCTTTATATATTGTTTTCATAATTGTGCATGAACATCGACGGCTGGTACGGCTAGCCAACAGGGGATGTTTACTCCTCCCGGGCACCTGGTCCCACCTCTAGTTGGCTTGGGGTTCGTCGATGCCCAATTCAATGCTTTATTGTGAGTGCTGTTTAGATTATCGTCAGGATCTTCTTTAACTCATTGGGGGAAAACATTTAAAACTCACTTTTACAAACTGTTAAACGTTTAAGACCTATGGATTTAATCGGTACAATTATACAAACTTCTTTAAATTTACCCTGTTTCTTCTTGAAGTAATAAGATTAATGCAAAAGTCGAGTACAGCCGTGAAAAAGATACAAAAACGCGAAAACTTGATCGATATTTTCACAACTTACCTCAACTGCTCAAGATTCACTAATACTCGAAATACTGTTGTATTTCCTGATATTATGATTCCATAAGAAGCAAAGATAAATTCACTGATGATAATTGACACAAGTGGATCAAACCCTCCTCCTAAATATCGAATATTTGATCGACTGATGCCTGATCGCTCATCCAAACATGGCATCTTTCTGTAGACGGCAGTGCAGATCGTCCTTGAACTTCGTCTGGTGTGACGCGTGATCGACTTACTACGTCACACTTCTTGGAAGTGTACAAGTGGGTGACCTAGATTTTGACATATTTTTAATCACTGTGAGTAGACGGCGTTGTTCGATAATGTAACATACATGTTTTGAACCTGTGTAAAGCAATAAATAAAATGGGCATTTTATGAGAAATTAATCCGCGTTTGTCACATGATAGGCTCTTGCGTTTATCGAGAATTACAGCAACAGTTTATATCAGGAAAACACAGAAGGAATGTACGTATTTTGTTTTTGTGTTTGACCTTCATTCACACATAGCAACATAGGTTGTCACCGGGACCACATGCAAACAACAGTTATCTTAATCACGGTGGGTAATCTCACAACGCAGAACTATCGGTTTTTCGATATTTTTGTGCAATATCTATCATTTATTACAATAAGGGGAATGTGATGCAGTGTAAGGATGCCTTAGCTATCATTTGTATCCAAAAAATAAGTTGAATATTAGCTTTTCATAGCAAACAATTACGATCGGCGTTCTACTTTCACCTACATGAATAACGCCGATCTTTTTTTCAACTTTAAAAACGATATCATATTTCTCTTATTTTAGACAAAACTCATAGCTAAGGCATCCTTACACTGCATCACATTCCGCTTTTTCTGATAAATAATCTAAATTAAACGAAATTATATAAAAACACATTGTTCTGCGTTGCGAGATTACTCACTGTGTTCTAAATGTATCTTTTAATTTCCCATGTTATTATCAAGAAAAGACGACTTGGATTGGGCGAGAAATTTTGTTGATACCTGTATCAACACAAAACGAAAGTATGTGCGTAGAAAAACGTCATAAGCAACGCCGTTAGCAACACGATTTCAAAGCCGCAAATAAACGTTGAAAAGCAACGAAATAAAGTGATAAGTAATCAATGTAATATTGTTTTGGTTGATCGAGGTATCAACACCAAAAATTGAGTGAAAACTTTTGCATCATGCGCTATGCGCACGGTGCAGTTTTCCCTCGATCAATCAAAAAAATGTTACAATGATTCCTTTGAAAAAAAGGAGGATAGCCCAAACATAATGATGCTGTAGTGACCAAAGTGCGACACATTCTCATGTGACAAGAAGGAAAGGGAGACAACTCATTGGCAAAAATAAAGTCATTCTATACGATCCATTATTAAACCATTACTACAATTCATAAAAAATCAGACAGGCTCTTATTACCTTACCATGTCCATTAGTGTCGTTAATACTTTATAAATATGTACTATTACTACATTCTCAAACAAAGTGATCAATTAATTATTTTCATTTCCCTGAATCCTTTCAAATCGATTATATTTCATATATTATTTTGTAATGAATGGTCCTAACCGTCAATATCATATCCTAACAGTATAAAGATATCTTGAACATTCGGATAGAAAAATAAATACCAATATCAAGCAATGTCAAGTCAAATAGCAACAAGAAATAAGTCTGATTCAGATAGATGTATAAGCAAATCTTCTAGTACTTGTTACGATATGTCATAAACATTCTGAAAATATCAATATCTGGAACGACGGTCCATTTCACTACCAGAAGCCAACGTTTTCTTAACGGTTCTTCCCTTGTATAGTGGTGGCATTTTCGTCTTTTATTGATGCTGCGCAGTTTGGATGATTTAATTCCCTAATCGACTTGATTAAATCTTTTGTTGTATCAAAGATATGGTAACCGACTGGCTCCAGGATTCTAAGAATTCGGACAAAATCATTCCTATACATCATCGTTATGTCAGTTTCTTTTGATTGGCGTCAAGCGTCTTAAATGAAAATATTCAGATTTTTCTGAATTAATTCAAGATGTTTGCCAAAAGCAATGTTTGAGTCAAAAGGGTTTAGTGATATTGGGTAAAGGCGATCAGTACTTTTGTGTACTTTCTCTCTTCCTTCATGAAAGAGAAAAAATACATTAGTTCAAATCTGTAACCAAAAAGCATAATGCGTCGCATATACAATATCAGTATCAACAAAAGTCACAAGAATTATTTCAACGGAGAAAATATGTAATAGCAGGGACGTACATAATTTTTTTATATACGTCGCTGGTAATAGCATTTTGGTGGACACAAGATCCAAACGATTATCTACGTTACCATGTACTCTTATTTATATCACTATTTCCTAATGGCGAAAACGCGGTCAAGTACAATGCGATAAATCGTCGTATTGAACTGCTTCCGATCATTTTGACGCGTGTCCGGTTTTCTGTATCAAAATTAATACAGTTGCTGATATGACTGAGCGTGATATTTTAAAAAGAAAAAAAATATATAATTTTAAAGGCTAAAGCATTTTTCATACAAAAGTGAACACGAGAAATGCTATAAAAAGGTTCTCAAATTTTCAAGTATGTGAATAAACATTTACAGGACGATATGATGATATATAGAGTGATAAAACCAATATCGATCTCGGCCTCGGTTGATATTGGTTTTATCAAATCGAGCTTATCACTGCGATATATGTTCATTGCTATACAATTATAGCACAATGATAAGGGGTACCTGTAAAATGCGAAACGAAAAGAAAAGAAACGAAATTGAACAAAACGAAACGAAATGAAATGAAACAAAACGAAATGAAAGGAAATGAGAACAAAATGAAACGAAATAAGAAGAGACGAAATTTATTTGCTGGCTATTTATTTTTTTTTTTGGGGGGGGGGGAGCGAAATTTTTGTTTTGAAAGTGATAATGATCCACAGGGGATTGGATGGTCAGGATACCTTTTTTATATAAATAATCAAATATGAAAATGAATTAAAATTATTTTATTTTCAAATCCTTACCCCAGAAATAAAGATGAAATAAAAATACATAAAAATTGTAAAAAGTGTCAAACTGGTTACTATATAACCATCTATGTATCCATATTTGAAGAAATATTATACAATTATTGCACAGTGATGAGGTCGATATAATGATTTACGGAGTGATAAAACCAATATCGACCGAGGTCGATATTGGTTTTATCACTCCATACATCATCATATCGATCGAATCTACTGTGCAATAACTGTTTTATCATATACTTGTTATTGGAAATATAATCATTTACCATACATGCATGCGTTCACTTTTTCAGTACCGCTTCTCTGATGCCTGTTTTATTTTCGATTCTTTCACTCAGGAAAATGCTGATATATGAATCGAATGTGGTGTGACCTTGGCGCCTCAAAAATTTTGTTTTTCAGCTTCCACAGAGAAATGTGTTGAGGAAAAACATTGAGACAGACAGACATATTAAGTGATAACTTCCTGCTCCATTGTTGCAGACGGACAGACCAAGATATATACAAGAAAACTACACCCATTTTCTTTTATTTAATTCAACAATTTAATACAACTTCAACAAAGTCATTACAGTTCAGATTTGAATATCACAGTGTTATGTTTTATACTGTTTGTAATTTAAAACAAATGTATCCTTCATATTACACTAGTATTCAATTAAAATGTTCATTTCTAAAGAATAATCTTTACTCTTTGTTACAAATAAAATGGAAAAAGTAATTGTACATGTATGGTACACATATGTAATAAAATGTACTTCCACTTATTTCTTGGAAACCTGATAAAAGTTGATATTGATGGTTTCATGGTTTGTGATACTCGGCATCGGAGGATAGCTTAACTTATAATGAGTCAAAGAAGATCCTGACGATAATCTCAACAGCACTCACAATAGAGCAGAAAATTAAACATCGACGGACCCCTATCAAGCTAGAGGTGGGATCAGGTGCCCGGGAGGAGTAAGCATCCCCTGTTGGCCAGCCGCACCCGCCGTCGATGTTAATGAAGCATGGAAATGAAAATATATGAAATACCTGCACTGTCTGACGTTATGTCTATATAGAAAGTGCTATGGCGACAATGTCAGGGAAGTATATTCAAAACACTGACATTTTGAAATATCTGCACTTGACTTTGGGATTGCACAGGCATTTGATTTGTTGTATTCGGCTTCACGTTTTCCCTGGCGGCAATGGGTTGAGGACCTGTACACGGATCATCAGACATATCGCACAGAAGCTGATTGATCTGACTATCTGACAACTGTTCAAGTCCAAATTCACAATCGGACGGGAAGTAAAAATCAAGGGTACATCTGTGTTGCTTGCAGTAGCACAACCAGTAAAAGTACACGAGGATGTACTAGTACTTTTTGAGTATCTCCGAGTTGGGCGCGTACTTTCTGACAAAACTTTTGACATTCTTTCTTTGGTACCTGCATCTGTGTAACCTGTATAGGTTTTTTAAACTAGTCTCGCTTTTGTGTCCTTTGACACTTATGATATGTCATCCAGCAAAATTTGCCGCATCCAGAATATGCACTAAAGTTGCTCGAAGTGAATGGTTAGTATAAGATTTAGAGAGACCAAATTCAGCACTTATAGTTGACATAATTGCTCCTAACTTGGGAAGTTAACGTACCATAATTCAGCCTTGGGATTTGATGACGGTCTCTGGAACAGAAAACCCCACTTGGGATTGAGCTTTCGCTTGTAACGTACGAAGGTGCGCACTGGGCATAAATCGTCTCCATCTGAAAAATAAGAGGATAAACATTAAATTTTCCTTCAGTAACCTATTTTGCAACTTGAGCATAAAAAAGAATGTGGAATTTCACAGTTATTTTTAAAGTAGATGTAGTAATAAAATATTTGAAAATTCTTACCCTGCATTTCATACATTCTCCCACTTGCGGTATTAGGATAATTTTGGTGATTTTTAGTGACTTCGTCCTTTACCAAATTAATGAACATCTTTCCCTCACCAAGCCTCTTGCAAGCAAAGTCAGCGATTTTCAAATCCCTCAAATTTTCTCGACCTCTTCTTCCGAAATAAATCATAACATCACAAAAGACTCTCCACTGTAGCTGTTTGGGGTCCGTTAAATCAAACTGTGCGTACATTTTTCTCAGATCTGCTTCCTCTAGGGGAGGGTAATGTTCCACCCCACCAAAGCCTTGTCTTTTCAAATCTTTCGATACTGCCAAGAATACTTTGTTCGAATTCTTTAAAAATTCTAAGCCTCTAATAATGTCTATACCCTTGGTATTAGTCAAATGACGGCTAAGTCCATGTCTAATAGTATGCAAACTAGATTTCTTGTACAACGTTCCTTGTTCACTTCTTGCCTCAGCATTAAATCTCGACAAATTTGCTTCCAACTCAGAAATTACCATACTTTCGAAATCAGTCCCCTTTCCTTTCTCTAGAGGGTATTTACGGAACAACCGAAAATAATTTTTAGTGGACCTTTTAGTGTTAGCAGCGTCCTTTTCCTCAATAATTTTGCCAATATCATTATCTTTGAGGTCAGCAAATCTCTTCTTGTCGGCTGCCATTTTTGTTTTGTTTTTGTTTTTTTCTCAATACACAAAACCGGAAATGAACCAGTATGTCCGGAAGCAGTTCAATACGATGATTAATCGAATTGCACGTGACCGAGTTTTGGCCAATGTAAAAGCTTATACGGAGTAAATTAAATAAATGCAAATTAGAGTATATGATAAAAATGTTTATCGGTAGCTAATTGTGAGCAAGCTCTAATAACCTGGACGTTCTGAAAGCAAAGCTTCTTTCATCTTGCTCGTGCGTTCATCAGTGATAAGTACAGGGTAGTCTGAACGAAATCTGTGCACTTTTACAAATGATAGAGACGGATTTCAATAGACATTGAAATCTGGGAACTCTTGAAAAAAAAGAGACAGTCTCACTCCCATATTGGGAGTTCGCTTTTTTCGTGTGGTGGATGGAGTTTTTTTTTTTTATTTTTTATTTTATTTTTATTTATTTTTTTTAAATCTATTTATTTATTTTTTTTTCTTTGCTTTGGTTCCTGTTTTATCCTGATATTGTATGCCTTCGGTTTATGATTTCCTGAAATATCGATTTGGTACTGTGTATTGGGACATGGTCATTGTCCATATTTGTAATTGTAAATATTGATAAATTGGCAATATAAACATCAAAGAAGTACCTAACAGTTATTGAGTTTCAAAGTCTAGAAGGACAAATCGAGAGTTATTTTCAGTCTCAAATAGGCTTGGGCAAATCGTGAGAATTCAATACAATACACCATTTGTTTTTTTTTTTTTTTTTTTTTTTTTTTTTTTTTTGCGTCTATAACAGATAATGTATATGTAATTTAGGAAACGTTCCTCCGTGTAATTCAAACTATCAAGTTTTCCTTTTTAACAGAAATGATACATTTATGTAAACGACAGATCCATATTTCGTACTTTTTTTATTTTTTCATTAGAAAAGATATATGAATTATGCAAGATCCCTAGAACAAAATCAATTCGCATCCACTCCACTGTCAACAGATACATTACATACTTTATACCTAACATGTTCCGATCTTATGCAAAAAATTCATAACTCTGTGAGATCAATTTTCTACCAGTCACGTCAATCTACAACATCAGTTGCTTTAAGGAAATACGTTTCATTAACTTTTCCCGTTCTTCACCGGAAACCTTTCATTACGTTGGAGAATACTCCATGGTAATTTCGTTCTAGAAATCACGAGATAGATACGGAAATGCCCTCAGAAATAAAGTCACATCGTCTTCGTTTGATTACAAGGAGGTTCCTGAAAATCCTTCAATCCAATGAAAGCGCCAATTATTTAACGCAGTTAGCGTCAATTTTTTACGGTATTATAACGACTCAATGATCAGATATCAAAAATCAATTCGTTTGGCTTTTTTTATTTCATTTCTGCTGACAACTTTATTCCCCTCTGAGCAATAGTTATTCCTCTAAGGAAATTTAATTCTTTTTGTATTCTATTTTACCATTTATTTTGATTTGCTGTAAATTTTCTGCAGGACAAAATTGAATTCCAGTTTGAGTCAAGATTAGGATAAGCCTCAAAATATGATAAAAAAAAACCTCTACATTCATCTATATCATCCTTAAGTTTAAAAGAAAATCAGTTTTAAATTTAAAAAGGTAACAAAGGTACAAATATTAGTACATACATGTACTTTTATATAATTTTACTAAGCAGCTCAATTTTCAAATGGAAGAAAAATTAGGTGTCATAACTCTGTTTTGAGTGAGGATCTGTTTTGACTATTAATTCCTTGTCTTTGGTATTGCATTCTCAACTGAGGTAATTCAAGCTAAAATGATTCTAAGGTGACAAAAGAATACAAGATGACGCCATATCTTTTGTTTAAATTCTTAATTTCGGGAATTCGTTAATAACAGAAAGGATCTCCAGCAAGACTCGGTTGCAACACCAACAGCAAAACACAGAAACGACCCCATGCGAAAGTGCAAAGTGGACAATCACAAACAGAGACGCAAAAAAAAAACACTAAACAAAGAACAAACAAAAAATACCAAACATAAACAAACGAGACCATTCAAGTCATAATTTAATTTATCTACAGATGACAATATAATTTAAAGTGGAGCTCTGTCGTTTGTTTAAATTCTTAATTTCGGGAACGAATTTTAAAAGAAAGGTGGAGATCTCCAACAAGACTCGGTTGCAAAGCAAACCATCGACACACCTCTATGCGACAACACAGAGAAGACAAACAAACAAACACAAAAAGGACAAGGAATACCGAACAAAACACCAAAAACAAAAGACCAAACATACATCGGCGAGACAATAAGGCGACCAGTGCTGGCTTAGGACGGCCACTGCCACGTTAGTAGCAAATAGTGTGGTTAATGTGAGCGACTCTGAAGTTCCTGTAAGGTCAATTAAGATCATAACTCAATGACAACTGTGGCAAAACTCTATCGGTTCGATTTTTTATGATAAACATAGGGGTTTTTAAATTATAGCTAAAGAAGGATTTGAAGAGCAATCCACCTTTAATAAACCACTTTCTAACATTCCCAATCGCTTCTGCTTTATCTTTCATTTTCACTCATTTTTAAGGCATTCATGTTTGTGATCATTAGTATATACTCACATCTTGGGAAAACATAAAATTAAGAATTATTTTTTGTGTGCTTACATTTTGCATATGATACATTAATGTAGTATGTTGCCATGAGAAGTATGACAAGATTAAAATTTATCAGACTATGGATAAAACGACCAGAAATGGGTGGAACGTGTTCATTTTCATCAGTAGTTTGTTTCGATATACATATACTTTCATTTTACAGTACTAGCCATGGGGGATAATCCAGCCTTCTCTTTTCTCCCTTTCCTTTTGTATAAATGATACATCATACAAAACATGCAGGTTTTTGTTGAGATAATTGCTTTTGTTGGAAACACATTCGATGGACATTAATAATTTATTTTCTTTAATCATTGGAAAAACAAAATGAATACATCGGAGATGAAGTGTATTCGATCTATTCGTATTTTGTAAACATTTGAGTCTCCCATGAAATTCCTTTTGAAGTGAATTAACAAATTTAGCAGAAAAAGGAAGTCCTCCAAAGTTTCAAATGTGAAATACTCATTCGTTATTAAGTTTAATCGACTTACTTTTTGTTTTCAGACTACATTATCTCTTAGCAACACAATCAAATGACGTCTTACAACTTAAATCCATAACTAATTATGTTATTTAATGACGTAAGTTGATTGAGCTGGTGGAAGAAGAGACCGCATACATGTATATTCAAAAGAACCTAAAATTAGAAGTCTTTACGAGTACACTAACTAGATCTTTTTTTCTCCAAGGAAAGATATCTTGGATTCGTATCTATCGAAGCAATTTTTTTCTTTAAATAAATGTGACATATACACTTATCTATAATCGAAATTTCTAAAATGGTTTTGGCCACGTTTCATTTGTTTATGCTTCAAAACAGACTGCAAGAAATTTGGAACAACTCACTCTTTAAGGATAACCGTTTTAGAATTGACATTTATTTTTTTCTGCTGACAAGGTTAAAAAATATTTTTTCTTCGTTTACTTTTCTCAAAGCACTCGACTTGATATTTAACTGTTCATGACTTCTTTTTCCTTTGTTGCTTACGCTCTTTTTAATTATCACTCTTAATGGAGATTGATTGACATGGTGTGTCATTCAGACAAAGAGATTTAACAGTATCAGTGTTATAGATATAAATTACACCGAGAAAATCCGAATTTAACAGGTTTTCATGAAGCTGTTGCAACGGATGTCATCCAGTCAGGAGAAGCTGACTCTCCCCGGGCAACTGGTCTCACTTCGGAATGTTATTCATTCCGAGGCTCGAAACCGTTCCAGTGAAAATAATAATGATTTTGCCTTGTCTTCTCGACTTTGAGACGGTATGAAAGGTACTTCTTTGATACAATGGGGATCTGGAGATATAGAAAACTGATTTCATTTTTTTATAATAGAAAATGTAGTTCTTATATACCGGAGCTGTCAATGAAACGAGCAATTCATCAGGGGATCTCCGTCCAGACTCGGTTGCAGTACCGCAAAACATCAAAGCACCTGATGAGAAAACACAGAGAAGACGAGCACATCAAGGGACGTAAAGGAGACATACGACATAGAAACATGTAATACAAAAGACTACACATAAGCTTATGAGGCCAATGGGCAATCGGTGCCAATTGATTTCATTATTAAGCTAATTATTCATTGTTGCCAATAAGTTTCATTATTAAGTCTGAATAAACATATGAAATGAAGCATTCTGCACTTCAATTTTGCTCATAAACATAATTAGATCAACAATGTTTCTCATATTGATTTCTCCTTGAAATGAACTGATTTGGATTTGCTATTAAAGATATGTATCTAAATCACATCTATTAACAATGTAAACGTCTTCAAATTGAATAGCATCATTTAAAACAGATAAAATGGCAACGTGGACCAGACATGCACGTTTCGGGTACTTAACCCTCATCAGTGATCCTAAATCTAAACAATGTTATATTCCAAAAAGTATGAAAGTTACTATGTCAAAAAAGTATACCGAAAGACGTAGCAGGATGGGTGGGGTATGATGCTACAGGACCCACTTTTTAGAAATTTCAAGAAATTTTGATACCAGAAATTTAGAATGCGTTGAAGAAACGATCAACCGAAATTGATCGAACTTGGCTACATGTGCCCTCGGGGACTCCTGGTCCACCAGCAGTGACACTCACCAAGTGGTATAAATGTAAACGTCTTCAAATTGAATAGCATCATTTAAAAACAGATAAAGCTTAATTTAGGCTCTTAAATACTTACACTAACATGGAATTTAATGTATATGTTTTTTATACGTCTTCAAAATCATAGCATCATGTAGGAACAGATACATTTGCAGCATGGACCAGACATGTACGTTTCGGGTACTGAACCTTTGTCAGTAATCATCAATCAAAACAATCAAATATGGTCAAAGACTGTGAAAGTTATGTCTAACATACCGAAAAACGTAGTAGGAAGGGTGGTTTATGATATACATATCTAACAGCTAAACTAGAAAAGCAATCCTCTATTATTACTGTCAATATTGAAGTATATGTTCTATTATAAAATTTCAGTATATCATTTCATTTTGAATCTTACTTATCTGTATAAGAAGATAGAATTGCTCAAGAATATTGATGTCTCCTGTTGTGCGTATGATCTGAATACAGCGATTTTGATAAAGGAAGCTCTGTTTTCTGAGTATCTTCTAACTTCCATGTGTTCATGATACAAAGGAGGTGATCTCCAACAACACAAGACTGCAGAACCCACAGTAAAACCCCAAAAACACCCAATGCAAAAACACAGAGCAGACAAGCACAGAAGGAGACGCAAAAGGGACAAGGAACGTCAACGCACAACACAGAAACATCCAACACAAAGGACTACACATAAACCAACGAGACCAATGAGCAATCCGTGCCGACTTAGGACGGCTATGAAAGACTCATGTCAGTCAGTAATGATTATAATAATCGATGATGACGAGTAAATACCATTTCGTCCTTAGATAATGCTCTTCAGTTTTCAGACAAAAAATAAATACCCTCGGAGAGAGAAAGTGACGTCTACTCTTGATTACCATAAGATTCTTGGGATCTTCCATCGAATAAAAAACGTAAATTACTTCACGCAATTAGCTTCAGACTTTGCGATCATATTACAATTTGTCGTTACCGTATAAGAAATCAATTACTAATTGCATTTTCATCGAGGTTTGCTGGTATGTCTTCTTTACCAGGCTTGGAACTTTTTCTTTAATAAAATGATAAGATCATATGTTAGGCTTCTACAAGGATGATATTGAAGATGTGCTTTAAGTCTACAAAAATAAAAAGAAGGAAAAAACTCTCCAATCAAAAAAATAAATACTTGAACGTTAGAAAACTAAACTAGAAGACGCCACGCTAACGTATCTTGCCTATGTAGCAGAAACAGGTATCGTGCCCGGATAGTTTAGTTGGTAAGAGCGTCTGCCAAGATAGATGAAGGGCTCGGGTTCGATTCCCGGTCCTGGCACATATTTTCCTCTCCTGTTACATCTACAGTTCTATGAATTATGTTGGCTTTACAAAGTATCGCTGATGAGGTTTCATTATCCAAGGCATGCACGTATTGTACACCGTATTTGGAAACTATTGTCCAGATTGCTAATTTTTGGTGGAAGTTGTCAATATTGAAACATATGTTCTATAGTCATGATAGTACCAATTTTATTGTACTAGACACTTGGACAGCGAGACAGGAACAGTAAATACACAAACCACATTAGAACACGTTACGAATAATAAAAAAAATTTACAAAAACAAAAATGGTGAGTGTCACTACTGGTGGACCAAATCGTTTCTTCAACGCATTCAAAAATTTCTGTTATCAAAATTTCTTGAAACTTTTAAAATGTGGGTCCTGTAGCATCATATCCCAATCATCCTGCTATGTCTTTTGACATAGTTTTGTACATAATAACTTTCACACTCTTTGGTCCCATACATTGTTCAGATCGAGGATGACTGAAGAAGGTTAAGTACCATGTCTGGTCCATGCTGCAAATTTATCTGAATTTGGAGACGTTTAACATCTATATCAAGGTAAAAAATGGTAACAAAGCAAATGTCTCATAAGAAATACATGTGTAAAATATTAAAGTTGTATCACTTACCAATCAAAAGATTTACATGTCTTAATTTCTTTGAAAAGCAGGTCAAATATCTAGGTCAAGATTAATTAGGCAAAAATTATGGTATTTTAGGAAGATCTTATTAGAAGGAATAAATATTTGAAATATCATATATACTTTATTGAAGGACAATACCCTCAGACACACATTCATGTCAAAGACTTATTACTTACCAATCAAAAGATATAGCCAATCTTAACTTTCTTGAAAAGTAAGACAAATATCTAGGTCAAGGTCAAAAGGTAAAAAAAATTGGTATGTGTAGAAAGGTCTAGTCAAAAGAAATTCACATGCGAAATTTCAAAGCCCTATCAAAAATATAGCCATTCTTAGCTTTTAAATAAGTAGGTCAAATATCTAGGTCAAGGTCAAGAGGTTAAAATAATTGTTTGTGTAGAAAGATCTAGTCAAAAGGAATTTACATGCGAAATTTCAAATCCCCTTTACTTACCAATCAAAAGTTATTAGCTATGACACCCAAAGTGTGACAGACAGACAGACAGACGGAAAACAGACAAATAAACATCAAAGAAGTACCTAACAGTTATTCAGTCTCAAATTCGAGAAGGCAAGGACAAATCGTGAGAATTTCCATCGGAACGGCTGCGAACCCCGGAATGAACAACACTCCGAAGTGAGATCAGGTGCCCCGGGAGAGTCAGCGTCTCCTGATTGAGTGATCCCTAAGTTTCGCTATGCTTCGCATGCGACACAAAAATACCTTCAATGTTTTCGCCCTTCAGTAGGATGTAGATTGTTCTTTAAACACGATATGATTCATGCATTGAAACAAATGCTGTGAATTGCTTTTTTTTTTTCGTCAGTAATCAATTTTCGTCAATTCGTTTAAAAGTACCATTTCGTCAGTACGTAAATTCATCATCCAAGGGTCCCTAAAATGTTAATCCGTCTTTTCAGACTTAACTTAACATTAAGATCTGCCGTCAAATAGTCAACTCCGTCGTATGTGTTGTTTTCATTGTTTGTTTAACAATGATAGGTAAACAAACAATTAGAGACATGTATATCGCCTACCTTGCTGTAAAAGCATATTTTTTTGTAATTAGAAGTACATTATATGCGACTTTCTGTTCATATTCAGTTTTCATTGATTTGCCATTTGCGTGTCATAATAACACTATTTAACAATGTCTTGAAACCCGGAACCTTGATCATCCTCTTCCTCCCCTCTCCGCAGTGCTCCCGGTTTATATTTAAGTTCACCAAGAGACTGATTCAATTTTTCTTACTACAATTCACCTTACAACAATTTATTTTTTGTTAGGAGTATTTATATTCGTCGGTAAGTAATTGTGTCAAGGAAGGCACTGACGAAAATGACGAAAATTGGTATCTGACGAATAAAAACCAATTTACAGTAGACAAATAATTCTTTCGCAAAGAATACTTCTTTTCTTGCAGCCACATTGTTTATTTGTGCATGGAACGGATAGTCACAATTTCAGACTAAAGTATGACAAATGAAACAGTTTTTGTTGTTGTTGAATATTTAGTATTAGATAAGTTACGCAGCATCCCTTAGCACTTTATGAACTCCAATGTACTCACTTACATGTAAAACATGTACTAAGCTCGATGAAGATTCTGTTGAACAACAAACATATTCTACAGGGGATGCACGTCTCCTATACATCTTTTATGGCTTCAAATTTTCATGATGTTCTGCACTGAGTAGGTCCTCTGCTTATGATGTATTCATATCGCGATTAAGTCGCTATTCGAGAGCAAGCTCAAACTACAACGACTTCGTTCTGAAGAAAAGACGACCGAGAAACTGCTCAACCAAGGATATAATTTTTAGCGACTGACTTTGTCACTTGGACAATGATCAAAAATACAAACCCCTCTCATTGTCCTCAATATTAAAAGATATTTGGGCGAAAAACCAAAAACATCCACAAACGAACAAAACCAATCATCCGAAAACACCAGATTTTACACATTCGACGATTTTATTTCTGCACGGCTCGGGTGACGGCTCATGTACTCTCCCTGGCACCTGATTTCATCTGAAAACTCTATGTCATTCAATCTGTAATACAGTTGCCACAATGTCATGATGAAAAGGGGATGATCTCCAGCATGACCACCCTGCATTCACCCAGCGAAACTAACCCACAAGAAAGTGATACGTAAATGACATCAGACAAAACTACAAATCACAAAAAGACACGACAATATTCACTAGAACATCATACAAGACAATCGAAACAGACATACAGAAACATCAAACATTAATGACAACACATAAAAGGAAGGAGACCAATGTGCATCTAGCGCCGATGTCACCTGATGTCAGCTCTGTCGCCTGAAGGAAGCCTGGTTTTGGCTTTTATCAATTTGACATCATGTTTTATTTTGCTGTTTCGGAAACTTGTAAAAACATCCAAAATTATCATAAAAAAAGGAGGTTAACATCTTAGCACCATCCCTCCAATGCTGGAGAGTTGGAAAACGTCCATATTAGTGTAATATACAAAAGTCATTAATAGCTCTATCTAATGGGTCTACTCTATAATATATGTATTTTTATGCATTTACCACAGAATTTAAAAAAAGCAAACAATCATTTTCTTCTATCATGAATAGTCTTGAAAATTTATGATATAATACACTCTCAAATTCATTAAAATCTCAAAGCTAATATAAAAGCAAATTTGTATTAATGCATATTTATAACCTTTATGTTTTGAAAATAGCTTTCGATCCTTCTGGTATACTTTCATAAATTCTACCACGAATGTTTTTTCCCATTTATCAGCTTCTCCTAATTTATTGAATTATAATGCTGTGTAGTACCATATAAGATGCTATGCCATTATCTTTCCTTGCCTAGATCTTCCCTAATAGTAAATAATGATAACATAATTCAATACATTGCTCTCTTACATCCTTCCTGATCTGCAGCCTTTTTCTCCGCTACTCCCTAAAGAGCACAAACGATCTGTCACTCATGCCTGGAGTCGGGACATGCGGCCAGTGTTAAATGAATAATTCATACATTGCATTACGAGCATAGATCGATCGGATCCAGTGCTAAAATCGTAAAGAAACTTAGAGACTTATCTATCGTGCTCTTTCATTGGGGAGTTGAAGAACTGTGAATATTCCTTTCTCAATGTGACCGTGAGTTCTTAGAATTGAATAGGTAAGATTATCTCGAAACAAAATACTTTCTTTGGTAAATGAATTTAATAAGTTTTCGATAGAATTTGTAGGCTTCCAAATATTCAACTGTTTGTATTTATTTATGTTATGATTATTGGTTGCATTGGACATATCATGTATCTTTCAATAAAAACATGTTTTGTATGTGCCATGGCTTCTTGGTGCTAATCATATATATTTTTTCGTACCTAAATGAAGTTGCTTTATTCAAAAATAAAAAGAAATATTATGCGAGACATACTGAATTAAGATAAAAATTCTAACATAATATAATCCTAAATAAGTTTCTCATTTAAAAATAATTTGTTAAAACTATGAATGAATTTTATTTCACAGCTGATTAATTCAAAACTGAAACAAAACCACCAAGAACAGATTATGGTAAATAACAATCGTGCGCATGCATTTCATAAAAGAGAAATTATTGTAAAAATCTAATTCATTCTTATGTCGTTTCTTATGTAAACATATGACAAATATTTTCACAAACATACCAAAACAAGATTTATCCCTTCTAGTGCTTTTTGACACTCTTTTCAATGTTTTGTTTGAACATGTACAATGCCACTAGTATCCCATTCTTAAAATAACACCAAAAGTATGAAGTAACATGCAGTCTTTCACCAATCTAAAGGTGCTTTGAATGCAGTACTATTACAAAATTCGAAGCCGCTCTCCTATCGTAAAAGATTCGTGAAATTTAGAAATTAAACTACAGGGAAGAGTAGGGCACACGAAATTATTATGGCTATTTTTAAAATTTTGCCATAAAGAACCAATGCTACGGATGATAATCCGGAACATCAATGTCTTGTTGGTTTGTTCTCAATGCAGAAGGCAGTTTTCTGGAAGCAGAATCGAACACTTCTTTTATCAACAGTCTGAAAATGTCAAGAACTGAACTCACGCTTTTATTTTTTATGCGATTTAAATAAAAAAAAAGGAAATGGACGATATACATAGATTCACTTTAAATTCTTGATGAAGTTTGTATGCATTGTACACATTGGAAAATAAGAGTATATGATTTTAATTGTATTAAATGTTGAAGAAATTGGAAATCTTTGAAGAACAATCGATAACAAAAGCGTATGCTTTCAGTAAATATTTGGCGACATAGTTATATTTATTTGCAAGTTATTTCCATCAAGGTAATCTGATTTCACATTGCAATAAAAAATATGGAGCAATAAGGATCTAGAGAGGCTACCTTATCTTGACCACTGCAGTATGCACCAACCGACGACAGGGGATTTGATCATTCCAATAAAGATAAGACAAAACAAATTAAACAAACAAGAGCAGGGGGGCATTAGGAGAAATGTTGCGTCGGTCGCTCCACGAGATTCGAGATGCAATTGATGTAAAAGGAGACAGAAGGATGAAATAATATGGTTAGGATAACGAAATGAAAAGTAAAGAAGGACCTGTGTTAAAATTACGCGAAACGATTCCATCTAATATCTGTCGCCATTTATTAGAAGTCAAGTTGTATGTTTGAAGTTACATACGTACAAAAAACATGTCAAAACAATTTGGTTTATTTTTCATTTCTTTTTCTTTTCTTTTCTTTTTTCTTTTCTTTTTTTTTTTTTTTTTTTTGTATATATGTGTTCATAAATAGTGAGCGTAATTCTCCATAAAACTGAAAGTCTAGATCAAACTTAAAATTTCAGATGTCCAAATCGAATTATTTTTTATAATATTCTAGACAAATTGGAATAAAATGAAAATTCGACATTTACAACTAAGTATTTCCCTTTGTAAGATATTCTTTCTTCAAAACTTTCACAATCATATTATTTTTAAATTGGTCCTTTCTCTGTCAGTGGTAAGGGTATTCAATCGCTGGTTTCAATCCTACGGAAAAAGAAATCATTAAGGTTATGTTATTACAGAAATATACCGTTGCAGAAGTGTGATATTCTCTAAATTACTAAATGCAATGCAATAACTACTCTGAAAAAATGAAAATTTCATAAATATATGAATTATGTATTACGAAATATCGAACAGATGTCTTAAAGGTCTTACTTTTATGACCCAGACTTCTCTGGAATATTGAATTATACTCGTAAGTGTTTACATTCTAAGTGAAGTAAGTGTATATATGAATGTATTGTCAGAAAATCAGTGGCATAGCTTGGGAAAATGACATAGATTCTTTTTATAGACGAAGGTGTACGAGGACTACATTGAGGCCAAAAGATTAAGGTTCTTCAAGTGAAGCTGCTGAATGCATGAAAAGGTTTTGTCTCTGGTAGATCGACCAAAAAGTCTTAAGATGAAAGCTTGTAAAATTACTGTTTATTTTGGGGGGAGGGAAAATTGGATGCTTAAGCTTACAAGAATATATGTTAGCTACGCCACTGGAAGTACATGACATCGTACCTTAAAGTGCCGGAAGTGATGTGACAATCGTAATCAGTTTTTCTCCTGAAAAAAAATAGTCGTCTTCAAAAATACTTTATTCTGTATAAGATAAACTAATATTAATTTATTAGAAGTCTATTTAAATTTGATAATCGGCGTCGCATAAAACCGTTTCAGTAGCGCCATCTTCAATAAAGGAATTTTGATTTCCTTAAAGATGCCATGCAAATTTCTTTGTTTCTCAGTTAAAACTGAATATTCATTGAACGCATAATTTGATCGTACAATAAAAGAAAGATTTTGAGTTTGTGTCTTTCTTTTTCTATTTGAAATGCAGTTACTTCCTTTTGTGTAGGAAATTGCGATCAAATTATATGGAAAAGATTCGTTTAATCACAAATCCAGTCTGTATTAAAATCCCTAAGGCACAGTCCATTTGATATTCTGGGGGGGGGGGGGGGGGGGGCTTGGGTTTTTTGTCGGAGCAAGATTATTTTTTTCGCCCGGGACCGGGGCAAAATTATTTTTTTCTTGCAAAGTTGGAGCAAGGAAATTTTTTTCTAACAATTGATGTGTATTAACTTCTAATTTGAGAGAGATAAAAGACTTTTATCATACATGTATGATAGATAATTTTCAGCAAGCAAAATGTATATATATAAAGGTCATTTAACATGTAAGAGGACCTGAGGGGAGGGTCTTCTAGACAAATTTTTACATGTAGAAATGAAAACTAGTGAAAAACTTAATCAAATTCTACTTCCAAAATTTCATGTATATGAAATTAGACATGTATCTATCAATACTGATAAATTATATTAATAATGTATATCTATAGGCATTTAAGGAAGCCCTTTGCTGAAGTCACATATGCATACTTTTGATATTTTAGAAATATGAACTTGCCGTTGCAGAAGAAAACCACGGTGAGTGAAGAAAACTATGGTGAGCGAAGCGAGCCATAAATTTTTCATATGAAGTGAAAAATTTTCAGGAATATTAAGCGAATTTTATGGTTATTCTTCAAATTCAGATAACTTGTAAGAGCAAGATTATTTTTTTCTGTCATACCATAAGCAAATTAATTTTTTTTCATCAAAATTCAGAGCAAAATTATTTTGTTCGAAAAAAAACCCAAGCCCCCCCCCCCAGAATATCAAATGGACCGTGCCTAAGGGCTGACACTGTCTTTTTACACGAACTTGATTTCATCCTTGACCTAATGGATACGATTTTTGGTTTGGTTATCTCAAGATGCATGAAAAAATCCAAATCAAAACTTTATTCTAAAAGTTGCATCGGTCGAATCCAGATAGCTAGAATTTGACGCCACGATTGTGTACAAAAGAGAAATATAGCATATATATAGGAGATGTCCACTCTTGGAATTTTATTACATCTATAGACTTTTAGGGGAAAGGGTTTGTGACTAAGCTATGATACCCCCCCCCCCCCTGTTGAAACCAAGGTAAAAGTCAAAGAATCTGCTTATGCTTTATATGTGACATTTCTATTGCATTGAAATGACATCTCAATGATTTTCGTCAAGTACTGTCAGAAATGGAATCGTACAATGTAAGTCAGCGAATTCGAACAGACGGATATGTTTAAATTTTTCAATAATATAATCTCAGTCTGACCTTCTTCATCTCCAGATTCTCTGGTGAATTTTAATTCCCTAAAATATACAAATTGCAAAAATCGGGACAATAAAATCATAGTGTGCTATTGGCTTATTCTAATCACTTCTTCAATAAAACTTTAACAAAGGACTGAAGGTGCGAAAATTACCATCATGAATACAAAAAGTCTGTGTTACATGAATCATTCTTCAACTAAACTACAAGAAATTCACTTTTTCAACAAGAATTTTTTTTCAAATCAGTGAATGAAAGTCTACAGAACGGCCCAAAATCAGACTTAAAAATCACAATCAACATGCTTACAAATTCTAAAAAAATATATAAAACAGATCTCACTTAATATGTTTTCTTTACAGTTGTGTAAAAAAGTACAAAAAGAAGGGAGGAGATCTCAAACAAGACCCCGTTGCAGCATCAACAGTAAAACACCAAAACACCCGATGCAAAAACACAAAAGACTAGTACAGCACGAGACGGAAAAGAGACACACGACATGTAAACATCAAACACAAAAGACTACACATAACCGACGAGACCAATGGGTAACCGGTGCCGACTTTGGACGGCCATCTGTCACGCAAGTAGCAAATGGTGTGGTTATCCTGGATTACGTGCGCACAACCCTCTCACTTCTCGAATTACCCAGAGGTCTCGAAGAACGTTATAGTTACGAAATACTTTGAATATTTCCATATCACGAATACATTGAAATGGCGTTCGTCAAATTATTACTTTATATTCGAAATTCTCCGATTTCAACAATTAAAAAATCTCGAACAGACTGTGCTTATACATATTCTTCATCTTTGAAAATGTGGAAAAGAGAATGATCTCCGGCATGACCACCCTACACTCACTCAGCGAAACAAACCCACAAGAAAGTGACACATAAATGACATCAGACAAAACAACAAACCGCAAAAAGACACAACAGTATTCACTAGAACATATAAAACAATCGAAACAGACGTACAGAAACATCAAACATTAATGACAAAACATAAAAGGAAGGAGACCAATGTGTTGCAAAAAGTTAACCCAATGCTTAAAAGTACGTAAGACCTTAAAACGTTAGATTGAATTTTAGAGGTGTAAGAAACGATAGATATAATATGATGTTAAACGTTTCAAAATTGATAGCATCATTTAAGAACAAATGAATTTGCAGCATGGACCGGACATGCGCGTTTCGGGTACTTGACCCTCGTCAGTGATCCTCAGTCTAAACAATGTAATATGGCCAAAGAATGTGAAAATTATTATGTTCAAAAATATACCGAAAGACGTAGCAGTGACGGGTAACACCATTAGAATTTTAGATTCAAGATGCGAAAGTAAAATTCATCATCTTTACATAATATGTAACTCTTCAGCAGGAATGCTTCAAAAGTGTCTAGATGTCTGGACAGTGTTAACGAGGAGGAAAACGATTGATTCGAAGACGTTGTCAGACAGCAAATTAAGGAGAAAGCTTAGCTTGATCGATCTACTAGGATTTGGTAAGTATACTCAGGGCTGGTCAAGAATGTTTCTTGACATTAACGATAATCTGGATCTTATGCTAACCATTATATAGATTTGCTTTAATAGTAATTCAGGTTAAGAATGTTTCTAGACATAAAAAAATAATGAGAATCAGTGCATGAAGGTCAAAGAAATAATCAGAATGCAACAATCATAAGCAGTAAAGATACAAAACCTAAAAATGCAACAAAACAACTAAGATACTGTGCTAAAGAGAATTAAATATGGGGATGATATCAGATGCATATTAGGAGTAAGCATCTTATGCTCGTTATCAACACCAGACACATCAATCGGGCAGAAAAGTCAACTTTGGTGGGTTTTTATTTTGTTCTGACCAAAAATATTCAAAATTTTGGAATAAGAGAAGCTAGAAAAAATATATTCGAATACGGAATTTACTTTGTATCGTCCGAAAATATTTGCAATCAAATTCAGTTGCATACATTGAGAAGTTAGGATACAGGATGTCAACCCAATGTCTGTCATAGTACGTCAAAGAATCTTCCACAAAAATAGATTCTAGCATGAATAAATTATATCAACATGTATATGTCTGTATTCTTGGAATTATTCTAATGTATTATTCATAGCATTTTCACGAAATGGTTGTATCAAGCAGAATCCTTCATGCAGAATTCTCAATAAAGATTCTATTTCTGTTTCTGTTTCATATATCATTAATGAAGATCGAGAATCTATTTCTGCCAACAGTATAAAATGTATATATATAGATACATTTTCCCTAGGTGTCGGGGGATCTATAGGATTGGGAGTTTTTGCTGTCTTGCCCTTCGTGATTCGAAATGAGGCTGGACCATCCACAGTGCTATCAATCTCCTTTGCTGCCCTTGGTGCCATCTTATCAGGTATGTAGATATGGCATGTAGAGGATCAAAGAGCATTCATGAGCCTAGAATAACAAGGATAGTATTAAATCACGCAATCATCCCATAAACGTTAACTCGAGATGATTTAACAGACAGCTTTACCAGTCAGAACAGATGGATTGAAGATGTTTGGACATGCTTTTTGACATGTCAGGTCCACAGTAGCGTATCACGTGATATGCAAATATTCTCTAGCCCGGGAATCCCCTTCGATTAAATATGGCAAATAGAGTCTAAATCTACTTTATAGGAAACTATTTTAAGCCTATTATATGAGCATCACTATCATCTATATGCTGGTAATATTTTCTGGTCAAGAACAGAAGTATATTCTGAGAACACTTCAACATATTTTTTTATTTTGTTTACATGTTATGATATGGTGCACGTAAATAAACAAATTTTCCTGTTGAAGTGTTCTATAAATACAATTCTATTCTTCGTCAGAATAGATTGCCATCGTATACATGATAATGATACTCATATGATAGACCTAAAATAAATTCTTAAAAAGTAGATTAAGACAGTAATAACCTTGTTTAATAGGAGGGAATTCCCGGGCTAGAGATTATTTGCCTGTCACGTGATATGCTACAGTGAGTCCAGTTCTTTTAACTATTTCATTGAATAATATATGTTAGCAGCATAAAAGGATTCTTTATAAGTGTAAATGTGATGTTTAAACCTGTTATATTTTAACAGAGGTATATAAGTGGCCCTTAGTATTGGAAGGAAAATACACCTATGACATTCAACCTATAACTATGATCATAAACACTTAATACCAAATCATAAGACAATATTCTACACATAGTGAGGAAAAGGAAGGAGGTTTATTGAAACAACCCGGATCTCATAAACATGAAAGAAAGTTACGACTACAAAATGATTTATAGAAGACATTGACCAAAATCATGCAAGCCAACTTTTTATGAACCTGCTTTGATTTATCTCTTTTTTAAGTGCATAAGTACGATTTCATTTCCAATCATGTAGTCGTCAGAGTTAAGGTAGTCGACACATAACTTAAGAATGGATAGTCGCAAGTACCTTTCCCATCACATTACTCTTACAGTTTGTTTCATCGATGTAACAAAAGTTGACATCGATGAAACAAAAGTTGACAATCGTGCGATTAGGGGATTCTCCCACAAAAGAAGCATAGATATTTTGTTAATTTAATTTTTTTTCTAGATGGACATATTGAATTTTCATTCAATAAAATCGGACTTGAAACAAAACAGTATTAGCCAAAAGAACTTTAATGACCCAAAAAAATGATTGTATTTGAATTTATTTCTAAGCATTGAATCAGAGTATTGTAGTCATGTGTGTTATCAAATAAATTAGAATGAAACTCTGCAGATAACAAATGAGAAGAAAATGCAAAACAATGTTAGAGGAAACAATTTCATTTTACAGCTGAGTTTGTCGGAACATCAAAGATGTGCCGATTGTAACCAAATAAGCATATCATTAGTCATCTGCAAAAAAAAAATTATTTGAGCGGAAGTAGGCAGTTATTGGTTTACTATCTTAAATTAATCATATATTATCCTAACACCTAGGAAGTTTTTTGGATTTGTAAATCCATATCTATAATTTTTATCATTTTGATGGCCTAATATTCTATAAATAGGTTTATGTATTTGAAACATATCAAAACATACGACACAAAAAAAAACCCCGAAGGGTAAACTTCTGAATATTTTATCATCAATAATCGTAAGATATACATCATAAGACGATGTGCTGTCCATCAATAATCCAAATTTCGCCGATTACCTTAGCAGAATCTATCCGTCGGAGCTTGAAGTCAAAGAAACTAAAGAGACAAATAATTCAGCATCCTGTTTGGACATAATTCTGTCCTATGAGACTGATGGTAACATGAACACCTCGGTCTATGACAAACTTGACGACTTCAGTTTCAGCATCACTCACTTCCCTTTTCTGAGTAGCAACATCCCTTCATCGCCTGCTTATGGCATGCACATATCCCAATTGATACGTTATGCCAGAGTAAGTAGCAAATATACAGATTTTGCTCTGAGAGCTAGGCGTCTTTCAGATAAGCTTCTCAGTCAGGGATACGTTTTTGATCGACTAACATCGTCACTGAGGAAGTTCTACGATCCATACGATCCATAGAACTATGATGTCCCATTGTCCAGAATCGTGAATGATACTCTTTCTTAGACCATTTGAACCATCCAGCCACATACTATACTTATATCTTCCAAATGGAAGTAACCGGATGTGTTATTTCTGCCGAATTGAAGTGACGGGTGTTACATGCAGGCAGGAGATGCTGACTCTTCCTGGGCACCTGGTCTCCCTTCTAATTGGGAGGTCGCTTCTTTTCATGTGGTGGTGGGTTTATTTTGTATGTTTTGGTTCCTGTTTTATCCTGATTTTGTATACCTTTGGTTTGTGATTTCCTGAATTTTCGAATTTGTACTGTGTATTGGGGTATGGTCATTGTCTATATTTGTCATACAGACATAGTATTTCATAATTATATATCCTCTTTTTTCCTCTTATTATTTTTATGAGAAAAGACCAGTTGAACCGAACATTGATAAGCATTTCCTACAGCCAGAGAAACAAGAGCTACTTGTTTCGTTGCAATTCCAAATACGCATAATCCAAGTGATCTACAGCCCCTGTCCAGACGTAGTGATTAAAACCTTTCTGAATCAATGACCACGGAGCATCCTCTGACATCTCCTCACTTCTTATTTATATTTATCTATATCTAAAGGCTCTATAAATCCCCGTCTTCGTTTACAATGCTGTAACAAGATGTCTAGAAGATGGCCTGTGTCAATGTGCCATAAGCATCACGCCACTCGAGAACTAGTTCATCTGAACTGAATTGTTGATGGACAGAAAAAAGATGTACTTGAAATAGGTCATACCAGCGGCATTTACTACCATTCGAACAGTGCCTTTTCAAAATGCCTAATTAGTCGCTTTATGTCAATGTGCCATAAACATAGCGCTACTCCAAAACTAGTTCATCTGAACTGACTTGTGGATCAAAAACCCACTTAAAACTGACCATGTAGCAATCAGTATACTCAACGATATAATATAATGCCTAGACGTTGCTCTATTTCAATGCTCCATATAATCCTTAAGAAGCATTACACCACTTGAGAACTTTTAATCTGAGCTAAGTTGCTGACACAGACAGAAACAGAAACACTTGACATCTGTCGTTTCGGGTACAGACTTAACCCTCGTCAGTGATCCTCAATCTAAACAATGAAAAATGGCTAAAAAGTAAGAAAGTTACAAATATACCGAAAGATGTAGCAGGATGGTGTATTCTTTGTATGCGTTAATGGTATATTCTTTGTATGCGGTAATTTCAATTTCACTGTTGATATAAACTTCAAAAAAGGTAAATTTAAAATGCACTTACACGTTACACTGTTATTATTTCATTATTGTGACTTAGAACAAAAACTATTTTAACATTTTACTTGTCACAGTACGAAGTCGAGCTATGACAAAAAAAATATTGGATCAATTAATAGTAACTACAGGAAACTGCGAAGACTTTGAAAAATGAGGCAATTTGACCTCGTTTTCTCAATTTATTTTCAATATTCGGAAATAAGTCTCCCGGAAACTAGAATATCTCTATGCACCTTTCTCTTCTTCACCACGGTCATTTAAATACAAAAAAAAGAAATGGTCATTACACATTTTCAAAAGTGTCACTTTTTTGCAAATCTTTTATTTGTTCTTTAAATAAACTAGGTCTATGTTACTCTGAGCTGACAACGAGGATTCCGAAGTCGGGATCGTCCTATGTTTACACATACAGTACGCTTGGAGAGTTGTGCGGCTTTATTGCAGGATGGAACATGTTGATAGAACATGTTATTGGTGCATCAATCACAGCAAAGGCCTGGAGCCAGTACACAGATCATTTATTTAATGGAACCGTTCACAGGTACATCTATATTCAAGCCGATAACAAGGGAACAAAATTTGATATAAAATGCTTGAATTGCATAACAAGCCAATGCCTGATTCATTCGCAGCTAGACAACGTACTGTTTTCAGTTCTGTAACCCAGCTTGGCTGCATTTCGTAATTTAAATGATTAATATCATATTCAGCAAATTAATCCATTCATACCATTTTAGAAGACGCATCGATTTCATAGAATAAAGGTTTCATTTCAGGTTCTTTGCGTTTGATGCAAACTGCTCGACGGGATTTGCTTTGCTTTGTCCGGACGTTCTTGGAATGGCGCCAATTATTCTGGCTGCGATACTCATTGCACTTGACGTCAAGGTAAATTTGAGACTCAAGTCTGAAATAATTTGTTTAATATTCTATCAACTGAATTAACGAGAAAACAATGACTTTGACGTACGATAAACCATTGTATTTGTAATACTTGAAGGCATCGATTTAATTATCCATTGCTAAGCTTTCCTGTGAGAAAGGTGACACACAATCTATGTCAATTATTTATAATGGGAAACTAAGGACCCTTAAGCATTTTGTGCATTGAAGGCATTTCTGTACATTTGAATGGTACTGTATAACTTTTTTTTCTGAAAGGAAAGGTTTTTTAACATACTCCAATGGACCATAAGAAGGAATATAGTACACACTATGGATTATAATATGGTAGCTTTTGCAGAATGATATATTTTTGTCTTTACTTTGAATGGAGTATCTCGAACAAGACCACACTTTAGCCACCACAGGTTCACAAACAAACAAGTCAAAGATTGCATTACAAGATGGACATGTCATGCAAATAAACATCAAAGAAGCACCCAACAGCCATTCAGTCTCAAAATCGTGAGATTTCCCATCGGAACGGCTTCGAACATTAGAATGAACAACATTCCGAAGTAAAATAAGGTAAAGAAGATCCTGATGATAATCTCAACAGCACTGACAATAGAGCACCAAATTGAGCATCAGCGGACCCCTAGCAAGCTAGAGGTGGGATCAGGTGCCCGGGAGGAGTAAGCATCCCCTGTTTGTAATCACATCAAGAAGTAGTCTTGGAGAAAATATATGAATAATGTAAGAAAGCAAAAGCACTATAGAAAATTTATTCTATAGAATTCTATTCATTTGGCCTTCCCTTCTCGTCTTTGAGACTGGATAACTGATAGATACTTCTTTGAAATTCAATTATACAGCAACATCATATTTGACCAAAAATATATTGGGCTTGGTGTTAGGGAACCTTATCAAGATAGACCTTTCTTCTGAGTCATCAGTTCTTCATTTGATTATATTTGATTCCTCATTCTTTCTAGTTACCCACAAAATTGAAATTGTAAACGTGGAAATTTTCGCAGTGGCGGTAGTTTTCGGGAGTTTTTAGCTCACCTGAGCCATAGGCTCAAAGTGAGCTATTGTTATAGCGTGGCGTCCGTCGTCCGTCGTCCGTCGTCGTCCGTCGTAAACTTTTCACATTTTCAACTTCTTCTTCAGAACGGCTGAAGGGATTTTGATGAAACTTGGTAGGTATGAAGTACTAATGGTCCCCTACAAGTGTTGTTGTTTTTCGTCCGTATCTGTCAACAGGTGGTGCCACCACAGCCAAAAGTAGGTCACGGGGGGTACCCTCCTTTGACAAACTTCTTCTTCAGAACCGAAGCATGTATCGACAAACCGAAAGCATCAGGATGATCTAGAGAGATGTCTTAAGAAGTGTTGTTATTTTTGGTTCCACTTCGAAGTCAAATTTTTGACGCGTTTTTGACGTCTTTTCGGACTTTGTCAGAAATGCACATTTTTGCACTATTTCTTTAAATAACTCAATAAGTGTATGATTTTACACACTCATTTACTACATATTTATCATATTTAACTTACTTAATGCTTTGATATGTATTTTATGCTTAAAATTTATTTTTTTTTTGATTTTTTATGAATTTTTTTCTTATGTAAAAAGGAAGGGGGGGGGGTTGATTTTCATACATTTTCTGCTTCTTTTCTATAACCACTCTTCAGATTGTCATGACAATTTGAAGGTATGAGGTACTCATGCATGGTACCCTACAAGTGAAAGAATTTTGTCAAGATACCCACTTTTGGATTTTTAAGGAATATTTTATAAGATTGTACATTGGTATAATGTATGTTTTCCATGCCAAATGGACCCATGGGGAGTAGCTTCAAACCCCGGCGGGACCCCAACAATTTTTTTTCCCTTTTTCAGTTTTTTTTTCTCTTTTTATTTTTATATTTATCGCTAGAAATGAAACTGTGAAAGAATTTTGTCAAAATATCAACTTTTAGATTTTTAATGATTTTTAAATAAGATAAGCTATAGCTAGTTTGGCTTTGTGTACTTATTTTCATACTTCCAATTAACTTGGCCACATACGCTATCAAATATACTCTGAATTTATTTTTAAGATGTTGACTTTTTGTGTCGCCTGCGAAGCACAGCGACACTTAGGGATCACTTTGTCCGTTGTTCGTCTGTCCGTCCATCCGTCCCTCCGTCTGTCTGTCACACTTTGGTGTCACACCCCATAACTTTTGATTGGTAAGTGATAGGGCTTTGATATTTCACATGTGTATTCCTTGTGACAAGACCTTTATACACATATCATAATTTTTGACCTTGTGACCTTGACCTATATATTTGACCTACTTTTCTAAAAATCTAATATTGGCTATATCTCTTGATTGATTAGTGATAGGACTTTGATATTTCACATGTGTATTCCTTGTGATTAGACCTTTCTACACATAAAATGTTTGACCTTGTGACCTTGATCAAGATATTTGACCTACTTTTCTAAAAATCTAATATTGGCTATATCTCTTGATTGGCAAGTGATAGGGCTTTGATATTTCACATGTGTAATCTTTGTGACAAGACCTTTCTACGCAAACCATATTTTTTTACCTCGTGACCTTGACCTAGATATTTGACCTACTTTTCAAAAAATCTAAGATTGGCTATATCTTTTGATTGGTAAGTGATAGGGCTTTGATATTTCACATGTGTATTTCTTGTGACAAGCCCTTTTTTCACATACTATATTTTTTAACCTTATGACCTTGACCTAGATATTTGACCTACTTTTTAAAAAAACCAAGATTGGCTATATCTATTGATTGGCAAGTGATAGGGCTTTGATATTTCTCTTGTGTATTCCTTTTGACAATACCTTTCTACACATACCATAATTTTGACCTCATGACCTTGACCTTGACATTTGACCTACTTTTCAAAAAAATTAAGATTTGCTATATCTTTTGATTGGTAAAAAAAGATCCTGACGATAATCTCAACAGCACTCACAATAGAGCACCAAATTGAGCATCGACGGACCCCTAGCAAGCTAGAGGTGGGATCAGGTGCCCGGGAGGAGTAAGCATCCCCTGTTGGCTAGCCGCACCCGCCGTCGATGTTCATGCACGAATTCAAAATGAAAATATATAAAATGCATGCGCTGTCTGAGGCCGTCTATATAGAAAGTGCTATGGCGATAATGTCAGGGAATAATATTCAAAACACTTACTGTCAACCCCCTCGCGGGGAACTTTTTTACGAGCTCCACACGGCAAAGGGCATAAGTGTGACACAAATGAGTTAAAGAAGATCCTGACGATAATCTCAACAGCACTCACAATAGAGCACCAAATTGAGCATCGACGGACCCCTAGCAAACTAGAGGTGGGATCAGGTGCCCGGGAGGAGTAAGCATCCCCTGTTGGCTAGCCGCACCCGCCGTCGATGTTCATGCACGAATTCAAAATGAAAATATATAAAATGCATGCGCTGTCTGAGGCCGTCTATATAGAAAGTGCTATGGCGATAATGTCAGGGAATAATATTCAAAACACTTACTGTCAACCCCCTCGCGGGGAACTTTTTTACGAGCTCCACACGGCAAAGGGCATAAGTGTGACACAAATGAGTTAAAGAAGATCCTGACGATAATCTCAACAGCACTCACAATAGAGCACCAAATTGAGCATCGACGGACCCCTAGCAAACTAGAGGTGGGATCAGGTGCCCGGGAGGAGTAAGCATCCCCTGTTGGCTAGCCGCACCCGCCGTCGATGTTCATGCACGAATTCAAAATGAAAATATATAAAATGCATGCGCTGTCTGAGGCCGTCTATATAGAAAGTGCTATGGCGATAATGTCAGGGAATAATATTCAAAACACTTACTGTCAACCCCCTCGCGGGGAACTTTTTTACGAGCTCCACACGGCAAAGGGCATAAGTGTGACACAAATGAGTTAAAGAAGATCCTGACGATAATCTCAACAGCACTCACAATAGAGCACCAAATTGAGCATCGACGGACCCCTAGCAAGCTAGAGGTGGGATCAGGTGCCCGGGAGGAGTAAGCATCCCCTGTTGGCTAGCCGCACCCGCCGTCGATGTTCATGCACGAATTCAAAATGAAAATATATAAAATGCATGCGCTGTCTGAGGCCGTCTATATAGAAAGTGCTATGGCGATAATGTCAGGGAATAATATTCAAAACACTTACTGTCAACCCCCTCGCGGGGAACTTTTTTACGAGCTCCACACGGCAAAGGGCATAAGTGTGACACAAATGAGTTAAAGAAGATCCTGACGATAATCTCAACAGCACTCACAATAGAGCACCAAATTGAGCATCGACGGACCCCTAGCAAGCTAGAGGTGGGATCAGGTGCCCGGGAGGAGTAAGCATCCCCTGTTGGCTAGCCGCACCCGCCGTCGATGTTCATGCACGAATTCAAAATGAAAATATATAAAATGCATGCGCTGTCTGAGGCCGTCTATATAGAAAGTGCTATGGCGATAATGTCAGGGAATAATATTCAAAACACTTACTGTCAACCCCCTCGCGGGGAACTTTTTTACGAGCTCCACACGGCAAAGGGCATAAGTGTGACACAAATGAGTTAAAGAAGATCCTGACGATAATCTCAACAGCACTCACAATAGAGCACCAAATTGAGCATCGACGGACCCCTAGCAAGCTAGAGGTGGGATCAGGTGCCCGGGAGGAGTAAGCATCCCCTGTTGGCTAGCCGCACCCGCCGTCGATGTTCATGCACGAATTCAAAATGAAAATATATAAAATGCATGCGCTGTCTGAGGCCGTCTATATAGAAAGTGCTATGGCGATAATGTCAGGGAATAATATTCAAAACACTTACTGTCAACCCCCTCGCGGGGAACTTTTTTACGAGCTCCACACGGCAAAGGTAAGTGATAGAGCTTTGATATTTCATATGTGTATTCCTTCTTGTGACAAGGCCTTTCTACACATATCATAACTTTTGACCTCATGACCAAGACCTAGATATTTGACCTACTTTTCAAAAAATCTTAGATTGGCTATTTCTTTCGATTGCTGAGTGATAGGCTTTGATATTTCACATGTGCATTCCATGTGACAAGACCTTTCTTCACATACCATCATTTTTAGCTCACCTCGACGAAGTTGAGTGAGCTTATGCTATAACCCCACGCGTCCGCGTCCGCGTCCGGTTAAGAAGTTTGGGGTAGCTCAGTATCTGACAAAGTACTAATGCTACAGTAACCAAACTGGCACAAGTGATTCATCTTTGGATGCTGAGGTGAACCCATGCATCGTATGCAGCATCTGACCTACATTTTCCGCTTGAGTGACTTGGTTAAGAAGTTTGGGGTAGCTCAGTATCTGGCAAAGTACTAATGCTACAGTAACCAAACTTGCACAAGTGATTCATCTTTGGATGCCGAGATGGACCCATGCATCGGATGCAGCATCTGACCTACTTTTTCCATTTGAGTGATTTCGCTTTTAAAAGCCCATATTGAGCAGAGTATAAGTGCTACATGTACCAAACTTGCATATTGGATGTATCTTTGATCAAACTTTCATAAAATGACCTTGACCTACTTTTTCCGCTTGAGTGATTTTGCCTTTAAAAGCCAATATTGAGCAAAGTATAAGTGCTAGATGTTCCAAACTTGCATATTAGATGTATCTTTGATCAAACTTTCATAAAATGACCTTGACCTACTTTTTCCGCTTGAGTGATTTTGCCTTTAAAAGCCAATATTGAGCAAAGTATAAGTGATACATGTACCAAACTTGCATATTGGATGTATCTTTGATCAATCTTTCATAAAATGACCTTGACCTACTTTTTCCGCTTGAGTGATTTTGCTCTATAAAGCCAATATTGAGCAAAGTATAACTGCTACATGTACCAAACTTGCATATTGGATGTATCTTTGATCAAGTTTTCATAAAATGACCTTGACCTACTTTTTCTGCTTGAGTGGTTTTGCCTTTAAAAGCCAATATACATGTACTTGATTATTTTCTCTGCCTTATTTCTGTATCTATGGTAAACATAGTCGCCATATATCTTGTGTTACAGATTTGATTGGTTCAATACCTCCTTGCCCCTTTAGTAGGGGTAACTACAGGAAATAAAAAGGTGCACACTAAAAATTTGGACTGACTTGAAATGCCCGGAAGCCTGTAAAATTGGTCTTTTTGATTGCGAATCTTTGGCACGCATAAAAATGTAAAGAAAAAAGGGGGGGGTCATGCATGTCCTTTTTTCGCAAATTTCACCTTTTTTACAGGAACTCTGCGTCCTCATCGAAAATGTTCCGAATTTTGCATATTTTCAAACCTATCTGTAGATTGCATAAAAGACAAGATCAAGTTCGAAGTTAAATTTATCACGACTATTGATTCAATATGCTAAAAATACATTTCCAAGCGCCGCATTTCAGCATATTTACCGAAAATAATTTGTCCAAGTGGCTTCACTGGGTCATGAGGTTTGATACACCGTACACTGCTGTTTGGAAAATAAATTGGCTCAGTTTCTGCACAACTCACTTGAATTAATATTGTCCGCTAACAACTTGTCTGTGTTAATTGGATTAACACGATTTTGACTGTACGTTACATGTATTAAGATGAAATCAATACTATTCAAAAGCTCTCATTCATAGATTTCTGTATAATTTAATATGAATAAAGGCAAAACCGAAAAGTCTTTGTTTTTTATGCTTCCGGAATCAAAGATACGGGGGCATATAGTTTTTGGCCTGTCCGTCTGTCTGTTTGTCCGAAAAACTTTACATTGGGCATAACTTTTGAATGGAAGGTGATAGAGCTTTCATATTTCACATGTGTATTCCTTGTGACAATACCTTTCCATTGATACCAAAATTTTTGACCTCGTGACCTTGACCTTTGACCTACTTTTCAAAAACTTTAACATAGGGCATAACTTTTGAATGGTTAGTGATAGGGCTTTCATATTGTACATGTGTATTCTTTGTGACAAGATCTTTCCATTGATACCAACATTACTCTGACCCTGACCTCTCACATACTTAACAGAAAATGGTGTTTATACCAACAAAGATGCCACCGCGGGGCATTCGTGTTTCACAAACACAGGCTTTATTATTTTCTGGCATACTAGCTATTAATAATGAAAGGTTTGGTGTTCAATTTTAAATAAACTTAATTTATGAAATCATTTCATTGTTTTATTCTGTTTCTGTTGCACATTAATGTGGAATTTTACAAAATGATTTTATTTTTGATGTTGCAAACTATACTAGCTGGGCATATGACTTTGGATCGCATAATCCATCTTTTCAAATCAGTAAACAAGTTGTTGTTTTGAAATGTGACTATTTTCTCTTGTTTGTACTTTTAAAGGTTGTCTAAAAAAATTGTCTGCATCCGGCAAAAATCTTGTTAGAAAGGTTGTGGGCTAAAATCCTGGTAGTGGCACTATCAGTATTCAATGTCAGTATGTCAATTAGAGCGTGCATGGGTATCAGGTGAGCGTTGTGCCCCCTTGGGCTCTTGTTTATCACGCACGAATCAATGAACTCTGGCGAAAAATTCCCCGCGCGAAAATATTTCTGTTTCTTGTGACTAAGGCAGATACGTATATATCGCGAATAACCCCCCCCCCCCCAAGGCGTAATGATTTAAGATTACAATCGCGAAATTTTCCCCCAGTGAAAATAACTACGTTTACAGTCATCTATAAAATGAGAATGAGGAATACGTAAATAAATACTAAAGCATAACAGATCTCAAGATGCACAGACCATACCAGCAAGTTGCAACAGACATCGCACGAAACAAACAACAGGGGACAACGAGACACAAAACAAAACCACATAGAATGACAAAATATGGATAATGACCATATCCCTGTATACAGCACAAAGTCGATAATTCAGAAAAATCAGAAACCGAAAGCATACAAAATCAGGATAAAACAGAAACCAAAGCAAACAAACAAAAACCTCCACCACATGAAAAGAAGCGGACTCCCGATATGAGAGTAAGACCAGGTGCCCAGGAAGAGTTAGCATCTCCTGCTTGCATGCAACACCCGCCGCTTCAATTCGGTAGAACTGTCACATCCGGTAACTTCCATTTCGGAAGACATAGAGTACAATCTTTGGTTGGATGGTTCAAGTGGTCTATGACAGAATATCATCCACCATTCTTGAGAGTGGGACATCATAGTGTATGGCGAGTTCCCCATATCGACCGTAGAACTTCCGCAGTGACGATGTTAGTCGGTCGAAAAATATATCCCTGACTGAGAAGCTTATCTGAGAGACGCCTAGCTTTCAGAACAAAATCCGTATATTTGGTACTCGCTCTGGTATAGCGAATTAACTGAGATATGAACACGCCATAAGCAGGCGATGAAGGGATGTTGCTACTCAGAAAAGGAAAGTTTGTAATGCTGAAATTGAAGTCGTCACGTCTGTCATAGAGTGAGGTGTTCATGTGACCATAAGTGTCGTAGGGCAACATTATGTCCAAATAGGATGCTGAATTATTTGTCTCTGTAGTTTCTTTCACTTCAAGCTCCGAAGGATAGATACTGCTCAGGTAATCCGCGAAATTTGGATTTTTGATGGACAACACATCGTCTATATATCTGTAAGTGAAGATGAAGTCAGAAGCTAAGTATCTTTTCCCTTCAGAGACCAAAGATTGAATGAATTTAGCTTCGTACGAGTAAAGGAAAATGTCGGCAAGGACGTGTGGGGCACAATTGGTCCCCAATAGAATTCCGACAATTTGCTGGAAGACGGTTCCTCCAAGCTCCACAAAAATGTTGTCGATCAAAAATTTTAACATCTGAATAATATCAGTTTCAGTGTTCTTATTTTCAGAATCGGACTTTTCTTTTACAAAGTAGGTTTTGTCATAGTTAACAACAATAAATTTGTATTTGCGATTACCGTTCTTACTTGTAAACGCATTACTTATAATATTTGCGAGTCTCTCTTTTAATTTAGAATGTGGAATTGTAGTGTAAAGTGTCGAAAAATGAAAGCCTTTGATCGAATGGACTCTACTAAAATGAGTGGATTTGAGTGAGAAGGTTCTCACAAACATACGAAGCAGTGCAATTAATTTTCTGTGGGGATAAAACGGATAAAGAGTACATTCAAAATTAAGTATCTCAACTCTATCGCCTGTGATCAGTGTAATCGGCATAGGCGAATTACTTTTTCATTTCAGTCTGTTTTATATCTAATGCCTCTCTTTTAGGTAACTTCAGCGATTGCAATCATTTTAACAACGCTGAGTGTGTTTATGACATTTTGCATCATCTGTGTCGGATTCTTCCATGTAAAACATGAAAATTGGACCGATCCACCAGGGTTCTTCCCTAATGGATTACAAGGAGTAAGTTTTTCCCTCTTTTTATTTTCCTTTGATTTGTTTTGCGAATTATTTTAAGAGTGATATGTTTACAATAAATTATTATTTAGGCGAAAATCCCTCTCAGTGACAGCTGACATAACGAACAAGGCAGGGGCCGTAGTGACACAAAACATTGCAAATGGATGATAAATTATAATTGGCATACGAGAAAGGGGAATGATCTCCAGCATGACCGCTCTGCATTCACCCAGCGAAACAATCCCACAAGAAAGTGACACATAAATGACATCATACATATTCCAAATCGCAAAACGACACAACAATATTCACTAGAATATAATACAAAACAATCGTAACAGACGTACAGAAACATTAAACATTGATGACAACACAAAGAAGGAAGGAGACGAAACACAGTCAGTGCACCCGTCATCATGGTCTTTCAAATCTCAACTTAATGCACAACATGTGTTAATTAAAATTGAAATTTGATCTATATTTTATAATTATAATTTCGTCAGAACATATGCATATTTCGACAATTTATGTCTCATCAGTAACGTTCACGGCTGAAAAAGACAAAATTCCCCCCTCCCAATGAAAATTCGAAGAGCAAACGTTTATGCAAAAAATAGACAACTAAATACATGTCATTCACGAACGACGTCATCATTTGAAAATGTGCTAAATTAAAGTTATAAAATTTGCAGATATAAATTTTGCTTTTTTCATATTCCTACAAAGTTAAACTACTAGCTAATAAGACAAATGGTTCATGTAGAGGTTCAAAACACATGTTTTGTTTTCATCTTTTAATTCTGCAAATATTACATCAAACGTATTCTGAAATCTTTATATGCACTTGTGGTTTCGATCAGTTATTCTTTGTGCCGAACGACAGAAAATATTCCATCGAAACATTACACCGTATAATCGTTTGAATTATTTTTTTCTTCTTTTGTAGACTCTCTGCGGAACATCTCTGCTGTTTTATGTATTTGCTAGCGCTGACAGGATTGCTTGTAGTTCAGAAGAAACAAAAGACCCTACGAAAGTTGTTCCAACGGGAATATGCTTTACCCTCGCCATGACATCCATATTGCTTTTTTGTGTATCAATTGCAGTTACTTTATGCTTTCCGGGAAACCTCTTTCCTGAATCTGTGGCACTACCGATCATATTTCGTAACAGAGGAATAGAGGGTGCGGATAGTTTGATAACCATTGGAGGAATGGTGGCATTGTTTGTTGCGTGCGTTTGCACGATGTACTCAATAGCCAGACTTCTGTATGGAATCTCTTCAGATGGTCTTCTCTTCCATCCATTCAAGCTCGTCAACGAATTAACTGGGACGCCAATTTATTCGATAATATTTGCATTTCTGGTGTCAGCAGTGGTTATGCTCTCTATGAGTCTTGAACTACTTATTCTTATAAACAGTGTATCAACCTTAATATCAAGCATTCTAGTGAGTATATGTGTTATATGTCTACGGTATCAGCAAGATCAGATAGGGTTGCGTCAGGAGTATGAGGAACCAAGTATTGACCAGGCAGTACTATGCACTGAATTCGTATATGCTTCCTTTCTAGCAGATCCAAAGATAAACAATAACGAAACACCAATGGAGGGAAAAGAAGATAAATGTTGCCAACAAAATTCTCTCATGTACGGTTCTATGGATCAAAATAATTCATTCAATCGCGCACCTAGGGGAAGTACTTACCGCAAAATGGACAGTATGATTAATAATACACCTAATGGGAGCTCTAGTAGCCTGTTTCCTCTTCCGACCAATCACACAATAGACCCAACGCATGCAACATGGATGAAAGTCAATTCCTCATTAGTAGCCTATACAGTGGCTAGTGTTATTTTATCGCTCATGATCGATCTCAATCTACGCCAGTGTTGTTCATATGGTCCCTCGTGGTGGCGAGTCACGATAATCATTCTATCAATAGTGACTCTACTTGTTTCATTCATAATCATAGCTCGTCAACCTCAGAATAGAGCAAAACTAATATTTAAGACACCGTATGTACCAGTAGTGCCTCTTGTATCCATATTATTCAATGCAATTCTTCTCGCAACAATACCTTATGAAGCTTGGGTCAGATTTGCGGTTGGTTTATGCACAGGTTCGTACATTTCAATATACTCTTTTATCTTTAGAAGTATGGGATCAAAATGCGCAACATCTAATTTTCAGATAAGACAAATGGAATAATGCAATGAATAATTCTTTTCTCGAAACTTCCACTTCAATATTTTAGCACGTATTATCATTTATACAATGTTTAACTTAAAGAAACTGCTTAGAAAACTTTGCAAAGTCATGGTTAGGTATTTAAAAATCGGACATAAAAATGTTTTTCCTAAACATACATCTACTATTAAGACTCATTCAATGAACAAAAACAAAAGTAAGTATGGCGACAAAATCAATTAAGAATACATGTATATTTAGTACAACTTAAATTTTATACTTAATCAATTATCAAATATACGTGAATTTGAACCGTTTACTAGAATACAGAAAAATCTTGGTTCTTTTCTTGATGATAATAATACTGATAACAAACAAAGACGCTGGAAAAATCCCTTAATATTGATGTCAAGAGTATTGACGTGAAAAAAAAAACAGTAGATAAAAGACAGCTGCTTTGTCGTATGAAACCAAACATTTATCTGAATAATGTAGTCGCTGAATGCTATGAATATAGAGAAAAAAAGAAGATATTGAAAATATTGTCATAAATTTACATTTTGGAACAGTGGTAACCAAAATTAAATTTATATTTGAGGAACACTGACGAGGGTTAAATACCCGAAACGTGCATGTCTGGTCAATGCTGCCAATTTATCTGTTCTTAAATGATGCTATTCAATTTGAAGATCTACATCGCAGGTTATCTTTACGTTTATCTGAAAATTAAATTTATATTAAAATCACATCATATGGACAATGTCACTTCCAATTTTTCATATTGATAGTGTTCTCTCTGCCTTTCTATAGTGTGGTATTATGGTCTCTCCGTCTGTCTGTCTTGTCCGCTTTTTCTCGTCTCGTCAGAGTGTGCTCCGCTGTTCTCACTGTTGGGGGTTTCTCACTATCTTTGTTTTGATTTTGATTTTTTCTCAAAAATGTGTATAGTTATTGATTTTTGGATTCTCATGTGAGTTTTGTGTCTGTCTGCTATTCACCAATCACATATAATTCTATTACCCAAATTACTTGTTGGTCCGTCTGTTCGTCAGTCACAAAAACTTTAACCTTTTATTTCTATTTACAGGTATAGTCATCTACATTAGTTATGGAATCAGACACAGCGAGGAGAGAAAAATAGACGAGCAAGAAGTTATATTGTACGAAATTACAGAGAACTGATTCTACTTAAAAGAACTTACGTCAGTTGCATATTTTGACAATTGCTAAAACACAATGGTTGCTTTGAGTCTTTTAATGACAATAAAAGATATATAAATGTTGAATTAATTTCTTGATGATTTCCTCTGCAAAATCATCACCAAAAAATCAATTTACTTTGATGTCAATGCTATTCGTTTTGTAACTAAGACGACAATTGAGGCAAAAAAGGTATTGTAATTAAAGAAGACGACTTCCTTAGAAATGTTTGATTATGCGAAATGATAACCATAGAGCGAGATGAATTAATAAATTGATTAAATAGTCGCGTTGTAGGGTGCACTACATATGGCTTACTAAACGTAAATTGAGCTGGAATCTGATTAAATTTAATTTAAGTTATATTTCAAGTTCTTGGGTTTTTCTTTGGACATGTGTAATTTTGTTCAAATAAGATACCGATACTTTATATATGTAACTGTATTAAAATTTATACTAGAAAGGAGGGGTTCTCCAACAACGGTTGCAGCACCCTCATCAAAACTCCAAAATGCCTTATGCAAAAACACAGAGCAGACATCCACAGAAAGAGACGTAAAAGGGACCAGGAACACCAATACACACCATAGAAACACTAAACATAAAAGACCAAACATAAACCAACGAGACCAATGGGCAAACGGTGCCGACTTTGGACGGCCATCTGCCGCGCAAGTTATCCTGGATAACGTGCGAATAACCCTCCCATTATTCCAATTAACCAGGTCTCGAAGAACGTGCAATTGTGGCGTAAAACAACCTCCTCACTGTTAGATGACCACACACAAGCAAGACCGCAAAACGCAGGGGCTCAAGCAACACAGATTAATATAAAAAGAGGGCGTACGTTATATAGTCCGTGCTCTGTCGGCTGTAGCGAGCTCATGTATGTTAAAATCAGAGGAGTCCGACTGACATTCAGAGAGGACAGGTGGTCGGGGCCCTGTCTTCTCTAAAGAGGTTTGGTCAGGGCCCGTCATGGAGTCCCGTCGTCACAGTCAGTCAGCGTGCAAGTATTAAGGATGCGCTGGTACAAGACTGTAGATTGGTCAGGTACTAAGCCCAGTGTCCAGTTACTAGATGTTACTAGCAATCAGAAAAGTCTTAACCTTTCTTTCTCTTTGAGCTCTATTTGTAACATGATTTCGATTGGTACCAATATTACATTTTCTTAACCTTCCTTTTACCTCCTTTTTAAATCTATACTGATCAGTTATTTTGTATGGTACCCATGAAATTGCAATTCTTTCGGTGTCATAGTATTTCCCCTTTGGTCCATTGTTGATATTAACAATGGCCGTATATATTTTTAATTGTTGATTAAAGATATTTCCAGACTTCATTGTTACAAGGTCTTATAATGGTATCAAATTTTATAGCTCGACTTATATTCTGGCCTCCTTTAATTCTTCCATTTATCTATAGAATCACTTTGCTGCCGTCATGTAGCAACGTCTTGATTATATGATGAAGTGAAGATAAATACGAAGAAATTTTAATCAGTCTTGATCATGATTTCATCGCTTTTATTTGTCCTAAACATGGGGCTCTCCGAATGGGTCTTTGAGAAAGAAAATGCAATTAAGTAGGTATGATAAGTAGGTATATCCTGCTTACAAGTCCCTAACTTGAGGGATTTCAGTACAAAAATGAGTCTTCAATGGCTTCAACAGTAACAATGCGTAGCCACAATACATTCCAACTTTTTCGATCAGAAGGAGATCTCCAAAATTATGAAGCTGTTAGGACGAGAAAACGGGAGAAAGGACGTAAATTGACTACTTGTCTAAACAGACAACAAAAGGAAGGAAGGGATCCCCCCAACAAGCCCTGTTGTAGCTACCACAGTAGAACACCAAAACACCCCATGTGAAGAAAGGTGAATAAGAGTACTAGTCCTGCGATGAAAATACTACAACATAGTCATGTTAGTGAACGTAAATGATATAAAACACTTTAAACATCGGGTCGCGGGAAATTGTATTACTTACTCAACAATCACATTAAAACTAGCAGACCAAAATTGCAGCAAAACAGGACTGAAAAAAAGAAAGGGTACCAATGAAGTATAAAACGATCTGAAATCAAATTCATTGTTGATGGCACCATGAAAGAGCAGACGTCCAACCAAATAAACTGACATTAACTTATAATCTATTCAAAGTGAGCAAGTTTAAAGGCAATACATCTTAGAACCAAGAAAGACAACACTTCAATTTCTAATTACCTGCACACGTATGTCCATGTCCGTAAAAATGACATATAGTTTGTCGTGATAGATGAGCCAAGCGAGGTCCCACATGTAATCGTGTCTTCAAAAAAGTAAAAAAGTTCAAAAAGTAAAAAAGTTCCCCGCGAGGGGTTTGACAGTAAGTGTTTTGAATATATTTCCCTGACATGGTCGCCATAGCACTTTCTATATAGACATAACGTCAGACAGTGCATGCATTTTATATACTGTTTTCTTTATCGTGCATTAACATCGACGGCGGGTGCGGCTAGCCAACCGGGAATGCTTACTCCTCCCGGGCACCTGATCCCACCTCTAGCTTGCTAGGGGTCCGTCGATGCTCAAGATAGTGCTATATTGTGAGTGCTGTTGAGATTATCGTCAGGATCTTCTTTAACTCATTCACGACTCAAAAAATTGTAACAAAGAGCAGATTAAGCTGAAGAATTATAGTTCACCAAAACTCCTATACCTAATTATCGTGTAATTTTCTTTGAATAATGATTTGTCCTGATCTATGTAAAAAAATATAGAATTTTACATCAGCTGATACCATTGCTTTGAAACATGGATTAGAACAGAACAATAAAAATAAATACTTTTCATCCGATCGATGTAGATGAAGAATCTGACTATAAAATGAAAACAGTATTTTCAAAAGAAGTTGTTCCCTGCGTAATGGATCATAAGATGGCAAAGATACTGTGTCTCAAAGGTTTATCTTTGAATGATACATCACTACAGATTGTGATAATTATATTTGAAAGGAACACTAATCCCTATGTGAATAGAAGAATGTAATTTAAACCATGGAATGAAGATTTTCTATGCATGGACGCCTACTCATTTAAGATAAGTAAATGTTTGCCTCTGATTGGATAAATTGTCAATATTGAAATAAATATTCTAGTATAAAATTTCAGTGCACCTTATGCACATTTCAACAAATTATGTACCATCAGTGATGCTGGAGCCCAAGAAAGGGACATCCAAATGTGAAATTATAAAGAACAAAAGCCTAAATTGAACCTTAAATTTCTGCCAAAGAACCTGCTAAGGATATAGCTTTGATATCAGGGATATACCCATTAAATACAATGCTATAAAAATGAATTATGTTCATTCAAAAAGGGTATTGTCAGTCCTGAATTCAGATGCTTCAACTAGCCGTAGTAATGAACTGTTTCTATGTTTTATCCATGGAGAGGAGAAAATATTCGACATGAGGCTGGAGTGGACCGCTGTTGATTTTTCAATGTGTTTTACGTAGAGTCTCTTTGATACTCAATGTCTTTGGTTAAAACATTTAATTCTATTTTTGGTAAAGATTTATTCATTTGTACAAATCTGACAGTGGACTGCAAATGGACTCCGTATCTCTGAAAGAATCAGTTCAAAATTGTCATAGGCAGAATTCGCTTTTCTTTTTCTTGCGTATTTCTCTTAGATCTTAATCCAATGAGTTAAAGATGATCCTGACGATAATCTCAACAGCACTCACAATAGAGCACCAACTTGAGTATCGACGGACCCCTAGCAAGCTAGAGGTGGGACCAGGTGCCCGGGCAAGGTAATATATATGAATGCTAGATTTGTTGAATATTTCTGTTTCCAATAACAACGGACATACATGAAAGAAGGGAGGGGATCTACAACAAGACCCTGTTGCAGCACCAACAGCAAAATACCAAAACACCCGATGCAAAAACACAACAGATGAGTATACTGTGAGACGGACAAGAGACATACTACATCAAACACAAAATACTACACATAAACCGACGAGACCAATAGGCAACACGTAAGTAGCAAATGGTGTGGTTATCCTGGATTAAAAGCGCACAACCCTCTTACTTCTCCTCTTCTTCTACATGTACTAAACTGGTGAAGTAAATGTACGCTACATTTCAACATCCAAATATAAAAAGATTTTGCATAGATGACTGAATCAAACGTGAGTGGAGTTGATAGAGAAGGTGAAATATACAGTGAAATATAGGGAATCCGATATGGTCATTATCGATATTTGTCATACATGATACCGCCTGAGTAAAGCTATTGTACACTCGGGGAAACGAGATCATCGCGGAACATTGACTTTCAACGATATCGTTCGTTTATTTTCGCGGTGTTTCGGCACTTGACTTAAATATATTTGTTAAGTTTTCGTCACCAATTTGATAAACTATTCTAAATCTAATGGGTATATTTCTTACGGTATAACTTTGTCCTTGGCTTCTGCTGATTCCAAAATTGTTCTAACAAAAACTAATATCGTATAATTTTTTATTATACGGAGGTTCCCAATTATGCTGTCAAACGTATCGTCATTTTTTTCGAATGGTTAAAGTGCAGATCAAAGGATATTTGCATCGATTTATGCACAAACATAATTATTCCTTAACGTAACGTTTAGGAAACGAAATTTAGTCAAAATAAAGAGTCAGGGATCTCATGTTTGAATGTTATGGAACTTTGAATAAATCCCGAGGGCAAATGTCTCTCGCATTTATCTTTAGTTTCTTCTTTCTATACAAGAAAATAAATCAAGGAGGTGGTTAATGTGCAGTCTGGACGTTTTCTTAGAAATACGAATTACGCATGATATTACGTTACAACATTTTTTGGTTTTTCAATTAGACAATTGAATCTAGTATTTCCCGATCTTTTACATAATTACATTTGAGACGTGATCCAATTTCTTTTTATGCCTTTATAATCAAATTCAGTTAGACAAAGACAGGGCATCTGCAAGAGCTAGATAGTTATCATTCCTTCCCAGATAATTAAGCAATGATTGGAAAGAAATTATGCTGTGCAAAAAGATCATTCAAAATTCCCTCTGCAGCGGAACGAAAATTGGCTCTTTAGCCGAGGATTAAACACAGTCTCTGTGCTTTATTTGCAAGATACTTTACACATGTCATCAGAAACGTGGAATCTATTCTCAGGCAGTGCATGTTTTTTTAGATATTGTTTTCATTGTCGTGCGTGAACATCGACGGTGGGTGCGTCTAGCCAAACAGGGGATGCCGTCTAGCTTGCTAGGGGTTCTTCAATGCTCAAATTGGTGCTCTATTTTTTGTGTTGTTCATATTGTCGTTAGGATCTTGTTTATCTCATTGTATGAAGAAAGGACGGGATCTCCGACAAGACTTGTCTGCAAAAACCTCAGCAAAACATCGAAAAAACCTCCATGCGAAAACACAAAGCAGTCAAGCACAAACAGAGACGCAAAAAGGACAAGGAACACTAAAAACAAAAGACTACACTCAAACCAACGAGGCCAAATAGTAATATGTGCCGACATTGGACAGTCATCTGCAAATGGTTTGGTTATCCAGATCACAACCGTCTCACTTGCCCGGTTACCCGGAGGTCTCCAAGAACGCACAATTATGCTGTAGAACAACCCTTTCACTGTAAGATAAACATACAAACACATAGCATGACACAGGGGCCCAAGAAACACACAGATGGATGTGTTATTTGATATAAAAACAGAAGGCGTACGGAATACAGTCCGTGCTCTGCCTGCTGTAGCGAACTCATGCATGTTATCACCCGAGGAGTCCGACTGAGATTCAGAGAGGATAGGTGGTCAGGGCCATGTCTTCTCTAAAGAGGTTTGGAAAGGGCCCGTTATGGAGTCCTTTCGTCACACTCAGTCAGAGTGCAATTTTTAAGATTGCGATTGTACATGTACAAGGCTGTTGATTGGTCTAGTACTAAGCCAAATGTCCGTCTGGTGACAGAAGAAGCAAATCCATGGTATTAAAGGCGCTTGATGATCTAACACAATTTCGATTTTAATTCTTTCTACCTCTGACCCTTCTTACTATGTTGATTATATCTCCATAAAATGCATGTTGTGAAATACACAAAGCTCTCGTTTACGAGATACATTGGTCTAGTTGGTTTATGTGTCGTCTTTTGTGATTCATGTTCTATGGTGTGAGTTGATGTTCCCTGTCCCTTTTGAGTCGCTTTATGTGAGTGTCTGCTCTATGCTTTTGCATGGGGTGTTTTGGGGTTCTGCTGTGGGTGCAGCAGCCGAGTGTTGTTTGTTTCTTCGACCACTAAAATATTTGTACGGCGTTTGTTTGTTTGTTCGACCACATTGATTTTTGTTCGACGTTTCGTTTTTCAGAGACTTTTATGACTGAACAGTGCCTTAGTCTTTTGAGAGGCGCTACCTGAAATAAATTCGGTTTAAAATTTGATTGATGGAGATTGTTCAAATCGACATATATTTCTACGGTGTGATGTTGTCTTCTCCGTCCGTTTGTCTTTTTTTGTGAGAGTCTGTTCCGCAGCTTTCCCGTTGGGGATCTCATCGTCATCTTTATTGGGGAGGGGGTGGTATTTTTGTAATGTACTGAATCTACTGATGCCATTGACGATGGTATTTTGGATTTTTCATTTGAGTTTCGTATCCTACTTTAATTTAATGCTTACAGAAGTGGATCTTCAAACTCTACCACTAACATCACTATGCATCGTAGAAAATAGTGTTGGAAAGAAGCAAATGTCCCTCCAAGTTTGCATTATTCGGTATTCTCTATTCATACTAAAGGATGGAACAAGTCCCTAATCTTATTTAACAGTTATGTAACGTTGAATTAAGGAAGATCTACCGTATATATGCTTACAACAGCCGTAAACACTTAAAGTGAATTTCCTACTCAAGAATAATTGTTGCTGTCGACATAATTTTATCAGTATAACGAAGTTTATGGATAAATGTCGAAGAACTATTTAAGTTTGTGTTTAAAAGTGACACAAGTTAATTTTAATCTGAATCTTTCTCGGTGTAATTGAATTAAAGACAATTTAAGCGGATGTACTTTTCTTAAAATTTCTGTCTGACAGCTGAGAAAGGTATAATTATTTCATCTTAAGTCCTGGCTTCCTATGGTTTTCAGATCCGAAGTTAAGCATAATATTTATTCTTTGAAACTTTCTCTTGAACAGATTAGGGAGGACTGCTGATGCTCCGAACTGTATTTTCGAGTATTTGACTTGTTCTACGTTGATTTGAAATGTGTGACGGCTGGTGCTAATAGCCAAACAGGTGATGCTTACTTCTTACATTTAGCTTGCTAGGGGTCCGTTGATGCCCAATATGATGCTCTATTGTAAGTGTTGGTGAGATTGTCGTCAGGATCTTCTTTATCGCATTTGTATGATGTGGTTAATCGGAGAAAGTCATTTTAGTTACAAGATCCAGATGTAGAAATTATGACAAATATATCTCAATGGAGAATTGGCGAACTTGATATAGACAATTGCTTTTTATCTTATTTGATATTTGCATGAAAAATATCACATAGAGAATAACACACATTCTTGGTTTGGATCGAGAAGTTAATAGAGCAAAGGGCTGTTTATATTTTGTTGTAATGTAGCAGCCATCTGGAAAAAAAAAACTCTGCCGTAGGTTAAAATGTGGTGACTCCATTGGCCTCTTGTAAAAAAAAGTCATTTAAACGATATGCCATTCATCAAGACAGTGAAAAAAATTAATCGTCTTGCTCCTATAAAAGAACATCGTATCATGAGAAATCAAAACTGAGAAAATATCCTTCGTATCACATCCTTCAATATTTCTGTCCACAATAAATGTCATTCACAGGCTGTTTATAAAGTGAATGTCTTTTAATAGGATTTATCTTTTGTATGACTTTTAACTTCAAAAAATTAAAGAGGGCGCTACTGAAATTATTTTTGGTGGCTCCACTGGAAGCATCACTGATGAGAATTTAATATTCGAAACACGTGTCTGGTGCATGAAAATTGGTTTGAAATTTCTTCAAGAATGTATAGAGTTTTAACCCTTCGACATTATTTCAAGTAACCCGAGGCAACCTTTGGGCCTGTCTTGTCCTTTTTGGTGTCTCTTGTTGAGAGTGTTCACAGTTTGTTTTTTGCAGTGGGTGTGTCTGTGTTTTGCTGTGGGTGCTACAACCGAGTCCTGTTAGATATCCCCTCCTTAGTTTGTATGTGTGTGTTCCGCTGTGGTCAGTGCGGTGCTGTCTTACCAAGTTCCTTTGTAGTATTAAGAAATTCCTTCAATATAAATCATATAGCAGCTTAAGCTTAAAGTCTGGTATATACTCCTATTACATTTTAACATTTAAAAGAGGTTAAACTAAACCATTGTACAAATTGGTACGTTGAAAATTCACCTGTATGTAAAGTGCAATAACATTGTTTTATTGTGGCGTAGTCCAATACATATGTTTGTAAATTCAATTTACCGCCCGTCTTGGCAGATAGATTGCGTAATATATCACACCATTTGTAATCATTTAGGTGATTTACTGAAATACATGCATAAAGATTCAATATATTTGTTTTAAGGGAAAGGATAGAATTCGGTGAAAAAAAAATAACACGTATTCCAGGTCTTTGTTACATGCATCGAATGAATTCATGATGAACGTTTATAAATAATTGTTCAGTAATCTATTGTAGGGTTGTTACTTTCCCTGTCGCACTTTTTCTTCTTAGTGTCCTAATTTCTCCTGTTGGTAAGGATCCCTTGTAGCATAAAATTGTTCCGTCATTCGGTTTGATATTTCGAATTCAAATTTCTGAAGACTTTTAAGACTTCCTTTTAATTCAGTCCACTGCTCATGGTCTTGAAATAAAGCGGATTTAATTTAGATGGTTGGACCACGTTCATCAAATGACAAATATGGATAATGACCATATCCCTGTATACAGCACAAAATCGATAATTCAGAAAATCAGAAACCGAAGGCATACAAAATCAGGAAAAAACAGGAACCAAAGCAAACAAACAAAAACCTCCATCATATGAAAAGAAGCGAACTCCCGATATGGGAGTGAGACCAGGTACCCAGGAAGAGTAAGCATCTCCTGCTTACATGCAACACCCGTCGCTTCAATTTGGTAGAACTGTCACATCCGGTTACTTCAATTTCGGAAGACATAGAGTACAAACTTTGGTTGGATGGTTCAAATGGTCTATTACAGACTATCATCCACCATTCTGGAGAGTGAGACATCATAGTGTATGACGAGTTCCCCATATCGACCGTAGAACTTCCTCAGTGACGATGTTAGTCGGGCACAAACATATCCCTGACTGAGATGCTTATCCGAAAGACGCATAGCTCTCAGAACAAAATCCGTATATTTGGTACTCGCTCTGGCATAGCGTATCAACTGAGATATGAACACGCCATAAGCAGGCGATGAAGGGATGTTGCTACTAGAAAAGCAGAAAAGGAAAGTTCGTAATGCTGAAATTGAAGTCGTCACGTTTGTCATAGAGTGAGGTGTTCATGTGACCATCAGTGTCATAGGACAACATTATGTCCAAATAGGATGCTGGATTATTTGTCTCTGTAGTTTCTTTGACTTCAAACTCCAAAGGATAGATACTGCTGAAGAAATCCGCGAATTTTGGATTACTTATTGACAGCACATCGTCTATATATCTGTAAGTGAAGTTGAAGACAGAAGCTAAGTATCTTTTCGCTTTAGAGACCAAAGATTGAATGAATTCAGCTTCGCACGAGTAAAAGAAAATGTCGCGATAAGGAGTGGGACACAATTGGTCCCCATTGGAATTCCGACAATTTGCTGGAAGACCTTTCATCCAAAGACCACAAAAATGTTGTCGATCAGAAAGTTTAACATCTGAATAATATCTGTTTCAGTGTAATTATTTTAAGAATTGGCATTTTCTTTCACAGAGTAGGTTTTGTCATAGTTAACAACAATAAAATTGTATTTGCGATTGTCGTTCTTACTTGTAAACGCATTACTTATAATTTATGCAAGTCTTTGAGTTGAAATAAACGGCAATCCAAAATTAAGTTATCTGCAGTTGCAAACATTTGAAGCTATATTCTAATATTTTAATTCTGCTATCATTTGAAAATATTTTCATAACAGTTGTTTTCATATTTTCATAATTCATATACTAGATATATGCGAGATATCTCCATCAAGACTGCCAAAACATATATCACCCGCATGATCCAAGAAACAATGCTTTTACAAAGATTTTGAATCACAAAATTGCATACGATGCACCAAATCTTGTCCATATATACTTCAAAACGTAATGATTATCACTGAAGAATACTTTCAAAATCGAGATAACAACATTGACATATGGATTTCGTCGCACACTACATAAAGGGATTCATTAATAATCTTTATGAACCGACTTGCAATGGCATCCTGCTACATTCCATGCAGATGGTTTACTAGAATTATGTTTTTCAACACAAAATTCAACAGTTGTGTTTGATGGTCATTCTACCGTTTGTCCTCCATCAGTATTCCCAGTTCTCTTTAATGTGCCCTTGTCCCTGCCTTAATTATAAGGAAAGACGGATTGCCATACGTTGTTGCCAGAGTGCAGTAGCTTGGTTTACAAAAATACTTACGAAAACCTTTTGAGAATTTTTGTAAATTTTATCATGCAACTAAAAGCTTAAAAAATCTTTTTCACTAAGATTAGCACATATTAAATACAAATTCAGAAACAAAACATCGCAATTTTTAGTTTTAGTTTTAAGAAGTACTAGGCGATCGAATTCCTTACATTTTTCGTAGGTATTTTTTGTAAAATAGGCACCAGCCTTCTGGACAGACAGTTCTTAATGCGATGCAGCACACATGCGTTTTTCGGGTAATGAATCCTCATTGGTGGTAATTGCAGTATTTCAAGCCAGAATAATTCAAATGTTAAACGTCTTCAAACAGCATGGACCAGACATGCACGTTTCAGGCACTTAACACCTTGTAAGTGATCCTCAATCTAAACAATGTACAAGCTTAGCCTTCGAAAAAGCTTAGGGTGCGAACCCATAACAGTTGTATTCAGGCGCGTAGCCAGAGTAGAAATTATGTGTACTCAAATCAATCTAGACAGGGGGACTGAATCCGTTAAACGCCCATACATTTTTTTGAAAAGATGACTGGCGAGGCCCGAAGGTCCGAGTGGGGGAGGGTATGGGGAGATTTCCCCCTCACATTTATGGGGATTTGACATTTTCTAATGCTAATGCCTTTTCTTCCTTCAATGTCAATATAAATTCAAATTTCCCTCAGGAAAACGGGAGGAAAAGATATCCAAGGGTTCAGCCAATATTCGGGGAGATCTAGCCTATGACTTTGAAAAAACAAACTAAAATCTGGAAAATGAACAAATATCAAGGGAGGGGGTTCCTGACAAAATAGGGCATGAAAAATTCCTCGAACATCAGATCACGTGTGTCCCACTTCCTGCTTCAGCTCAAATAGAGAATGAATGTCTTTTTATTGATGTGCAATACAAAGCAAACTTTTGCATTTATCGTATATGAAAGCCCCAAATCCCACCTTAAATCCACCACTGCAAACATCATGCAATTCTTACCACAAACCATGCGCTTCAATTCATGTTATTCGTACAGCGCTAAATACGGAACAGCGCTAAATATAGAACAGGTGTGTGTAGTGTACACATGCAAAGTAGCGCCGAGGAAGTAAACACTCCGCGAACATTCTCGAGACTCATTTTACAAACATTCTTGAGACTAAGTTTTCCCAGCATGCCACGCACATGGAGTCTGCACAAGCGAATTACAGCAATTTGGACTATTCCAATATGCTCACCCCCGACGGGGTTCGCAAATAGCGAGTGGAGCTCGTATTAATGGTAACGCGTATACGCAAGCATGGGAAAATGCGAGAGCAAAAGATATATATACTTAGAGCTGAACAAGCAAAAAAAGACGAGATTCCCTTAAACGACAGAGTAGGAGAACATACCTTCACAAATTCGCAGTGGATAGAATTCTTCCATTTCATGACGTAATAAAATTAAGGGAGACACACCGAATTGTTCGTGAAAATCAGAAATCCTGCTGCAACTAATCCGCCATCTTTATCACTAATGAAGACACAACGGTACGTAACTCTGCAGTATACTTGACGTCATTATTCCTTTATATGTGACGTCATTGTAGCAATGCGCCTATTTTTACGAGCAACAATGATACATGGTTGTGGTTAGAAGGAAAAGTAACTGCCGCGATCTTCTTGCACTTTTCAGTGTATCAAACAAACAAGATAGATATAATCGAAATAATTATGTAGTACAGAAGAAATATTTGATTTTTTTAAATTGATTTCAAGGTCAGTAGAGAGGAAAGGGTAGGGATATCAGATTCCCTCTCTTATGATCTACGTCTGTTTAAAGTACACAACATGTAGATGGGCCGGATCCAGATTCTTTTTATTATTATTTGCAGTGGGAAGGGGAGGTCCAGCTCGACTGACTTGGAGGGATTCCTGAAATCCCAAGGTTATGATTTTGAAAAGTATTTGATTTTGAGTTCAAGGTCTAAGGTTTTACAAATTTTTTGGTGTCTTTTCTTCTCCACTCGCACATAGGGCTTTGCCTTGATTCATACAAAGAGTGTGAAAGTTATCATGTCCAAAATGTACTGAAACATGTAGCAGGATAGGTGGGATATGATGCTACAGGACCAACGTTTTAAAAATTTCAAGAAAGCAGCTGCATAAAGCGTTCGGTGTGGCGCCCCCATATTATCTGTGTTCCCTTTTAGCATTTGGAAACTACAAAGCGTGTGGATATCTAGATTTAAACACTGTTTAAGTGTCGCGCAGATGCCTTGATTTTCTAAGTAGCGCATAATTAGTGCTACATTGTCTGTAACCCGGAGCGTGCAATGCTGCAGAACTTCCGGGTTGTTATTTTTATGACTTATAGAGGTGATAATTCTTCTTTTAGGCATCTTATTACATTTTCTTAATTTCTTTAATGTTCGATCCATTTAACGGTGCAGAAATGTCACTGAGAAGTTTGCTTTGGTATTTTTTCTACAATGTGAAGGAATTTCCAATGAAAAAAACGTTATTAACTAACCCAATATATGTCGCCCAAAATGAAAATGTTCAAAATAGTATATTTATTTAATAGATTGAATAAGAATTGTATTTTTACAGAACAGAATGAAGAGAGAAAAAATGTAATAACAACAGATAAGAAAAGGAACAGAAGGCAACGAATTAATAATTGATGTGATCTCCAACAACACTCGGTTTCAGCACCCACAGCAAAACACAAAAACAACCCATGCAAAAACACAGAGCAGACACCCACAGAAAGAGACACAAGACGAACAAGGAACACGAAAAACAACACAGAGACTTCAAGCACAAAAGACCACACGTAAACCAATGAGATCAATTGACAACCGGTACCGACGTAGGACGGTCATCTGTATCTTAAGATTTAAAGAAGACCCTGACGATAATCTCAACAGCACTCACAATAGAGCACAAGATTGAGCATCGACAGGCCCCTAGCAAGCTAGAGGTGGGACCAGGTGTCCGGGAGGAGTAAGTATCCCCTGTTGGCTAGCTGCACCCGCCGTCGATGTTCATTCACAAAAATGAAACAATATATAACATACATGCACTATCTGAGGTTATGTCTATACAGAAAGTGTTATGGCGACAATGTCAGGGAATATATTCAAAGCACTTACTGTCAAGGTACATGTATCAGTTGTACAAATTAATATTTTATGTAATACATACGATAGTATCACGGCATATCCATACCCATACGTGTATACCATCACATAACTTCAGAGTTGGTTTTTATAATCAAAGGTCGCCATACCAACTGTCACCTGAGCCACGGAAACTACCGAGACACTACCGAAGATTACAGAGATAATTTTAGCACTGTTTCAATGGACGAGGCGTCAGCAAGACCGTCATTTGTATATTGGATACGTAAAACCGAGAAAGTGAAATGGTGGACAAGCAAGATATATTTACTCCATATTGAAAAATTCTATTTCAGAGGATAAAAGTCTATTGCTAAACATATCATACTTGTAGCATGTAACATTAAGAAAAAACGTTTCCGTATTAACGTATCCAATGTACAAATGAAGATCTCGCGGACGTCTCGTCCATTTAAACAGTGTTAAAATGATCTCGGTAATCTTCGGCAGTGTCTCGATAGTTTCCGTGGCTTGAGCGACGGTCGGTATCCGACCTTTGATGATAGAAACCATTATCTATGTTGTATTAGGTATATTTGCGTAAAAATATGCCATGATTCTAACTATATAATACACTTGATATTTATTTGTACAACGGATACCTTAAATGACAAATATGGACAAGGACCTTATCCCAATATAGAGAACAAAATTGAAAATTTGAAAACCATTAACCGAAGGGCATACCAAACCATGAAATGCAAACAAACAAAAGAATCCACCATATGAACAGAAGCGAACTCCCATTAAGGTTCAATCCGGTTACTTCCACTAAAAAAGACACAAGTACATGTATGTTCTATGGTCGGATGGTTCCAATGGTCTAAGACAGAATATCATTTACCATTCTGGACAATGGAACATCATAGTAAGACGAGTTTCCCCATATCGACCGTAGACCTTCGTCATTGGCGATGTAATTCGGTCACAAATGTATACCTAACTGAGAAGTTTATCCGAAAGACGCCTAACCAAAAATCTTTATATTGAGTATTTGCACTGGCATAACGAATAAATTGAGATATAAACATGCCATATACAGGCGATGAAGGGATATGGCTACAAAAAAGGTTTGTGATGCTAAAATTGGAGTCGTCAGCACTTGTTGATATGGCATGGCGCATATACGCAGCAGTTTGGTAACTGCAAAAAAGCGTTTCCAATACCTCGATGGATCAATAGTCGTTATCGTCATTGCACCATCACTGTTGCATATTCATATCTACGTCATCTTACCATCAAATATTATTGGCCTGACACATGTGGATAAAATAAATAAGAATTCATCATCAGCGGATGATCCTAGAGATAACAAAGATCAAAGCGTTTTCGGAATAAATGATAATAATTCAGACTTCACGCAAAACTAACACATATATGAATGTAGAAAGAAACATTTTTAATATGTGACACAAGGGGTTTATGGTCACTTCGTACCATAACCAACTCGTACCTTGGTCACTTCGTACCCAAATTTTACCAACTCGTACCATAACCATTTCGTACCATGACCATCTCGTACCAAAATAAAAAGTCAATTCGTACCCATTGCGAATCCATGGGTACAACTTGTACCCAATTTTATTCCAACTCGTACCATAACATACTCGTACCATAACCAACTCATACCCAATTTCATTTCAACTCGTACCATTACATACATGTACTAGTACCATAACCTACTCCCACCACACATAATTTCGTACCCTTGGACATTAATATAATAACCAACTCGTACCATACATAATCTTGTACCAATGGACATTGATACCATAACCAACTCGAATCATCTAGAATCTCGTACCCATTAACATTTACTCGAATCATAACGATCTTGTACCACACATAATCTGGTACCCATTGACATGAACTCTTATCATAACCAACTCTAATCACCCAGAATCTCGTACCCATTAACATTGATTTTACTCGAATCAAAGCCAACTCGATTCACCCATCGATGTAGCGTTTATATACAACTTCTTTTGAATAAACTATGAATTATTAGTTGCGCTCTTTAAAATGTATGATAAGTTTCTACTAATGCGGATAAGATATTCAAACATGCATGTATGGTGACACTTAATCAATTAGAATTATTGCAAAAAGTTGTCAAGGTCCAAAAAAAGTTATTTCAGTTACGAGTTAACACACTACAATTTACTGAGTACCATGGTACGAGTTAGTAGGGGTGGGAATTTATGCATGATACGAGTTTATGGTACGAGTATTGGTACCATGGTACGAGTTGATGTATGGTACGAGTTGATGTATGGTACGAGTTGGTAGAATTTATGGTACGAGTTGGTCATGGTACGAAATGGTTTTGGTACGAGTTGGTAGTAAGATATGGTACGAAGTGGAAGGTACGAGTTGGTTATGGTACGAATTGACCATACCCCACAAAGGGGGGATGTCTACTTTAAAACGTACTGATATCCTCTGTATAGTCTGTTGCTTCAATGTGGTAGAAATCGACAGCATTCAAATACTGGTATATAAAGCGTTGTAAGATGTCGGCTTTATTATCCCTTCGAAACATAGTTGCAGGGGGGATATAGTAACGCCGTCGTTCGCGAGTAAGTGAGTGTGTAAGTGGGTGCATATGTGCTTGTGTACGTCACACTTTTGTATATAACCTAGCCTACACAGTTTTGCTCGGATCTTGACCAAACTTCATACACTTATTTCGTATAGCAAGAGGAAGAACCCTATTGATTTTCAAGGTCATAGGTCAAAGGTCAAGGTCACAGATTGGAATGGCTTAAACCCGTGTGTACAGCCTAGAGGACAAAGTTTTGATCGGATCTTTACCAAACTTCTAAAACATATTCCTTGTGGCAAGATAAAGAATTGATTCTCAAGGTCATAGGTCAAAAGTCAAGGTCACAGATAGGTAATGGCTTAATTTCTTGTATACAATCTATAGGATGCAGCTTTGATGGGATCTTTACCAAACTGTATATACTTATTGCTCATAACAGGGAGGAGAGCCCTATTGATTTTCAAGGTCATAGGTCAAGGTCACTAATTGTAAATACATTTTAAGTTGTAAAATTCCTTGTATACAACTTAGACAAAGCAGTTTTACTGGATCTTTTCCAAAAGTTATACATTCATTACTTATGACAAGAGGAACAATCCTTTTGATTTCCACCGGCAAAGGTCGATATGAAATGGCTGAAATACGTGTATAAAGCCTAGAGGGCACAGTTTTGATCGGATCTTGATGAAACTTCATACATGTTTTAATGGCATAGATCAGATGGCAATGTTATAGATTAAAGATATTTAAAATCCTTGTGGAAATAGTTGAGATACTTTTATACAAGCTAGAGGGTGCAGTTTTGATGGAATCTTTACCAAACTCTATACACTGATTGCTCATGACAGGGAGGAGAGCCCCATTGATTTTTTAAAATCATAGGTCAAGGTCACAAATTGAAAATACATTGTTGTGTCCACCCTAGAGAAAGTAGTTTTATTTGATCTTTACCAAAAGTCGCTCATTCATTGCTATGACAAGAGGAAGAACCCTTTTGATTTCAAGGTCAAAGGTCAAATATCAAGGTCACAGATTGGAAATAGTTAAAATAATTGTATACAGCCTGAGTGAGTATATTAATTTACATGTCGTGCGAGGGGATGCTACGCTTTGCGTTGCCTGGGTTTTATTTGAAAATTTCTGTGTTCATGATTGAAGGACATCCCGTTGCAATTACTAAGAAACGACAATTATCTTTTATATAAACAGCGACTATCCTTAATTTATCTTTACCAACTGCACTATTCTGTGCAATGATAACGGTCATCAAAAGCTATTATATCTGTCATAAGTATATGTATGGATAAGTCGTTCACTCTCATTTTTATATCATTAATCATTATTGACAATATTTGCGGGAAAGAAAATTATGATACGGAGCTCTGTCTGTCAACTTGTCGTCCGTGTATTATTTGAACTCTTTATATCAATCACAATAAATTGTTTTATACCTTGAACTACAGTATATTCAGAATCTAAACTGGCAATCAATTCACCATTTTCAAGATTAAACCTCAGCATTCCAGACCTTCGTAAAACTTCTGTTTTCTGTTGAAATATCGTGTGATTCATTATTTGAAAAGAAACAACGGACGTTTTGTAGTACATGACCTTCTAATTCCTTTCATTGCTTCTGATATCTAAAAAGTAACGATACTTTACTTTAATAATATCGATACCAGTTTAAACCGGAAACAGAAGGTAACCATCGAGAGAACGTGACACTCAGGATAGAAGAAAAGGGGATGATACATGCAGGCGGGAGAAACTGGCTCTCCCCATTCATCTGATCTCACTTCGAATTATTGTTTATTTCGGGTTCGAGGCTGTTTCAATAGAAATTCTTATGATTTTTGCCTTGCTTTATCGACTTTGAGACTGAATAAGTGATGGATACTTCTTCGATGTTTATTTCATTCAGTTATAAAGGTATACCTGTGGGTCAAATTAAACATATTCAGACAAATCTGGCCAGTCCAAGCAGAATTATTCATCTAAATGAAATTCGTTTTTATACTGAAACTTTTCGGGGATTAAGAATTACATGTAGTTAACACGATAATTTCTCGATTATAAATGAAGTTTCAATTTAATAACCTATCTAAACAATGCCCTGGAAGAATACTGTAAACCGTCTTTTATTCGCAGAGTCTTAAGGTTAGGGTTGCGACTACAGGGAGATAACTCTATTTTCATATCACGTAATATTTGAAACTGACATAGACGATAAATGGTCTAAGCACAGTTCGTTACATTATTTAAGAAAAAAATAATACTCCTTAAAATGTTCATTGCTGAATGGGTATTTTTGGGGAAAATGCATATTTTTCAATGAAAAACAACCGAAAATGGGGAAAAAATTGTTATTTTGGCACGATTTCTGCTTCTAAAGATCAAACATCAGAATATATACTATTCATTTTACTCTTTAAAGGTGAGATAATTCAAAATTCGAACTTCGAGTTAAACTTTATGTTTTGGGGTCAAAATGTAGACTTTTTGCATATATTATTGTGCTATTTATAGAAACTCAATAACTGATTCAGGTGCATATTGATTTCACTGCCTTAGGATAAAGCAATACCATAGCTCCAATCGTAGAAAAAAATTAAACAACTGCCGAACTTCTAGCTATTCATAAAAATTACGAGTTGTTGCCATGGCAACAGGCAAAATCGTATTTCTAAGAAATAATATCCTTAAATCTGTTTATTTTATCAGAAATTCTTTAATGATAGGATATTATATTCATACACTGGCTATAAGAGTCCAGAAAAATAAGTGTATGCATGAATTTTGAAGTTTCATGCATTACAGAGGAATGTAAAGTATATGATGTGGTGTTCTCTAAAAAGACAAAAATGTTAAAATAGGTTTAAAATGTACGTTTATAGCCAAAAACGAGACGGGAGAATTTTGATTTTTTGGTCTGATTAGTACTAGTTCGAGGAGATGTTCCTCTACATGTGAACATAACCATCTTTCTTCAACCTCCTTTCTATTAAAAGTTGCCACCCCGACCTTAAGTTCCTGAACACGAGTGAGGTGACTGGTTCGCGGCTTTTTATTTTCGCGAATCGGAAGGCCTCACGAATATCGCAAAAATAAAACGCTCGCGAATGAAAGACGGTTTTTACAGTGTGTTGCTTTTAATTCGTGAGGTTGATAATTTAACATGATTTTATGATCCAAGAAAATACATAACATTGTCCGGAACATAGAAGAAAGAGGAATGTCCGATATAATTCAACTGCAGCACGAACAGCAAAACATCCAATGCGAAAGGAAAGAGTAGACAAACATAATAATACACACGACAGGGAGCAGTAAGTCCAGTCAGCAAAGACGTCAAAATACTAAACACAATAGACTACACATAAAACAATCAGATCACTGGGAAATCGGTGCCAATTAGATTTTTTTCACCTTGACGGACTTCACATTTCCAACTTCGTACTTTGCACTTCGAACACTGAAGAATCAGTGGCGTAGCTGCCGTACACATATAAACTCATAAGCGGAGTCATCTACATGTACATTTTGATTAGTATACTCAATGGAATTGGTATATCGGACTTCCCGTACTACTGACAACCCACTTATAAATATTTCTATCATATTTAAAGTGCAAAGTACGCAGTGCGAAGTTCGTCACGGATATGAAAAAAAAAATTATGACCAAAAAAGGAGATTATCTCCAACAACACTCGGTTGCAGCACCAACAGCATAACCCAAAATCACGAACTGCAAAAACACAAAATAGAAACGGACAGAATGAGATGGAAATGGTACAATGAACGCCAAATCACATAGTAACATCAAACATAAATGACTACACATAAACAAACGAAACCAATGGGCAATCGGTGCCGACTTAGGACGGTCATCTGTCACCTTAGTAGCATACGGTGTGGTTATCCTAGATTACGTGCGCCTACTGTTCCCGATTACCTAGAGGTCTCGAATAATGTACACTTTTTGTCAAATGCCGTGAGGTGCTTACGGAAGCCTTATATAATTATACGAAAAGATGGTGTAAATCAGAAGGTGTCGCACCGCATGCTCTGAATGACTGGAAAAACCTCATTTTAGATCTAACGGATATTCGAATAGATAACTTCCATAAAAACCCTAATCTGTTTCAAAATCCACGTTTCAAATCAGAAAGATATTTCCAATCCAAACTAAGTATCTTGCATGCAAAATATGTCTTTGCATCGGCTGATAAAGCAGCCAACAACACCATTATTATTTGAAAACGTTACTACATATCAACTTTGTTTCAGAACTTTCGTCTACTAATACATATATCAAAAGCAATGAAAGTGCATCTAGCATTTTAAGCAAGCATAACAGTGAACTGTCTTCATTCAATATCGCTATTTCTAAATTGGATTTCCCCCACTATATTGCATACCGAACTGCACAAGTCTCCTCACAAATTTCGATTTCTTGCCAACTCCGGTAACTGCTCCACTACACTTTGTATAGAAATCTGACGTCAGCACTTACTGCTATAAAAGAACACGTAAATAGATATTGTGAAACGGTTCTAAACAGGAGCAATGTAAATTTATTTTGGTATATTAAGAATTCAGGGGATGTGATAGACATAATGAAATCTGGAAATTTCCAAGCCAATATGATTTCTTCATACGACTTATCTAATATGTACACCACACTTCCTCATGACAAAATTAATGATCGATTATCTAATCTCATTAAATGGTGTTTTGATCATGAGCGGAAAACTTACATTTGTACATCTGAATCGAAAGGTTTCTTTTCTCCGACAGACTACAAATCATACAAATCATGGACATGTAGTGACCTGTGTAATGCCTTGTCCTTCCTCTATGACAATATTTATATTAGATTTAGTGAGGATCTATACAAGCAGGTTGTAGGAATTCCTATGGGTACTAACTGTGTGCCTCTTGTTGCAGATTTATTTTTATACACTTATGAAAAAGAATGTATCCAAAATCTTCGAAAGCAAAGAAAATTTGATGATCTGAAATGTTTTAATAATACTTCTAGGTATCTGATATTCTTGCTATTGACAATCCTGTTTTTGAATTATATAAGAATGAAATTTATCCACAAGAATTAACACTTAACAAGGCAAACGTTACAAATACAGAAACATCACTTTTGGACCTAAATATCAAAACTGTAAACGGAAAGATTCATACAAGTGTATATGACAAAAGAGATGATTTTGGATTCAACATAGTAAATTTCCCTGGATTGACGGTGATATTCCAAGATTACCGTCATACGGCATTTACATATCACAGCTCATCCGGTACGCTAGAGCATGTACTGATATTTTGGATTTTCACATAAGAAATTTACAAATTACCAAAAAACTTTAAGGTCAAGGTTTCCGCTTTCACAAAATAGTTAAGACTTTCTGGAAATTTTACAAATATTACTGTCAACTTCTTTTAAAATTCGGATCTATACATGCAACAGAGTACACTACTTTGGGTATTACACAACCTGTCTTTTATGGTGATATGATAAACAAAATTAGAAGGATCAAAGTTAGGCAGCATAACCATCAAAAATGCTTCAGAATCATCAAACACCTTTTATACCGTGGATATGATCCTAATGTCACCAGACGGACACTAGGCTTGGTAGTTGACCAATCTACAGTCTTGTACCAGCGCATCCTTGCGATTTGCACTCTGCCTGACTGTGACGACGGGATTCCATGACGGGCCCTGTCTAAACCTCTTTAGAGAAGACAGGGTCCCGACCACCTGTCCTCTCTGAATGTCAGTCGGACTCCTCGGGTGATTACATACATGAACTCGCTACAGCCGGCAGAGCACGGACTGTATTACGCACGCCCTCTTTTTATATCTATTTACATATTCATCTGTGTTGATGGTGCCTCTACGTTTTGCGGTCTTGTTTGTGTGAGGATATCTTACAGTGAGGAGGTTGTTTTACACCACGATTGTACGTTATTCGAGACCTCTGGGTAATTGGAGAAATGAGAGGGTTGTGCGCATGTAATCCAGGATAACCACACCATTTGCTACTTGCGTGGCAAATGGCCGTCCAAAGTCGGCACCGGTTGCCCATTGGTCTCGTCGGTGTATGTGTAGTCTTTTGTGTTTGTTGTTTTCATGTCCATTGTCTCTTTTCCGTGTCATATTATGCTCATCTTTTGTGTTTTTGCATCGGGTGTTTTGGTGTTTTGCTGTTGGTGCTGCAACAGGGTCTTGTTGGAGATCCCCTCCCTTGTTTGGTGTAAAACAACCTCCTCATTGTTAGATAACCACACAAAAACAAGACCGCAAAATGCAGTGCCAAAAGCAACACAGATTTAAATGGATATAATAAGAGGGCGTACGTAATACAGTCCGTGCTCTGCCGGCTGTAAAAAGCTCATGCATGTTATCACCCGAGGAGTCCGACTGACATTCAGAACGGACAAGTGGTCGGGGCCCCGTCTTCTCTAAAGAGGTTTGGACAGGGCCCGTCATGGAGTCCCGTCTTCAAAAGATGATAGAGGAGCCACATCCTTTTCTAAACCTATCATAATCAGAATACTGATGATATTAATTTCAATTACAAGACCTAAATTTCCTTAAAATTGTAAATAATGAATACTATTTATCGCTTAGTTCCTCAATTTACCTTGGTAATTGTGATCATGATGAATGAAATGATACGTAGTTGTTTGTCAATCAATTCTTTGTTCTAGAAACTTTACTGTATCAATTTCAAAAGAACAATATGGCTTCACTAGATCAATTGTTCTTTTGATTAAATTAGTAAAAGCTTTGCAGATAATATGCAATTGCATGCCTTTTAAATTGAAATTACTTGTTCGCCTCCTTGTCTAAGTCTAAGCTTTCTTTCGGGGAGTTGTTCATTAGTAATGAGATTTCTGATAAAACTATGTTTGCTTGAGTTCGTATTCCTGCGTATAAATGATTTGAGATTTGGCGTTCAGATTAAACATATAGATGATTTCGCTCAAAATTTCTATTGCGTGAGTGAACAAAAGACAAACTCCAAATAAGAATTCAATACACAGAATCAGTGTGCACAAAAAGCAGGGAAAATCCATGAGAAACCCAACTTAAATACCAAAACATTCAGCGGAAAAATAATCATGAATCTCTAATGGAAGCATACCAGAGAAGAAGTACCGATTCTATTTCAGGAGTCAAATATCCGGGGGAAATGGTATAATTGTTATTATAATTGTAAAAGTCTGAATTAATAAGGCATTTGCGAACCCCCGAATGGAGGCAGGATCATGTGCCCGGGACGCTTGAGCGTCTTCTGACTGCATGCAACACCCGCAGCGAATACCAAATAGAACAGTGTCAAATCCGGTAATGTCCAAATGGGTAGAAGACGGTCAATTGAGAAAGTCCTATTTCAAAGAATACAAAGGAACTTTTAGAACATCTGAAATTCACTCATTTCAATAGAGTCCATTCGATCAAAGCCTTTGATTTTCGACACTTTACACAATAATCCCACATTCTAAATTGAAAGAAAGACTCGCAAAAATTGAAAGTAATGCGTTTACAAACAAGAACGGCAATCGAAAATATAAATTCATTGTTGTTAATTATGATAAAACCTACTTTGTTAAAGAAAAGTCCAATTCTAAAAATAAGTACACTGAAGCAGATATTATTCAGATGATAAACTTCTCCTGATCGACAACATTTTTGTGGTGTTTGGAGGAAAGTTCTTCCAGCAAACTGTCGGAATTCCAATGGGAACCATTTGTGCCCCACTCCTTGCCGACTTTTTTCTTTCCTCGTACGAAGCTGTATTCATTCAATCTTTGGTCTCTAAAGGGAACAGATACGTAGCTTATAGCTAATTTCACTTACATATATATAGACGATGTGCTGTCTATCAATGATTCATAACTCGCGGATTACCTCAGCAGAATCTATCCTTCAGAGCTTGAAGCCAAAGAAACTACAGAGACAAATAATTCAGCATCCTGGACATAATGTTGTCCTACGACACTGATGGTCACATGAACACCTCACTCTTTGACAAACGTGATGACTTCAACTTCAATATCACAAACTTTCCTTTCTGAGTAGCAACATCCCTTCATCGCCTGCTTATGGCGTGTTCATATCTCAGTTGATACGATATACCAGAGCAAGTACCAAATATACGTATTTTGTTCTGAGAGCAAGGCGTCTTTCAGATAAGCTTCTCAGTCAGGGATTTGTTTGTGACCGACTAACATCGTCACTGAGGAAGTTCTACGGTCGATATGGGGAACTCGTCATGCACTATGATGTCCCACTCTCCAGAATGGTGGATGATAGTCAGTCTTCGACCATTTGAACCGTCCAACCACCGAATATACTTGTATCTTCCGAAATGGAAGTAACCGGACGTTACAATTCTACCGAATTGAATTTACGAGTGTTGCATGCAAACAGGAGATGCTGACTCTTCCCGGGCACCTTGTCTCACTCACATATTGGGAGTTCGTTTCTTTTCATATGGTGGAGGTTTTTCTTTGTTTGCTTTGGTTCTTGTTTTATCCTGATTTTATATGCCTTCGGTTACGATTTTCTGAATTTTCGATTTCGTACTATGTATTGGGATATGGTCATTATCCATATTTGTCATTCAAAAGTGGCCTTAATTATCCTTGAAAGACAAATGTCGAAACGTGCAGTAAATTCTTTGTGGCGACCATAGAACTTTCTTAGTGATATCTTAAGCCGTTTCCCTAAATAACATTGAGCAAGCAGCTTACTGGATATCATCTTTGCCCTTAACATGAAGTTCACGTACATAGAACATGTTCTTCCATAGCGTAGCAGTTGTGAAATGTATAGGCAGAAGAGGGAATGTTGCTACACATAAAGGGGAAGTGTGTGATGGTGAAATTAAAATCCCACCTCTAGCTTTTTAGGGGTCCGTTGATGCTGAATTTTGTGCTCTATTGTGAGTGCTGTTGAGATTATCGCCAGGATCTTCTTTAACTCATTTGTGTAACACTTATGCCCTTTGCCGTGTGGAGCTCGTAAAAAAGATCCCCGCGAGGGGTTTGACAGTAAGTGTTTTGAATATTTTCCCTAACATGGTCTCCATAGCACTTTCTATATAGACATGACCTTAGACAATGCATGCATTTTAGATATTGCTTTCATTTTTTCTGCATGAACATCGACGGCGGGTGCGGCTAGCCAACAGGGGATGCTTACTCCTCCCGGGCACCTGTTTCCATCTCTAGCTTGTTAGGGGTCCGTTGATGCTCAATTTTGTGCTCTATTGTGAGTGCTGTTGAGATTATCGTCATGATCTTTCTTTAACTCAGTTGAATCGTTAAAAAATTGTCATAAAGAGAGGTCTTCAATTAACCGTTGTCACTGGTCGATAGTAGTATCTCTAGGTAGGAGACTGAAGTTTAAGATAGATTGTACCTCTGGTTGAAATGTTTCTACTGTGTAAAAGAATGAGATTTTTTTTATTTTGCCCTAAGGTGTTATGTTTAAGTTGAGGTTATTCGAATTTATAGAGACAATAAAGATATCCCTACGATGACAAATATGGAAAAAACATATCCCTATTAAGAAATACAACGTCGTTAATCAAAAAATCGTCTAACCAAGGTCATACAAAACCAGGATAAAACCAGAACTAAGGCAAAGGAACAGAAATTTTAAAAAAAATCTACCATATGAAGAGAAGTGAACTCCCTGCGAAGGAGTGAGACCAGGTGCCCAAGAAGAGTGAGCATCTCAAGTTTGCACGCAACACCCGCCTCTTCAATCAATCTAGGGTTTATTTGAAAAAAAAACCTTTTTTTATAAAAGGTTAAAAGGTGAATTCAAAAAAAATATATCATATGCAGAATGTAAGCACTCACGACCAAAGACACGAGCTACCTTTATTAAGAGTAAGTCATCAGTGTATCTGAAAATGAAATGGAAATGACATAAAACAAAAATTGCACTATGTAAGTTCGTTCACATTATTGAAACGAAAGCATAATATAATTTGCATCATCATGGGGAATCTAAAAACTTTTGGTATCTGTAGATCAAACCGAGATACATGTACTATGTCGATTGGCATTTCAATTGATATTTGATAAGAGTTGTAAGATATCTGAATATGATATCTAATGTTGTTGCAATTACGGAAATGAACAGTTTGATATTTGTCAGGGTGATAGCTACATTTTTGTAAGCCGAGGGCACGTCCATTTCTGACAGGGATCAAACACCATTCAAATTATCGGAAAATCACGATGTTTTATGGTACATTGTAGCACGATATTTATGACATTGATTACGAAATGAAATTATACATTCAAAAGCAAGTCAATGTCCGTAAATGTATCGATTGAACCGAAATTTCTGGCAACTTTCCTATGTGTATGGTTAGTCTGGTAGTTTTTGGTTCGTTTGGTTTTTATATATATTCTTTTGATGTGCATATAGTGATAAATGTAAGACAGAGTCTTCTCTCACCCCGGACAGAGATATATACAGTTTTACCCGTTCTTAGACAACTCTGTCTCGCACCCCCGGATGTTTGTCTCGAGCCCCCTATTGTGACGTCATAGACGTTAACGCAGGTTTAGCAGTGTTTGACGTCACATGGAGCAACATTTAACGCAAAACAAGCAATTTTTATTCATGAATTATGTGAAAAAATATGGGTGAGAGAAAAATAATCAATCACACCTTTTTACAAGGACAGGGAATTCCAACCCTCGTATCAAAGATTTGCAACGTCAACGACTCGGCAAGCCTCGTCGTGGACTGCAAATCTTCGATACTCGGGTGGGATTTTCCTGTCCCTGTACAAAGGGGTGATTGATTCATTTTTCTCTTTCAGACTAGATGCATGGAATTCTATATACTTTCTACTAGATTTTTTTTGTGATTCTGACTGGCTTGGTTTTTATTCGGTAGGGAGTGGGTGTTCTATTTTTTCGGGGGGGAGGTATTACTAAGTATTTTTATTTGATTGTTGGCTTTGTATCCTATGATAATTGCGGGTTTTTTTTTCTTTTCAGCCCTAAATAGATTCAAGTTTTATTCCTCATATACGGCTTCTTCTAGGGTTAATACCAATACTTTTATCAATGAATTCAATATGTGCAGAAGAAACTATCTTGTTAACGAGATCAACCGAGTTTGTCTCAATTTCTTTCATTAAATCCTTCAATTCGTTCTTACAGGTTCAATTAATCTTGCAACGAATACAGAGAAGTAATTTCGGAAGCAATTTATTTGATCTCTAGAAAAGTAATTTAGAAGTCTTTTTGACCGTCTTGAGAGTACTATCTTTCTAAGAAATTACAAAACTGCATATGAATCAATGACACGAGTGAATAAGTGCTTTCTATTTCCATTTTTTATGAAAGTGAGAACATTCCTTTTATTATAACTTTGTTATCTGTCTTTTTTATTACTTTATCGATGTGAAATTGCATGCATTGATCTACATCCAGATTTTGCATATATACGTAAACAATTAGAAAATTTTGATTTCAGAATGAATTTGTTAATTCAACTCATGATATTCCGAGTCTTGATCTGTGATTTTTGTTTAGATAAGTATCATAAGAAATAAGGAATATAAGCAAACTCATTTAAAACATCTGAACAAATTAATTTTGACAGAGCAATTTACTTTCTTGATAAAGAAACCAATTATTATACGATACACGGTGGGTAATCGCGCAACGCAGAATATTCGGTTTGTCTAAAATTCCGTGTTATACAGATTATTTATCACAAAAAGGAGAATGTAATGCAGTGTAAGGGTGCCTTAGCTATGAGGCTAACTATGAGTTTTATCCAAAAAGTGATAGTAGAACGCCGATCGTGTTTGTACGTTCTAAAATGCTAATATTTTCCTTATTTCGGATGCAACTCATAGGGAAGACATTCTTACACTGCATCACATCCCCTTTTTTGCAATAGATTATATATTTAGCACAAAAATATCGAAAAACCCATTGTTCTGCGTTGCCAGATTACCAACCGTGTGATAGTTTGCTGCAGATATCACTTCACGTTATAATGTACGAGGTCTACGTACTAATAAACGGGTTCCTTCTCACTCAGAGCGACAATTCCGAATGAACCAGGCTAAAATGATGATGCTATCTTCAAAATGTGTCTATTACATGTCGGAGCTAGTATACATCCAATTTTCAGGGGAAAGATACTCGTTCCTATCATTGGATATTGAATGATTATATCAGCCTAATGTGAAATGATAAGGTGGCATTGATACATGTATTCTTGTACCATTGCACTTATGCCCTTTGCCGTGTGGAGCTCGTAAAAAAGTTTCCCTCGAGTGGTTAGACAGAAAGTGTCTTAAATGTTTTATCCTGACATGGTCACCATAACTTTTTCATTAAAGACATAACTTCAGATAGTGCATGTTATGTAGATAATGTCGGTGGCTGTGACTAGCCAGCAGGGGATGCTTACTCCTCTCGGGCACCTGGTCCCACCTCTAGCTTGCTAGGGGTCCGTCGATGCTCAATTTTGTGCTCTATTGTAAGTACTGTTGAGATTATCGTCAGGATCTTCTTTAACTCATAAGATTGATCCTTCAATTCATATGAGTTGAAGTAGAAAGCAAATTCAAATTAGTGCTTAAAAGTTAAACCCAAAATCGGTATCAAAAGGAAGGAGGGGATCTCCAACAACACTCAGTTGCAGTGCCCACAGCAGAACTCTAAAACACCCGATGTAAAAACATAGAGCACATACCCACAGAAACATCTTGGTGCACCAAGGGTTTCATCACATTCCGCCAGAAAGAGACGCAAAAGGGACAAAAAAAACACCAACTCACACCATAGAAACATGAGGCACAAAAGACAACACATAAACCAACGGGACCAATGGGCAATCGGTGCTGACTTTGGACGGCCATCTGCCACACAAGTAGCAGAAGGTGTCCATAGGCAGTAAATATAAAACAAAAACAGAAGATAGGGAGAGGCGATTCTCAACAGTAAAAATAACTGCGGAACGTATTATCATCAGAAAAGAAAGTCGGACAGCATACGGGAAAATAAATTATCATCATAGAATCATAAAGCTTAACACTTTCTAAAATGTTGGTTTATGTGTGGTGATTTGTGTTTGATGTTTCTGTGTGATATGGTGCTCCTTCTACCCTTTGCGTCTCTTTCTCTGCGTGTCTGCTCTGTGTTTTGCATTGGGTGTTTTGGGGCTTTGCTGTAAATGTTGCAACCGGGTGTTGTTGGAGATCCTCTCCTTTCCCTATGTCAGAATTGTAAGCAGTGTTCAACATGCAGCAGATTAACCCTAAAATATCAAAGGGAAACTAATATCCATAGGGTCCAGCGCAAGAACGGAATTAATTGTAATAATACATTAGTGTTCCAACTCTTAACTTTCTTGATGAAATTTAAAACCAAAATGCACAAGACACGTGTCTGAAACAGCCAAATGTATTTCAGTAGCTCCCTATGGTTTTACGTAGCGCTGTTGATTACAAGCGCTTTATAAAGTAAAAAAAGAATGCGTCATAATATGTCTTTGGATCAGAATTTAGAATTTGGAAATACCAAAATATATTCTGACTGTAGGGAATTAATCCATAGGATGTATACCTTACCTATTATAACAGTGTCAAAGTCAGGTGCTCAAAAATACAGTTAACAATGACGATAACCATCCATACAAACAATCAGACACATAGGAAATATTGCCAAATTAACTAATTCTTCTGCGAAGAAGCCAATGTGAATATCGAAAGGATAAGGGGAGAGTAAGCATATCACGTTTGCTAGCCTCAGTCGTCTCTTTCGAAAGACGGACAGGGAAAGTCTAATCCGATGAATATGTCAAATTGGATGTTTTGGATGGTTAAAATATATTAAAACATTTTTTTCCAAAATTTGCAAGTTTTTTTTCAATTTGGTGTCGGCTTCTTGTTTGACTTTCATTTACAGATTCCAACATGACGGACACCGATGTGCTGAAATATGGGAAAGATCCTCTGTAAGATGACGTTGACGTGATCATAGCGGAACAATCACGCATGAGACGAGAAAAGCGGACAGCGTGTCAAACTTCCCCGTCAACAAAGAGAGGGAAGCAACGAGGACAATCACTTTAAAACGACCAACACACAAAGTAAAACAACAATGATCGATTAAGGACAACACATGCATGAAAATTGAGGAGATCAAATACAGCATTGTACGGGAACGTATTGTAGATAGCGCCTCAAAACATGAAACCATGCAACCAAATAAATGCTTAGATAAGCAGTCAAAGAAGATCCTGACGATAATCTCAACAGCACTCAGCATCGATGGACCCCTAGCAAGGTAGAGGTGGGACCAGGTGCCCGGGAGGAGTAAGCATTCCATGTTGGCTAGCCGAACCCGCCGTCGATATTCATGCACAAAAATGGAAATATATAAAATGCATGCACTGTCTGAGGTTATGTCTATATAGAAAGTGTTGTAACGACCATATCAGGGAAAAATATTCAAAACACTTACTGTCAAACAAAGCAGATAACAACCAATTACCCACCTTAAACAACCAACAAAACGTAAAAACGGCATTACAATTTCTAACAGACGTCTTATTCCTTATTCGTTTTCAACTCCGTGGAAACAGAGAAAATCATTGACGGATCGATAATTCTTTTTTTTTTCAAAAGAATGTTCCAGTTTGCGATTTTGAAAAGAATAATACGTAGTAAAGATGAAAGAAGGATTTTTGGCAAATTTCTTTGCGTCCTTATCCCCAACCCCACCTTTTAGATCCGCACTATGGAGAAATCTATTCATTTCCTACATGACAATCCCTATCAATAACTTTTCCTTCACGATTTTGTTTTCGATCTTTCCCCATGATTTTTGTTCAGAAACGGTTGATTTATCTTAGATAGCTTTATCAGTAGGAAACTGAAATATGATCTTACAAACAACGTTACGTTACAGTACGTTACGTTACTTTAAAGTACAGTATGAAAATTCGAGGGATTTTTTATCGAAATAAAAGTCGTGTAATTTCTATCAACATAACTTTGATACTTCGTTTTGCAAGGACGAGACGAGAACTCGTTTGTCCGACTATCTGTTTGCAACCCAATGAACTTAACACATCAATCAAGTCTTCTTCCTCGGAACTCATTGATTGAAAAATGTTTAATACAAGTTGGTCCATTCCCATATATATGTTTCATACTCCATCAATCTGACAACAGTATTTGATGTATCCTCTTATCAGATTATTGAAAAAAATTAAGTGCAGTTGTAAACAGAAAATATTGGGACTGGAAAGAGATTTATTGAAACGAATCTCTGCTATCCACAGAGACAAAATTGATATGTGTGTCTAACTGTAGAATTTGGTTTGAGTAAACATTCTTTTCCGTGTACTTTTTTATTCAGAAGACATTTGTCAAACGAAGACTTTGAGATAATATCCCTTACTTGTCAATGGACACAGTAGCTCTATGTCGGATTATAACATTCACATTGCATTGATAAAACCGATCATCTAATAAAATAAATCTAGGTATCACCAAAAGTCATAAACCGGACAGCATCCAATATCACGCCTCAGGCAAAATTGTCGCAATCTTATTGGACAAATCGTTGTCACGTGACGCCGTGCAAAAAAAACGTATTAGGCGTCCGATTTCCGTGGACGAGCAATGCATGCAGTGATGGGTCTGAGGCGTGATAAATTCGTTACATAGTAAGTTAGTGACCTGATACGGAAAAATACATGGTGTGAAAAGAAAACTCGTATCGGGCGAGGTGAAGTCGAGTCCGATACTGGTTTTCTTTTCACACCATGTATTTTTCCTTATTTTTCACGGCGTCATGTATTTTTCCGTATCAGGTCACTTACTTACTATGTAACTAATTATACCATTAACCAAGCAAACCGAAACAATATACCGTGTTAGCATAAATGGACTCCCTGGTGAAATCAGGTATCCGGTAAGAGTAATCATCTCCTGCGATTCTGATCAATGATACGATAGGTGGAATTGGAAACACCGCTTACATAAGCTAAATTAGAGACTTATTGGGAGACAGTTTTAACAAATGCTGATATCCTTTTTCGTAATTGATTGAGAAAGTGAAAACTTAGAATTAAGATTACTCGATAATTCGAACGTGGAATTCTCACAAAACATCCACCGTTATTTACTGTACAATTGGAATTTCTCATCAGTATTCATCGAGCCTTTTGTTTTAAGGGAGGTGATATTTTCCCTGATGTGTGCTTTAGTGGACGAATTTGAGGGAGAAAAAGGACCCTTCATCCTTCCGTTGGTTGAATATATAAAGAAATTCACAGCCAATTGTGCCTCAAATGAAATTCATTTGAAATTTACATGAACTTTACATGAAAGTTCACATGAAATTTATGTGAAACGAGCATGAACATGAAATTTACGTGAAATTTTTCACATGAAATTCATGTAAAGATTTTTACATGGATCTCATGTGAATTCAATTTCCTGTGAAGGTCACTTAGAAAAATTCATGTAAAATGAATTTGAAGGAAATTTATGTGAAATTCATGTGAAATATTTTTCACATAAATTTTATTTGAAATTTATATGACTTTTACACGAACTCTCATGTGAAATTTACATGATGCTCATTTCATATGAATTTCTCGTGAGGCACAATTGGCTGTGTAAGAAATACAAAATGTATTTTTTCAAAGAAAGTGGCATTCTCGGCACAATTTGCAAAATACAGTAAATCTGACATACATGTACATTTCTCCGAGAAGCGAACGAAATTCTCATTCGTCTTTAGAATTATGTAGATAATATGTTCGATGTTTTAAGCAATCTCCTTTGTTTTAAAGCGTTTATCCATTATGTACATACAGAGCCATTAGACATTATGTATTCGATATTTGATAGCAAAATGAAGCCATTGTAGCATTTATTGAATAAAACCTTAGGTAATATGCATTGAAAAAAGCCTTAAGTGCAGTTCTGCAAGACATCAAGTTTTTGATATTTGCCCGTTTATGCTCAAATTACTTATTAACATTGCATTAAGTGCATAATTTGTAAATAGATTTTACATTTTGATCATTCAATATCTAGTCAGATTACATGCTTGTTTTACCAAATAGAGTGCAATTACACGGTGGGTAATCTCGCAACGCAGAACAATCGGGTTTTCTATAATTTCGTGTGATATGAATTGTTCATCTCAAAAAGGGGAATGTGATGCGGTGTAACGATGCCATAGCTATGAGTTTTATCCAAAATTTTGTAAGAGAATAATTTCTTTTTATAAAGCTTAAAAAACAATGGGCGTGATTCATGAAAATGAAAGTGAAAGTAGAACGCCGATCGTTTTTATGCGTTATAAAAAGGTAATAGTCACCTTATTTTGGATATATCTCATAGCTTAGGCATTCTTATATTGCATCACATTCCCCTTTTTTTTATAAATGAATTATTTTGCACAAACATATAGAAAAACCTATTGTTCTGCGTTGCGAGATTACCCACCGTGAATTAACCATGCATTGGGATTTTTTTATTTGGCTTTGTCCAAAGCATATTTTGTACCACTAAATCAAACTAATGATGTGTATTATCCTTTATCTCTTAAGTGACGGCCCACGTAAGAATCTGGCCGGGGTGATACATCGAAATTATTTTGCAAAACTTCGTATTTCTATTTTTAGACATATATTTAGTACAAATCAACGCATGAAATTAATTTCTTAAAGCAATATTCTTGCAAAAAGTCTCTTAATACCTTCTAATTGTTATCAAAAAATGTAACACAAGTCATCCGAGGTAAAATAAACATGTTACATAAAGAAACTCAGAATGAAAACATACGTCTACAGAGCTGTCTGCACTACGACGCCTGTTTAAATATACTTCGGCAACTAATGTTAAACGTCTTTATATTCAATAGCATCATATAAAACCTGATACATTTACAGCATGGACTAGACATGCACGTTTCGGGTACTAAACCCTCGTCAGTGATCCTCAGTCTAAACAATGAAATATGGCCAAAAATTATGAAAATTATGATGTCCAAAAATGTACCAAAACATGTAGCAGAATGGGTGGGATATGAAGCTACAGGACCCACGATTTAGAAATTTCAAGAAATTTTGTAACATAAAATTTCAAATGCGTTGGAGAGACAGACGATCAACCAAAATTGATCGAACTTGGCTACATGTGCCCTCGGGGACTCTTGGTCCACCAGCAGTGACACTCACCAAGTAGTTCAAATGTTAAACGTCTTTATATTCAATAGCATCATTTAAAACCTGATAAATTTACAGCATGGACCAGACATGCACGTTTCGGGTACTAAACCCTCGTCAGTGATCCTCAGTCTAAACAATGTAATATGGCCAAAAAGTATGAAAATTATGATGTCCAAAAATGTACCAAAACGCGTAGCAGAATGGGTGGGATATGATGCTACAGGACCCACGTTTTAGAAATTTCAAGAAATTTTGTAACAGAAAATTTCAAATGCGTTTAGCTCATAAATCATCTTCAGAGAGAATGCAGTTAGCTTTGGAGTCAAAATTATGTGTCTTAATATTATATCGCTCCTACATGAGTTGTTAATCAATGTGAATATATGATGAGAGGATCATAACAAAGCATTTCTATTGAACTAATTGCGAAAAAAAGTTATCTCAGTCAGTAAAGTTTCCTGTAGTGATGACAGGTCTTTTATTTCATTTTGTTTCCTGTTTCTATGGTGTAAGTTAGTGTTCCTTGTCCCTTTTGCGTCTCTTTCTGTGAGTGTCTGCTCTGTGTATTGCATTTGGAGTTTTATGGTTATGCTGTGGGTGCTGCAACCGAGTGTTTTTGTAGATCCCCTCCCTTTTATATCATTAGTTTCATGCGATATAAGTCCTATTTCTTTAAAACAAAGGAGGGGATCTCCAGCAAGACTCTGCTGTAGCGCCCAAAGCAGAGCAAACACCCACATGCGAAAGCAACTAGTACACAAGGACTGAAATCCATTATGAGGAACGTTCCAAAACGATACCATTCTGATAATGGAATGAAAAAAGTACCAGAATCGCTTCACCATACATGTAGCAACAGTGGATAGAGCAAAATGTTGATATTTAATAAAAACCAAAACTTAAGGTATCCGATAAATAATTTCTGAAGTTAGTTACTCATTCAACATTCGCCTGAATCTGAAGTTGGTTAATTATTCGAATATCTAAAGGAAAAATAAGGAAGTACAAATAAAATGATAATAAATATATCATAAACTAACTACTTTCACCTAGATTGAAAGAATAAAAAGGTAACAAAAAAATTAAGTTCCATAAATAAACAGAACCCCAAAAACAAAGTGACATTTCAGACATGGCCCGTTCTAAAAATGACCCCTCAGACCCTTTCAAAGTTGGTGAAGCTTGGTATCTATGTTGATTAGAATGTCCTCATGAAATGACCAAAATTTTATTAACGCATCTCTTCTATTACATAAGGAATTTGACGTAAAAAGTTTCTACGTAAACTTCCTATAATATCAATATAACGAATGTTCAGGGGCTAAGTTCGACCCCTCAGACCCTTTCAAAGTTGATGAAACTTGGTATGTATGTTGATTCAAATGTTCTCATGAAACAAGGAGGGGATCTTTAACAACACCAGGTTGTAGCACCCACAGCAAAACCCCAAAACACCCAATGCAAAAACACAAAGCAGAAAAGCACAAAGAGACGCGTAAGGGACAAGGAACGTAAACGTACAACACAGAAACATCAAACACAAAGGACTACACATAACCGACGAGACCAATGGGCAACCGATGCCGACTTAGGACGGCCATCTGCCACTGAAATAGCAGAAGGTATGGTTATCCTGGATTACGTGCGCACAACCCTCCCACTTTTCCGATTGCCCAGAGGTCTCGAAGAACGTACAATTGTGGTGTAAAACAACCTCCTCACTGTCAGATGACCACACACAAACAAGACCGCTAAAACGCAGGGGCCCAAGCAGCACAGATGAATATGTAAATGGATATAAAAAGAGGGCCTACGTAATTCAATCCGTGCTCTGCCGCTGCGAGCTCATGTATGTTATCACCCGAGGAGTCCGACTGACATTCAGAGAGGACAGGTGGTCGGGGCCCTGTTTCTCTAAAGAGGTTTGGACAGGGCCCGTCATGGAGTCCCGTCGTCACAGTCAGTCAGAGTGCAAGTTTAAAGGATGCACTTGTACAAGACTGTACATTGGTCAAGCCTAGTGTCCGTCTGGTGACATTAGGATCATACCCACGGTATAAAAGGCGTTTGATGATTCCGACATTTTCGATAGTGATGTTGTCTATCTTTGATCCTTCTTATCTTGTTAATAATGTCACCATAAAATGCAGGTTGTGAAATACCCAAAGTAATATACTCTGTTGCCTGTATTGGTCCGAATTTCAGAAGAAGCTGTAAATAATTTTTGTAAAATTTCCAGAAAGTCTTTACTAGTTTGTGAAATCGAAAACCTTGAAATGACGTAAGTTTTATCAATGCAAATCTGCTATTACATAACGAATTTGATGTAAAAGGTTTCTACGTAAAATTCCTATAATATCAATATAACAAGGTTCAGGGACTAAGTTGGACCCCTCATACCCTTTCAAAGTTGATGAAACTTGGTATGTATGTTGATTAGAATGTCCTCATGAAATGATGTAAGTTTTATTAACGCATCCCTGCTATTACATAACGAATTTGACGTTAAAAGTTTCTACGTAAACTTCCTAGAATATCAATATAACGAATGTTCAGGGGCTACGTACGACTCCTCAGACCCTTTCAAAGTTGATGAAACTTGGTATGTATGGTGATTAGAATGTCCTCATGAAATGATTGGGGTTTTTGTAAGTAATATTACAAATAAATTTCACACATTTTACGATTTTCTGACAGCTTATTGAAAGTTTTCCAAATGCAACGAAAGAAAAGACTTTCTGTTTAGGAGGTGTACTCCGCGCTTAATAAATTAAAGATAAGCAAAAATATTGAATATTACAAAGATTCAGCAGAATGGGCAGCTCTTTTGTCGTTCCTAAGCAAAAAGAATATAAGAGAAAACAGAAATGTTTGGGCACTTATAAATAAGAAAATAACATTTGATGATAGTGAAAACATCGATGGAAGTGCAAATAATTACATCTCCGGAAATAAAGAGCAACAAAAAGATGATGATGAATTCAGAGCGAAGAAGGAGAAGAAGACCGAAACGATTGAGATCTTCAGAATTTGTTATCCCGGAATTTTTTCGAAGCACTAAAGGAAACGAGTCAAAAATAGACAATACAGAAGATTCTCCTGACATTGATTCTCCTTCAGTCCAAGTAAGAAAAACGGATGTATCTAAGTCTTCATCGTCAGATCAGAGCAAAGATACAAACGATGAAGAAAAAAAGAGTTCGAAATATTATGACTCCTCCCAAGATGTACCAAAGACGAAAGAAACAAAGAAAATGTACAACTGAGATAAAAAGAGTTGCCCAAGGTTGCCAGAGTGGCAACCAAGCTAGAATCGTTCAGTGTTATCCCGTAAATGAGAATCATCAAAAAAAAGTTTATAGGAGAGGGAATTTCTAGGTCGGTCACATATAAGGCTGTCAAATCGACTAAACCACGATATCGGTACAGGAACTCGAGATATGCATACTGATGTTTCAGACATTGACGATATGTCTTATGAAGAATCAGGAAATACAACTGATGAACAAGACAAGAGGAATTCGCCCCTGTATGCTAAGAATATCGCCGAAAGATCAGATATTGAGCAAGAAAAACATCCGGCTTATTTCACATTTGAATTATCAACCGATGAGTATAATCGTATCTCTCCACAAGACAGGGCTGAGACAGTGAAATGGCGAAGGTTAAGAGGAGAGTGGACAGACTTATTCCAAGAAAAATTTTCGCATATTGTCCTTTGCTGTGTCCTTGTGTTTGTCTACAACAGAGTGAAAAAACAGGATCCCGTAAACTAACATCTCCATTCTTTTTATGGAAGGCAGAATGCAAATACCGGTACAAACAATGCGCTACCTATCAGTTTATAGTACAGGAAGCATCAAGATCAGATGGGCAATCAGTCCAAGTCGATGTTTCGCGGCAGAGTGAAATTATTCATGAAAAAGGACTGAAACTAAAGCGTCACTTAAAGGGACCAAGGAGAAGACAGTATGCTAGAAGATTAGAAAAAAATCGATGTAGGAAACCTCCACCATTATACATGTACCTTCATAAATTAGTTTCCTTAATATTGGGCACGCCCACTTCCGGGAATGCTTGCCGGAACTAATTTCGACCTGAAAATACCGTAGTTGCACAAACGTGTACGTGACGTAAAACCCATTGTGACGTCAATATCTTAGCGCCAAATGACGGTCAAATTCAACATAAAATGGCGACCTGTTTCCGTTGAGTTACTGTGTATAACCTATATTTTCCCCATTATATGAAAGCCGTCCCTATAAATCGTCTTTTTTCTTACCAGGACACTGCCGTGGTTGCTAAAAGCAACCATCCGAGCTTATACTTTCCTCAGCTCTTGTTGTTTTTCAATTTTGTTTGTAGTTTAAAGTTGTTAATTAAGTATGAGCGAAGCGGATTATAAGAAAGTGTGCACCGCCTCAAACCATATTATATTTCAATAAATGGCAAAAGTTAATCCTTTAATATGTTACAAGTTGAAATAGATTCCGGTATTTTTTATTCCTTTATTATGATACTACGTTACACCCTTGATAATTATATCCATGTTTTTCTTTCGTAATGTGTCTATTCTGAATCAGTAACAAACTTTAAATGAAGTCGAATGTTGAAAAAGTAGCCAACTTCAGGTTCTGGCGAATGTTGAATAAGTAACTAACTTCAGAAATCGTTTACTTTTTCAATATTGAAATTTGCAATGTTGAATAAGTAACCAACTTCTTTTACCGACTTTTGGGCCAGAAAACCAAAGGGGAATAACTGGTGAAGCATTTAAATTGTTTATTTTCTTTATATACCATATGCAAAATAACAAGATTTTTCCCCCTTGATTTTTAAGACCTGGGAGTTTTATATCTGTACTCAGGGCATCATTACCTTTCAAAAAATATATAGTTTAAAGTACCTTACAGTATATTTAGCATATTTTACAATAACAACCTGGGTCCTGTAGCATCATATCCCAGCCATTTTGCTACGTCTTTCGGTATATTTAGGACATAATTTTCACAAATTTTGGTCATATTACATTGTTAAGATTGAGGATCACTGACGAGGGTTTATTATCCGAAAGCGCATATCAGGTCCATGCTGTAAATATATCTGCTCTAAAATAATGCTAATGAATTTGAAGACGTTAAACATTACAATGGAGATGATTAAAACGCTATGCAAAATGACTCTCTTAACGAATACTTTGAGTCGTAATTGATGTTGAAGTAGTAATTTTTTTTCTTATTTCATTATGTCTTGTGACATCAATACTGAAATTTCCAACTACAATAAAATTCCCAGCACTGTAAGGAGATTCTAACCATGTCCGTCATATTGGAAAAACATGGCACGTCGATCCAAAACGTGCTAGACGTTCCGATCAGTTCCGTTAACATAAACAGTCGGATCAGTCGGAACGTTTCGTATGAGGGAACGCACCCAAGTACAACAATGAGTTAAAGAAGATCCTGACGATAATCAATCTCAACAGCACTTACCATAGAGCACAAAATTGAGCATCGACGGACCCCTAGCAAGCTAGAGGTGGAACCAGGTGCCCGGGAGGAGTAAGCATCCCCTGATTGCTAGCCGCACCCGCCGTCGATGTTCACGCACGAACATGAAAACAATATGTGAAATGCATGCACTGTCTGGGGTTCTGTCTATATAGAAAGTGCTATGGCGACAATGTCAGGGAAAAAATAAACATCAAGAGACACCAAATTGATCAGGAAGACCAATTAAACGCTGATGGTAGTAAAATGCAAAAGACTACACATAAATACACGTAGTTAAGTATCATGTTGTAAATTCCAGTTGGTTGATAGAATTAAAGAAGTGATCATAACATCGTAACATATATAGTTAAAACGAGTGTAAATATTAAACAAAGGAACAACAAGCCTATACAATTATAATATTATCCTTGCAAATTTCGCAAACCAGAAGTAGTTTATAGTGCACGCAATCAATTTATTTTGTGCTTTCATAAAGATTAAAAAATATTCATCAAAATTGAGCACTATTGATATGTTCACATACATGATTCCCATTATTAGGGCTTCTTGCATCACTGAAGAAACGTGATCCATAGAAAGACATAGAAAGTGCACTAAAATGTAAATTCATTAATTTTCTTGCGGTCAATACCTTACACCAAAAGAGTTTTCCAATTTCATATCATTAAAACATTCTAACGCATTTTATATTTGTAACTACTTGTTCGAGGGATGATCAATATGTTGTGAGCCTCGTTTTTAAGGATTTGAGTTTTATCGCACATTTTGCATTGTTTTTCTACATAATCCCTTTCAGTATCTATACACTTTTGCCGCCGGTTTTTAAGGGCCTCAATACCACTTAGCTTGCCATCCACTGCATGTATAACGTCATCATCTTACTGAAAGTGGGTGCCAGAAACAGCTGCTTTAAGTTTTGGGAAGAGATGAAAGTCTGATGGAGCAAGATCAGGTGAATGAGGCGAATTGTGTTTCAAATTAAAACCACAATCATGAATGTTTAACGTCTTCAAATTGAATAGCATCATGACAGCCATGGCAGTGACAGACTTGTGAACAGGAGAACTGTCTTGAAGGAACAACACACCTTTGACTAGTGAGCTTTCCGTAATGCTGGCGTCACACTGTCCCGATTTAAGCAGCCGATGGCCACACGATAAAGGATTTTTTTTCAAATTAGGGTGTGATCGTAATATCATCGGGCTATTCGTAAGGCCATCTTGAACCATCGTATGACCGCCGGCTTGATTTGTCAAAATTCGGGAACAACTTCGGGAGTGCTGTCAAATTCTTTGGCATGCCAAAAAATTCTCGATGGAACTCCCGAAGGACCATCTTCGAAACCGGTTCGCGTAATCATCCTGCCCGTGGTAAGACCATCGAGAAGGCATCTTGCATATTCGTAACATCTTCGTTTCTCCTTCGAATTACCATCGGGGATATTTTGCCTTAAGAAGGCATTACGAACGTGTCAAGAACCTCCTGATGGAGTTAGGAAGGCTATGCGACTTAGTGACAACCTCGTTATTCCATCGAAATGACATCATTATGTCATCGTACTCTATTACGATGACGTTAAGATGGGATCCCGATACAAAAGATGACAGACACAAATATTAAACAAAACATTTCAAATACATAATATTCAAAGCCATTTTTAAAGTATTTTTCTAAGTTAATCCAAATTTATCAAAATAAAATCTTTTCTGTCTTCTTCAAATTTGCAAGTTCAATTGGCAAGTTCACAATCAATGCATTATAAAGCAAAATGACGTGCCTTGATAATGTTACGATTAGGAAAAAGAAGGCAGAAGCATTATTTTTTTAAATGCATAGATCTAAGAGAGCATATACAGACTCAGTATTTTCTATAATTACTGGTAATACTAGTATCTTGTTGTGACATACATTTGAATATCTTTTTTCATCTTTCTTACATTGAATCATCACGTCTTCCACTTGTTTTCACCAATTATGTTTATAAATGAAATTCGTGATATTTTAAGACGATTTTGGTTGACAATTATACATGTCAACTGCTACGCAAAGGTCACTGATAACTGAACCCGTTGTCTATTTGTCCATCTGGTAGTCACACTTTCACATAAAGAACTGTAATGATATGCATTGTAAAATCAAATTTTCAAAGATGGTCGAGCATGATAGGAATCAACATTCATATATCTTGGCTAACCATGCTACATAGACAGTGCGATTCTGATATTCGATAACATATATTTGAGTTACTAACATTTTGGTATTTTTTGTATTTTTCTGGGAAAAAATTAATAAAAGGCGGAGGAGGAAACCATTAATACTGTGCTACTGATTAAACAAGAATTTTTAAACATCCAAAACGTGATGCATTCCTGGTTATAATCCGATGCATCGCATTCTAGATTCGACGTCGTGAAGCAATCTAATAGCCTTCGTTAATACATCGTAAGCCTTCGTATGACCATCGGATATGTTTTAAGATAAAATTCGTCCCGTCGTGTTGTCATCGGGAGCGGTGCGGCTACAATCGTGTAGTTATCTTTTAGCATCGTGTAATCATCTTTTAGCATCGTAAAAACATCGGTTGCTGAGCGGATCTTAACCATATTCGGGAGTAGCTTCGCACGAAATTGAAAATTTTATATTTGTGTGTCCATCGGATATCATAATCGGGACAGTGTGAAGCCTACATTACTGTGTCAGAAGTGAAGCATAGTAAGTGTCATTGATTGATTGTGCTTTTTGGAGCAGAATATCTTCCGCAATCCTAAAAACCGGGACTCACAACATATCAATCAGCCCTCGTATAAGATGAATTTGTGTTTCTCTCCAGGATATTTATATTTCATCTATCTTCACTTGATTGTATTCTCAAACATATCTGTCGATTTTGCTTAATTTTCTAATATTTTCAAGTATAGCATTCCTGTCTAAAATACGCCATACGGTATCGTCTGATCAATCTAAACGAAAGTAAAGCTCAAATATACCGCAGAACTTCCCGTGTAACGGAAGTAGCCCAAACAATTGCAAACAAGTAACAACTACTACCAGGTACATCAAGATAGGACAGAATTTTCTGCATGGACCATGAAAGTGCTTTTGACTTGCATGCATGTTGTCAATCTACTTTTATAATAAAATTAGCCGAAGGAAATGACATTACGTGATCCATAAAGGATGTACTAAAATTGTTCTTTACAGTGTTGAGGTGCCATAAAAATGGCACAAATTTAGAAAATAAAATCAACGGTTTTATTTATATCCATGCAATGCATAATTTAATCATGTGTGCGTCAAACATGAGAAATGCCAAATCGAAGTTTTATGGCGAAGAAGCCATGAAATATAAGCTTAAGGGTTTTTTATTATTTGAATGCCTTGGGAATAAATTTCTATTTAAGATGGAAGTATGTTAACTCGCTACCTTCCTATAGAAAAGTTTCAAACCAATTTTTATGCACCAGACACGTTTGAGAAGAGAATAAACAAATAATTAATCATACCTTTTCTCAAGCATGTTTACAATGCCATAATTTGGTTAAAATTCTACAATGGAACACAATCAAAATATGAAATATCTGATTTAATGATATTTTGAATACTATAAGAACAGAGTATTGGTCAAAGTGTAAGTATCTTATTTTTTATTTGTTTGATATTTTCATGTGATTAATAATCTCGTTGTTTCGCTAATTTCTTGAATCTTTGTTTATCAATTGAAATGCATTTCGTTGTTTTGCCTTGCATGTTCTTGTAGAGTATAAACCTGAAAACGAACATTTCTAAAACGTGGGTCCTGTAGCATTATATCCCATCCATTCTGCTACGTCTTTTGGTACATTTTTGGACATAATAATTTTCGTTTTGGTCTAATAACATTGTTTAGACTAAGGATCACTGACGAGGGTTTAGTACCCGAAATGTGCATGTCTGGTCCATCCTGTATATTTATCAGGTTTTAAATGATGCTATTGAATTTAAAGACGTTTAACATCTTAATATATGAATATTTTACTCTTCTCGCTATAACGTCTTTAATGTTAACGGAAAAGACAAAAATAAATTTGTACTTTTCTGTGTACAAAACATTAGTTTAAAACGTAAGACCATACTTTAAACGTGATAAATTTCGCTGGGGATAATTTTCGCGATTTGACCCTGAGCTTGCCACATTACGCGTGGGGGCATTTTGGGCGAAATTTGGAGTATTCTCTTTAGCATTGTATACTGGTTGTTATTTTTGCGTTGAGATTTTTTTAGCGATAATGCTACAATCGCGAATAATGATATAATTACCCCCACGCGAAAATTTCCACGTTTACGGTAGTTTTAAGACCAGGTGCCACCCAATATCGGTATATATTTAGTGGTAACAGCACAAGTACATCGAAGAGGTACCAATTAGTTATCAAACAGACATCATTTAAAAAGAACATCTTCTATGAATATTTATCATTTCTCGCTATTACTTCTATGATAGTAACTGCGTGACTGACAAAAATACATCTTATTAATCATAAAAATGAGTAATCATATTCTCAATTTTACAAATCCATGAAGATAAGACCAGGAATCAGGATAGAGTGAAAATTTTCTGCCTGCATAAAACACGTGACGTTTGGTATCGGTATATATTCTGGTGCGCACACCAGCTAATTGCATTATATAATAGTATTTCTAAAGTTTCCTTTTTATGAGAAGAAAGGGAGATGACCTTCAGCATGACTCAGTGCTACCATCGTCTGATTATCACCAAAGATAGACTGCATTGCAAAGCCCGAAGCTACAAACGTGATTCCCGTTTAATGAAGAAATACAAAACTAGCCTAAAATTGCTAATATGTAAGAATGTTTTCATGCTAGATACAGGATATGATCATATTTTCCGCATGGAGCATGTAAGTGCCTTTGCCTTGCATGCATGTTGTCAATCTACTTTAATAATGAAATTAGCCATGGGAAATGACATTACGTGATCCATAAAAAAGATGTACTAAAATTGTTCTTTATGGCGTTGATGTGTCATAAAAATGATTCAATTTTAGAATATAAAATCAACGGTTTTATTTATGTTCATGTAAGGCATTATTGAATCATGTGTGCATGAAACACGAGAAATGTCATACCAAAATGTTTTAATGAAAAGGTTTATGATAAGGACTCCATGAAATATAATATCGTATTCAATAGCTTGATCTTTAATTTTTGTTTGTTTCGGGAACAAAAAAAGATACTTAAAACAAAAGAACATAAATGATATATTTTTCACCAGCATCTTTACAATGCCATTATTTTGCTAAAATTATACTTCAGAATACCAACAAAATGTAAAAAAAAAATTAAATTAAATTATGCTTAATATTTTCCCTGACATGGTCGCAATAGCACTTTCTATATAGACATAACCTCAGACAGCGCATACATTTTATTTATTGTTTTCATGCATGGACATCGATGGTGGGTGCGGCTAGCCAACAGGGGATGCTTACTCCTCCTGGGCACATGGTCCCACCTCTAGCTTGCTAGGGGTCCGTCGATGCTCAATTCGGTGCTCTATTGTGAGTGCTGTTGAGATTTTCGTCAGGATCTTCTTTAACTCATTTGTGTCACACTTATGCCCTTTGCCTTGTGGAGCTCGTAAAAAAGTTCCCCGCGAGGGGTTTGGCAGTAAGTGTTTTTTATATTTTCCCTGACATGGTCGCCATAGCGTTTTCTATATAGACATAACCTCAGACTGTGCATACATTTTATTTATTGTTTTCATGCATGGATATCGACGGCGGGTGCAGCTAGCCAACAGGGGATGCTTACTCCTCCCGGGCACCTAGTCCCACCTCTAGCTTGCTAGGGGTCCGTCGATGCTCAATTCGGTGCTCTATTGTGAGTGCTGTTGAGATTTTCGTCAGGATCTTCTTAAACTCATTAGAATATAAAAAATACAGAGTAAATTGGTGAGTCAAGCAAACGTGCACGTCTGGTCCATGCTGCACATTTATCAGTTCTTAAATGATGCTATTGAGTGCTGTTGAGATTATCATCCTTTATTTGATTCAAAATACAATAGTACATTTATTATTATGATTATTTTTGCAAGAATAACATACAAGTATATTTTATCTCATTCTATACTCTCTTTCATAGTACATTTACAAATGACAAAGTATTTATTCGATTAATTTTGAACTCTAAACTGATCTATGTGATTTATACGAAATGTTGATGTTGAGTAAATGTTTTATGTTGAGTTTAAGTTATATTAGTATTATATGTATATATGAAGATGTAAATAAATAAAAAAAAAAGAGAGAGATTATCGTCAGGATCTTCTTTAACTCATTTGTGTCACACTTATGCACTTTGCCGTGTGGAGCTCGTAAAAAGTTCCCCGCGAGGAGTTTAACAGCATTTTTCCCTGACATGGTCGCCATAGCACTTTCTATATAGAAATAACCTGAGACAGTGCATGTACTTTATATATTATGATCATTTTCGTGCATGAACATCGACGGTGGATGCGGCTAGCCAACAGGGGATGCTTACTCCTCCCGGGCACCTGGCCCACCTCTAGCTTGGTAGGGGTTCGTCGATGCTCATTTTGGTGCTCTATTGTGAGTGTGGTTGAGATTATCGTCAGGATCTTCTTTAACTTATTGAATTTTAAGACGTTTAACATCTAAATATGCAAGAGGTGTTACCAAGAGTCAAGCCGTAATTATTTCTTCCAGAATATAACATCCTTCATGTCAACCTTCTTGTTTGTTTGTCATTTTTAAAGGACGGAAGTCTTGAAGAAAATTTTCCAACCAGTTGAAATGTACAAATGAGTTAAAGAAGATCCTGACGATAATCTCTGTATTTACTTTGTGAAGAGTGCACGGCGGCTTTAAATTTCCCGAAGGTTCGATTCAGTAGCATAGTTTGATCAATTCTATGATCCAAATAGTAATTGAGGGATGGTGCTATGATGTCAAACTTCTTTAATTTCGATGATGTTTTTGGATGAAATGACAAGTTTCCTAAATAGCAAAAATAATATGTGATGTCAGATTGATAAAGGGCCAAAATAAAGATCTTTGAGGCTGCAGATCTGTAATGAATTGTTGTCTCCATCTGTGTGTTGATGTGGTAGTTTTACATCCCGTTGTCCGTTTCTTTTGCCTTGCGTGTGTGTTCCGCTGTGATAACTGATAAGTGATCCTGCCGGGGATTTCCTCCATGTTTCATTTCAAAAGCCCTTTCTTATAATCAAAAAACTTTCATTTATGACATAACCATATGTTTCAAGAGAACCATACCTGTGAATATATGCATTACCCGATCAAAGAATGTTTTAGTTACTTCAGAGTAGGACTGGGTCAATATTTCGATATATCGGTAGGTATCGATATTTGCCGTCGATACGAGTATCGATATTTTTATCCGATACATTTAGATATACTAGTAGTTATTCATAGCACAAAGCATGTTTTTCATGTGGAATCCCAGGCATTTTCATGAAAGTGTATGTTTGATCATAATTATCTTGTTCGTAAAAGGCAGTAATGTTGCTACTTGGATCGATCAAGCTCGCTTTTCATGCTGGCTTTTCAAATAAGTTCATGATTCGACGACTACGAATAACAACAAAGATCAAGGAAAATAACATGTAATGTTAATTGGAAGGTCGGCATGTTTATTTGTTTTTCATTCAACATGATTCATTGAAACTTCAGAGTAATATCGACTCAATCTTTAGAACGTTGGAAAACAAACTGATCTCACGTGTTTGTTTTCTCCTAAACACATTTCTGAAAATTCTGAAAAGAGTTTGACGGGAAAGATTGCGACCAAATGAAAAACGGATTGATCTATGACTACAGGCAAAATTTGGAGAAAAAGACCTATCAGGGAACTAATCGTTTGTAAAATATATAAAGAAATGCGGAAGAACAATAAGTTAGACCTAACCACCAGGAACCCATTTGACTATGTATGTGTAGGGGAGGGGGGTAGTTATTAGTAATTAAAATGGCTAATATGTGTATTTCACAAAATAGAAAAATAAGATACGATATATTGGATATCTGTACTTTTTGTATTGTATTATATCGTATCGAAAATTTTGTTTCGAAACCTAGCCCTTCTTCAGAATTAATAAGCATAATGACCATCTTCGTTGTTTTTGCCTGATATTTTCCTGTATATGTAAGATCTGAGTCACTGATTGAACATTGCTTCTATGATGTTAATTCTACCAATATTTAACAGTTCTTGCCATTACTTCTTTGATGGTAACTGAAAGACAATCACAAAACTACTTTTTTTCAGTATACAAAACATAGAAACGAATAAACATGAATTGAATTAAGACAAAACCGTGCAAATGAAAATAAGATAGGAGGAAAACCCATGGCCTTCTTTGATATAAACAAGTATTACAGAGAGTAAGTACAAATCGTAGTTAAGGAGTCGAATTCCCGGGGGAATATGGCACAATTTTGTATGTCTCCATGAACAAGGCAATCGCAAACCCCCGAATGGAGGCAGGACCAGGTAACGGGAGCAGTGAGCAGTTTTCATGCAACACCCACCGCGAATACCAAATAGAAACGTGTCAAATCCGGTAATGTGCAGATAGGTAAAAGACGGTCAATTTGAAAGGTGGTACTCATTAATGACCTTAATTCTCCTTGAAAGGTAAATGTCGAAATGAGCTATAAATTTCCTATAGCGACCATAGAATTCATCAGTAACAGCTTAAACTGTTCCCCTTAATAAACTTGATCAAGCAGCTTACCTTACTGACAAACCTCTTTGCCCTAAAGTGTTCGTTTATTGGCGAGCCTCTTTAACCTAAAGTTTTTGTACATAGATACTGTACTCTTGCATATCGTATTAGTTGTGAAATGAATACACCTTAGACAGACGAAGAGAGAATGTTACTGCGCATATAGGGGAAGTTTGTAATGGTGAAGTTAAAATCATTGCGTTTGTCATAAAAGGATGTATTCCAAACACCGTTGTCACTGATCGATGGTAGTACATTTTCATGTATATCTAGGTAGGAATCTGAAGTGCTGCTCTCAGTTCTTTTTTTTTTTTCTTCTTCGATTTCCAGTTTACTGGGTTAGATGGTGCCAAGGTAATCTTGAATGTTTGGATTATCCCATTTTTGGACCTAAATGTCGAAATTGTTCATGGAGAGATTCATACAAATTTTCTCTGGCTTCAATGTGATGTTCCTAGATTACCGTCATACGGTATCTATATTTCGCAGCTCATTCGATATGCTAGAGCATGTACTGATGTTTTGGATTTTCATAGTAGAAACTTACAAATCACCAAGAAAAATTAGGTCAAGGTTTTCCCTTTCACAAATTAGTAAAGACTTTCTGGAAATTTACAAAAATTATTGTCAACTTCTTTTGACAATTCGGATCCATTCAATCAATAGAGTATATTAATTTGGGTATTTCACAATAACACTGTAGATAGAATAACCAAACGCCTTTTTTACCTTGGATATGATCCTTCTGTCACCAGACGGACACTTGGCTCGGTACTGGACCAATCTACAGCCTTGTATCATCGCATTCTTAAGAATTGCACTGTGACTGACTGTGATGACATTACTCCACGCCGGGCCCTGTCCAAACCTCTGTAGAGAAGACAGGGCCCCGACCATCCTGTCGTACCTGAATGTCAGTCGGACTCCTCGATAATACATGTATGAGCTCGCTACAGCCGGCAGAGCATGTTGTCTGTTTGTGTGTTCATCTTACAGTGAGGATATTATTTTATACCACAATTGTACGTTCTTCGAGACCTCTGAGTAATTGGAAAAGAGGGAGGTTTGTGCGCATGAACTCCGGAGAACCACACCGTCTGCTACTGGTGTGGTAGATGGCCGTCCTAAGTCGGAACCGGTTCCCCATTGGTTTCGTTGGTTTATGTGTGGTCTTTTGTGTTTCTTGTTTCTATGGTGTAAGTTGGTGTTTCTTGTCCCTTTTGCGTCTCATTCTGTGAGTTTCTTCTCTGTGTTTTTGCGTTGGGTGATTTGTGGTTTTTCTGTCGGTGCTGCAGCTGAGTGTTGTTGGAGATCACCTTCCTTCTTGTAAACAGGCTTCATGTCTCCTGAATAAAGCCAACGACGTTCGATATAGGTAAACATTCTAGAGACATCAGCAGCGAATTGATTGATACAATTTTGTTCAAAAGTAACCTTAAGTTTGTATTATTTGAGTATAATACCGTCGTCTGAATATAACGGAAGACAGACGACACTGCAAAGCTAGAAGGTGCAATCGGAATGTCTGTTTTACGGAGAGATACAAACCTAATAATTCAGTATATTTATTATGCAAGATACGGCCATATTTTCTGCATGGACCATGTAAGTGCCTTTACTTTGCACGCATGTTGTCAATCTACTTTAATAATAAAATTAGCCGTAGGAAATGTCATTACGTGATCCATAAAGGATGTTCCAAAATTGTTCTTTACAGCGTTGATATGTAATAAAACTGACGCAATTTTAGAAAATAAAATAAAAGAATTTATTTATGTTCATGCAAGGCAAGGAATCATACTTGCATCAAACACGAAATGTCGTATTGAAGTTTATGGCTACAAACGATGAAATATAAGTTCATAGTCGACAGCTTGAGTATTATTTGAGTATTTATGGGAACAGAATTATAAAGGTACTAAAGTAAAGAGAATAACAAATAACAAATTAACCACTTATACATGTGCATATATCATAAATATGTTATAACGCTATTATATGGATAATAATTATACAAAATCAGAAGATAGTCAAAATATCAAATATGTATTTAATCTATTTCAGTCTAGAGTAAAATTGAAAACCAAGTATGCAGTATAGACAAAAGTGGAGGTGCAACCGAGAGTCAAGATCTTTATATATCAATAAAATTATCAACCATATGAGCTAGACCTAATGTACATCTTGATCAATTTTCTTAAAATGTAGGATAGATAAGGTTTTGTGCTGTTTCACATTTTAATTCCTTGTGAAGAGGAAATTCAATACCTTCGCAGGCGATACATGTGTTCATTTAACACATTACTGTCCTGTTCACTAATTCCAGAGCACCCTGTTTTCCCGGTTTTCTATCAAACATGATAATGTCATGATCCAAAAATATATCAACTTGATAGTACTCCTTTAGTCGTAACAGAAAATTCCATTGGTTTGGCTGTGCGTCAGTTAAGTTAGAAATAGGACGGAAAATAAAAAGTCTACGGGGATTTTCTATAGTAAAATCGCTGAAAATGTGTGACGTCGGAGACTTTGACGTCACTGTTTACTATTGTTGACACGGAGAACAATATGACGGCGGCTTGAAATTAACATGGGAATTTCCCGTAGACTTTTTAATTTTCATATTGCGGTTTGAAGGCAGCTGATAGGGTAAGTTGAAGTTAATTTCTAGTTACGACTAAAGGAAGCCAATTCTCGGAAACAATAATTTATAGCAAATTTCTTCAGACGACAGAATAAATCGCCAAAACAGGGTGCTCTGGATTTAGTGAACAGGACAGTAGTTTTCATTACAATAGGGATTCATATGGAAAATACACCTGTTACCCTTCAAAATATTTTTTTAATATAGCACCATCTCCTAAAAGTAGCACATCATTTGAGTCATATTTTCTTGTAGCTTGATATTAAAGTTCTCTATCGTTTATCATGTTAATAGGGGCTTAGCTCAATACAATCTGTGAAAAATGTTTCCTTTACTAGAATCTGATCCATCTTCAAATGAAATTATGTTGTCATATAGTCATATATGAATAAATGCACTCGTTCCGACAATGCCTCCTTTTTGCATGCATTTATAAGACAGAATAATGAATGACAAATATAGTTAATGACCATATCCCTATACACAGCACAATATTGATAATCAGAAAATCATAAACCGAATGCATACGAAACCAGGATAAAACAGAAACCAAAGCAAATACACAAAAACCTCCACCAAATAAAAAGAAGCGAACTCCCGATATGGGAGTGAGACCAGTAGACCAGGAAGAGTCAGCATCTCCTGCTTGCATGCAACACCCGTCGCTTCAATTCGGTAGAATTGCCACATCCGGTTACTTCCATTTTGGAAGATATAAAGTTCTTTAAAACATTAAAAAAAAACCAGAGATCATCTCTTTCTTGTCAATATCGAGAAATTCTAAAAGCGAATATTCTAAAAATAAACCTGCATTTATTACTGTCATGAATTTCGTGACAATACAGTCACATTTGGTGGTATACATTGAAGTCAGAATAGAAAAAATGATTTCATGGAACTTTTATTTTTGGTCACGTCTGATTTATTGCTATATTTTAGTGACTTAAATATCTAAATGTGAATTTAAAAAAAAAAATTCTCAATTGAACACCACATCCTCAATATGTAATTATTGCATTGCTTTACCATTTTTATTCAAATTAAGTTTAAAATCATGTTTAGTTTACTTATGTTTAGTAGTTTTAGTAGGATAAACTGTCAAATTTTCTCATCCTTATTTCACAATAAAATGTATTTCAGTCGAATCATCAAGATTGAGTCATATGGGTTGTCCTTTATCCATGTTTGTTTGAACTGATTTCAACTCTGCACTGTAAGACCGTTCCCAGAATGGAACTCCCCGATCGCATAGAATATATTTTGCCCCCTTTTTCTCACGCTTGATCCATACTTTGTCAATCTAGCAATGTAATTTTCAGTATCATCTCAACAGATTATGAGAATACTTTAATCGTTTTGTATTCACATAAAACCTATTTGACAAAAACAATTCCGTTTTTTATTTTGATATGTTGATAGATTGCTGTGATTGTTGAGTTATGGATTTTTTATGCCATATTCATTATGATTTAGCATGAGGACAATAAAAACTGATCACAGATAGAACGATGACAACTTAATGAAATCTCGTAATCCAAACAATAACAATGATAACAATAATCATTATTTCTTTCTGCTGTTGCTGCTGCTGCTCCTCCTCCTCCTCCTCATCATCATCATCATCGTCCTCCTCCTCCTCCTTCTCCTCCTCCTCATCATCATCATCATCATAAGTAAAAATACAGTTAGCATTAGGGTTACAAATTACGATGACAGTTATTCTTATCCCACCTCTAGCTTGCTAGGGGTCCGTCGATGCTCAACTTAGTGCTCTATTGTTAGTGCTGCTGAGATTATCGTCAGGATCTTTTTTAACTCATTTGTGTCACACTTATGCCCTTTGCCGTGTGGAGCTCGTAGAAAAGTTCCCCGCGAGGGGTTTGACAGTAAGTGTTTTGAATATATTTCCCTGACATGGTCGCCATAGCACTTTCTATATAGACATAACGTCAGATAGGGCATGCATTTTATATACTGTGTTCTTCAACGTGCATTAACATCGACGGCGGGTGTGGCTAGCCAACAGGGGATGCTTACTCCTCCCGGGCACCTGATCCCACCTCTAGCTTGCTAGGGGTCCGTCGATGCTCAACTTAGTGCTCTATTGTTAGTGCTGCTGAGATTATCGTCAGGATCTTTTTTAACTCATTTTTGTTACTTTATTCATCAGTCTTGAAATATATGTTCTATGATATAACTTTAGTGTACCATATGCTCATTTTACATATAAAGTATCATCAATCATACCTAAGTCATAAATAGATGAAATTCACCAGTGAATATATGAAAAGCGAAAGTACCGGTGCATATATTGCATTTGGTGTTGAAGATCTTCCTTAACCATAAGTATCGATTTTGTTACCCTTTTCTCTCATGAAAGTTGTCTTGTACAGGTATCATAACAGAAAGTAAGATGTTTTCACACGTAGCAAATTCGTGTGATACAATATATACAAAGCTAATGTAAATCATGTTAGGGATTCGATCGTTACTTGTTTTGCTATCATGTCGGGTTTGCTCTTTATTTCAGACGGTCTACAAATCTTCATTTCTCGCCTTTCTTGAATGGAGACAAAACAATAAGACATAACGAAATTTCCAGATCCGGAATCATATTTATTGGTCCGAATTTCTCCTTTTTGTGTGTAAAGGTGCAATAAAAGTAATGCACTTTTTTCCTGTAATAAGATCATCTCAGTCTTGTAATAACGTTTTCACAATCTTTCATCTGATGTAAGGCTAGGCAAGATCGGCATAATAACATTACTACAGAATTTGCCAAGAATTCTGGGGAAATTCAGGGGGTTCTATGTACGCCTCTTTTATTACTTTATCTGATACCTTTTCTCTAGGAAAACATCTTTCGGCTGAAAAGAGAAATGATACAAACCACTGCCGCTGTCAATTAGTCTGTGATATAGAAAACCGAGTGCTTGTCGGAGTTCTAGTTTATCTGGACCTAATTTGATTATTGAAATTTTCACTTGTAAACTGTCGTTAAAAAATCTTCATTTAGTCCTTTTTGATTTTGTAATTGAATAAGAATTTAATCATGTGGGTGTTAATTCTACAAACAGAAAACCTTTCCTAGGTGTTGACTCGTGTTAGTTAATTTTAAAATATCCACTACAAAGCATCTGAATGTTAAAACTCATCGTAAATAGAGCATCTGAAATTGAAATTGTAGCTCAGAAGTCTTATTTCACACTTCGGAATATTGATTATTCCGGGGTTCGCAACTATTCCAATGGAAATTCTAATGATTTAGCCTTACCTCTTCGACTGAGTAACTTCTTCGATTTTTATTTAAGACATCCAACCCAAAAGTAGAATTAAAAAATGATTGTACTTGACTATATTTAATTTTTTTAATTATTTAGACTTTATCAAAACACATGCACCATTGATGAGGAATCCTTGTCCACAGAATGCATGTCGGATACAATTTGTATTTCGAAATGTGTGTGAAGAAAAATGTTCTCTAGCAACAAACTTCAGAAGCTTCGTTTTTCCTTCAGTTGTAAATTAATGAGGTTTATCTACATGTTTTTTTAGATTTCAGAGAGGAGAATATCTCCAACAAGACGCAGTTGTAGCACCCACAGCACAACATGGAAATATCCCATGCGTAAACACAAATTAGACATATACAGCAACAGATCCAAAAGGGACAAGGAATACCAAATACGGCATCAAAGCACAAACACAAAAGACTTATATATAAGCCAACAAGACAAATTGGCGATCGAATTATCAATCGAAGACATTATTCGAATGGAGAGAAGTTGTAGCCAGGTGAACATCGTGACCTTGGTCACTCCGGTAAAGGATTTCTGTATGTTTCATGTTTCAGACCTTTCATTTTATACATTTGTTAATCATGATTTTTCAGCAAAGAGTGGGGTAAAGTTGGTACATGTACGTTCTTCGAGACCTCTGGGTAATCGGAAAAGTAGGAGGGTTGTGTGCACGTCATCCAGGATAACCACACCTTCTGCTATTTTCGTGGCAAATGGCCATCCTAATTCGGCACCGTTTGCCCAATGGTCTCGTTGGTTTATGTGTAGTCCTTTGTGTTTGATGTTTCTGTGTTGTGCGTTGACGTTCTTCGTCACTTTTTACGTCTCTTTCTGTGCTTGTCTGCTCTTTGTTTTTGCATTGGGTATTTTGGGGTTTTGCTGTGGGTACTGCAGCCTTGTGTTGTTGGAGATCCCCTCCTTTGTTTTATTCTCTTCTCAGACTGGTGCATAAATTTCTATGGCAATGTAACGAGTTAGAAAACTTTCATCTTAAATAGAAATTTATTCCAAAGACAATCAAATAATGTAAAAAAAACCTTCAGCTGATATTTCATGGCTTCTTCGCCATAAAAATTCGATATGGCATTTCTCATGTTTGACGCACACTTGATTAAATGATGCCTTGCAAGGATATAAATAAAACCGTCGATTTTATTTTCAGCCTGGTGTTGTTGGAGATCCCCTCCTTTGTTATGTACCCACTAAAATATCGATTACCTTTCATAGACTTGTTTGCTTTTTGATGTAATGTTAAAAGTCTTTTTGTTCTAATATTCCATTTTAAATATATCCAATAATTTCCTTTCTTATGTTAGTTTGTCTTTTTCCCACATATTGCATATTTTCGCAGTAATCTTTCAATGATAATAAAGGAGGGTCAATTTCAGTTTCTTAGCATGTTCTTCATCAACACTATTTTTTTGTAATTTAATCAGAAAAGTTGCCAGTTCACTATAGTTAAATTTATTTTCCTGTACATAGGAGCAGAATAATCCATGCAGTGTTAATAGAGTAACTTTGCAATGTAAGACGCCTTATTGCTTTTCATTTATTTGAGTGATAGAATAAGACTACTTTTTTTCCAAACGAGTAATAACGAGCTTATGCAAGCAACCACCCTAGGAGTCCGACCAACATCAAGAAAGGACAGGTGGTCGGGGTCCTGTCTTCCCTTACGAGGTTTGGACAGAGCCTATCATGGAGGCCTGTCGTCATAGTCAGTCAAAGTGAAAATCTTAAGAATAACAAACATTACTCGAAAATGCTTGGGATGTTTGGTGTGTTGCTTTTGGTGCTACAACTGAGTCTTGGTGGAGATCCCCTCCTCTCTTCAATATGTACGGGATAAACAAGAAAGTATTTTCACTTGATACCGACATTAAGTTATCCCTTTAGTTTACTTCAAATTTTCAATATTTCACAAAGATTCAATAAACTACTCAATCAATTTCAGACTTGGTTAAGATTCAAGAATAACTGCGATAACAAGGTCGGCTGGCTTCAAAAGTGGTCATGAATAAAGTTGGAATTGAATAACAACTTTACATACGCTTTCCAATCAACAATAACATCGCGCAGGAAATTTGATTTTCCGGTTGTCGCCTTAAGTAACGCTCTCAATTTATCAAGTGACTGATGCCAAAACATCCTTAAGTAGACAGTAATCCCAATCCCCAACAAGCTTTATATTTCCCAGATCATAGACTTCTGTATAAATTTTCCACTTCTATTAAAGTAAGAAATTTCCTCGGGTGACATCCTATCTAATGCCCCCGTGAGTATATTAGAAGTATTCTTTTTAAGCTGACTTAACACTAAACCACGATGTCCACTGTCTGATAGAATCTTAGAGAGCATGAGAGACGTGGAAGCGAGAGGATCATGTTTTAGAACTTTGACGACGTAAATATCTAAGTGTTCGAATAGTAAAATCGCTTTAAGTCCTTCTATGGTCTCCAACTTGTGCGATGAATCAACGTCTTCCATTCGACATATTTTATGTGTTAGATGCACCCTGATAGAACACCCAGAATTCAGATATATATAGTAAGCAATTTTGTCTAGCTCAAAGATGTTTTTGTTTTCAAACGACGTTGAGATCGTCCCTAGTTTCAAACCATCTTACATGCAATTTACGCATTTCGAACTCTTTCTCTTTGAAATTCATGCGTTCTCATAGATACCTTGTTTTCACTAAGTGTCCCCAAAATGGTATCTCATATACTTTCCAGAATATTTATCCACGTGTGCAAAGGATTGTAATCCATCTGTTGAAAACGCTCTATCTTCCCCCTATCTCTTAAAATAAAATGTCTACGGGAACTTTCCATGTTAATTTCAAGCCGCCGCCATATTGTTCTCCGTGTCAACGATATTTAAAAACAGTGACGTCAGAGCTCCCGACGTAACGCATTTTCAGCGATTTTACTATAGAAAATCTCCATAGACTTTTTATTTCCCGTCCTATGTCCAATTTAATTGACGTACAGCCAAACCATTGGTATTTTCTGTTACGACTAAAGGAGTACTATAAAATTGCGGACCCATTAAATTGATATCTTTTTGGAAGATGATAGTAACATATTTTAGAGAAAACCGGGAAAACAGGGTGCTCTTGATTTAGTGAACAGGGCAGTAATTTGTGTCAGTATACTTGAATGACAAAGAAAGTAGGGGATCTCCAACCAGACTCGGTTGCAGCACCGACACCAAAACACCTGATGCAATGTACAAAAAACACATGGTAGATAAGCACAGATAGAGACGTAAAAGAGACAAACGACACAGAAGCATTACGAGACAAATCTTAAACGTCTTCAAATTCAATAACATCATTTAAGAACAGGTAAATTTGCAGCAAGGTCCAGACATGCACGCTTCGGGTACTTAACCCTCGTCAGAGATCCTCAATCTAAACATTGTAATATGGTCAAAAAGTGTGAAAATTATGTCCAAAAATGTACCGAAAGACGAAGCAGAATTGATGGGATATGATGCTACAGGACCCACGTTTTAGAAATTTCAAGAAATTTTGTAACAGAAAATTTCAAATGCGTTGAAGAGACAGACGATGAACCGAAGTTGATCGAACTTGGCTACATGTGCCCTCGGGGACTCCTGGTTCACCAGCAGTGACACTCACCAAATAGTACAAATGTTAAACGTCTTCAAATTCAATAGCATCATTTAAGAACAGATAAATTAACTTGTTAGAGAATAGAATAAAACACCGCTTTTCGAAAAATCTTGCACAAACTTAATATGCAGTCCGTTATTTAGGTCAAAGTCAACGAGATTTCCATTTATCTTGTTACATTACCATGTAAAACTATTTGATTTGATCATACGAGGTCTTTGGTCTAACTCAAGATTAATCAAGAAATCCCCAGCCATTTCTGGGAATTGGATTTTTATTGATAAGGTAAAGGCGGTGATCAATCTTGAGCCTGGGAGAACCTTTGTGGTTGCAACTCTATTAATTTACATGATCTGTTTTAAATTTTCCTCGAGAGAGATTCGATTTATTGAGGAAAAACGCTTCCTTATCTTGAGATTCAATTTGTATAGTTTTTTTTTGTGGATTTGCTCGAGTTCCTTTCGTTTTCTTCCTCTTCTTCTTTGTTACCGTTCGATTTTATAAATGTTCTTCTTTCGTCTATGTTACAAAATTAACTTGACAGAAAAACAGTTTTAAAATACCTGTAAGATCGTGCAATCATCAATATAATGGAATACCCCTCAATCCTGAAAAAACCTTAATTTTGGGCTTATGCTTTGTATAGGTTTTTGTGACATCTCTCTCTCTCTCTCTCTCTCTCTCTCTCTCTCTCTCTCTCTCTCTCTCTCGTGCAATGGCACTACATCGGCACTTTTCGATTGCTCTTCGGCTTTACTTTATGGTCATTTTCATCAACTTACATTTATTACAAATGAGTTAAAGAAGATCCTGACAATAATCTCAACGGCACTCACAATAGAGCACTATGTAGAGCATCGACGGACCCCTAGCAAGCTAGAGGTGGGATCAGGTGCCCGGGAGGAGTAAGCATCCCCTGTTGGCTAGCTGCACCCGCCGTCGATGTTAATGCACGATTAAGAACACAGTATATAAAATGCATGCACTGTCTGACGTTATGTCTATATAGAAAGTGTTATGGCGACCATGTCAGGGAAATATATTCAAAACACTTACTGTCAAACCCCTCGCGGGGAACTTTTTTACGAGCTCCACACGGCAAAGGGCATAAGTGTGACACAAATGAGTTAAAGAAGATCCTGACAATAATCTCAACGGCACTCACAATAGAGCACTATGTAGAGCATCGACGGACCCCTAGCAAGCTAGAGGTGGGATCAGGTGCCCGGGAGGAGTAAGCATCCCCTGTTGGCTAGCCGCACCCGCCGTCGATGTTAATGCACGATTAAGAACACAGTATATAAAATGCATGCACTGTCTGACGTTATGTCTATATAGAAAGTGTTATGGCGACCATGTCAGGGAAATATATTCAAAACACTTACTGTCAAACCTTACAAGTATCCTAATATTTCAAAATGACAGTGAACAAACCAAACAGCTCTGGTTATGGTGGTAATTTATTGGGCGAATATTTACTAGCTCATTTCACATGTCAGCCAATCTATCATTTACCTAACGACCGAACAAACTAGCCTAGAGTGAAAAATTAACTATTCCCTACAATAGGTTTTTTGACATTTTTATCTGCTTGCATAATGCAAGTCCTCCTGTAAATTCCAATCAGACCAATATACTGGGAGCCGACCTAGTTGCTCTGATTTACTTTCTGTCATTTGCAAAGTACATCTTAATTATGCATGCGACAAGACTTCATTAATTTCAGTCTATATCTAGGTCTCAGCGTAGCAGTATTTGCTGATTGCTCCCTCAAATGCATCCGGACTACAATGAGCGTCCGCATTTATAAACACCACATCGGTTTCTTTTTTATTGATAAAACACACGTAGTACAAAGAACCGACTTGGTATATTGGAAGACAATCATATGAAAATATCTTTAATTAATCAATTATTGCAACCATTGGGTTGAAAAGTTTCATGGAGAGAGGTATGTATTTTCGACTATTGGAACAAGAGGGCGCACTTTAGCGAGCCTCTTCTCTCTTTTTCCCTGGAATTCGTTAAAATGATCATTTCCCATTCTTACCCGTATTTGTCTAAGTAATAGGCTGTAAGCCTGAAACACAAAAAATCACATTCCCAGTAGGGCTTGGAACTCTCTCCATTCGATAAAAATTTCTAGATCCGCGCATTCATCACTATTTTTCAGACACCACAAACATGTAAACAGCACACAGGCAAGAACATTTTTCATAATTATGAGACAGAACATTGAAGAGTACATGCATATCGGCCGGCCCGTGTCCCTAGAGAGGCTCGAACCAGCAACCTTTCGGTCCTTAGCCCGACGCCCTTTCCACTAAACCATGGCGCCGACTCTTCACTATTTTTAAGTTGCTTTATGTATGATTTTCTTCTTTTCTTCTTTGTGGATGGGTTTAATGGGCATTAATTTGTACGAACATACTTTAGCTATCATAAATATGTTAGTTTTGTGGTTGAAGATTTTTTGTCTATTTTCGCTGATTTGACCTTGTTGGGGTGTACATGTATGATTTCATAGATTTGATACTTCCTTTGGGAGCAAAGTAAGGTATGCTAGTTAATGATAATAGTCCTAAAATGATACTCCACGCAAAAAATCCTCCATGTTGTTTGTAGAATACCCTTTGCATAGAGGAGAAGTGTTCCAGTTGTCTAAGACAACGACATCTGACCATATCAAACTAATGTGACCTCAAAATAATGATTAAATTGAAAAACGATTTTGCAAAGAATTTTATTCAGAAATGAACGGATTCGTGCTCACGCAATTTTACAATTCATTTGAAAAGAGAAAGTTACGCCCATTATTTTTACATTTGTTCGGAAAGTCATTATACGAACCCGATCCGACGATTAGAAATTACTATTCCTTACCATATTTGTAAAATCAAACAGTTCTATTAGCATTCACGCAACATCGCTACCGGCCATACGGATGCGAAATGTGCATTAAGGGATTTAATCACAGCGAAGTCCCTTTGAGAATAGATTAATTTACGATATTTCTCCACACGATACGTCTAAAATATATTCCCTAGGAATCATAGACTCTCTCACGTAAGTGCAAAAACTTCTGATGAAAATAGTTGTTCTTGCTTAGAAATAAGGATTGGAACTGACGAGATGAATTCTAAGAACAGATTGTCATTCTACAAACAGATAATTGATGTGAAATCTTTATTAACACAAATCCACTAAACAATGTGCTGTATCAATTTCAAACGAAAAGCATTATTGGAATTTTCACTTAATATCCTAAGCCATTTATCGAAATGGATAAAAAAATCAAAGTTGAGTGCAATAAAAAGGTTGCTTTTGTCATTGTCACATAAGACCAGCAGAATGGAGAAAAAAATACTCGAAGCTCGACCTACAATGCATCGTATTTCGTCTGAGTTTTAAAGTATAAATCGCTTAAAATTTGTTACTTTTGATTGATAATGTGGACATTTTCGCGTGGTTGTAATTTTCGCGTATTGCACAAATCGAGAAATTCTTACAAAAGCACAGACGTTTATATCGCAAATATTTACCCCAAGCGTAACGTCTAGGTGGTTTTGTCGCGATTTTTTTTTCTTTTTCTTTTTTTTTTTTTTTTCTTTTTTTTTTTTTTGTCATGAAAATAGCTAGGTTTACAGTAATATCGATCTTTTAACTTGAAGAAAGGAGGCGATCTCCAACATCACTCGGTTACAGCACCCACAGCAAAACTTCAATAAGCCTTTTTTTTTTTACATAACGGCGGTCCAGTTGTGTTGGACGGCAAAATAAGAACAGTTTCCGCAATATGACGTCAAGGACAATCACTTTTTAACTGTGACGTCATGAAAGTCGGTACTTGCGGTCCACAAAATGGTAGTCACGCAGTTATGTGAAAATTAAAACATCCACTGCAAAAACACATAGCAGACACCCACAGAAAGAGACGCAAAAGGGACAAGGAACACCAACACACACCATAGAAAAATGAAACACAAAAGACCACACATAAACCAACAAGACCAACCCACACCATAGAAACATGAAACACCAAAGAGACCAGTGGGCAACCGGTGCTGACATATGACAGCCACCTGCCACGCAAGTAGCAGACGGTGTGGCTATCCGGATTACATGCGCACAACCCTCCCACTTTTCCGATTACTCAAAGGTCTGGAAGAACGTACAATTGAAGTGTAAAATAACCTCCTCACTGTAAGATGACCAAACAAACAGACAGCATGACGCAGGGGCCCAAGAAATACACAGGTGGATATGTAAATTGATATAAAAACAGAAGACATACTAATGAAGTCCATGTTATTATTTCATGGTGTTTTACATTTTGAATAAAAACTGTTTTCATCATTGAGCTTATCCGCAACTATCCTTACATCAGGGTACAAAAATGAAAAAAAGTAACTAACATACGCAAAAACTATAGAATTTTTCAGTGGCGGATACAAGGCGGGTGTAGGGGGCCGTACGCCCCCCTAAAATTTTTTAATCATAGGTTAAACGATAATTTTCAATAAAAAAAGAGTTAATGCTTGTAAATATTAAATACCTGTTGGTAAATATAATTGTTAAATGCATCAATTTCCATTCTTTAACCAATTACAGTCACGAAAATGGGTCCTAAACGGCTGAAATGCAAGAGCTTCTGGGAGGCTTCGCCATACCATGGCTCTTCCCTGGACCCGATTGACAACCCCTCGCCAATTCTTTATCCACCTCCCCCCCCCATCCCCCCAAACTAAAAAGCTGGATCCCCTGTTAATTCCTTCTAATAAAACAAAAGAAATCGATTTGTATCTTTATCTGAAAATTTTGATTTATTGTATGTAAGATGGCTGATAAGGATTTGCATTTTGTAAAAAAAAATAATTAAAAAAAAAACGGAACAAAGTGGAATTATGTCTTTCTTCAAATAAAGATGGAAACAAAATATCCAATACTTTGTTGTCTCAAAAATGAAAAGAATAATTCACGGACTCGATTGAAAAGTAAAACAACAATTATAATTATTGTAGACAGACAAAGGCATGAAATATCACTCCTGACTGTTAAGAGCCATGTGCGCTAAAGAGCTCGAAGACTTGGAAATCTAGGGAAAATGCACATGATTGTCACATGCAAGCAGAGAAAGGAAATTACGTGTCAAGAGGACTGAAGAAGGGAACTCTAAGAGGCATAAAAGATATAAAAACCAATCTGTTTGTCAACTAATTTGGTTGATGATATAAGATGATTGCAGATGCATCTTGATAAGTGATCATTCATTTTGCTTGGAAGAGAACTTTAAACAAAGCATTCAGAAAGAACAGTGCATGGGGAATAGATTTATTTGCAGTGATGGCTGCCAGTTATATAGAGGTCTGATCTGCCACTAGGCTGTTCAAAAGTACAGGAGTTACCTAAACCTGGACAATATGTTAATAAAATTAACATCATAATATCATTTTCTTTGGTGAAAAATGAAGAAATTACACTGCTTAGTTTTTCAGGAGGGGGACCATCTCAAAGATTCCTTATTTTTTTCCATATGATTTCATGGAAAAATACGAATTTGCATTTGAAAAAAGAACGAAATTGGGAATTTAATAGCATCGTCATAATCATAATGTCAAGAGAAATTTTAGGCAAATATATTAGGTATCATTGATCAAACTTTCATAAAATGACCTTGACCTACTTTTTCCGCTTAAGAAATTTTGACTTTTAAAGCCTAAATTGAGCAAAGTATAAGAGTTACATGTAACAAACTTGCATATTGGATGTATCGTTGATCAAACTTTCATAAAATGACCTTGACCTACTTTTTCCGCTTGAATGATTTTGCCTTTAAAGCCAATTTTACATGTACTTGAAAATATGTTTGAATTGAATTTTGCTGCCACGAGGTGAGCTTCGTAATCTTTGATTACCTATGTTTGTCACTGCAGGTGGACCAGGAGTCCCCGAGGGCACATGTAGCCAAGTTCGATCAACTTCGGTTGATCGTTTCTTCAACGCATTCAAAAATTTATGTTATCAAAATTTCTTGAAATTTCTAAAACATGGGTCCTGTAGCATCATATCCCAGCAATCCTGCTACGTCAGTGATCCTCAATCTAAACAATGTAATATGGCCAAAGAGTGTAAACGTTATTATGTTAAAAAATGTACTGAACATTTACCTCTTCTTAAGGGGTAGGGACAAACTGTTATTCGCCATATTGGATTTTATGTAGTGTGTTATTGAAAATCTTTCCTTACATCGAGTCATGGCTCCAACATCAACTATTTTAACCCCAAGTAATCTCAACCTCAATAGCTACATTTTCCAATATATTCTACAGAAAATTACATTAAGATTTAAACATAAGAAACTTTTTTTAAATTCATGCACCGAACTGCACAGCTGCACCTCAGAAGAATTTATGAATATTACTATAACTTACCTTAAACATTACATTGATACTATATCTACAAACATTTGTCCTTCGATTTTGAGTACAATTTCTCATAATCTTATAAATCTATTGTTAGTACAACACGGGGTCTCTTCGAACACGAGGTTTTACATGTAGCCATTTTCACGTGCCCATCCGCCCCAACATAGATAGAAAAAATAAACGATTTCGAAGTTTCTTGGGTTATTCACTAGAATTTCGACTGTTTGCGATTCATTTATGAATTATTTACATGATATATATTAGAAAAGTGGGATAGTCTTGTGAGTTATTGGTGACAAATCACAAATGTGCAACAATCCGGGGATCCGACCCTGGATTCCATTTCATGTTGATATGGCTACTAGCCCCCTGCGTGTAAAATGAAGATACCCGGTATTTTGAGAAAGTATGATCAAATTTGGAGGACAAATGATTGAGACATAGGATGGTAGTAACGTTTAAGGTAGGTTGTAGTATTAATCATGAATCCTGCCAACCTGTAGCTGCGCAGTTCGGTGCACTAAGTTTAAATGGTTGTCATGAAATAATATTGGTGCAGGTTTTGCTAAAAAAGATCTGAAAATGACGATGTTGAGGTGAAGAAAACTTAGTATTAAAATGGTTAAAATTGGAGTCTTAATTCTGCAGAACGACAGATTTTCAAGTATGCTTCACGTCAAATCCAATATTGCCGATAAACTTTTGTCCATACCCCTTAAATGATGCTTTTAAATTCATAGCACATTTGTCCTTTCTGTTGAAATATAGGCCTCATAAAGGACGAATGAATCCGGATATTCCTTGTTTACGGCCTATAATATTTATAAGTATATATTTCTTTCTTTCTTTTAAAGATCTTTTGTGTTAAAAATTGCAATTAAAAAAACTCTAAAAAAAAAACAGGTGTCTTGAGTATTATTGTGACACGTTTGTGATAAAAATCTTAAAGCTTAATTCTTTTTTCACATTTTTTCCAATGTCGGTTTTAGGTAAGATTTTTGTTGTTATTTATGCGAATGTGCTCCGCTGTGACCATTGCAAGTTTGGCTTGTTAGAGATCAATTTCTTGCTATTGGGTGTGATGGATAATTCTACCAGCCAATGCTTTTGTAACTTTTTACAATAGGATTCAATGGAAAAAAAAGAGTTTAAAGAACATATGCTTCATCCTATTATATTTGGAAAAATATTGCTATAATGATTGAATCCTAATTTTCCACTGTGTCCTTTATAAACATCTGTTGAATTGATAATTTTGTAGTATCGAGAACGTAAGAGATGAGCTGACATTTTTGGCTGGCGTTGCCGCGTGAACACTCCCTTTTTGTTACCCACCACTCTGATTATTTCTGAAATAAAAATAATTGATATAATTCCAGCGAAAAAAGTAGTTGTTAGATGTTGAGCAAATAAATGCAATAATACATTCCTTTCTCTTCTCACTCAGTTAGATGTAAAATAAGAGCAGATTAAGGTGACGAATCCATAGATTTCTTAATTTACACATTCACCATTTGAATAACAAGTACATCTCTTTTGGTCTCGAGCATCACTGTGTATATATTGTTTGTTAAAATGCGCATATGGTGCACTAAATTATGATTAATTATGTTTAAAGGAAGAACGCATTCTATTGGTTATTGATTTTTTTTATCTATTTGTATTTGCATTTTTATTGATAAAATTTTCTATGTAATATTTTAATGAACGAAAGTCAATTATAATGCATATATCTTTTAATATATTATTGTTTTGTTTATTCTTACCTTGTTTTGTCATGAAGTCCGCAAAATTCCAAACCATTTCTCCAACAAGAAAGTCCCCTCTAAGACTATCGAACACTTGGTGGTACTCGTTCATAAATTCAATTTGGTACTCCTCGGTGAACACAAATGACGGGTCCTGATTACAAAGACAGTGAGAATGGAATGCAAAGTTTGTATTAGAAGTTGTCTTTGATCATATTATTGCATGCATTTTCTTGTTCAAACGCGAATGGAAAAGGGTCTAATTATAAATCATACAAAACAGAGTGCAATCATCTTTTGATTAATTAAAACAGGTTGAAAATGGACCACTTCTAGGTTTAGTATTTAAGCATCAAACGGTCCTTTGTTTCTTGAATCTGTTAGCTTAACCAAAAACAAACATTTATTTCAAATAGAGATATGTATGAATGTAGAAATAGTCTATGAATGTTTTGGAGAAATTTCAATAAAACTTTTTTACTGCAAAGTAGCTATGCAAAAAGTGAAGACATTCACTTTCAAAGATTACGTAACAAATATGCGTTTGATCAGTTGAGAAACGAAGGTGTTTAAGTACATACTCCTCATTATGCTTTCAATTCTTTTGTAGTCATTCAGATAAGCAGTATGTCTCCACAAAACCTACTTGGAGACGCTTTCTAATATCCTGTGTCGACAGTGTTATCATCTTGATCACGTTAACTCAAAAAGGCTTTTTATTGTCATTTGAACTTTCTTTCAACTTTTATTCTTAATTCCATTAGAAGCGCTATTTGCGATGATAATTTCCCCTTTATCTGCAAGACATCTCGCGAAATTTGAGTGGATTCTAGTAAAAGGAAAAAATACTTCTTTTGCGGAAAAGAATATTGTTTGTGAGAAAACTTTTTCCCCAGGCAGCCAGCAACAAAGAAAAGCTTCACGTTCGTGGCTTACGCTTCAGTCAAAACCTTAAGGTCAAAAGTATCATATCTACGAAAATAACACGGAAATAACAAAAGGGAAACGTAAAAGTAACTGTAATAAAAGCGGTGATTTTTTACTTCTACAAACTGCCAATTCTTTAAAAGGATTTGACGAGTTTCTATAGAGCAGTTAATGCAGAGAAAACGAAAATGTGTAGATAATAATGATAAATCTGTGACCTTGACATATACAGCCCCGACCAGTCGAAAGTTTAACGCCGAGCTGACGAAATTTTGAAAGCTAAATTCGAAAGTTTCGTTAACTATTCGTCAGCGATTTTTTGAAAGCTACTGAGATGACGAAATTTTGAAAGCTCTAAAAAGCTTTCGAAAAATCGCTGACGAAAATTTCGTTAACTTATCTTAGTTAACGAAAAATTTGAAAGCTATGAGCTTTCAAATTCTCGTCATCTCGGAGCTTTCAAAATATTTGAAAGCAATCGCTGACGAAATTTTGAAAGCAATAGCTGACGAAAAATTTGAAAGCAATCGCTGACGAAAATTTTGAAAGCTATCGCTGACGAAAGTTTTGAAAGCTATCGCTGTCGAAAATTTTGAAAGCTTTTTGAACGCTCGGGTGCCATATTGTTTTTGCAATGGCTGCAGCACGCCTCGGGCGAATTCCTCTGCACAGTTTAGAGGATGAAAGAAGCCGTCTCTTTTTCGGCGTGGCGCTTTAAAAAATCACCGATTGTGAAATATCTTTCAAAACTTCCGACAGTCACAGAGAAGCCAGGGTTTCACTGGATATAAATTCCCCTCATTTAGTCAGAATTTGGCCGGTCAGATGTAAATTTTCTGGTATATACATGTATATACATTTAGATTTAAGATGAAATGGAAGTTGTTCATATATATACTTACAGATGGAATATACCTTTACAGGTAATACAAATACAGGTAAATTCAGGTAACTAATTAGTGCAAAGCATACCCTTTTGATGGCCCCATTCACCCCTAATTAACATAATGTTATTTCAAACAGGTAGGTGTATGGGGAACTAACAGATCAGGGAAACACGGAATCTTCAAATAAACTTATAAAAATAAACAAGATACAATATTTAATTTAATCCATGAATATATATTTTCATTATTTAATCTGAATAAACATCATAATAAATACTATTTCATCAAGCAAATTATGAAGATTATTGCTTTGATTTCGGCCATCTTGGTTTTCTCCACACAAAAATTAAAAAGCTTTCGAGAAAAGCTTTCAAAAATTTTGAAAGCTAGTTAACGAAATTTTCGTCAGCGATTAGCTTTCAAAAATTTGGAAAGCTATAGTTAACGAAATTTTCGTCAGCGATTAGCTTTCAAAAATTTTGAAAGCTATAGCTGACGAAATTTCGTTAACTATAGCTTTCAAATGTTTTGAAAGCTAATCGCTGACGAAATTTCGTTAACTATAGCTTTCAAAATTTTTGAAAGCTATCGCTGACGAAAAGTTTGAAAGCTAGGGAATCGCTGACGAAAATTAGTTAACGAAAAATCGCTGACGAAATTTCGTCATCTCTTGAGTATTCAAAATTTTGAAAGCAATCGCTGACGAAATTTTGAAAGCTAAGCTTTCAAAAAGCTTTCAATTCGTTTACGAATTGAAAGCGAATATTAAACTTTCGACTGATCGGGGCTGTATGTCTCTATGGTGCTGTGTCATTGTCTCCGTCTGTTTGTCTGCTTTCGTTTCTCATTCCGCTGCTTTTCCTGTTGGGGATCTCCCCCTTTCTTCATTCTGTTTTACATATTTTGTATGCCCGTTTATTGTAATTTTTGGATTCTGATTTGTGCGGTTTGTGTTTGACTTTTATTCACAGAAGTCAGATCTTAATAATGCAATTTGACCATAAGTACTTCCTCTCTTTTGAAAAGTTTGGAATTCCTTATTGAAGTTTTTGAGAAGAATGAGATAAAGAAGATCCTGACGATAATCTTAACAGCACTAACAATAAAGCGCAAAATGGAGCATCGACGGACCCCTATCAAGCTAGAGGTGGGACCAGGTGCCCGGGAGGAGTAAACATCCCCTGTTTGGCTAGCCTATTCGCTTCATTCAATCAGATATCATGGATAGTCCTTATTCGAGTTCTGAGAATGACTGTGTTCTAACTAGCTACAAAATTCACTGTTGCACCTTCACAATGTTCAATCTTCTTTATGCAATGTATTGATTTAATATAGGAGGTAATTAGTCCATCTATTACTGTAAGCCATCTGACACATCTGATATCATATAGAATACAATACATTGATTATAGAAATATCAAGGTGGGCATAAGGTATACCTTATTAAAATGGTTTTATATTGGTCAATATATCTAGAATGCTAACTTGGTGATACATTTCTAATAATAATTGAATTGGGGGCAAATGTATCTATCATGTACATGATGAGTTTATCGTATCGGCGCCGTATTCAGCCACGATGATTGGACCATTGAATTCACCATGTCATTTATGCAAATCGATTAATATCTGTCCAAAAGGCTACTCTCTGACAGCAAAGTTGGAAACTTCGTTTTTCTCTAATTTGGGGAGGAAAAGAAATTTGAAAGTACGTGTACCACGTACCTGATGAAGTCCAGCTATCGTATCGGCACCGTATTCAGCTACTATGATTGGTTTATTGAATTTGCCGTGCCATTTATGCAAATCATTTCCTAGCTGTCTCTGTATGAGCTCAGTATGGGAACAGTCAGTGTACCAGGCATTGTAGCGATTGATGCATATAACATCTACATACTGTGACTGAAATGAAGCTAATACACTTTAAATATACGTCACCCACATACTGCTTGAGGGTATATCAATGGAAACCAGTCAGAGATATTCTAAGCAGTGTTCTTCGTTATGCAGTGAAGACGATTGATACAGCATGACCAAAGAAATAAATGATCGCTTTTAAAACCAAGAAATTAAACAAGATGAAATATCAGTCAAACATGAATAAACATTACAGAAGTACTCATCAGTTATTCAGTCTCATAGTCGAGAAGGCAAGGCAAAATCATTAGATTTTCCATAGGAACGGTTGCGAACCTTGGAATAAACAAAATTCCGCAGTGAGACCAGGTGCCCGGGGAGAGTCAGTGTCTCCTGATTGCATGCAACACCCGTCTCAACATTATCATTATGTATATAAAAAGCATTATCACATCGCAATTCAAATTACAAAAGTAATTAATAACCAAATAACATTGACTGAAATCATATTTGTAAATCAAGTTAACAGGTACCCACCACAAGTTCCTTATTAACGTCTTGATTAGCCACAAATGTTACAGGACGTGTTGGATCTAATGCTTTTGTATGTTCTAGTATCGGTCTGTGGAAAAAAACAAAAAGGCATTTATCTGCAGTATATTCCTTTGACAAAATATATCTTTCTTAAGTCCTATCTCAAAATTACAACTCTTTTCTTTATTTACAATTTTTTGACAATGAAAACCAACTGCTCTGAAAACGTTTGAGTGAAAGTAAATCCCAAAAGCCAAATTAATACTGTAAAATCACAATAAAGGAGGTTACAAAACCAGGAAAACATAAAGCAAAACATAACATTCTGAATAAGAGCAAAAGTAATGGTAAGAGTCTTCAAATTCATCAGCATCATTTAAAGGCAGATAGATTTACAGGGTGGACCAGACATGCACGTTTCGGGTACTTAACCCATATCAGTGATCCTCAATCTAAACAATGTAATATGGCCAGAGAATGTGAAAATTTTTCATATCCAAAAATGTTCCGAAAGACGTAGAAGGATGGATGGGATATGATGCTACAGTATCCATGTTTAAGAAATTTCAATGCGTTGAAGAAGCGATCAACGGAAGTTGATCGAACTTGGCTATACGTGCCCTCGGGAACTCTTGGTCCACCAGCATCGACACTCACCTAGTGGTACAAATGTTAAACGTCTTCAAATTCATTAGCATCATCTAAAGGCAGATAAATTTACAGCAATCACCCATGGACAAGAATGTGGGATTAGGTGTTCAGGGAGAGTAAGAACCTATTGCTTGCTAGCAACACCCGTCATCTTAAGCGAACAGTTTTATAACTGCTAGATGTTTTCAGATGATTCTGATCTTAATATATTGTTTAAGTTATTATTAATATTGAAGCAGCGAAGAATTGAAGGAAATTTCTCACTGGTAAAATCACCTACCTAAAGTATGCTACAGCCTCAGGAAGTGCTGAGTCAGGTTCGTTAGCTGTGGACCACATTATTACTGAAGGTCTATTTTTGTCTCTCTGTACGAGCTCTTCCATCACTTTCAAGTGGTGACTCAACGACACTGGGCCAAAGTTATTTTTCCTTTTGAAAAATAATAAATATTTTTATTGATGCATTGGAGAAGAAGAGGAAATATATAATGTTTCCCCTTACAATTATCCTCATTGTGTATTCATTTTGATATATTATGCAATTATATGTTTTAGAAATTACTTATTTTCCCTTTTCTGATACTAGTACATGTACTGTACAAATGAGTATTACATTAATAAGCAAAGATACATGTCTACGAATTAACGACAGTATTATCAAATGAATAACAATTATGATCCTATTCTATGCTCAAAATTGGTGTTTTACATCGGAAGGCCATAAGGAATCGATAATCGGAAAATAATCGGAAAGTGTAAAACAATCGATTATCGATTTAAATCGGAAAAACAATATTCCATGAAAAATGGAACATAAAAGACAGAAAATTTTATTTTTTGCTGAAAACAAAATATAAAGCATTCAATTTCAAAGTGTCTGCCTGTTTACTGGTGAGACAAAAAGTAGCGGTTTTTGTGAAATGTGAAAAGAGAAAAATAAATTCATCAACGCAAAACACCATCCTGTAAACGACAATCGATTGTAAGAAATGGAAATCGATAATCGGAATCGAAAGAGTTTTAGCGACCGACAATCGATTGTCGGCGACAATTGGTTCATCACTGCTCAAGATTGATAAAAGAACTTTTCTATCAATTAGAAAAATAAGGCATAGCAACCAAAATAGACGAGACAATTAAGGTATCCGTTGTACAAATAAATATCAAGTGTTTATATAGTTAGAATCATGGCATATTTTTACCTAAATATACCTAATACAACATAAATAATGGTTTCCATCATCAAAGGTCAACATGCCAACCATCACCCAAGCCACGGAAACTATCGAGACACTGCCGAAAATTACCGAGATAATTTTAACACTGTTTAAATGGACGAGACGTCTGCGAGATCTTCATTTGTACATTGGATACGTTAAGGGAATGTCGATCCAAATGGAAACTAAAATTTTATCATATTAAAAGTTTATATTCACTTTGTTATTCCAACTCCTGGACATTCGTCTATGACCACGATGCCCTGTCTGTCACATTGGTCCATTATTTCCTCGGCGTAAGGATAGTGTGAAGTACGAATACAATTTGTTCCTAACCATTTTAGGAGGTTGAAGTCCTTGGCTATCAAGGGAAAATCCAAACCCTTGCCTCGGATCTACAATGATATATTTTCAATGCATATCTTATTAATCTATCCTTAGTAAAGAAGCACAACAGAAATGTACTTTCTCTTAAATGACATTGGATGCAATATAATTTCACATCAGGAAGGGCTTATAGTTCATCTTGCAATTACGAAATAAATATCATTTTAAAGTTCCGCATTGTTTCCTCCTTTCGAATTTGGTTGGAGATTCCCTCCTTTCTCTTACTAATATTTAAACCTTTCATCGATTTTTGTAATCTCATTTAAAACGTTCCCGGAGTATGGAATAATTTTTGTGCCTTGTTTGTTGATTTTGTGTGTGAACGTTGTCCTTATGAGATCAGAGTTATATTTTTATTTCGATTTTCGAGGGTTTGCTTGTTTGTCTTTCGATGTTTTTATTTTCGTGTGTTTGTGTGTGTATGCCGGTGTGATCACTGTAAGATCCTTTTTGCGGATCGTATCCTGATTACTGGGGGGGGTTCTTATTTATTCATTGGAGTATTTGCACGTGTTTTTGTTGCGAACTTATGGGAATGGGAAAATTACAACCGGATTTGTATTAAAGATACTATACATCATGCAACGGATTGTATCGTTCAAAACACATCAAATAAAAATGATTACGTCAGAGTCCTCGTGTTTAGCCACGCCATGACAGTAGAATGGCCTATCATTGATGAGTAGCTGAGTATTAGTCACGTTGATGGTCCTTATTCCAAACGGTAACAAGTAGTTGTCCTTTTCTCCGTCTTTAGTCACTATAGTCACCTGAAATACATGGAATATCAAAATAAAAATCGAACACTTTTAATTGTCTGGGATAAGTCAACCTTTCGGTACTCGTCTATAATGCTACTCAGATAACAATTCATCACCTCTCAATACATGTATTTCATTACTGTTTTTCACCATTGATTATTATTGGATCATTCTCCCATTTGCTTTTGGGGGTTCCTACTGAAATTTAGTAGTTTTGCTACACAAATCTAATCTTATAGCCGATGCATGTTTCTTTGTGTTTAGTCTTTGTATCTCTAGATCGACGTACCGAAGCCTTATTTTTTTACTTTAAATATTCATTGTATATTTTATCTTCGCTATTTGCTATATTTTGTAAAGATGGATAGTAACCAACTATGCAACATCTATAAACCATACATCAGCAGTAATAAAATCTAAGACAAGAGTGAGACATAATACCCGAGAGATTTAGCATCTCCTGTTATCCTACCATGTCAAAAGTTAGTTGTCCTCTTCTTATCATCCATAATCAATGCCAGAGAAGCGAACCTCAAAGTAATAAAAGCCAGCTGGACATGAGACACCGATGGATTTCTATCGAACTCCTTTTAACTTATTTGACAGATGATTCTTATCCTCGGATAGAATCCTGATCCTAATAAATCTTTTATTCTAGACCATTTGATCTTTCATAAAATAAAAGTTCCATATCTAAATTGTCAACGTTGGGCATACAAAATCAAGCAAAATATTTACATAATGCAAATAAAATTGTTAAAGATACAGTGTCCCTGAAAATAAATTTTATTGAAAACGGGTATAGATAGAGGAAAAAGGAGCCATAAAAAGTTTTATTTGAAAATATGCAGTAACGACCCTAATATTGTCGATTTTTTAATAATTAAATCTCCATATACCTCTATTGTAAAAACTCAATACATTGTAGGTGGCGCTGGTGAAATGAATTAGATCTGCGCACCCCTAATTCAAAAGGACGTTATTAAAGGTCTATAACTGCGATTATAATATGACTTGAAATTTTGTCCCTATATATACCTTAGAACTCGCCTGGTGTAAAATCTCCAACAAACTTCCAGTGCGCTAAGCTCCGCCCATTCACGTGCTATATTAGAATAGAAATAACAACTAGCTAGCCGTGATTCATTGTCCAGTAATTCCATGAGTCACATGAACCAATCAAATTATCACCTCGCCGCGTATTTGATTGGTTCATGCGACTCATGGAATTACTGGACAATAAACCACGGCTAGCTAGTTGTTATTTCTTAAATGTATGCGTTACACTCGCCTGAAAGTTTGAATTTATACAAATGAAAATGTATACTTTCATATGAAAATAAAGATTTTGCATTTCAAAATTTTGTAAAAATAATTAATTTTCAGGGACGCGGCCCCTCTAATGAGTCAAGGCATACACGAACCTCAAACTTATATAGATATGCTGGGGATGAAGTGTTCATCGTCCAAGGCCACCACAGATTTGGGTTTGGTATGTCTATTGTTCCTTTAAGGTTTCCCGCCTTTCCGACCACGTGATCGTAAGCGTCCCTAACAACCACGTCGATGCTACGGAGATCGGATGGAGAGGAAGTACTGGTCGTGATGTTGAAGTTTACGAAACCTTTGTTAGAAAAAAAAAATCATTTTATTGTAATAAGAAAGCAGATATTATAATTGTAAGGGTTTTTTTTTTAAACTGACAGATGTCTGAAGTATGATTTTTGTTTACATACCGGTATACCTTTATGTAGTTTAAAAACATCAATTATATCATTTGATAAGAATGCTGATCGAAGAACTTGAATAAATAAATGGAACTCAGACCACAAAATCTGTTTTTGCGGTCAAACACAATAGGTAATTGTCAATTTCCGTTTACGAATCTTAAATCAAATTAAATTGAAGACTTCGCATAATATCCAATATTGGATATCCAATAATGTCAAATTCGGCTCTTTTCTCGAGAGGGCGAGGAAAGAGCCTAAGAAAAATAAAAATTATTTCAGATTCTCTTTCACAAAGCAAATTATTGGTCGATTTCAAGAAATCGACCTTACTAGATTTGTAGACCGGATGCTGTCAATAGGAGAAAGTTCCTAATTGAGTCCGTCAGATTCAATAATGCATCATTGAATTATCCTTATGAAAGAAACGTTTTCATGACTAGTGAAAAACACGTGACCAGAGACAGAAACAAAGAAATTAATGAGCGATAAAAAAAGTCGACAAGACTGTACGAGTCACCAAATTTCATTGAACTTTTTAGAAGTTTCTCCTTATTTCCCTCCAAATTCAATGGCGGATCCAGCACCCCCTTTGCCGGGGGGGTCAAGGGACGAATTTAGCCGATTTTTACTTTAAAAAAAAAGGCGAAAATATGCCTGTTTTTTGGAAATTTTTGGGTCAGTGCCGGGGGGGCGGACGCACCCTCCGCACCCCCCTTAATCCGCCACTGAAATTCTTATACATGTAATCGGAACTCTCCACTTTTCCCGCGAAAACACACAGAAAGGCTTTTGGTCAATATGTGTTATAATGGAATTTTTCTACGGATCAAACAATTTCGATCTGAATGGATATGAAGAGTGTTGCATCTTGAGTTGTCCAGTGTAAATGTATCTATTTTCTAACTTGTCAGAATTGTAAAGACATACGTTTCTATAAGTACTTCTCTTTAATCTTTATTTTAAGAGTAAAAAAATTAATTTTATGTCGACGAAAAAAAAATTATTGTGGGATTAAAGAGATGTTGATATCGACCAAGCTTTTTTGGAAAGCTAATACTTGTATTATATTTCTTTTTTTTTTTTATTCTTATAACAATCGATAGACTCGTTATACCTTTGTCATCTTTATAGTCTGTTACTAACGTTATGTCATTAACATAAACTTTTGGAGTGGTGTAAATTTTGACACTTCGGTGTATCCCAGCATAGTTGAAGAAATCCATCTGCAACTTCTGTACAAAGTACCCAGGAGGATATCTGATGTATAAAATATATGAATGATGGTAAAAGGTAAAATGCATGTCCGGTCCATGCTTCTAATTTATCTGTTCTTAAATGATGCTATTCAATTTGAAGACGTTTAACATTTATACCACTTGGTGAGTGTAACTGCTGGTAGACCAGGATTCCCCGACGGCACATGTAGCCAAGTTCGATCAATTTCGGTTGATCGTTTCTTCAACGCATTATAAAATTTCTGTTATCAAAATTTCTTGAAATTTCTAAAAAGGGGGTCTTGTAGCATCATATCCCACCCATCCTGCTACGTATTTCAGTACTCTTTTTCGACACAGTAATTGTCATACTTTTTTGGCATACTACATTGTTTAGATTTGAGGATCACTGACGAGGGTTAAGTACCCGAAACGTGCATGCCTGGTCCATCTGTTCTTAAATGATGCTATTCAATTTGAAGACGTCTAACATGTGCACCTTGAATGTGAAGCTCTTTAGTCTTTGTTATGCACTTTATTTCATTTTTAGAATCATGCTCATTAAATCCCCTGTTTGGATTTTTTATATTTTTGCCACGGTACATACTGGCGACATTTGTAACTTTTTATAACTCACCAACCACAAATGAATGATAAAACGCCCTACCTATTTGTGTCATTTTCATATATAATTTCTCCTGGAGGGAGTGTAGTAGGGGTTAGGGTGTTGTTAACAGCTACTGTTATCCTATTGAGATCGTCAACACTCAATTGATGTCCTAGAATCTCTCCTTCGAAAGGAAGATGGCCGCCATCGTGTCTCATTATTTCTTGTCCATTCACCCACTACAATAACGAACTTCTAATAAACGATTAAACACATACGATTCTTTTATTCATGGAATGAAAATGTGTCAACATTGAGTAAATATTTTTCGGCTTTTTTTTTCTTTTTTTCTTTTTAGTTCTATTTTTTCCCATGAATTCTGTAAGTACAAGCTATAGAATCTTAAGATATTCTAAGTAGACATTTTTCACCGTGACGAACTTCGCACTCCGCACTTCGAACTTCGCACTTTAATATCATAAGTGGGTTGCCGAAAAAAGCGCGCCAGTTGTACAGGTAGTCCATTATACCATTCCACTGAGTTTACTAATTAAAATGAAGATGACTCTGCTTATGAGTTTATACGCGAACGGCAGCTACGCCACTTATTCTTCAATGTTCGAAGTGCGAAGTACGAAGTTCGAAGCGCGAAGTTCGTCACGATGAAAAATGTCTAACTTAGTAGGATCAATTTCAAGAGTCATATTTTTAAAAATTATTCAATTTTTTCGCACATCCCATTGATGAAAGTTCTCAATAAATTTCAACAGTATATGAACATTCCATAATTTTAGATTTCCCAACTTTTTTTGATGATATAATAAAAGTAAAACAAATATATACATGACAAGATACATACAACAATTGCATTGTAATGAACGCTATCCAGTCGTAGTACGATGCGTTTGTTCAGGAGTTCCCGAGGGAAGTAGAATTCAGTGTCGTACCACGCCCAACCTACAAAATCCCTGAGACCTTTGTCCTGTGTGATATCGTTGTAGCTGGATGGTACAGGCATGGGTATAACTTTACCTGTCTGCAAAGGTAGAAATAATTTTTGCTTCTTGGATATCGATAGCAAATATAAAAAACTTTGAGAAAGCAATGTGAATGTTATTCATATGGATTGTCACAATTTAGGACAAAGTTTTGTGAGTGCTGATGGACCAGGAGTCCCCAATTGCACATGTAACCTATTTCAATCAAGTTAGGTTCATTCTTTCATCAACGCATTCGAAAATTTCTGTTATGAAAATTTCTTGAAATTTCTAAAACGGGCGTCCTGCAGCATCCTGTCACCTCTTTTGGTACATTTTTGGACATAATAACTTTCTGACTTTTTGGCCATATTACATTGTTTAGATTGAGGATCACTGACGAGGGTTAAGTACTCGAAATGTGCATGTTGCAAATTTGTCTGATCTTAAATGTTGCTATTGAATTTGAAGAGGTTTAATATTTGTACCACTTGATGAGCGTCATTGCTGGTGGACCATGAGTCCCTGAAGGCACATGTAACCAAGCTCAATCAACTTCGGTTGATCGTTTCATCAACGCATTCGAAAATTTTTATTATCACAATTTCTTGAAATTTCTAAAACGGGGGTCTTGTAGCATCATATCCCATCACTCCTACTATGTCTTTCGGTACATTTTAGGACATAATACCGTAACTTTCACACTTTTTGGCCATATTACTTTGTTAAGATTGAGGATCACGGATGAGGTTTGAGTATCCGAAACGTGCATGTCATGGATATTGAGTTAGTGGATCCTAAATTGGATGTATACATAATGCTATTGAATTTGAAGACGTCTAAAACTAAGGGGTATCTCTCTGAAGACATAGCTCTGTCCTTAGCTGGCTTTTCGGCATAAAGCATAGGTCATATTTAGAATTTCGTTCTTTTAGATTTCCTCTATTTCAGCCTCCGGTATCACTGATGAGACAATTCTCGTTGAAATGTGCATATGGTATACTGAATGTTTACAATGGACAATTCATTTCAATATTGATAATTACATCGACTCTACATGCTCTCCCCGAAAACAAATTAGATCCATGCATGCGAAGTGTTCTTTATTTCATTTAGTGATACCAAAGCAATGTAAAAGAAAGGAGGGGGATCTCCCACAACATTTGGTTGCAGTACCCAAAGCAAAACTCAAAAACACCTAATGCGAAGACATCCACAGGAAGAGACGCAAAACAAAAGGTACAAGGAACACCAACTCACGCCATAGAAATATGAAACACAAAAGACCACAAATAAACCAACAAGACCAACTCACGCCATAGAAACACAAAAGACCACATATAAACCAACGAGATCAATTGGCAACCGGTGCCATGAAATGCAATGTAAATGTACCTTTGAAAGGGAATGTAAGTACCATTGTTCGTCAAATCCTTGCCTTCTCGACACCGAGTCGTCTGCCCTAAAATTCCACATGCCCGTGAGGTCGTGAATGAAGGCCCTGGCCCATGTCTGCCTCGGATAAAGCATTCCACATTCTGAAACGTCTGTGTATAAAACACCAAGGAAGAGGACCGCTAGTATATGAAACATAACTATGTTATAGGATTGTCTTTCTGGAACGTAAATACAAGGAAATTCCCCCTTTTCCTTATCAAACGGTTCCCATGTTCTTCTAACATATTTGACCCTATAATTATATAACTTTGAAAAGTTGATAACGGCATTAAGATCTGCCGCGATTTTTCACTTTTTACATTTTAAAGGTTTTTGAATGAAAAGGGCACATATACAAAGTATCAGTTAGTGGAAAATCACCGTACTGTGATCGTACTACATGTCCAGTACTTATAAATTGATATTTCATTTAGCATGTGGACATATTCTTTTGTAAAGGTGAACTTATATGTGTAGATATTTCCAACATCTTCAACATAAAGATAAGAAGGCTGTCGTCTGGTGGAAGGGTTGGTGCTTATAGTTTTTCTTAAAGATTAGCGGACCGATAACTAGGATTCAGTCTCTGACTTCCCTTCCCCACTGACATAAGTTGTCGGTCCTGAAAACACTTCTCGAATGTTACACGTCTAGAAATTCTAAGCATCATTTTTAAATGAACAGATAAATTTGCAGCATGGACCAAACTTGCAGGTTTCAGGTACTTAATCCTCGCCGGTGAACTACATTCCAAAATATGTAATATGGCCAAAGACTGTGAAAATCATATCTAAAAATATAGAAAGACGTAGCAGCATGGGTAGAAAACATACGTGTACATAATCTCTTGTTATGTTATCCAATCTGTGTTTTTGAATTTGAAGTGATTCATTTATTTGCTGTCGGTGCTCAAACGGAGTCCCGATGGAGATCTCATTTCATCTCATGCAGATCCCCCTTTCCAGAATGATAAGTGACATTCTGGGTTGCTATTTCATAGCTGTCATCATCACCATACAAGGAATGTTTGCCTGATGTGTACATCGGAGGAGTCTCCAAATGTGGCAGGTTTTCATGGAGCTGTCGGGACTCTCCCCGGGCACCTGGTCTCACTTCGGAATATTATATTAAATTGGAAGACGTTTAACATTCATTCCGAGGTTCGCATCTGTACCAATGGAATTCTGGTTATTTTGCCTTACCTTCTCAACTTTGAGACTAAATGACTGATACGTACTTCAGCAATAAAAAAAAATGCTGAGGAAACCCGTTTTGAACAATTCAAAGAAAATACACATCGACCCCTCTGTACCCGCCCCTTTCATCTATATCAGAGCTAGAATGTATTATAGGATTCATAGAATCTCCCATTGGTAGATACATAAAAACCGTGCTCAAAATTTATCGAAACAGTTAAACTCTATGGGCCTTAAAAGGGATGTGAATTGTAGAAATAAAACACAAAAACTTTTACCACAACAGTTTGATATATTCACCAGGTTCATTAATACGAGTGGAGACTGGCATTTATCACATCCTTAGAGTCTTACACTTTTCTCAAAGCAATAAAGCAGGAAACACTCTAATCGTAAAAGATTTCATTGTTTTGTTATGAGACATCTAGGAATTAAGTCCAGGGGCGAAGTAATTCCTTAATTTGCTGATGAAATTTATGAGGAAGTGAAATTCTTAGTGAAAGTTCATTCGCGTCCATATAAAAAGTATAAACAGTAAAGTCGAGGAACGCATGCAATTCTTGATTAGTACTCTTTGAAAGCAGAAATCAGAAAGAGACAAAATTGCGTGAGGGTGTGCAATCAACGAAGGTCGCTGACGAGTAAATTGAGGAAATTGCATGTCAAGTTAGATGAATTTAGGCATCTAATCAAGCGTAAAGCTTTAATGTGTTCAAGTCTAAGACTTGGTCGAGTTTGTTTTTTTTTTTAACATTGCAAAGGTTAGAAATAAAAGATAAAGTGAACGACGTTGCTTTCCTTTGTTTTACTCCAGGTGTCGATGATTCCTTAGAATATGTGGAATTTTAACATGGGTTAACCTTTCATTCAGAGACATAATACTTTTGCAAGTGTAAATGAAAATTGCATCCAAATACAAATGCATGTATAACGTAGATAACGTAGCAAAAATCGCATCTTTTTTATTTTTTTTTTTTATTTTCATCAATTTTGCAGTGGTATTCATACGATTCCTTGTGATTTTTTATTCAAAGTTACAGAATTCAAATTTAACATTTTTGGTTTATTTTCTGCATTTTATTTCCTCAAAGAAATTTTGTGTATCATTTTGAAACCTTTGCAAAGATTTGACTCACACAAACAATATACAAAACATATACGGTACCTAGCTAATGTTTCTGACTATGTTATTTTTATATGGATAAACTCACCATTTGCTATGGAAAAAAGTATATGGCCATCCAAAGTCGGTTCTGGATGCACATTCAATCGTCAACCCTATCTTAAAAAGTGCTCTCCATTATGCCTCATGTCTCCATTTGGTCTTTATTTGTTTGTTTTTTATATGGTGTTCTTTTTTTATTCGTTTTATCCAAATGCTTATTTTTTCCTTTTTGTTAGATTTGCGAGGAGTCTGTTTATTGATGATACCTCTTGGTCTTTCCATTTCATTTCTTTTAGCAGAGTAGCAAATCCTGATTTCTAACAAAGCGACAACCGATTTTCACTTTTATTTTTTATTAATCAATTTTGCCTTTTTAATTGCCACAATGACTCAAAGACTAGATGAATTTTACATAAAGGCTGTCATTTGAATCGAACAAACAGCTAATTCGGAGCAAGATCTTGAAAATTATACAGAATGCATCTGTGTAAAGATAGAGCACACGTAATAGATAATGAAAATCCCTTTTCCGACATCACAGAAGCTGTGTGGTTTTTTTTCAATAAATGTTATAGTTATGAATAAACATAGCATGTTCAAGATAAACAAAACCTTTAATTTGATTGGATTACCATGGATCCTTGTGTGTCATTTGAACGTTGCTATATACGTATAAGCCAAAGAGAGATAATTCTATACAAAGTCAATAACTTTAGTTACTATCATTCCAAGATGGCGGACGCAAAAATAGGCAGAATCGATTTTTCCAAATATTGTCTTTTATGCGATGTATAACAAAAAGTTGAAGCGGCCAATTTGAAGAGAATTGATATAACATTCCAATTATACCTTAGAGTTTATTGTTTCAACGTTATTTTCGAGAAAATGCCAGATCAAAAATCATCGATGATGATAGAAACGCAAAAATGCCTGACAACGCATGATGATAGTAACTGTAAATGAGAATGCTAGTAACTCGATGAGCAGCAATGTCTACTATCCTGGTCGTGGCACTCTATGCGATTTCTTTGTAAACTTTTACTGTCAATCCTATAGAATGAAAAACAAGAATGGCAACAGATCAAATACATTTTGTACCTACCATACACATCAACCGACATAAAAACGTATTTAACGACATTCGCCAATATACAAAAAAAACATATAACAACGCATTAAGCATCAAACTATACTGGTGCTGCAAAATAAAAAAGCAAGCACCCAAATTAAAGTTATGATTAATAGAAATGTTAACAAATAATCCACATACAAACTAAGACCTTAAAGACAAAACAATTAAGATCAATACATAAGAAGGAAGAAGACCATGATAAATTAATGCTGTCAAAATTTGTCGCCCAACTCCTTCCTCCATCCCCGCTTGAGATGGGGCAGTAGATCTTCAAAAATGTGTCAACTGCTGTAATATGTCGTTGATATACAACTGTGCTTCTTTGCATCAGAAAAAGAAGTCAGTGTCTCTGTTGTCAGAAAGCAGCCTTCTGGACATACTAGTAAAATGTTCAAATACGGAGCAACATACATTACAGTTTCAAGCAACAGATTCTCTACTGTTTTACTTCAACCCAAAGGTTTCAAAGAAGTCAAATCAATTTAGTGAATTCCAAAATTTCAGGTAATATAATTTTTGTGAAGAGTAGGCGGCTCCAATCATCGTGTACGTTGTATTCAAAGGCGTAATCAAATGAAAAATAAGGCCAAAAACATGTGGAGAGATGGTGCAGGGATTTTAAGTTTTTGATACTCTCTCTGGAACTAGCGTTGGAAAGTATTAGTAAATGAAAAAAAATTTAAGCACTGAGTTGAAAGGGGACTGTGATATCATACCAGTTCCATACTGCAACAAAGGATGAGTGTGATTAATAAAGAAGTAAAATTAAAGTGTGAACACTCTGTTGCGAATTTGCATAAGACATAAAAGTTTCAAATAACGCTTCCTTCAAAATGATTCAAAGAAGCAAAATAAAGTGTGTGATACCCTAGCTCTTTTAATTTCCAAATTTCAAGTACATGTACATGTTCTTATTCTAAAATTTAGCGGCTCCAGGTTTTGAATAGGGCAACATTTCAAACAAATGGGAGGACTCGAATTATTTTACTCGGTTTTCAATTTTTACGATAAAGGCAAGAGATAGTGAATGCTGCATGAGGACTTGTGACTATCAACTATTAAACAAAGCAACAAATAATGGACGCCCAATTAGCAACTATACAAAGAAGAAAGGAAGGGATCTCCATCAACACAAGCAACCACAGGAAAACTCAAAAACACCCAATGCAAAAACTCAGAGCAGACATCCACAGAAAGAGACGCAAAAGAGACAAGGAACACCAATTTACTCGCACCATAGAAATATGAAACACAAAAGACCACACATAAACCAACGAGACCAACTCACACCATAGAATCATGAAACACAAAAGACCACATAAACCAACGAGACCAATGGGCAACCGGTGCCGACTTAGGACAGTCATCTGTTATGCAAGTACGGTGTGATTATCCGGATTACCAAAACTCGTCAAATCATGCTGTCTTCCTATGAAATTACTGTACAGCCTATGGGCGGAATCTTACTAATTTTCAACTCGTGTGGGAACCGCGGATTTATCACGGAAAATAAAGTTTTTTACAACAACTTCTTCAGAAAATAGCGGAGGCAAGCCATGACGCGATGTCAGAGTGGCATTATTTCTCCGTACATGTGTGAAGACAACGAAAAATACTAGTACACTCACAGAATAGACTAAATAAACAGAGCGAAAATCTAACTGAAAGACAAGGAAACCAAAATGCATCCTGTATCGCTTTGGATGGTCATCTGCTATATACATATGAGAAGGTGTAGTTAGTTTAAGATGGTATTTATTTCATTCAAAGTCATATAATACATACAAATATTGTTACAGAATTGGGAAACAAGTAGAAATACTTATATTAATCCCGCTCCTTATAATTATTGCAACTGCTTGGACATTTATGTTGTTGAGTGAAATACCATAACATTGCGTACATAATTGATTTTACATGGTAACAAGGAATAAAGGGAAAAAACCTTAGTGTACACTAAAAAACAAAATAGAAAAACACATATTTTACAAAAGGATACAAATTTGGTTCGCAGATATTTGATGGAATCACATAGAATATCATATACGTATATACCTGTATATGAGAATATATACCCTGAAATAGCTACTCAAAAATGTAGATTTTCCTTACAATGGAAAAATACTGAATATCAGTTTTGTCATTCATGTATGTAACCTTAAGGGAGAACAACGTTTCATAAAGCAATTATGTGAAATATCGTATACACATGTCCCTGGTAATATGGAAAAATAATTATTTAATAACAAAGAATAGTGTAGATATTTTCAATTTCGGTAAGGTAGCGAGGCTGGGCTATCCCTGCCTCTGCTAGAAAGCATGTCAGAGAGAGAGAGAGAGAGCCTTAATTGATACGAATGATTTAGATGCAAAAATTATCTATCGAATCTTTTGCTTTCTCGTATTCATGAACATATGAACTTTTTCGAAGATGTCTTCATTTTGCGCTTTTGTCAGATCACGGCAACCATTCAGGAGCATATCTAATGTAATTGGGAAAGTAATTAGTTGGATAGTGCCAAGTCTGATATCAGTGAACAGGTTACATTCTAATAGAAAGTGTTTTGTTGTTTCTCGCTCGCCACATACGCATAGGCGTGAAGCAGAGAGATTTCTTTGGAATAAATGTTCGTTTAATGAGCTGCAGTCTAATCTTAGCCTAGTATGAAGAATTTGATTTTGTCTCGTACCATAATTGAAATAAGAGGGATTTTTAACACTACCATCTAAAAAGGATTTCAGCGTATGAATATTTGATATTCCAAAGTGTTATGACTGATGGAAAAAATGACCTACTATACTGTTGTGCTCTCTAAGGAATAGCTGTAAAGTCGTGTTGGCGCCTGGTGTTGTATGAGTGAGCTTGTTTGATCAAGGGAGGAACAGAACTGGTTAGGTAATCTGGGGCTAGGCCATGGGTGATCTTATGAAAGGTAAGTATTTTATGGTTTTCTCTCCTTTTAGATAAAGTTTCCCACCCGATTTCCTTAAAGAGTTTATCTATACTAGTTAATTTAGTAGCCCCGGTTACTATCCTAGCAGCCTCTATGTGTACCTGTTCAATTCGCTGCTTCATTTGCAGAGTTGACCCATCCCAGATAACATCAGCATACTCAAGAAGAGGTCTGATAAACGAAAAGTACAGTTTTTGGAGGGAAAATCGATCAATTTTAAATTTTAATCCTCTTAAGATACCTAAGCGTCTAGAGGCCTTTGAAATCATACTTCCAATATGGTCGTCCCATGTTCCAGATGAATTAAATTCTAAACAAAGATGTTTATGTTTTTGAACTTCAGATATAATGGTATTATTCATTGAGATAGGAGGGTGATTCTGAATTGATTTTTTTCTACTGATGATCATACTTACTGTTTTGTTCGGGTTAAATTTTACGAGCCATTTTGTTGACCAGGCATTGATTATTGAAAGATCGTTATTCAAACTATCTGCTGCAATAATAGGGTTTTCAACTATAATATACAAAGATGTGTCGTCTGCGAAAAGTCTTATGTTCGTCCGTATGTCCATAACTATATCATTTATGTAAACTAGGAATAATAATGGGCCTAGGATTGATCCCTGAGGCACCCCTGCTTTAATCTCAGACCAAGAAGAGTTCGAGCCATTTATAATTACCCTTTGTCGTCTTCCTTGAAGATAGTCGGAGAAGAAATTTAGGAGAGAGCCAGATATGCCAAATTTAGACAGTTTGTAAATAAATCCTTTGTGCCACACGCGATCAAACGCTTTACTGATGTCGCAGAATACAGCTCTTATCTCTTTTCCTTCATCCAGTGCTTTTCCAAATTGGTTTGTTATATCTTATAACTGATAAATTGTAGAATCTTAAGGTGTAGTTATCCGGATAACGTGTACACAGCACTGACCCCCACTTATCCCGATACACGGAAGTCTTCCGAGGCGCACAGGTATTGTATGAACTGGCAAAAACCCATTGTAAGGCGGCGTTACAAACAAACCGCATTAAAACAGAGTGAGCTATCAGGATGTCCCTTTAGCTCACTCAGGGACGGCCGGGGTTCGAGTCCCGGACCGGGCACCTGCAAACTTCTTCATTGGCGACGAGGTTAGGGGGTTACGCCCCCCCCCCCCCCAAAAAAAAAACAAACAAAAAAAGCTGGAAATTCGTACAGTGCCATTAAAGGTAACAGTACTGGATTATATTATTTTTCCTTGATGTATTCTCTGCCTTTTTACACTACAGTTGATTTTTTCCGTTTGTCGCACACTTAATTTCGGGCCCGAGATGAAATAATAAAGGAATAAAAATGGCTGCGCCCATGTCAACTTTCCCCTTTCCAAATGATTTTGGTTTTTTGTAAGCATTTCCTTTGATTCGGTGTGTGTTATTTTCAGCAAATATCGATGATACATTGTGCTATTTACTTCGGTTCATATCCTAAAGCTTAACGCTAAATAAATAATGAGGAGAAATGATGAGATCACGAAAGTGAAAGTGAACGATTCCTCTCTTCTTTGATAGTAATATATTGCAAGTCTTTTATTTCTCTCTTATGGAATCTTTATATCATAGTTGTACTATCTTATACCTTTCACAACTTCCAGTACAGACAGAGTAAACATACCTCTGTTGCCTTGAGTGTGAAGTGAACTTTAATAGCACTAATATGAATTATGGCAAAGCCATTGTGAGGACGCAGATGAAATATAATTTCAATGAATTAATACCCAATTTTCACCATACATCACTGAATATTTTTTTTTACCAAGTTAATAAGAATAAAATATGTCATACAATATGTGTTCTTGTTATTTTTTCCAGCATCATTTTTACCGTCTTTATCAGCCTTACGGGTACTGCTAATCAGAGAACCTAAGAGAACCTAAGAGAACCCAAGAGAACCTAAGGATTTTTATATGATTTTGACCAATGTTGTTAACATTATTTAAAGATAAGAGTTTGTAAATGGTTATTCAACAATTTTCAAACAAATAATTTTAAATAAATTTGTGTATTGGGCGTAAATTGTGTATTGCAAATCTGTCAATAATACGGAAGTGTAGGATATTTAGCCTTCAGAACAAAGTACTATTACAACGTGTATGATTGTGCATTCAGTTCTTTAAGATAATTTTATATTCATTTATTTTGTTTTGTTTTGTTTTTGTTTTTGTTTTTTTTTTTTGTTGTTTTGTTTTGTTTTGTTTTTTTTTTTACTGATATTATAAGAAAATGTAGAAATCTTTGCCATTTTTTTTAAATGTTACCAGACCATACAAAGTGGACGTGGTTCTACTTCATGGTCCTTTTTTCTTTTTTCCTTTTCTTTTATTATTAATTTTTCTGTGTGTTTTGTTTTGTTGTTGTTGTTGCCTTATTGTTTTTTTTTTGGGGGGGGGATAGTTTTTTTTAAGATTGAATTAGGAAATGTAGAACTCTTAGCCATTTTTTCAAATGTTTCCAGACCATACGACGTGGACGTGGTTCTACTTCATGGTCCTTTTTATTTTTATTTTTATTTACCATGTTTATTTATTTTTTTTTATGTTTTTTTTTTTTTTTTTTTTTTTTTTTTTTTTTTTTTTTTTTAGTTTTTTTTCCATTCATTCATTCATTTTACTTTGAAGGACAAATTTTCTTGTCATATCTGTTTTTATTTTGTTTCAGTTTGCTTACTGACTTTTACTCAGTTCTTGCATTTTTGTCATCTACCTTTTGTCTCTTTGGAGCGCTCCTGCTTTTGCATGACTTCACCCTTTTCACTTGACCTGGTTTTTTGGCAATAGCAGCAACTTTGGGGATTGTCAGAGTTTTATCGCTTGACTGAATGCTTGAGCTTGGCCTTTTGAAGTTCAGTAAACGATGAAGCCTCCTACTTCTCTGTTCCTGGGTAAGATTTACCCATACCTTGTTTGATACCCTGAGACATTCTGCAGAGCCTGTAAGACTAAACTCGCCTCTAAAATGTAGGGCATCTCTAATGTTCTGAGTTTGGGCGACATCTAGTTTCCTCAACTTCTCTATAAGATCTGGAATCTTTTGAATTTGCCAGTTTGTTTCAAGTTTAATGATGTTGTTGAAGGATTCATTATTATTGTTTGTCCAAAACTTTGGAATTTGAAATGATTTACTTTGTGAACGTGGCTCAAATACGTTCATCTTGAGATTCTGAAGAAATGTTGCAATGTATGGCATGTCATTGAGTTCTAAAATTTCTCTTTCAACTTCATTGTATGTCACATCGTCATCCATTGACAACAGACCAGACTGCCTGTTAAAAATCTTATTCACAATTGGAGAAGCTTCAGGCTGTGACATATTTTTCCTGAGATTGTGCGTAAGGTTTTCTTTTAGATGACGTGTACACAAGGTGTGCAGAGATTCAGGAAAGCAAGTCTTGATGGCATTGACTAGTGCTTTTTCTCCATCTGAACCAAAGATAATTTTGTTTTGATCCAAATCGGATAGTTTGCTTTGCAGGTGGGACATGAATCTCTGGTAAGTATGGTAGTTGCCATCCCCAGGCGCGTAGCTGCCATGTAAGCCCGTAAGCCATTTGAATTTTAATGAATTTGAATTATACAGTGAATCAAATTGCGTCAATATTGATACCTGTGAAGATAAATACATGTATATAATAACATTTTTATTTATTTGTTCATAACGTACCTATAACAACTTAGATCAAGCGCGCAAGAAGAACAAATGAAACGAAGCTTGCCACGAAACATGCGCTTTTTGCAAGAAGTATTGCAAACGACACATGGACGTGCAAAAACACCAGATTTACGTGCTTTTCCCATCGTGACGAGAAAGCGAATACTGAAAAAAATCTTGAAAATCATATATATGAATGACGAAATATTTTTGCCGACTTTGATTTTTACAAATTATATGGCCTCCGTCTTAACAGCATAAGCCATACCTTCCTTCTCATAATTATAGCTTATATCTATCTAAACATAAATTCTACACATTCTTTGATATCAGCGTAAGATGCAATTATTATAATTGCATATCATTTATATATTTTCGTGCAAGTTTTCATAAATTCATTTTAAAGAAAACACAAGTTAATTTGGTTGAAATTATGATATTAATGAGAATAATTATGTGCAACGACTAATCAGAAAACATCTTAAAATTGGTGTAAATGTATGCATGACCATTGGTTGAAGTCAAAGAAAATTACTTTCTTCAGGCCGATGCTCTGCCTTCTGAAATAATGACTACCTTTGAAAATATAATTACTTAAAAAAAAAGAAGAAAAAAAAAATCAAAAAAAATCATACAAACAAATAAATAAATGAAATAAAAAAAAAGCAATAGAGTACAAGAAAAAGTACATAAATTATCCGGCGGGTGGCACGCGCGCAATGTAAAACGGATGAACATAAAATCAGTTATTTAGCCTTTTTTAGCATGTTAAACCTATTTTTTCTTTCTTTTTGTAATTAAATCCTTTTATATGGGAATTCCTAATACAATATATGTAAGATTCAAGTCAAAGAAATGCATATTAAAGGTTTAAAAGCTTAGGTTCTCTTAGGTTCTCTTAGGTTCTCTTGGGTTCTCTGATTAGTAGCGGCGCAGCCTTACATTAGTTTTTTTCTTGAAATCCAGAATCATCTACAGGAGAGGGGATATTATAGACAATTTCTAGATCGACAGCATGCACATAACTCGTAAATGTGGGGAAACAATTCTCAATGTCACAAAACAATCAGTTAAAACATGAAATCGCAATGCTTAATTTTGAAACATAAATGACAGATAAGAAAAGATCAAGTGATGTCATCTTAATCTATGCATTTTTTAAATTCCTTGGACCTTGACGAAAACTAAGGAAAAGAGAACTCGGGCAAGAAAACTGTGGGCACAAACCATTAAAATTAAAAAAAGAAATTTTTTTTTACTGTTTTCTGAAGTATTTATATATTATATAAGATTAACATGTATCTTTATTATTCAATGAATTCAATTAAACTTTTAAATGTTTACTTTTTAAATTTCATTGGGTTATGAAATGTCAGTTGTCGTATCAGGAATATGTATCCCCCCTTGCACCCACCCACCCCTCTCCCCTTTTACTTTCACCTGAAAAATTAGCATTCAAAATGTAGAAGAGAGAGAAAACTTCCTTTTCGGCGCCGTCTATAGTGTTATCAGCAATATATCGTTTTATGGGATGATCTGGAAAAGGGGGTTAAAACTTACAAATTAAGTACAGTATAACATTAGTATTACAGGATTTTCCCTTCTAAATAATGTAAATGATTTTCCAATGTAATATCTGAAGACAAAATTCTTGCTCATTCTTTTACTTTAAAAGAGGGGGAAAGGGAGGGGGAGGGCGGGAGGAAGGTGAGAGGGGGAGAGGGAGGGCAGGGAGGGAGCGAGGGGGAAGAAGGAAGGGTGTAGGAGGGGAGATAAGGGGGCGGAGAGAGCGGGTACCCCATGTCTGCTCCCCACCCCCGTAAAAGGCAAGGATGAATGGGAGGGGGAAGGAGGAAGGAGGCAGCTGGAGGGAGGCAGAAGGGAGGGAGGGAGAGGTTAGGATGTGGGAGAAGGGAGCGGGACAGGGGAGAGAAGGAGAGAAGTTAGTAGAAATCTACCCCCCTGTCCGCCCCCCCCCCCCCTGAATACAATCAACCCTCCCCCCCCTTTCTAAAAAAATCTGAAGCCTTCACCCCTCTACCTTGGATCCGCTTATGATTTACTACCTCCAAGGGAAAAAAATACCCAGCCTTATAAGTTATTTCTGAGACAGAAAAAAATATACTTCATGCTTTTAACAGAGCCCCAGCTGTGTTGACCTATTTGTACTAAATACTGTAAATGATGACGTAAGTTGTGACGCGTTGTAAACAGCCAAAGGCAGCAGACATTTAGAAGTTTGTGTTGGGATTTACACTGCATAGATTTCTTGTATATTCTACATGTAGATCTTATATATGTGGAGAGAAACCACATTATTCGATCTACAGGTATCAAAATATCAACTGCAAATCATCCTCGAAAGCAGAATGAAGTTCGGTAAGTCGCTGATCGCGCAGAAAATTATTTGTTTGTTTTTTTTCTCCCAGCATTATAGTTTATCCATGGATTTTTCTGAGGGAGCTGTGGATGAAAGAAAGTCCGCGAAACAAAGTTGTATGCTGACGTCGCGTCGCATGCTGACGTCACGTTGTAATTTTCAAAGAGGATATTCGGACTAAACATGATATATGTTGGATATGATGGTGCAATGTCAGTATTACGTGAAGCAAAGTACAAATCATACATTGGGACACTGGAGGAGTAAGCCAAACGAAGAATATTCAAAGGAGATCGAGAAATCTTGGTCATCGATGGGTTTCATTCTGTCGTCAAGTGACATTGTCAAAAAAATAAGCTTGCGCTTCACGCCGATCAAATGGGCAATGGGGAGAATGACGTCATTGACCACGGTTTTGGAACCTATAGGTATAGCATAGAATTCAATTGAAAAACACGATTTTTCCTATATATACACGTGTTACCTTGATGAGGACTACGTCCGCGCCTGTGGCGCGGACTGCGTCCTCTATAAACGCCCTGACAGGGATTCAAACTGTGGTCGTTGGCTTGGAATACCAGAGCGTTACCGAGTGAGCCAAAGGATCAACCCGATAGCTCAGTCATTTAACACTCTGAACTATTGGAGGATTGTAATCCCACAACACTCTTCCCTCCTTTCTTTGGGGAGGACAGTGGTGTACATGTACCCTGTAATGTTCTGCACTCTTATCTCCTTTGGAAGGAGGCAGTGGTGTCCCCACTATGAATGATTGAACACACTGCCATTGTTCTCCTTGTTGCCGGTGAAGTAAACTGAGCACTCGTGCCCTGACCGGGATTCGAACCATGAGCTAAAGGGTCAACCCGATAGCCCAGTCATTTAACACTCTGAACTATTGGAGGATTGTAATCCCACAACACTCTTCCCTCCTTTCTTTGGGGAGGACAGTGGTGTACATGTACCCCGTAATGTTCACTCTTATCTCCTTTGGAAGGTGGCGGTGGTGTCCCCACTATGAATGATTGAACACACTGCCATTGTTCTCCTTGTTGCCGGTGAAGTAAACTGAGCACTCGTGCCCTGACCGGGATTCGAACCATGAGCTAAAGGGTCAACCCGATAGCCCAGTCATTTAACACTCTGAACTATTGGAGGATTGTAATCCCACAACACTCTTCCCTCCTTTCTTTGGGGAGGACAGTGGTGTACATGTACCCCGTAATGTTCACTCTTATCTCCTTTGGAAGGTGGCGGTGGTGTCCCCACTATGAATGATTGAACACACTGCCATTGTTCTCCTTGTTGCCGGTGAAGTAAACTGAGCACTCGTGCCCTGACCGGGATTCGAACCATGAGCTAAAGGGTCAACCCGATAGCCCAGTCATTTAACACTCTGAACTATCAGAGGATCGTAATTCCACAACACTCTTCTCCCCTTTCTTTAAGGAGGACGGTGGTGTACCCCTCAATCCCACATGTGAGTGAAACACTGCACGTACATACATGTACAATTAACTAATCCCTTTTGCGATTCAGGCACGGACCGTTTTATTATGCTGCTATTGACTGATTGGCTTTACCCAAATTTCATGTCAACTTTAAAAGAAGTTTATTCGGGGAGTAGGCCCCGATTAACCCGCCCGCTTTGTGAGCATGATTGAGACATAAATACCTTTGTATGGGCAGAAAGTAGGTCAATCATTCCCAGCAAACTATGTGTTCATAGCTGCGTTAACATTTCAACCCCAACTTTTTAGTAGATATATTCTCTGACCTTTCTAATTGAGTATAATAATTTGTACGTCACTTGCAAGAAATTCTGCTACATTTATTTATCTTCGTTTTTTCTAATACTTTCAGTTCTAACCAAAGCACTGACAGTAAAGTATGCGTAGTGTCCATAGTTGGAAAGAGCCAGATAAGTTCATATACCTCCAAAGCCAGTCATATCAACCCCATCCTAGACAGGGATGTCTTCATGGTATGTAATTATACGGCATCTTTAGAGTGCATGTATGTTCAGTTTTATTAAAGATAATACATGTATGTCTTAAAGAATTGTCTACACAGTGACATGTACATGTAGATAAAATTCAAATTTATAAATCTTGAATCCAAAAAAGTGAGAAAAAAACTTAATTTATTTGCATAATTTTCTTTTCAGAAATTGTTATTTTCATTATCAAAAAAAGAATTTTTCAAAAATTCCAAATATTGGTAACAAATTTGTTAGAATACACATGTATGATATCTGCAAGTTCTTTTTTCTGAACTACAAAGCAATGAATTTGAAACTATAACTTTCTATGAGTATGAGCAACATGAACAGAAAGGATGGCAATGTATTTCTTACTTTTTGAAATATTGATTACACAAGAAAAGTTGAATAAATGTAAAAATTATCTTTTACTTTATTTATTTTGTTTGCAGGCTGTTCCTGACCCACCAGAAAATGTTATGGTAAGGAATAGTGATTTTATCACTTCATGTATGTCAAGCAGAATTGAACAATTGATATCTTCTCATAAATCTATGGTCTACATTAAACATCAGTGGTAAAAGAGATCTTATACAGGTATATGTATGAAAGAAATGTACATAAAAAATTACCACAGAAATTATCTTTTTCAACAAAACATTTATAAAGTGAATTTGCTCAAACATAACTTGTAAGCACTTTCTTTTTGTGTGAAAGTTACATGTACAAATGTACCAGGATTATGTCTATTTAAGAAATTTGTGTTCTTTAGAGTGTATTCATTGCTAATATTACTCCCTTATTTGACCTTGTGCCAATTTCATGAATCTAAAGCAATTTTCAGAAAATCTGTGCATGAAAAAACAAGGATATATGCCATGAATACATCAACTAACAAACTCATTACATTTTATATACCAGTACAGTCTACTCTTGATAAGTCGAACTTCAAGGGATCATCAGAAAAGTTCAAATTATCAGGAGTTCGACTTACTGATTACATGACCAGAAATCGATTTTCAGTTAAATCTACTAACCTTTCTCTATCACCGTTTTGAAACATATGTTTTGTCTACTTTTAAAAATCAAGCTACTTTAAATGTATTTATTATACCTCTACTGATTTTTTTCTATATAAAAAGAGACCAGGGATGGGGTAATTAAAAATGTAATTGTAATTAATTACAATTAATTACATTTTTTCAAGTAATTGAATGTAATGTGTAATTGAAGATTTTTTTCAATTACATGTAATTGTAATTTAATTAATTACATGGCAAAAACTGCATGTAATTCCAATTACATTTCAATTACTTTTCAATTACATTTGCAACTAAAAAAATGAATACACAGATTGGTCCGAGAAAAAAATTAACTTGTTGTATAGTCAATTATCATTGAGATTAGCCACAGATAATAATTAAATAAACAGTTTTACCTGAATGACCACAAGACCTAATGTGACTTATAGTTATCAAAACAAAGTCTGGTTATATGTTTCTGTTCTAATTACCTTGTTTGTCACTTCTGCAATTACCTCCATTATATATCTAAAGTCTTAGAGATAATGCTTTTTCACCTGGTTGTCCACAATAGAAAGAATGCACGAATAACATTGTCAAAGGACTCTGTTTACAAATGTGATTTGATCCTGATGTAACAAAATTCAGTTGGGAAAACTAACTTATCAAAGACAAGGACAAAATGGCTAGTATTTTTAAGGGCCAAGAATTCTGGGGCAAATTTCAAGGCAAAATGTGTGCATTGTACATTAATGGTTTCTCAGTGAATCTTGAAATACATTGGACTGTTGAGGGAATATTGTCCTGCAGTTTCTTGCATTTTATCAGAGACTTGAAATTTGATATGCTAAAAATAAATTCATTAAATGAAATGTAATTTGTAATTTAATTAATTACATTTGCAATGTAATTGTAATTTAATTAATTACATTGCCAAAAATTACAATGTAATGTGTAATTTAATTACAAATGTAATTACATTTCAATGTAATTGACCCCATCCCTGAAAGAGACTCATTAAATTTCACTAAATCCCTGAAAATTGCCTGATAAGACCATTTCCCTGCAAAGGGGTGCGTTAGTTGAGAAGAGTATTTCCTTAGGGAGTTAGTTTCAAAATGGGGGCGGAGCTTCTTTGGGGGTGTGTCAGTATCAGCCAACCAGCACCGTTGAAGGTTGATCGGATGACGCTATTAATACGCGAGCAGAGTAATCTGCCTCCTATCCGCTTAGCACATAAATTAATCCGCAATAAAATAAAGCAATCAAAAATTAAACATGTATGAGTATGATAAATGATGTTTCTGTTTATCTTGTCATCAAAAATTAATATTTTCCGTTACTCAGTCATTCAGTCGAGAAGGCAAGGCAAAATCATTAGAATTTCCATTGGAACCATGTGAACCTAAGAGATATGTTTGTTTCAGTATAATGTTTGTTTCAGTACATGTATAATAAAACAGTTAAAGTATACCATTGAGGGAGTTAGCACGATTGTGGTTCGCCTCGGGAAATAGGTCTGGTCTCGTGGAACCAGAATCGTGCTAACTCCATCAATGGTATACTTTAACTGTATAATTTATATGTATTTTATTTTGTATTTTAATAATCTGGCTATCGATCTCCCTTTAATTTGATTTTCGTTAAAAAACTTTTATTTGTGGTTCGACTTATCGAGGAAAATTTTCAAGGTAAAATGTATAATTGTACCTAAAATTAGTTCGACTTACCAAAAAGTTTGAGTTATAAATTGGAATTTGAGTTATCAGGAGTGAAAATGCATACATGTAGACACCAATTGAAGACAATTGGGACTTTAAAAAACAGTTCAAGTTAAGTGGAAATTGGAGTTATCCGAGTTTGAGTAAACGAGAGTAAACTGCATTAATATTTGAAAATTGAACCTACTTCTTGTTGACAAAATTTTGTGACTTGATACTTTACGTTTTCATCTTACATTTTGATGTCACAGATATGATCAGGTTGTTGGACTTAGAGGCAAGTTGAGTTCATCACAAAAAGAATATCACAAAAGATAGACGGTCAACGTTATAAGTTTACTTGCAATATAAATATTTTTATCACATGATACATCGTTATGCAGTTTCATAAAGCCATTTCATAAATATATGATATGAAAACATGTTACATATCGCTCTGCTTGAATGCGATTGGTCAAATTTGGAACCTAATCACACAAACTTTGACAAGTATGACCTTTCAAATATCAGTCAATTGTTAAATTCAGACGCGGATTCAATATAAATGATTAAAATTGTTGTAGAATTAATTATCGCACTAAAATACTATACAAATTTGAAATATTTTTCTCTTACGCACAGAATATATCTATACGAAGGGAAACGACTTCTCATGGCGTAACAGACGATGTGTAGGTCACGGCGTGATTCGCCTCTAATTGTCAGAAATGTTGATTTCACATTAGAAATACACATATTTAGACAATATCATGTGATAAAAAGAATCTCAAATGAATTTTCATTTCATACGATGTATTATGAAACTCGTTGTGTGTTTTATATCTCCTCGCCAAGGCTCGGGGATATAAAACACACAACTCGTTTCATAATACATCGTATGAAATGAAAATTCATTTAAGATCCTATATATACAATGTAAATTTCGAATTATAACAGGGCGATGTAGAGTGTTTCTATGACAAGGACAATGCTGTTATCTACCTACATCTCCAGTCTTTATACAACATATAATGAACTGCCTCAGCATGTCAGAGGCTGGCTTATAGTTAGAAATTAAAACTATTAATGTAAATATTTATACAATGTAAATTTCAAATTATAACAGGGTGACGTAGAATGTTTCTATGACAAGGACAATGCTGTTATCTACCTACATCTCCAGTCTTTATACAACATATAATGAACTGCCTCAGCATGTCAGAGACTGGCTTATAGTTAGAAATTAAAACTATTAATGTAAATATTTATACATGTACAATGTAAATTTCAAATTATAACAGGGTGACGTAGAATGTTTCTATGACAAGGACAATGCTGTTATCTACCTACATCTCCAGTCTTTATACAACATATAATGAACTGCCTCAGCATGTCAGAGGCTGGCTTATAGTTAGAAATTAAAACTATTAATGTAAATATTTATACAATGTAAATTTCACTTTATAACAGGGTGATGTTGAATGTTTCTACGACAAGGACAATGCTGTTATCTACCTTCATCTCCAGTCTTTATACGGCGTACAACGTACTGCCTCAGCATGTCAGAGACTGGCTTTGTTAGAAATTAACTTGCAATGTAAATATTCATAAAATATAAATTTCACATTATAACAGGGTGGTGTTGAGTGTTTCTACGACAAGGACAATGCCGTTATCTACCTTCATCTCCAGTCTTTATACGACGTACAACGTACTGCCTCAGCATGTCAGAGGCTGGTGAAAGAAACTAAACAGGAGGTATAACTGATTTTTCAAAAAGCTTTTAAAAATGTTGAAAAATTAATTTGTTAACTGATTATAAAATTTGAATTAAAAAAAAGGAAATAGTAAAGATTAAAAATAATAATAATAAAAAAAAATTGTGCATTTATTGGTAGGGTAGATGATTTCTTTGGAGAACTTAATTTAAACCTTGTTTGTATCTCTGTGTCAGTGAAGTTTTGCCCCCTTTTATTTTCTTCCTTTATGTGGGCGAGTTCAGTACTGGATGAATCAGTCTTAGTCTCTTATTTGAATTGGGCGAAAAATACGACTGGGCAAATTCAAAACTGTATACAGTAATGAATGGGAAGATAATGTATGCATGTTATACATGTATATACATGTATTACAAACAATGAATTTGCTGTAAAATTTTTCATTCAATTGACCATGTTGACAGAGCATTAAATTTCAATGAGCTTTTTATTTTTACAAACACATTTCTAGGATTTTCTGAGTATATGGCAAAGAGAGGAATATCGACATGCTAAGACCTTACTGTGGATGTTCAGTGTGTCACATATTGTGTTGGTAAGAAATTTCTTCAAATATCATTAGAGAAATGACTGTCTTAATTTTGATGTTAATTCAATTTGGTGAATTATTCTGGTTCGTCGTGTGCAAATTCATAATTCTCGGAAGTTTTGCAAGTGGCCAACCAAAATAATTAATTATACACCCATGAACACCAAGACTAAGACAGTATTTAATACGTTACTTGTATTAACATCGGTACTAAATATTAAAAACACTTTTTGAATGAACATCACTTATAACATTTATCAGCAGTTTTGAATATAATTTATATACAGTCCCGATTACGTTAACTGTCTACCCCTCAAGGGGGAATTTTTGTTAGACGAAGGAGTAATTTTGTGAGGTAAAATCAAGACGAAAAAATAGAAGAGGAATTTTTAAGCCGAAATGTACAAGGAAAAATAGAGGAGAAATTTGCGAGGTGAAAGGAGAAAGAGAAGAGGAATTTGTAAGGTGAAATAAACGAGAACCCTGAAAGCGAACTCGAAAGAGAAATATTTCTCCTTTAATTCCCGCTTCGATTCTCTTCATGTTCTGTTACGTTTCTCTTACGATTCCGGTTACGTTTCTCTTTCAAATTCCGCCTTCAGTTCGCTTTCAATGTTCGCCTCCAGCCTCGTTTTGGAAATATATATGGGCGGGGCTTAATGCGGTCAATGTAGGCTAAATATCTAAATATTACAATATTTTAAAACGTTTATTTACACCCTTTTGCTTTTATCACACTAATTATCGAATTATATGCTATAATAATTGTTTTAATATGTCTAGATATATTGAGTCTCTGGATAAAATTTAATCACTTTACAACAGCTAAATTTATCGTGTAAAATAGGTCCGTTTCAACGGGTTATGGAACTTATTAAACAATAGTTTTAAAATAAAAGTCAAGAAGCAAGTCATTTTATTCATCTAGATGTCAGTTCTTATTATTGACCCCTTGTACTTTACATGTATATACCCCGTAATCGATCGATTGTGACAGGTGTCGTTCAGGTAGGCATAGTAGTCTACCTGTGTGGAGTCAGTCATGCTTTTAAGTATTTACGTCCAAAAGTGACAGTGTCTGGAATGGTCAGATATAAAATGTATAAAAAGTATTTCAGAGTAATTTTGTGTTTTATTTCTATTCTTTCAACAATAACTAAAGGAAACACGTCAGGGAATTCCCCCTTACGAATATAATTTGGGTTTTTTTTTTATTTATTTATTTTTTTATTTTCGGTCATTTGTGTATACGGGGCAAATTTTTATACTCAATGCTCCCTTCCTTCTTCGCCATTACAAATTAATTTTCATACCCATTTCGTTTTTATTTGCGGGAGGTCCAATTCCATGCTCAGCGAGAAAGAAGTTCTTACTTCACTCAGGGTTTTATTTTTCTTTTCTTTTTTTCTTTTTTTTTAAAGATTCTTCATCTTTATTTCGATTTTATCTCGTTTTTTCCTTGTTCTTTCTTTTTTTTTTAAACTACGAGCTTTCAATTGAAATGTATTACTATGATAAATTAACCTTCAATATGTCATTATGAAAAATGAAAAGAAAAAAAAAAAACGATAAAATAAATAAAAGGTGAAGAAAAAAATAAATCTCTTGAAAAATCCATCCTTGAAAACAGTGTAAAATGAGAACGTACACTACATGTGCACATGCAAGCAGAGTACGTGAAAGGTACATTTGTAGCAGGTAGTTTACATATTTAATTACATCATAAAGGAACGGTGTCCCTGAAATAAATTATTTTTACAAAATTTTATATGGCAAAATCTTTCTTCCCATATGAAAGCTTACATTCTCACTTGTATAAATTAAAATGTTCAGGCAAATTCATTCGCAGTTATAGCCGTTTAAAAACGTATTTTTAATTTGGGGTGCGCAGCTCTAATTAACTTCACTAGCGCCACCTACAAAGTATTGCGTTTTTACAATAGAGGTATATGGAGATTTAATTATACCAATTCAGTAATATTATGGCCGATACTGCATATTTTCAGATAAAACTTTTTATAGCTCCTTTTTTCCTACATGTATATCTAGACCTTTCGGCATAGATTTTACGTTTTCAATAAAATTTATTTTCAGGGACAATGTATCTTTAAATCAGGGATGTGCATTTTTTTTATACGTCTATGATTATATCAAGTCATAACATTAAATTTAAAATGTTTTAACCTGAATTCATTGTGAAGATATTCTCTCCCTATCTAAAGTTGAAATGACCGCATGGTGATATCACGCTCCGATGATTTTCACACCTGGCAGGTAATTGATAAACGACACCTATGTACATGTACCCTGCGCGGTTGATTTACATGACTTTGTGTGTATTTGTCAAAACAACGATTTTTAATTGGTATCTTACTTAACGAGGCCCTGGACAAAACGTGTGCGCATCGTTTCGCGCATTCCCGTAACCGGTTCAATCTTTTATCCCTACATCGCACCTAACGTACTGTCATACTATGACGTCACAATCAAATGACGCGACAAAGCATTTAACGCCGCGCTAAAATCAATAGGCTAGTAATCTGTGTATGTTCGTAATAAACGAAGATTAATGCAAAGCATGGTTAGATGATGAGATCGTCAGACTAGAGTTGACTCAAGGTTTTAATTATTATCATTATTTGGTGCACCTCCTCCCACTAAATAGTTATTTTATTTTGTAACGGGGGCTTTTAGAAAAAAAGAGAAACAAATAGAGAAATAAATAGAACTTCATCGATCAAAACTATTTTTAATTCATTAATTTTGTAAAAAAAAAAAACCAACAACAACAACATGTACTTTCCTGACACTATGTACACATATTTTTTGCATCATAAATCATCGTATTATAATCCCAATGCATTGGGGGGTGGGGGGGTGGTGCTAGCCAGTCATCCGCACGACACGGAAGCACGTGTTTTCTCATCATTATTATTTTTTTTTTTTTTGGTTCAGAAATGGCTTGATGTTCCTTTTCGTCTAATCGAGAGAATAATCAGCCAAGTTGCAGCAAGTAAATTAATCGGCTCACCTTGCTCACAAATTTCATAATCAACAACGCTGACGAATCTTCATTTTACTTTAATTTCTTTTTTCTCATGAGGTCGGGTGGCATTGTTGAACTAGAAAATTTTGCGAGGGATCTGCATACCTCTTATAATCGAGTAGAACATATTCAATTATTAAAGTTTTACATTGAATTATTTAAAGTATATTTTAAATATATCCTCGTAATACGTATGAAGGTAAGCAAATGCATTTTACATAGATATATGTCATTTTCTTTTTTTCAGGAAAAGAAGGGGGCGATATGGAAGTATTCAGATTAAAGTCGCTACATGATTTTTTTTCTCAAGGTTTCACAAGCAATTTATAAATATAAGATATTAAATAAAGTACATTAATTCATTGAATCGAGGTGCTCCGGTCCTGCAATCAGAAAAAGTAGCTGTATAAATATATAGTATGCATTTTATTTTCAGGGTTTCATTCTCTGAAATTGGGCCGGAGCGAAAATTCACATTTACTTACAATGATGGACGTAATTATTGTCTTCAACGTACATTTTAGCTCAGTGGTCGGATAAAATCGTATGGATTAGAAATATATCAGAGAGGGGGTGAGGTTGTCTAGCTCGGTCATTTCAACTCATTTGGTCCATTTTATGAATTAAAAAATATTATGCGCAATAATCGGGAAAAAAGGAAATGGGAGTCGCTCATAAACAACTCGACCCAATCTATTCCCGCGCATAGGGGTAGCCCCTTTCCACTATCCTTATTCTTTTGAATTTTACTTTACATTTGGTATCCACAGTGGCGGATTTAGGGGGGTGCAAAGGGGGCGTCCGCCCCCCCGGCACTGACCCAAAATTTTCCAAAAACAGGTATATTTTGGCCCATTTTCTGTAAAAATTGGCAAAATTCGCCCCTTGACCCCCCGGCAAAGGGGGCGCTGGATCCGCCACTGATCCATCCATGATCTTTTATCGTATTCGAATTATTTTTGCAATTTCGCGTGAGCATGCAATACTATATACTTAATCTTGACAGTGGCGTAGCTATAGGGTGATTTCTATGTGGACGTCTAGTAGAGAGGGATGGACCAAGCACATCAACTCCTCCCACAGAAGGGGGGGTCATTGATACTTTGGAGGGGGGTCGTTTACGGGAGAGTATGGTTTTGGGTTCGGCAGCCTATATATTATAGTTAAAACGCCTATAGAAACGCTTATAGATCCGAGACCTGTTGAGTACGCGATTCTGCAAGGGGAGCATGCAAAGTTTAAAGATTAATGTGTGATCTGTGAGTAATCTATGTAACTTTTCAGACGTTTTCCCCAAAATACGAAGTATTAAATTTTAGAATAATGATACGGTATAGATATCGATATTGCTGAATTGAATTAGACAAAAGATAAGGCAATAAGAGAAAAAATGCTTCGTTCATTTTATCTTCGAGACTTGCAAGTACAAGATATATGTTTAATAATTACACAAATGTTATTTGAGATTGTCCCTTACATACATTTTGTATTCTGGCGATAGCATTTGGCTGTCTTTCCCGAGAGGGATATGATATGTCGTATTATCACTCCTCGAACTAATTTCAGCCAATGACGTCGCAGTATTACGGTCACATTGTGTCCTACCATGACGCCGAGTTAGGTCACTAAAGGACTAGGTGCGCTAACCCTTCATATCGGCCCTATAATTTCGACGAAAAATATTTTTGATAAACGAATTATTAATTATCACTTTTTGCAAATAGAGAATAAGTGTCTTAATTTGTGTTTTGTTACGGGTATGCATACATGTAATGCGCGTTAGCGCATTTCATGCGATAAATGCACTTGCTGTGTGTTGCATACCCGTAACAAAACACAAATTATGACATTTATTCTATGTATATGCACCACAGTTTTCTGTTTTATTCTTGTTTTCTGAAATCGCGTTTTTCTAGGTAACAACGTGACGTTAATATTCATGTCACCGCGGGTACAGTTTGCCGATTGGAACAGCCGTCGCGGCATGTTTCTTTAATAGATCTTATGCATTGTGACGTCACGAGCGTTTTCATGCGAAATACAAGCACGTTCCTTTCAATAGTTTTATCTCAGGGAATTACAATGGTTGTGCATATATAGTTGAATGTTTGAGAAAATACCGCGTTATAATTTTGAATCCCCGTAACGGCACGCGCGTGATGTATGACGTCATGTGTTGACGTCATTTACCCTGTATGACGCAAAACTCAGGAAAATCATCGTATTTTACACACAAATCTTCAAAATTCATCTATGCTCCAGGCCTCGCCCACGAATTTTTTTATGCAAATTAAAAGGCCGATCAGAAATCCATCGATTGACACAAAAATATTTATGGGCAAGGCCTGGATTACCACTTGATTTCATAGTTTTGTATCGATATATTATTTTAGACGTTTTGAGTGACGTATTATCAGTATAGGACTGTGATATAAAAAAAGCTTTCATGATTTGGACTCACAATACATTTGACATTTTATAAACTGGAATAATATGGATATATAAACAACTTTGAAAATAGAGCCGAAATGACAGGTTACCGCACCTACTCTTTTTCAAACGTTAAGAATTACACAGAAAACGTTACGAAATGGTTCTCGGTATGATTAATTCGTTATAGGGTTTGTTCCTGTCATACTTCCTACTCAAAGTACCTTGAGTAGGAAGTATGACAGGAACAAACCCTATAACTAATTAAGGATAAATGTACGAGCTTATTCGTTCTTTATTCAAAATAAAGGGAAGATATGTTAAAAAATATAATTTTGAGATGTTCCCTAAAGCTCACACAAAACGGCTGGACATCAAACTTGAAAGAACTTGATATATTCTGTCTTATGTTTCTCTTTATAATATATAAGAATATGCAATCAAATTCTCTGTTTCAGTTTTTTTTTTTTAATTTCATTTTATATCTGCAAGTACAAGTTATGTGTAAAATTGCAAAAATATGCTTTTAAATGGTCCCTAACATATTTGGCAATATCATTTGGCTGTCTTTTTCTGGATAGATATATGGTTACGAATATGATATGCTATAAACAGTAAATATACGAGCACGTTCATCCTTTATGATGCCTTCTTTCATAGGAAAGGGCAAATATGCTAAAATATGATTTTGAGATGTTCCCTGAAGCTCACACAAGCGGTCAAAGTTGTACAGAACTTGATATATTCTGGCTTATGTTTCACTTTTCACTGCATGACCATGTCATCAAATTCTCTATTTCAGTTTTTTTATAATTTCAATTGTACTGATAAAGACAGAGTACAAGTTATGTGTAAAATTGCAAAATATGCTTTGAGATCGCCCCTGATATATTTTCACGATTGAATTTTGCTGTCTTTTTCTAGAGAAATATATACTAACAAATATAATATGCCGTAAACAAGAACTATAAGGACATATTCATCCTTTATGATGTCTTTATTTCAAAATATAGGGCAAATGTGTTAAAATATGATTTTGAGATGTTCCCTGAAGCTCACACAGGCGGTCAAACTTCCACAGAACCTGATATATTTTGTCTTATGTTTCTCTTTTCAACATATGATAATCCTATCAAATTCTCTATTTCAGTTTTTTTATAAATTGCAATTATAATGCAAAAAAATGAGTTTTTATATGAAATCATATGGAGAAAACAAGGAAATCTTTGAGATGGTCCCCCCGAAAAACTAAGCGGTGAAATTTATTCATTTTTCACCAAACTCTTGTATATAAGTAAAAGACATTATGATATGAATTTAATCAAAATCTCTATTTCTGTTTTTGAGTTATCTTATTGTCCAGGGCCTCGTTAAAAAATGGATTTGTGCTATAGATGTACAAATGCGAAGAAAACAAACCACGATTTATAACCATACAAAAAGCTATTTTTCGATTTACTAATAAATGTTAAATATGCAGAAAAAGTTCGTTTACAATGTATCTAAATAAAACTAATAAGTCTTGTATTTTAATGCAACACAAAGAAATTACATCAAATTACGTTTGTACCCTCTTTTTAGGGAAATCCCCTTATATGCTAATGAGGAAGTCTCGCTTTGATTGACAAGAGGACTGAAAGTGGAATGAAAGCGAAATATTTCGCTTTCGTTTCTCTTCTGTTTACGCTTTGCGTTTCTCTTTCCTTTTACGCTTTGCTTCTGTTTCTCAAAAATTCGTGTTCATTTGTCTCTTCCAACACTGAAGGCAAAATTTTAAGGCGAAATAAAGGAGGAAAATTAGAAGAGAAAATTTGTGAGGGAAAATGAAGACGGAAAAATAGAAGCGAAATTTGGAGAGATGAAGGGAGAAAAAGCGTTAAAGGGGGGACAGTTAACGTAATCGGGACTGTACATGTAGGAATAGTTTAGGGTTATTTTCTTGACCTTTAAGATTTTCTTTTGGTTATTAAATGACGATCAAATATTGTTGTAGTTGACACCATAGTCTGGTGGTTAAGGCACATGTTGGCCCAGTGAATTACAGGTTGTTGGTTCGAGTCTCACTAGTGCCATGGTCTGTGCACATAATGTATAATTATGTGCTTTTGTCTGTGACGTTTAAAAAAAAGGAAGTATTCCTTGTATCTTGAATACTAAGCAGAATACATATTACATGCATCATGTGTATTTGGTATTGAAGAAAGAAAATTTTCTGACATATTGTAAATGTGTATTTTCAGCTGTCCCATCCTGGATGCTCCTTTGACCTGTCCTACGTGAGATTGTTTAGAACTCTGGACACAATAAGGTAAGTCTAACGTTAGACTTATACTAAGGGATGATTAAAGGAAAAGCTTTTATTCAGCATATTTATAGAAGCAATTGCTTACATTAAAGAAGATGCATGTACATTATATACAAGTATTTTTTTTTTCAAATTAAAAATTTTGTATCAAAATCCTATTCCTTTCATCATAAGTTTACAAATTTCATTTAGAAAATTGCTGCGAAATATCACGCTCAGTTAGGTCAGCAACTCTCTGTTTGATGCTAACTGTTATTTTGTTCTAAACCCAAAAACTGGAAACATATACTGGACAAAAAAAGTTAGGGATCATTTTTCGTTCAAAATAGTGTTGTGTAATTTTAATCAAAATACTGAAGCTTAAATAGTGACAATATCACAGAAAATAACCGGTCAAACATAATGTCTGGTGATGGCTTTCATATTTTTATAAAAATATTTCTTTGAATTTTCCCCATTTCCAATTTTGAATAAAATGCTTATTTTACCAAAAATCGTAATTTTTTCTCTTTAATCTCTTTTTTAATAATACATGTACTTACTTAATAAACCTTCCAGATTCATTAAACTCATGATTATCATTTAACTTTAAATGACTGTTCAGTCTAAAACCCCTAATTTTAATGTAAAATTTTTCTCACTCTTTTTCTTACATTTTCAAAAATTGCAAGGGTTAAGTAAGATTTTCGATTATAGTGATGAGCTCAGCTTGAATACCGGGTATTCAAAACAATATCATTGTGTGCTTTGGATCAGACATGCAATTTCTACTTATTGATTATGAATTATTCGTTCCATGTAGATTTTGGGTCAAAATTCTATTTTTCTGAAATTCGTATTTTCACAGAAATTGGTAGTAGATAGACACTTGGCTCAGTTGACTTTTTTGTAGCCCAGAGTTGTACAAATACTGACAACTTACTTAAAAATTGATGTTTATCTCAGTTATGACAATAGAATTATGCAAATAAAACAAAGTCCCTATCACAATGGTAATTCAATGCAAACTCTAAATGAATATCCCTAACTTTTTTGGCGCAGTATATGTCAAAATGAATAGAAGCAGTTCAATACAATAATTAATTGCATTGCATGTGACAGCATTTTGCCCAAATACATGTAGAAAGCTCAATATACACAATTGTGTAAATCAGAGAAAATGATAAAATATGTTGTCATCTTTCTTTGTGTATGTCTTTTATTTAATATTTAGGTATAAGGGGGTATAATAATTGATTCATTACTTGGAAATAAATAATGTTATATGTTTATATTTCATGTAACTTTTGAGAAAATATTTCATCCATAGGTTGTACTGGTGTATATGAAATAATTTTGACATTAATGCCATAGTTGATCGACCTAAATGTTACATTCTCTGTGAGGGCCTTGACCAATGAAGATGTGGTACATGTATATCTTATACCGGGTGCCTTGCCTTTTATACCAGACCCTCCATGACATCACAATGTTATCCTTCATGTTGACTTCATAGCGTAAACAGACAATGATGTCTAAACACTTCATGAAAATTATCAAAATTGGCTGGGTAAATTCGTACGGCTTCGCCTCGCCTGGTATAAGACTTAATGACCTGGTATCATCCCGTACCAGGTCACCAGATGACAAAGTAATTAATATTATGCCCCAATATCCTTGAACTTTGAGTATCATTGGTAGAGACTGAATGTTTGTAATTCAGCACTCTAACCACTTTACTGCTGCCTCTTCAACATAGTTGGTTTGGTATACTGTAAAATCATTTATTTTCATTGGTTTAAAATGTCGTGGTTTTGGGCCTAAAAATGTATTTGATGGCATTTTATTTCATTTATTTCTGTAATTTAAAAAATGAAATAAAAATGTCAGTTGTCGTTATAAATAACCCTTATAACGTGTGTGTAGGCATAAATTTAAAGTGAAATAAGAATGTTAAATACCACTGTACTGTATAAAGTAAACATTGAATAGTGTTTATTTTTAAAAGGGGTCCGTATGATCCTGCATATTCTTGATTATGTTTATTATGATTGATGGTAACAACTGACAAAAAAAAAACAAACGAAAAAATTAATTGAAATATCGGCAGAAACTACATGTAATTTTAATCAAAATGCTTCTTTGCGGCCCATGCCCCCTGACTGATAGAGATGATGTGTTTTACAGAGTTAAGCTTCAGCAGTGCTTACTGGACCAATTACAGACTATTCCAGGTGTTACTAAAAATTGGATGTACTCAGGGCGGCCCTGTGCCCCGCGGGTCCTTTTTGTGTTTGAGTCGGCTCTTGTCAGTACGGAAGCAGAGGAGGAGGATAGAGGGGCCATATCAAAAGTCAAGGTAATCTTTAAGTTAGAGTATACATGTAGGTTTTTCTCTCATTTTTAGCTCACCTCTACAAAGTTGAGTGAGCTTATGCTATACCCCCGCTCGTCCGCGTCCCCATCCCCATCCGGTTAAGAAGTTTGGGGTAGCTCAGTATCTGAAAAAGTACTGATGCTACAGTAACCAAACTTGCACAAGTAATTCATCTTTCATCTTGGGATGCTGAGATGAACCCGTGCATTGCATGCTGCATCTGACCTACATTTTCCACTTGAGTGACTTGGTTAAGAACTTTGGGGTAGCTCAGTTTCTGACGAAGATCTGATGCTACGTAACCAAATTTGCACAAGTGATTCATATTTGGATGCTGAGATGGATGCATGCATTAGATACAGCATCTGACCTACATTTTCCGCCTGAGTAATTTGATTTTAAAAGCCAATATTGAGCAAAGTATAAGTGCTACATTTACCAAACTTGCATATTATATGTATATTTTATCAAATTTTCATAAAATGACCATGACCTACATTTTCTGCTTGAGTGATTTTGCCTTTAAAAGCCAATATTGAGCAAAGTATAAGTGCCACATGTACCAAACTTGCGTGTTGGATGTATCATTGATCAAACTTTCATTAAATGACCTTGACCTACTTTTTTTGCTTTAGAGATTTTGCCTATATAAAAAGCCAAAATAGAGCAAAGTATGCCGGTAAGTGCTTCTTGTACCAAACTTGCATATTGGAAGTATCTTTGACCAAACTTTCATGAAATAACCTTGACCTACTTGAGTGATTTTGCCTTTAAAAGCAAAGTATAAGTGCTAAGTGTACCAAACTTGTATATTTGATATAGTGAGTTATTTTTTCTTTGAAATGCCAATATACATGTACATAGAAATATGTTTGAACTGAATTTTGCTGCTGCGAGGTGAGCTTTGTAATCTGTGATTACCCATGTTTTTTGTAAGTGAAATTATTTTTTCCTAAAACAATATCAGTGACAGCAATTTTCTAAGAATTGGCTGGTGTCACATGCCAATCTAATAATACCGTGGACAAACAAGATAAAAGATAGTTCAGTTGATTTTTTTAGAATGATTCTTTCAAAAATTTAGCTTCACTGGTGTACCTTGTAAAGGTCTGTACATTTTGTTTTCTGTCCTTCAGAGCAAAACTGAATATTCAAGAAATTATTACAAAAAAATGAGAAAAAAAGGTAACACTAAATGATATGAATGTATTTTCTCTGCAGAAAACCTCTCCAATAAAGAAATTACAGCACTCTATAGAAGACCAGATCTACAGAATTCTCAGAAAGTCACGCATAATAACAAATATCAGGTAAATTATGTATAAATGTAATATACATACATGTACATGTATATAAAGTTCTGTGCTTTCTACATGAAATAGCATGCCATTTTGATCTTCCGATTGTGAGAAACTTAGGGATAAATTAGGTAACATCACGTTTTTATCGTGGACAACAAAGTTTGGAAACTTGATAAAAAATAAAAATCTGTTGTGATGTCATGGTTATTTTGCAAAATTGGAATGATCAATTAACAGTGTTACTGTAGATGTACACTGTATGTATGTAGCTTTAAACTAAAAAGATGACGACAACATCAGTTATAACATTTATTCTAATATGACTTGAGATTTTCTCCTTATATGTACATGTACCATAGAACTCGCCTAGTGTAAAATCTGCAGTAGACTTTCAGTTCGCTAAGCTCCGCCCATTCTTGTGCTATAGAACTCGCCTGGCGTAAAAATCTCCTACAGACTTCCAGTCCGCTAAGCTCTGCCCATTCTTGTGATATAGAATTCGCCTGGTGTAAAAATCTCCTACAGACTTCCAGTCCGCTAAACTCCAATGATTCACACGTCTGGTGTAAAAGCTTTGTGGCTGTGTGATAATTTGATTGATTCATGCGACTTGGGAAATTGCTGGACAATAAACCACAGCAAGCTAGTTGCTATTTCTTAAATATTCTTTGATCATAGAAGGAATGACCATAACTGATCATTTTTCAGTCTTTCATGTACAGATGGTAGATGTAATTTTCAGAAAGGATTAATATATTTAGGTATAACTATAGAATTGTTTTTGTCTGTACATTGAAACATGAAGGTAGGAAATTCATTGTAGCGATTTCTTATAATTTGATTTCAGCAATATAATTCAGTGAACAAGCACATGTATATTTCACAAGCAATGCTGATTAGCTTTGAAATTCATGATTTTTGACTTTGAGCAATTCTAAAACTTTATACTGTATTTCATTACTTTAATATGAAATGCCTTGTAATATGAAATGCCTTGAAGTCATTCAGTTAATATCACCAATTTTCTGGGTAATCAAACTTGTCCTTTTTTCGACAACAGATTACTGTAAATGCGGAAATTTTCATGAAGGGGTAATTTTTGCGTATTTCGCAAATAAATGGACTCGGCGAAAATTTCTCCCATGCAAAAATAACCCTGCTGCATTCTTACCAAGGCAGAGATGTTTATTATATCGTGAATATTTCCACCAAGTGTAATGCCTGAATTTTTGAATCATGGAATTCCCCCCCCCCCCCCCCAGCGAAAATAACCACATTAACAGTATATGTATATTTTATTCTAACATGACTTAAGATCTTCTCCCTATATGTTCTATAGAACTCGCCTGGTGTAAAATCTCCTACAAACTTCCAGTTCTGGCTCTGCCTATTCACATGTTATTCATCTCGTGCAGAACAATATTAGAATAGAAATAACAACTAGCTCGGGGCTCGGTGATAATTTGATTGGTTCATGCAACTCGGGGAATTACTGGACAACAAACCACGGCCAGCTAAATTTTTTTTCTTAAATATATCAATGTTGAGGACTTCAGTAAAAGATTTCAGCAAGTATGCATTTACATGTGTCAACACTTTATAAGATCCTTTTTTCTTTGAATGAAAAATTTAAAAAGACGGTTAAACTGAACTTTAATCCTGTTATATTTCAGTAATAACTCATTATTTGCTGTGCCAGCCAATCAGGAATTTGTATATATTCACACCTCTGTACCCATGGCAACAGATCCTGTCAGTTTTTACTTGAAGTTAATGAGAGAAAGCAGTCCTTTTATCACAGATAAAGGTTTGTTCATATCTTTTATTTTCATGGAAAACAGACAAAATACACGTTGATTACGAATTATTGCACAAGTCATAGAGAGTCAAATTAAGATAAAGAAAAAATTAAGTAATAAGATAAGCCAATCATTCGTATAGTTACAATAATGTACATGTGTTCATAGCATCAGCATATTTTTTGCCATTTTAAGCTCAAGCATCACTTGGCTAACAATAAAGTTGTTACACTATTGTTGACAGATTTAATCGTATTGCTAGAGGGAAAAAATCCATGATGGTTCTTTTGAGAAACATGTCAAATTACATTTTACTTATGTAATGTTAATGCAATTAAGTGAAAGCAACTTCCTACAGTATGTAAGAAGTAACCCATTACTGTAAACGTGGTTATTTTTGCTGGGGGAAAATTTCGTGATTATAAGATCAAACATTACTTGTGGGGGAAATATTCGCGATAAAAATTGTCCTTCCCATTGTAAAAATGCAGCTGGGATAATTTCGCGCAGGGGAAATTTTCACGAAATCCCTTGATTTGTGAAAAATGCGAAAATTACCCCACCCTCACACGAAAATTTCCACGTTTTTACATGTTTATAATCTGAATCTAATTTTGCAGACTCTACAAGAAGCAGAGAATTTCAGGCAGACAGCCTTGCTGGCAGAGAAAGGTCAAGGTCGTCAGAGTTGATATCAAGGCCACCTATAAGTAGCTTTAAGGACTTTCTATGGCAGCATATAGAGCTAGCTTTAGGTCGGGGATTTGATGACAATGTGGGAAGAAATCCTGTTCCACCCATTTTTGAGGTATGTTATTTTTAAAAGGTTTTGTTGCAGGAATTTGTAGTATTTAGTATGACTTGGTTATCACAATACTAAGTCTTATTAAGTTTACAAGTGTAGTTTGTTATAAACATAATTTGTTATAACTGTCTGTATTTTCAATATGACACCCCTGTTTGGACATAATGTAATTTCTTCTTTGTTATGATCATCATGGATTCACTTTATCATGTTTATTATACATACATGTATACTAGGCTAAAGTAGCATGTGACTGTGGAAACTGATAAAATCAGCCTTCACCTTGAAATTTACCTAGTAGCTGTGATATGTTTCATGTACATGTATTCCGTGTTTTCGATTTTATAGGCCTACGTTCTATTTGTGCAGGTATCTGACGTAAAAGCATTTTGACGTCATTGAATTCCTTTGAAAACGTCATATACATAACCCTGTTTCCCTGAATTTCATGCTGGTTTCCATAGAATTTGATGACGTCACAATGCGTTGACGTCAGATACCTGCACAAATGGGAAGTAACTCTGTATTTCGAAAAGACCGAATATGCTACATGTATGTCTTTGGTAGAGTGAATTCTATATGGTTTGGGTGGAAGTATGAGTACATTTTAAGATACTCTGTACAATACTAACAATACTAATGTAGATATTGAGATTTGAGAAAAAGGAAAATACATTGAAATTCATTTTCAGGCTCATTCTATTCTATGCTGAAATGTGAGATGAAGGAATTCAATTAAGAAATGACTGTCTTACTTTTGGTGTTCATGAGTGTATAATTCTGGTTGGTCACGTGCCAAGTCCATAAATCGCAAAATTTACAGTTGTTCTAATTATCTGTCATTTTTATTTTCATGCACTTCTCATATTTTGCCTGTAACAGTGTCAAATGTATTTCAACGTTGGTAAATTCTCCCTACATGCAAAACTGAACGTGGCGTCACAATTGCAACATAAGTTATTGGAATATAATTCTAGTTGCCTAATGGGCGTTTAACATGGGGAATCTACTAGTAATGTAAATATTTAAACGTTAAATTTTCCTTTTTTCAGGTGGTGACACCTCAACTATGGTTTGCAGTGGCTACTCAGCTATACAACTTCTTCTTCAGTGAACCTATTATCAGCAAATCACAGGGACATTTCAACACACTTAAGTCACTCCTAGAAACAGACTTAAGATTTTCTGAAAAGTATGTATAAAAAAGAACAAGAACAATGTTCTACATGTACATGTACATGTATATCAAATGAATTCATCTATCTTTGCATTTTATGAGATATTCAAATGCAACCATAGCAGGTTTAGCATTGCCAGTGCAGTTTCACTATATCTCTTTCGAACCACTAGCCCAAAGACCAATTCTATGTGTTAATTGTATGGTGTGTCAGAAATTTTCTACTAGCCCGGCAAAATATCCAATAGGCTCAGGCATCTGGCTAGTGAATTTTTGTGAAGATTGGTAATGTGGTTGTTTTAAGTATAAATCTTGATCTGATTTCAAAAACCAATTTATATGTATATGGTTAATACATGTACATGTATGCTTAAATCAAACTTAAGGTAAGGGTTGCGACTACAGGGAGATAACTCTATTTTCATATCACGTAATATTTGAAACCGACATGGATGATAAATGGTATAAGCTCAGTTTGTTGCATTATTTCAGAAAAAAAATAATGCTCCTTGAAATTTTCATTGCTGAATGGGTATTTTTGGGAAAAATGCATATTTTTCAATGAAAAATCGCTGAAAATAGGAAAAAAATTGTCATTTTCGCATGAGTTCTGCTCCTAAAGATTCAAACATAAGAATAGATACTATTCATTATACTCCTTGAAAATGAGAGAATTAGAAATTCGAACTTCGAGTAAATCTCGATGTTTTTGGGTCAAAATGTTGATTTTTTGCACAAATTATTGTGCTATTTATACAAACAATCATTTTGCCCAGAAACGAATTCGGGCACATATTGGATTAACTGCTTTAGGAAAAAGCAATACCATAGCTCTATACATAGAAAAAAATTTGTGTACCTGGCGACCTTCTAGCTATTAATGAAAATAACGTATTGTTGCCATGGCAACCGCCAAAATCGTATTTATCAGAAAATACGCTCCTTAGAACTGTTTATTTTATCAGAATTTTTCAAAATAGGCTTTAATTCATACATAAGCTATAAGAATCCAGAAAAATAAGGGCATATATGACTTTTTGAAATTTCATGCATTGCAGAGGTATGTGAAGTTATGATGTGGTATTCTCTAAAATGACGAAAATGTTCAAATAGGCCAAAAAAGGATGTTTATAGCCAAAAAATGATACGGGCAAATTTTGATTTTTTGGTCTGAATAGATCGAGGAGATGTTCCTCTACATGTAGACATATCCATCTTTCTTCTACCTCATTACTATTAAAAGTCGCCACCCTGACTTTAAATCAAATATTGAATAACATTCATTTTATCATACATTGTAAATTTCATATTTATCCAAGTTATTTTTCGTATTTCATGGAAAAAGTATACATTTACTTGTACAAGAAGAAAACATATTAGAGAGGTTGAGATATCCTATGTGTAACTTGTACTTGTATTCTGGTCGGCTATTGTGACATCATCATTTATTGCGTTTGATGTCATTTGCTTTACAAGTTACACGTCGCCAGTGAACGTGTAAAGTGTGAGATACACATAGGTCTTTACTTCAAGACATTTTATCCCCTTTATTCTATCAAATAGTATAAAAAGTATGCGTAGTGGTCTTTGATAAGAAATCTCAAAAACAGTTACGTGTAATTCATCAGGTACACTAGACGTATCCGTACAAGTTGCAAGTGGGAAATCTCAACCTCTCTAATATTAATAATTTTGATTTCTGTAGTCGTTGTAACAAAGTAGTACCAGTAGCTGAGGCAGCCTACCAGGATGGCCTACCAACCCACTACATCACAGACTTCCATCTCTCTAAGGTATGTATACTAGTGTTATCATCTATCCATGATTTCTGTAGCCGTTGTAACAAAGTAGTACCAGTAGCTGAAGCAGCCTACCGGGATGGCCTACCAACTCATTACATCACAGACTTCCATCTCTCTAAGGTATGTATACTAGTGTTATCATCTATCCATGATTTCTGTAGCCGTTGTAACAAAGTAGAAACAATAGCTGAAGCAGCCTACCAGGACGGCCTACCAACTCACTACATCACAGACTTCCATCTCTCTAAGGTATGTATACTAGTGTTATCATCTATCCATGATTTCTGTAGCCGTTGTAACAAAGTAGTACCAGTAGCTGAAGCAGCCTACCAAGACGGCCTACCAACCCACTACATCACAGACTTCCATCTCTCTAAGGTATGTATACTAGTGTTATCATCTATCCATGATTTCTGTAGCCGTTGTAACAAAGTAGTACCAGTAGCTGAAGCAGCCTACCAAGATGGCCTACCAACCCACTACATCACAGACTTCCATCTCTCTAAGGTACATGTATGTATACTAGTGTTATCATCTATCCATGATTTCTGTAGCCGTTGTAACAAAGTAGTACCAGTAGCTGAAGCAGCCTACCAAGACGGCCTACCAACCCACTACATCACAGACTTCCATCTCTCTAAGGTATGTATACTAGTGTTATCATCTATCCATGATTTCTGTAGCCGTTGTAACAAAGTAGTACCAGTAGCTGAAGCAGCCTACCAAGACGGCCTACCAACCCATTACATCACAGACTTCCATCTCTCTAAGGTATGTATACTAGTGTTATCCTCTATCCATGATTTCTGTAGCCGTTGTAACAAAGTAGTACCAGTAGCTGAAGCAGCCTACCAGGACGGCCTACCTACCCACTACATCACAGATTTCCATCTCTCTAAGGTATGTATACCAGTGTTATTATCTATCCATGATTTCTGTAGTCGTTGTAACAAAGTAGTACCAGTAGCTGAGGCAGCCTACCAGGACGGCCTACCAACCCACTACATCACAGACTTCCATCTCTCTAAGGTATGTATACTAGTGTTATTATCTATCCATGATTTCTGTAGTCGTTGTAACAAAGTAGTACCAGTAGCTGAAGCAGCCTACCAGGACGGCCTACCAACTCACTACATCACAGACTTCCATCTCTCTAAGGTATGTATACCAGTGTTATCATCTATCCATGATTTCTGTAGCCGTTGTAACAAAGTAGTACCAGTAGCTGAGGCAGCCTACCAAGACGGCCTACCATCCCACTACATCACAGACTTCCATCTCTCTAAGGTATGTATACTAGTGTTATTATCTATCCATGATTTCTGTAGCCGTTGTAACAAAGTAGTACCAGTAGCTGAGGCAGCCTACCAAGACGGCCTACCAACCCACTACATCACAGACTTCCATCTCTCTAAGGTATGTATACTAGTGTTATTATCTATCCATGATTTCTGTAGCCGTTGTAACAAAGTAGTGCCAGTAGCTGAGGCAGCCTACCAGGACGGCCTACCAACCCACTACATCACAGACTTCCATCTCTCTAAGGTATGTATACTAGTGTTATTATCTATCCATGATTTCTGTAGCCGTTGTAACAAAGTAGTGCCAGTAGCTGAGGCAGCCTACCAGGACGGCCTACCAACCCACTACATCACAGACTTCCATCTCTCTAAGGTATGTATACTAGTGTTATCATCTATCCATGATTTCTGTAGTCGTTGTAACAAAGTAGTGCCAGTAGCTGAGGCAGCCTACCAGGACGGCCTACCAACCCACTACATCACAGACTTCCATCTCTCTAAGGTATGTATACTAGTGTTATCATCTATCCATGATTTCTGTAGCCGTTGTAACAAAGTAGTGCCAGTAGCTGAGGCAGCCTACCAGGACGGCCTACCAACTCATTACATCACAGACTTCCATCTCTCTAAGGTATGTATACTAGTGTTATCATCTATCCATTATTTCTGTAGCCGTTGTAACAAAGTAGTGCCAGTAGCTGAGGTAGCCTACCAGGACGGCCTACCAACTCACTACATCACAGATTTCCATCTTTCCAAGGTACATGTACAGTTACTTTTATAGGAATAACTCAAACTTTTTCTTTTTTTTTTTTTGTTAACTCAAACCTCTTTTTTGTTGGATTGAAATATACATGTACCATGATAAATGATAAAGAGGACAGAAAACTGTGTGTAGCACAGGATACATATGTTTCACATCCTTTTAGCTATGATGCACCTCCATCCAACAAAGAACATGTTAGAGTTACTTCTTATCAATTAATTTCCTGCAGACAAGTTTAAGATTTTCTATAATCCATCGAAAATCCTTTCGCATTTTCTATTTTTTTCAAATACGAGGGCTGATTGATATGTTGTGAGCATCATATTGAAGGAGATACACAGGGATGTTCTTTTTTAAAAGTCCTGCTATTCTCTGATTATACATGTGTAAGGCCATATACCCAATGACTGGCCTCATTTCGTCAATTTCAATCGACGAGGTAATGCTCTAAAGTAAACAAGACAAATTGCTTTTGCAAAATGGACAAAATCAATGAAAGGGCAGTGATCCAATATATGCATAAAAAGGTTTAACACCTTAATGATTTGGTAAACACCACTAGGGAAACATGCCCCTTCATATGCTACAGTGAAAAGATGGGTGGCGGTATTTAAGCGCGGCAGACAGAGCCTTGAGGATGACCTTCATCCTGGAAGACCTGTCACTGTTGCAACTTTAGAAATGATCAATAAAGTCCATGATATTGTTATGACTGACAGACAAGTTACAGAAAGATATAGCTATGATTACAGTTGGCATTTCACATAAAAGAGTACATTCCATTCTGACTGAAGATCTTGAAATGAGAAAGCTTTCGGCCCGTTGGGTACCAAGACTTCTGACAGTTGATCAGAAGCACACCAAGCGTATCTTATCGCGTGCTAATCTTAACCTTTTTGAGGGAGATTTCTTCAAAGATTTGTCACTATGGATGAAACATGGGTCCATCATTTTACATGTTTTACCCCAGAGGCCAAACAACAGTTTGTAATATTTGAAGATAAATTTTGAACATTCGGAATTATTTCATAATTTCTCTTTTGGACAATATACAAAATGATAAAGACCATTTTGACATGACCACAGTAAGAAAGTCAAAAGTTGCAGGGTTTTTTCCTCTATTTATCCCTAAAAATCACTCTTAAATTCCCAAAGAAGAATTATGAAAAAAGCACCCGAGAAAGGAAGTTGGCACAAAAAGTCCTATTTCTAAGTGCATCTTTCAGTCATCCCGCTCAAGCAAATCAATGGATTAACAGTTTTAATAAACTATACTTTAGGGTTATACTGTGGTGAGAATTTGTATGAAATTTTCCCAATTTCAGCAAAATTTTTCCCAAATGGTACAGGCACAGGCATCTGCCCCAAAATAAAAAAAAATCTCTGAGTTGTGTTGTTGGGTCTTGGCATGTCTACAATGCAAGTCTAGGATAATATTAAAGTGGTCCCTTTCTTTAAATCAAGCAGCGTAATTCTAAATAACAAGAAAACTGAAAAACTGCTTTCTTTTATTTAGTTGGAGCAGGCTAAGAGAGTATTTTACCAGTTTGCCCGAGGACCTGCATGTGAAAAATATGTCCGTCAACTGGAACAAGCCTGCGAGAGATTTTGGAAAAATGGGAGACAACTCTGTGAAGAAATCAGCATCACTGGAAACCACTGTATAAATCCTGTAAGAAAATCTAAAAATTCTAAAAAGAAAATCTAAAAAAAAGGGGGAAGATTTTTTTGATTGATCTATAGATAAATATCATGTTGGTATCACATATTGGATATTTACATGTAATTAAGAGATCTTGGAGAGGGACTTGTACATGTAACTTGTGATAATTTTTTCCCATTCCTTTTGCTATTTTGCAATAGAATAAGTTTAAACTCTGATTAAGAAAAAAATGTATACATCTGTACAAACATGTACACGTATAGCTCTGTTTAGGTTTTTGTTCATCATGTATTTTTTTAACAAGATATTAAGCATCACCAAAGTTTTATACTTCCCATTTTCTATTACAGCTACACAGACTCCCAGATGACCATGACAGCTTAGACAACCCGAACCTTCCCATAATGCATCATTCTAGTCAGCTGAAAAGTAAAGCAGCGTGTAATTGTGGGAGGAAACAAGTCGACAAAGATGATCCTTTTGATCACAAGGTATCTGTCCACTATAACCATGCAAAAGTCATGATTGAGAAATTATCTGTCACTTTTGAATACTGTGGAAATTTTGCTTTGTTATAATTTTTGCATATTTTGCAATTCAAAGGACTTTGGGAATACATGACATTGTATTTCCCCAATCCCCCCAAGCGAAAAATAATCCTACTGCATTATTAAAAGCAGAGACTTTTATATCCTGAATATTTCCCCAAAGGGTAACGTCTTCATGTTATAATTGCGGGGAATTTTCTTCCAGCAAAAATAACCATGTTTACAGTATGGCAAATTTTTACCATGTCTGTCCATTTATCTGTTCATTGTCTGTGCAATAATTTCCTGTATCTTTCTACAATGTAACAAGAACGAGTATCATGCCCAGATACAATACTGTTTACTGAGAATCATTCACTGTGTCTAAACCTATGCTACTTTCGCGTTTGGCGTCTCACTATGCAAGTTTGTCTCGGTGAATGTAAATATCAAAGGCATAAGTAAAGGAACCTGAGATAAATCCATGACTCATTATTCATGCAAATAGGTTTACTATTAACAGCGAATGAAAAAAACCAGCGAATGATTCTGCTTATACAGTATGTAGCTATGATGGTAAGAGTGTTTGCAAAGATAGCAGAGGGTCTCAGGTTTTATTTCCACGTGATCATTATTACATTTTCCTCCCCTTTTACACACATGCAACTAAATCTAGATCGAGAAATTTGCATCTGAATACACAATTTTTATGCCAAAGAAATGAAAAAAAATTGTACGAAATTTTTTATTTACAGTACATCTGCATATTAAGAGGAAATGTGTCATGTTTCAATTTTTTTCCAGTATATGCAAATCATGATTTCTACAAGGCTATAGAAGGACTGTTGTGATGCAATGGAGCTTGTAGAAACTTAAAAAAACTATCAAATTTGAAAATGTTTTTTCACCCTACAATTCATAAAATGAATTGTCAATTTATTTTCCAGTATGCAAATCATGATTTCTACAAGGCTATTGAAAAAGACTGTTGTGACGCCTTAGAACATATAGAACTACCCATATTCAAACCGAGTACACCAGAGGCCATAGCTGCCGATGCCGTGTTTAAAGTGCCGGCACTCAAAGCCGTGAAAGATAATGGAAGTAAAGAGGAAACATCTACGAAGGAAATAGAGACAGGCATGGGGAGTCTCAGTTTGGCATTAAGTCTAGGTGGGTGTTAAGATACTTTTGCTGAGTGTGGAGAATTGATACTAAAATAATAAGATAGAGTAGAGCAATTTTCAGAGATATCTTTAAAATGCACTGTTGTCAAAATTACAAACATTATCCATTTAATAAGAATTTGTTACCTGTCAATATTGTATGTGCTTGTAAAAAATGATCAAAACATATTGAAAACCTTGTCACTGTTTGAATTGTAATAAGGGCCAACATTATGAGACTCTAATAAATAGGGAAATTTCTTAAATGGTAGATTGAATCAACTGTGCTTGGAATTTAGTAAACAAGACTGTTTAAGGACCAAAAAAAAGTCTGAACTTTTTGTTTCATTGAGCGATCATAAATACATGTACATGTAGAGGAATTCAAAAATACCGAAGACTTTGTCAATTATTGAAAAATATTGAAAACTATTTTCCATTCAGGGCAAACAGCGGGAAGTGATTATATGAATCCTCATGGTGGGGAAAGTGGTGCCAGCTTCACCACAGAGCACCACCTAGAGGCCAGTCATCCTAGTCAAGGTGCTGAGAGGGGAGACCATAGTGTGACAGACCAAGACCACAAAGATACCTCAAGTGGCCCTGAACATGGACAAGATAATGCAAGTGGCCCTGAGCAAGGACAAGAACAAAGTGGCCCTGAACATGGACAGGAACAAAGTGGCCCTGAACAGGGAGAGGAAAGTAGTGGCCCTGATCGTGCACAGGAGCATACTCAAGCAACTAGTCAAGAAGGAGGCCCTGTAACAGCACAAAGCAAAACTGAGGCTGTGAGTCAAGTACCAAGTAAAGATCCAGAACAAGGGAAAGAGGAGAAGAAGAAAGACCAAGTCTTTGAGGGACAGAAAACAGAACTAGGTATGAATTTAAAATTCATTATCTCCCCTTAAACAATGCTTGAAATTGGGGCACATGAGTATTTTCTTTTATAATCTTGTACTAAAGATGTACACTAAGTGTTCAGCAACTCTAAAAAACTTTTTGATTCAATTTCAGATCCTAATGCCTCCCCCTTTAGACAACATTCCACCACTGAGTACCTGATATGGATGATTAATACTGAGTCTCCACAGAATCTACTACCTAAATTTCCTTCATGGTCAATATGCAGCTTGGGAAAGGCCGGCTCTTATAATCATAATACAGGTAATAGTGGACAGATATCTTAGTATAATATAGTATAACTTTAGCATAATATTGAGTATTTGCAGAATACAGTTATTTCCCATTTGAGACAGTATCTGACGTAAAACCATTATGATGTCATGAAAATGGTACGGTACATGTAACGTCAAAATTTACCGTCATTTTCCAGAGTTTAAGGACTGTTTCCAGAGAATTTGGTGACATCATAATTACTCTACGTCAGATACCGTCCCAAACAGGAAGTAAAACCCCTATCACACTTTTACGTATCGGCCCACGTATCTACGGCATATCAGGATACCTGGCAGTAAGAAAGGAACGCAGCAGCAACGCAGTAGCAACGCCAGCTTACGTAGCGAGTACTCTTTGAAATGTAGCATGATCTCTTGATACAAAAGAGTGCCACGTTTTTTTTAGTTCGCACTTAAAATTACGTAGCACATACATAACAGCTTCTATACGCCGTGGGTACGTAGCAAGAATGCAGTGCAAACGAAAGAAGCGCAGTAGCAATGTAGCAGGAACGTCACTAATACTCCTACTACGCAGTACGAACGAATCACAAACGCAAGCGATATCCCTATGGCGTACGTGCTACGTACAAGGTGTTGCTAATTCGTACCCGCGACGTTCTTTTCTTATCTACTACGTATGGTACACATTTCAATTTTTATACGCCCGTCATTTGACGGGACGTATTATGGTATGGCGAAGTCTGTCCGTCTGTCCGTCCGTCCGTCTGTCCGTCCGCCTATGGAACGCAATAACTTGAATACGCATCAACAAATTTTTATGAAATTTATACATAGTGATCAGACTGTGGAGAGGAAGCCGCCTTTCGATTTTCAGGTTCATCCGATTTGTCGTTACAGAGTTATGGGACTTAGATTTTTAAAATACAGTGAAAATATACTAAAATAGTTAAAAATTATTTAAAAATCTATTTCTGGTCGAAATGTTTTGAAATTTGGTATACTTCAAGTAGAAAGGATGTTCTTTGACATATGTAACGGGATTTTAATTTTTTTGTCGCATAACCGAGATAATGTGTGTAATGGGAAGGGGGGGTGGATTATATGCAAATACATTTTAAGCTAAGGGCAAAATATAGGCGCATGGAACGCGATAACTTGAATATGCGTCAACGGATTTTCATGATATTCATACATTATGATTGGACTGTGGAGAGGAAGCCGCCTTTCGATTTTCAGGTTTATTCGATATGTCGTTACAGAGTTATGGGACTTAGATTTTTAAAATACAGTGAAAATATACTAAAATATTTAAAAATTATTTAAAAATCTATTTCTGGTCGAAATGTTTTGAAATTTTGTATACTTCATGTAGGAAGGATGTTCTTTGACATATGTAACGGGTTTTTAATTTTTTGGTCGCATAACCGAGATATTGTGTGTAATAGGAAGGGGGGAGGGGTGGGTTATATGCACATACATGTTAAGCTAAGGGCAAAATATAGGCGCATGGAACTCAATAACTTGAATATGCGTCAACGGATTTTCATGATATTCATACATTTTGATTGGACTGTGGAGAGGAAGCCGCCTTTTGATTTTCAGGTTTATTCGATATGTCGTTACAGAGTTATGGGACTTAGATATTTTAAAATACAGTGAAAATATACTAAAATAGTTAAAAATTATTTAAAAATCTATTTCTGGTTGAAATGTTTTGAAATTTTGTATACTTCAAGTAGAAAGGATGTTCTTTCACATATATAAGGGGTTCTTGAATTTTTTGTCACATAATCCAGAAATTATGTGTAATGGGGGGGGGTTATATGCACATGCATGTTAAGCTAAGGGCAAAATATAGGTGCATGGAACGCAATAACTTGAATATGTGTCAACAGATTTTCATCATATTTGTACATTTTGATCAGACTTTGAAGAGGAAGCCGCCTTTCGATTTTAAGCTAGGTTCATCCAATTTGTCCTTATGGAGTTATGGGACTTAGATATTTTGGTGTTGTGAAAAAAATCCCAACGGGCGTATCTTGCTGCGTGAGCGTAGGCTTTATTTATTTTTCGTTTCTTCGATATACTCCTGCGTATGCATGGCGTACAAACTACGTTCTTTTCGTTCTTTCTACGTAAGAGCTACGTTTGTGTTACGTTGTATGAGTATCTGCTACGTTAAAGGAGTATCGCTCATTCCACCTCGGCGTAAAAGGTGTATTTGCTATGTTTTTATGAACACATGATAAAAATCTAGAGGGAAAATAAAGTTTTTAACCTATTAAGAATGAATCAAGATTAATTATACCGTATGATTACAAACTTCCACTAGATCAACCAAGCAGCTTTATTTCATATGGCGAACTGAGTCTAAATAAAGTATGCGCTAATTTCAAAGGGCACTTTGACAGTACCCTTTACCCTTTTTGTGTTCATATTATTTTGAGTGGTAAATTGAGAGAAAAAATTTTTGGCAACCAAAGAATATTTTCATACAAACGTGAATGCCATGGCAACGCAGCAGAAACGTCGCCAATAAGAAGACTACGTAGCACCAACGTCTTACTTACGCAGTAGAAACGCATTGAACGTCACATGTACATGCCGAACGTCGCATGTAAGTGATGGTAGGACGCATTGGTATGCTGCTCATACGTGATAGAAACGCCTCTTACACCGTATAAACGTTGCACTTACGCCTTGGACTTCTGAGAAGGACGAAATACGTGGCAGACCTTTTTGTTTCTCTTGGGTAAAGAATTTTGGCAAAAATACTCCTCTTACGTAGCTGATATGAAAAAGTGTGATAGGGGCTTAACTCTGGTTTTCGAAAATAGGGAACAAGTGGACAGATATTTTTGAAATCTTTGTATAATTAGTGATGTTGTCTGTATGCATGTTAAGCGTCTTCAAATTCAAAAGCATCATTTAGGAACTGATCAATTTGCAGCATGGACCAGACATGCACGTTTTGGGTACTTATCCCTTGTCAGTGATCCTCAGTCTAAACAATGTAATGTGGCAAAAGACTGTGAAAGTTATTATGTCCAAAATGTACAGAAAGACGAAGCAGGATGGGTACGTGGGATATGATGCTACAGGACAAACTTTTCAGAAATTCCAAGAAAATTTGACAACAGAAATTTTCGAATGAAGAATCGATCAACCGAAGTTGATTGAACTTGGCTACATGTACCCTCGGGACTCCTGGTCCACCAGCAGTGACACTCACCAAGTTGTAAAAATGTTAAACGTCTTCAAATTCAATAGCATCATTTAGGAACTGACATTCACATTTCGGGTACTCAACCCTCGTCAGTGATCCTCAATCTAAACAATGTAATATGGCCAAAGACTGTGAAAGTCATTATGACCAAAATGTACCAAAAGACGTAGCAGGATGGATGGGATATGATGCTACATGTCTGAAAATTGGCAGGCACACATATTTTTCATCACACAGTACTGTATCTTGTCATGACAGAGTCTCAAATTTGTATTTACATACATGTATTTATAATAGAATGCTCAAATACTTGTTATGGACTTTAGGACAATGTTAAGCCGAGCGAAGAACCAAAAACTGATATATTAAAGTTACTCTCTACAACAATTTAGCAGGCCTACACATATACATGGAGTATGAGGAATTATGTGAAAAATGGGATAAAATTACTCTCTACAACAATTTAGCAGGCCTACACATATACATGGAGTATGAGGAATTATGCGAAAAATGGGATATCTTTACTTTTCATCTGTGAAAAAAGAATTAGCCTACATTTTCCTTGAAAGTGTCTTAACTTTAAAGATTACATACAATTGTATTAGATTCCACAATGGAAGATGGAATGTTAATAACACAATACATGTACAAACACTCCTTTGTACAATTTTTTCAGCCTCTTGGCTCTTATTGCATGTAAAAGAATTGTATTTAAAATGATAAAAGAACAAGCTGAAGCACATACAGTGAAAAATAGAAACACAAATTAAGTTGATAAACATCATTGCTGGATCATAAAATTTAACATTGCACCTGTCGACAGACTTCTTCATGGCGTCATATACACTGTAAATCAATGGCCCATTAAACTATTATTTGACTATGAATTATAATGTGGATGTCAGCCAATAGTATTTGTGTATATTTTGTAATTTCTTTATTAATTAGCAATATTATAAGAGTTTTAAATATTATTTATAATTCCTAATTCCTTTCATTGGTCATTCTATAACTTTGCTTTATAATGAACGTTTAGGTTTGGATCTTCCCGGCTTCTTACATGGCAGTAACTTCCTGTTACCTTGGGACATAACAGTAAAGGCAGAGAAGGACAAATGGCCCTCCATAGGAGAGACAACCTCCAGACGGGGACGGCAGAAAAAAACTAATAGAGGTAGGCACGATATGGGGGAAATCTGTATTGGTAGTATGGATAATAAGTTTGCTGTGCTCCATTTACCATGTGTAACCGAATTACTACATTGTGTTTTGAAGCTTTTTGTAACATTATATTACAAGATGATTGGCTATTTGAACCTCAAGGCCTTCTTTGGCCCGTCTGTCTGTCTTTATACATATATAAAGAATTGGACTCAATGTCATGCATACCTGTCAACTTTTTTCAGACAAAAGAGGGTCAATGACCCTCTTTGGGAAATGAAAAAGAGGGTCATAGAGCGCGAAACAAAATCGCGACCTTTTGTTTGTCTCATTATGAATAAAATTTAACCACCCCCCCCCCAAAAAAAATACAGGTCAATAAAGTTCATTTCATTGTAAGACATGTAACGCATTTATTTTAATAGTAATACTGCATAATCATGATAATGTAGCACATGTGTAAAATTTTAGGACTTATTAATCAAGGCTGAATGACTGAAGGTTCATAGTTGAATTTGCTAGGCTAGATATATTTTTATTTAGTCATTGCTTTACCATGATGAAGATTTTGTGTGAAATGTTTTAAACACCATAAAAACATTTTGTCCCTTTTCGTCTGCATAAATCTCCGTCTTTCCGTAGACATTCCCAATTAATAATCCAAGCCCAGGTCGTTAAAACAACATGAAAGTGGCGAATTACTTCCCATAACACTAATTAAACAAACATCCCAATTTGCCTGTAAATGCAGGTGTTTTAATTGGAAAGTCACAGCTGGAAGTCCCAAGTTCTAGACGGAACCAAATCGGAATCGGGTGATTCCCGGGTCAGCAACGAAAAATCGGGTGAAAGACATGACCCACGCGTGTGATGAAAAATAATCGGTTCAAAGGGTAAAAAAGCGGGACTTACCCGCGGAAATCGGGTCAGTTGACAGCTATGCTCAATGAATTTTCGAAGATAATAAGATTGATCACATTTGTACATGTATATATTAGACAAAGATTTTCTCTTCACATAGAATTATATGACCTTGACCAAGTTTTTTGACACTTAAAAAAATAGTTAATGGCCTTTATTATTCATTTATTATGAGCCAACCTAGATTGATATCTCTATACAAGGCAAAAGCCGGTCTGTACAGAGAGACAGTGTCTCCTATTTCACATCTGTACCGAAGACATCTATAATAATGTATGATGTTTCTTACAGAGGTTGGAGATCTGAATCTACGTATTTACCTTGGTAATGAGTACGAATGTCCTCGAGGACACAGGTTCTTTTGTAGCGGTCCAGAGAAAGTCATCAAAGTGTCCAGTAATAGCACTGTCAAGGTAAATGTTCACAAAACACTTTCATTTAAATCACTCATACAATTTAAAAAAAAAAAATGCATTATGCAATAGACATTGATAGATGACATAAATGCATTAATTCAAATATTGCTTCATCATGATGGTTTGAAGGTGATACCGATTTTTGTTTTACATTTGTTTGAAAATGCGACAAGTTTCTCTATGTACTTGATACTGTATACACAGTATTACATGTTTTAGAAGGCTAATTATCACTTTTTTATGTGCACTGATTCAATGCTATGTGATACATGTATCGTAATAAAAGATTTGGCTAATTTAATATGAACATTTACACTGTAGTGTATCTATTTTCATCCTGGTCCCAACTGTATTGGTAAACAATTTGATATTATCAAGTACTAGTTTATACTTAAATGAATATAAATAAATGATTATAAATGTAAATTTCAGGACAATGCCACCAAGCTGACCACCATGGATATGCCACTATATTGTCATTGTCCACACTGTAGGTAAGGTAACATATTAATATAAAAAGTCTGATCAAGAATCTGAAATATACATGTACAAATGTACATGTATATTTAACAAACCCAATTAACAAATTTCATAATTTATTGACAGTTTTTTCCACATTTTTCCACATTTCCGACACGTTATCTAGACATTCCACAGTCTATCCTTATTATCCACACCTTATCCACAGATTCCACACATTATTTACAAATTCAATATATTTTGCACACTTTTACATCTTTTCTTCCTTATTACAAATGTTATCTACACATTTTACAATTCATGTAATGATTCTATACCTTAGTACCTTACACGCATATTACATGTTTTCCTCTATTGTTAAGCCCTGTCAATAAATTCAACACCTCCACACATTCTGAACTTACATATTGTATCTGCAAAATCCGCAAATTTTCCGTTCTTGATCTTTTTCCGTACTAATTTGTAATTTATTTCCATTTGACCATGTTCAAATCCTGTGAGGCTTGATTGATGTGCTGGTTTTTAAAAAACTGTAAATCAGCCCTTGGAAATAAAACTATATGTCATTTATGATGTTTTATCAACTGCAAATGCGGCAGTAAATTGAGGGGTAACCAAATGTCTGACATCTTGCCAGTTGGCAGACAAATATATTGTGATGTCATAATAGATGGCATGTCAAAGTATTATGTTATTATTTCACAGGCCTTTGACAGTCACATCATAATATTAAGATGTCAGGCGTTTAGTGATTGTAGTGCTGGTAGCGTTGTTGTCAGCACGGTGGACTACGGACCCATAGGTCGTGGGTTCGAATCTCACTGTCGTCGAACATTGTAAAACCATTGTAACCTTGGGCAAGTTACTTTACACTACATTGTACTCTCTCCACCCAGGAGTAAACTGGGTACCTGGCACATGAGATGAGCTTGTCATGTGAATGAAAAGCATTAGCGCCTAAACGGCAGCTCTGCTTGTATACTCTCAAGGGAGTTGAGAATGCTCTGGATTGTGCAGGTCTTTCCAGGGAGGTAATTGTAGAAGTCAATGATGCTCAGGCAAACAAGACTATAAACTCTACCTTTACCTTTATCCCTCAGTTGCGCTTCTCAGATTAAAATTTGCATTTTTCGTCAGGAAAGCTTCACAAAGCAGATCTTTTTTCCTTGGTACACATGTACTCATTTGATGTTTGGTAGGTTTAAAATAAAAATTTTTGTCATCTTTATTTTCTGCAGAAGTACAAAAGGCTACGTAGCTCAGCTGATGAGGCTTTATATAGTAACACCTGAGGGGCCGGCACGAGTTAGCGTAGATCCACAAGTACAGCCAGGATTACCTCCCTCTCCAGTGTTCACGATGGGGTTTGAGAAGCCATTAGAACTCCCTCCAGGGGGATTATGGGTAGTCAGATTACCGTATCCTTTTGTGATATTTTGAAAAATGTTCATCTTAGATTAGGTTTGTCCTCAGTACATGTTTAATGTGACAAATAATAAGAAAATCTAGAAAAGAAATTAAGTGCATCAATGTTTGTAACGCACATTCTGATTGGTTGAGTGATTGAAAAACTCCAAGGGAATAAGCCCTTTTCACATAACTGTGGTCCAGTTGTTTTGGACGGCAAAATAAGTACTTTTCCCGCAATATGACGTCAAGGACAATCAAGTTTTAATATCAATTCTCTGTAAGGACCAAAATATTTCGGAAACAGCATGTCATGGATTTTCATGATTTTCTCTATAAATGGTACGTATAATGCCCTGAATACAAAAATAACAATTTTTTGAAAGTAGATATTCTGGTTGCCATGGAAACGAGGTCTGTCTATTTATAGCACTAAAAAATTGGTCAAATAATTCATCTTTGTTTATTATGTTGCCATGGAAACCATTGTCAGAGTTAATTGGTATTAACAACTTATAATCTTTAAAACCTCTACTTTTAGAAGAAATAACAAATTTTTGACATTTCTTTCAATTAGCCGGATCCTATAAAATCAAAATCAGTCAAAAATTGCCGTAAAATAAGGTCAAAATCAAGGATTATTTTTGTCCAATTTTTACCATTTTTAAGCAAAAATAACACAAAATGTCAGGCTGATAAAACCATCACTGTTGTCAGAACAAAATAGATTTCATGTGACAAATATAATCACTGAAAAAAATAAGTGGGACCTTGTTTTGTTTTCCTACATTTTGAGGTCAAAAATGGTTGCCATGGCACCTTTTCATTTGACACATGATGACTATATCTTTTCAAATTGATTGTTAGCATAGTTTAAATAACTTATATTGCTTAAGCTTTATGTAGGGACAACAGAAGAAATTATTCTTTATTTGAGCACTTCCAAAATTTGTCAAGGTCATTGACTCTAAGTTCAAGGTCAATTCAAATTACAGGTTACAATTTCAATAAAATTTGCATTTTTGTTGTTATTTGTTGTTACTAAATTTAGGCTTGACTGTCATATATTTGTATCAAAAATACTTCTTTCTAAAATTAGGACCGATAGATGGAAAAACATTACAATTTTTTGTTCAGGACATTTCTCCTAAAAAAATACGCCCCAGACAAAAATCATGATAATCTCATATTTTTTTATATTTATGTATGAAATACTAGCTAAAATTCAAGGATGTCATTGATTTTGAGATTTTTGCAACTTTGGTCAATAAATAGGGGATATATCCAAAATCACTATGTATGTGTTTGTTTTACTGAATACCATATGATTTTTGAGTAACTGCCTCTCATATTTTTGAAAAAATCACAGAATTTTGACAAATTTTGTGAATTACATTTAAGATGACCTTGACATTGGGTCCTGTGACCTTGAAAATTTTTAAGGTGATTTTTTAATCAATAATGCTCTTTTATATGCACTGATAAAAAAATGCTTAAAAATATATAACGGACAGCTGAAAATTTACCCGTAAATTGCTCTATGTGTAATAGCACTGAACAGAATGTCACCATGGTAACCATTTTTTGTACCCTTTTGAATAAAATTGTGAGGAGGTCCCATTCAAATTTTAACATTTTCTTAAAGATTGAGGATTAAACTTTAAAGATAATTGGCAGTAGAAATCAAGTTAGCCTGACATTTCAGATTATTTGCCCTTAAATTTGAGCAAAATCATGTGAAATTAGGATCTTTTTCGGTCTTAAAAAGGTTTTTGCCTACATTTTGAGCATATTGACAAAGAGAATAGCAGGCAGAAACATACTTCTTGTGTAATATTTATACTATTAAAGATATAAAGAGAAACATTAAGGAAATTTCAGTTGACTACAATAGCTGTTACCATGGAAACGAGCCTTGTGAAAATGCCATGTTACATGTATTCTACTGATGTGTAAAATTTCAAACATGGTTTCCATGGCAACGAAAACTAAATTTGTAAAAAGAAAGTTTATTTTTGTCTCAGTACATCATATACACCTTCCACACTAAAAATCTTCAAAATTGGAGACATGCTGTTTCCACGTGCTATTGAAATTATTTTGGTCCTTACAGAGAACTGCTATTAATTGTGACATAACGAAAGTCGGTACTTGCCGTCCACAAAACGCTAGTCAAGCAGTTATGTGAAAAAGGCTTATTCACATTTCACCGCAGTTTTTGCAATAATGTCATGTGTCCTATGGCGATGCTGTTAAAAACTGGTGCTTTCTAGCTCATTATACTGACCTGATTTGTCGATACCTTGTCAGTTTTTGTAAAACACTTGTGTGGTAACCCTTAAATATAAATAAACCTTTTGACATGAGGATATAATACCTTTAGAGACGATCTATTAGGCTCTTGCAGTATGAATAAATTAAACTAGAAATATGCTCAATTATTTTAATAATTTATTTTTTCATGTTCATATACATCTAACCTACATGTATTTTGTATTCTGTCTGTAATTCTTTTCAACTTGTGCAGTTAACAAGGTTTATATAAAAATTGTTGAATCAAGCTATTCTTCATGTCTATGATAAGAGTGATTTTATACATTATATATATTTTTCATAATCTTTTTGACCAAAAAAACCCCCAAAAATGAATAAAGTATTCATCCCAGTAAAAAATACTAAAACCAAATAAAATAAATGACAAGTTTAATAATTTGATTAAAATTGAACTTAACAAATTTGACCAGCCATATTTACATAGATGATAGAGGAGCGTACACGATGCCAAACGAGGCCCAGTACCTGCCCCACTGTAAGATGTTAAAGGGCGTGTATGGTTACAGGGACACAAACAAGGATCCTTGACCACTGGTCAGTCTATGTATGGTAATTCTTGAAGAACTGTGCAAACCAAGAAAAGATGAAGACCATTCTTGACAACTGTGGTCAGTCTATGTATCGTATTGCTGAAAGGATCGTGCAGACCAAGTGATAGAGCTGTTTTCCTGTTTTGACCGGGACATAGAAGATTGACAGATCACTCTTAACCTATTGGTCCATACTTTCAAGTATAATGCATGTTGACCTGTTGTCTACTGAGGGGCAGGAAGGATTTACGAACTCTTCTTGACCACTGCTATGAGGTCAATTAATTTTCATTTAGAAGTATAATCAATATTTACTGCAAGAATAAAGGTAGCAGAGAGTTATTTTCTCCCAGCACAAGGAGTGATGTGTTCGTGGATAGGAGGAATACTCTTCAGGCAAAGGAATGAAGCCTGGTTAGATGGGGTTAGGACTATGTAAATCTTTGCTGAAAAAAAGAAGAGCATTTTGGATTCATGATACATGTAGTATATATCCTGTTAACCCTTCTCCTTTCCATCAATTTTAGATCTGTATTTTTAAAAAATGCTTCAAAAAATATAAATTTATGCATGAGACAGACTAAAGCCCTGGTCACAACCCGCTGTCTGTGTTTTTAGCTCTACTGGTCTCAGACCAGTCGAGCTTATGCGATCACCCTTTGTCCGGCGTCCGTCCGTCTGTCCGTCTGTCTGTCTGTCCGTCTGTCTGTCTGTCCGTCTGTCCGTAAACAATTCTTGTCCGGACAACTCCTCTGAAACTGTAAGAGATAGAAAGTTAATTCTTTTTGCATTTTACTTGGACCATGGTCTAGTTGTGCACCTGACATTTAGTTTCACTCCCTGACCCCCAGGGTCTTAGAAAATAGGCGTGGTCATTAAATTCTATGTAATCTTGTCCGGACAATTCCTCTGAAACTGTTAGAGATAGAAAGTTAATTCTTTTTTTATTTTACTTGGTCCATGGTCTAGTTGTGCACCTGACATTTAGTTTCAGTCCCTGACCCCCAGGGTCTTATGAAATAGGCGTGGTCATTAAATTCTATGTAATCTTGTCCGGACAACTCCTCTGACACTATAAATGATGGAGACTTAATTTTTTTTGCAATATGATGGGTCTGTGGTCTTGTTGTGCACCTGATATTTTGTTTGAGCCCCTGACCCCCAGGGTCTTAGAAATGGGTGTGGTCATTTTCTCCTGTATAACTCTATGTAATCTTGTGCTCGCAACTCCTCTGACACTATAAATGATGGAGACTTAATTCTTTTTGCAATATGATGGGTCTGTAGTCTAGTTGTGCACCTGATATTTTTTTTGAGCCCCTGACCCCCAGGGTCTTAGAAATGGGTGTGGTCATTTTCTCCTATATAACTCTATGTAACCTTGTGTTCGCAACTCCTCTGACTAAATTCTTATTGCAATATTATGGGTCTCTGGTCTAGTTGTGCACCTGTTTTTAGCTCTACTGGTCTCAGACCAGTCGAGCTTATGCGATCACCCTTCGTCCGGCGTCCGTCCGTCTGTCCGTCTGTCCGTCTGTCTGTCTGTCCGTCTGTCCGTAAACAATTCTTGTCCGGACAACTCCTCTGAAACTGTTAGAGATAGAAACTTAATTCTTTTTGTATTTTACTTGGTCCATGGTCTAGTTGTGCACCTGACATTTAGTTTCAGTCCCTGACCCCCAGGGTCTTAGAAAATGGGCGTGGTCATTAAATTCTATGTAATTTTGTCCGGACAGCTCTTCTATCACTATAAATGATAGAGACATAATTCTTTTTGCAATATGATGGGTCTGTAGTCTAGTTGTGCACCTGATATTTTGTTTGAGCCAATGACCCTCAGGGTCTTAGAAAAGGGTGTGGCCATTTTCTTTTATATTATTCCATATAATCTTATGCTTACAGCGCTGACACTATAAATAATGGAGACTAAATTCTTTATGCAATATGATGGGTCTGTAATCTCGTTGTTCACCTGATATTTTGTTTGAGTCTCTGACCCCAAGGGTCTTAGAAAATGGGTGTGGTTGTTTTCTCTCTATTAAACTACATGTGATCTCATGATAGCTAATTTCCCAGAATTTATGGATAATAATTAATTGATTTATTCCAAAGTATTATCGGTTTGCAGTTTAGATGTCATAACAGTATTTTACTTGCGTCCCTGTTCCCTAGGATTATGGAAAATGGGTATATGGCTATTTTCTCTTACCCTTTCTACATGCATTTAGAGTACATAAGTGACAGAAACTATAAATAAACAAAGATATTGCCATTTTACAATATTATCATAGATGAGGCTGTAATTTAGTTTTTCTCATATTTTATTTGGGATCTGACCCAGGATTTTATCTTCAGTTCTATAGAAACGCTAGGGGATAGTTTCGGAATTTCCTCTGATCAATCAATCAACATGAAAATCTTTTCTATAGTGTTTATATAGTGCAAGAAAGATATCAAATTATCAAAATGCATGTATTTCTCACTATTTTTTTAATTTTTTTAACATGTTTAAGGTGTAAGATTTTTGGGGAGAGTAGTGAGAATTTTTGTTGCTAGAGTAGAATTTCCTAAGTGATCACAGACTTGAGCTGTGCTTTTTGTTAAATGGGAACACCAGAATCACAAAGATTGATCAATTTATCAAATAAAATAGCAATAATGCATCCTTCACATTGCCAAATGAAAGGAATATTGTGCTTGTGTAAGTTTTTTTTTTGTTTTTTTTTTTTGGGGGGGGGGGGGGGAAGAGGGGGGAGGTAACTCTTACATCTTTCTTCTTATAAATTCCTCCACTGCTTGGAGTACCACCCCCAATGGGATGTAAAACTGTGTGGTTTGATGAAATTTTCATAATGTTAACATTAAAGCAAGTGACACATGTTTTAATAGAAGAAAATATAACAAGAGATGCCTTATAGGCATATCTACTATGTGTTAATCAAATTAAAAAAAAAATAAAAAAAAAAATACCAAAAAATTCATTTGTAAAAGCCAACTCATACAAAAATATTTCAACCCAGGAAAACTTCTACCAAAATCTTCCTTTATTGCCATTTTACAATATTATCATAGATGACTCTGAAATTTAGTTATTCTCATATTTTATTTAAGATCTGACACAGGATTTTATCTTCAATTCTATAGAAACGCTAGGGGATAGTTTCGGAATTTCCTCTGATCAATCAATCAACTTGAAAATCTTTTCTATTATGTTTATACAGTGCAAGAAAGATAACAAACAATCAAAATTCATGTATTTCTCACTTATTTTTTAATTGTTTAAGGTGTAAGATTTTTGGAGAGAGTAGTGAGACTTTTGTTGCAAGAGTAGAATGTCCTAAGTGATCACGGACTTGAGCTGTGCTTTCTGATAAATGGAAACACCAGAATCACAAAGATTGATCATTTTATCAAATGAAATAGCAATAATGCATCCTTCACATTGCCAAATGAAAGGTGCTTGTGTAAATTTTATTTTACAAAATTCCAAATTTAGTATTTATAGAAGTTAAATTTGTAACAGGAGAGGGAGAGATGTGACTGGACCGGAATCGAACCCGAGATCTTCTGCTATCAGGGCAGACGCTCTTACCAACTGAGCTATCTGGGCACGATGCCGGTTCCTGCCGCACTCCTCTCAACCAATTTTTCAGGTTTCCATGCACTGGAAAGCTCACACAAAACTCCACTTCACCTTGAGTCATTTAGTTTGGCGCCAATTCTGTAACAGGAGAGGAAAAGATGTGACTGGACCGTGAATCGAACCCGAGACCTTCTGCTATCTTGGCAGACGCTATTACCAACTTAGCTATCTGGGTACGATACCTGTTCCTGCCATAAATTACTGGTTATAAACAAATGTTTCAGGCCTTTTTGTCAATTGGACCTCGAGTCATTTTGTCCTTTTACAATTTGACCAATCAAAAACATCATTTTAACCTCATGCAGATTTTAAAATATTTATGGAAAACCCTTATTCTGAACTGGGATATATGGTAAAAATGTTTTCTATAGAGGATCAAATATTTCATTATAACCGGTATGTAAAAATAGTTTGTATTATATTTTAATAATTAGCTTCTGTCTACATTAATACCACATTAAGTGGTATTAGGCGAGGTGAAGCCGAGCATTCATTCTCTTGAGTGTATATGTACAAATCAACCAGGAGAGCTTCAGTCTCATCAGAGACTTCTGGTTATGTTTTAGCCCCTGACCCTTAGGGTCTCAGAAATGGGTGTGGTCATTTTTCCTATATAAGTAAATGTAATCTTGTGCTTGCAACTCCTCTGACACTATAAATGATGTAGAATTAATTCTTTTTGCAATGATTGGTCTGTGACATAGATGTGCACCTGATATTTTGTTTTAGCCTTATACCCCTAGGGTCTTTGAAAATGGGTGTGGTAATTTTTCCTATATAGTTGTGCTCTCTTCTCGTTTAAAGCTATTTATGATGGGGAGTTAATTCTTTATCCAAGTCTTGATGTGTCATTGGTAGTTCATTTGAGCTAGCAGTCCTTGGCCCCTAGGATCTTGGAAAATGGGTGTGACATTCTTTTTAGAAATACTTTATCTCGGATATTATGAATTATATGAGTGCTATTATAGTTGCAGTATAATTGATATGTAGTTTTGTCATGCTACTTATAATTTGTTAGAGCGCCTGCTCCCTATGGTCTTGGTTTAAAAAAAAAAAAGAAAGGAAATTGATGTTTTAGAAAAAAACAACCAGGAGAGCTACAGTCTCGTCAGAGACTTCTGGTTTTAGCTCACCTGAGCCGAAGGCTCAAGTGAGCTATTGTCATAGCGCGTTGTCCGTCGTCCGGCGTAAACTTTTACATTTTTGACTTCTTCTCAGAACCCACTGAACAGATTCTGACGAAACTTGACAGAAAGCAAGAACTCAACGTCCTCTACCAAGTTTGTGTTTTTTGAGCCGATCGGTCAACAAATATGGCCACCAAGGGCTCTGATTGGCTGACACATTTCCGACATCTCCTCTCCAACCGCTTCACAGAATTTCATGAAACTTCACAGGAAGGAAGTACTCAAGGTCCTCTACCAAGTTTGTGTTTTTTGTGCCATTCGGTCATCAAATATGGCCGCTGAGGGCTCTGATTAGCTGACACATTTTCGACATCTCCTCTGCAACCGCTGCACAGAATTTCATGAAACTTTACAGGAAGGAAGTACTCAAGGTCCTCTACCAAGTTTGTGTTTTTTGTGCTGTTCAGTCAACAAATATGGCCGCCGAGGGCTCTGATTGGCTGACACATTTTCGACATCTCCTCTGCAACCGCTGCACAGAATTTCATGAAACTTTACAGGAAGGAAGTACTCAAGGTCCTCTACCAAGTTTGTGTTTTTTGTGCCGATCGGTCAACAAATATGGCCGCCGAGGGCTCTGATTGGCTGACACATTTCGACATCTCCTCTGCAACTGCTTCACAGAACTTCATGAAACTTCACAGGAATGAAGTACTCAAGGTCCTCTACCAAGTTTGTGTTTTTTGTGCCGATCTGTCAACAAATATGGCCGCCGAGGGCTCTGATTGGCTGAAACATTTTCAACATCTCCTCTGCAACCGCTGCACAGAATTTCATGAAACTTTACAGGAAGGAAGTACTCAAGGTCCTCTACCAAGTTTGTGTTTTTCGTGCCGTACAGTCATCAAATATGGGCGCCGAGGGCTCTGATTGGCTGACACATTTTCGACATCTCCTCTGCAACCGCTACACAGAATTTAATGAAACTTTACAGGAAGGAAGTACTCAAGGTCCACTACCAAGTTTGTGTTTTTTGTGCCATTCGGTCAACAAATATGGCCGCCGAGGGCTCTGATTGGCCGACTCATTTTGGACATCTCCTCTGTAACCGCTGCACAGAATTTTATGAAACTTTACAGGAAGGAAGTACTCAAGGTCCTCTACGTAGTTTGTGTTTTTCGTGCTGATTGGTCAACAAATATGGCCGCCAAGGGCTCTGATTGGCTGACACATTTTCGACACCTCCTCTGCAACCGCTACACAGAATTTCATGAAACTTTACAGGAATGAAGTACTCAAGGTCCTCTACCAAATTTGTGTTTTTCAGGCCGATCGGTCAACAAATATGGCTGCCAAGGGCTCTAATTGGCTGACACATTTTCGACATCTCCTCTGCAACAGCTGCACAGAATTTCATGAAACTTTAAAGGAAGGAAGTACTCAAGGTCCTCTACCAAGTGTGTGTATTTCGTGTTGTTCGTTCAACAAATATGGCCGCCAAGGGCTCTGATTTTCCGACACATTTTTGACATCTCCTCTGCAACCACTGCACAGAATTTCATGAAACTTTACAGGAAGGAAGTACTCAAGGTCTTCTACCAAGTTTGTGTTTTTTGTGCCGATTGTTCAACAAATATGGCTGTCGAGAGCTCTGATTGGCTGACACATTTTCGACATCTCCTCTGCTACTGCTGCACAGAATTTTTATGAAACTTTACAGGAAGGAAGTATTCAAGGTCCTCCAACAAGTTTATGTTTTTTGTGCTGATTGGTCAACAAATGTGGCCGCCGAGGGCTCTGATTGGCTAACACATTTTCAACGTCTTCTCTGCAAAAAAAAACGCTGCACAGAATTTCATGAAACTTTACAGGAAGAAAGTACTCAAGGTCCTCTACCAAGATTGTGTATTTTGTGCTTATCGGTCAACAAATATGGCCGCCGAGGGCTCTGATTGGCTGACACATTTTCGAAATCTCCTCTGCAACCATTGCACAGAATTTCACGAAACCTTGCAGCAAGCAAGTACTCAAGGTCCTCTGCCAAGTTTGTGTTTTTCTTGTCGATAGGTCAACAAATATGGCTGTCGAGGGCTTTGATCTGTGTATTTTGTGACTTTTAACCCTTTATCTGCAACTCAGGTGAGCGGTGTGGCCCCCTTGGGCCTCTTGTTTATGTGCGTGTTTGAAGAGGCAACATGTGCTACGTTTTTCTGAAGACGCAAGGAAGTGGAGTTATTACATGCATCATATGCTGCTCATGTAGCAAGTACGTTGCATGTGCAGACATGCATGCAACTTGCTTACAACGTATGATCTCTGGACGTCTTCTGCATTATAGTGTGGGTGTTGTACTTACACATACTGCTAATGCACGGGTTCCTCGCTCCCTTACGCAAATTCCCTTTATGAATCCGTAGACGAACGCAGACAGGATGCAGCAAAAGTTCTGCATGCACTAAAACTGGTACGTTTGCATGTTCCGAAATCCGTAGGGAGGCCGTACGGACCACATACTGATAATGCACAGACAATTTGCAGATCCCCGAAGTTTGCCTACGTTTTTGCAAGTAGACAGCATGTACTTGCATGTACGGCGGGTTGTGACCACTACTTGAGTAATGACTCGATGCCTTAAAAATATCTGACGTTATGGGAAAAAATTTTGAGACATAGTCTTGTTTTTTTCAATAATATTTGCTATCAGAACTATTGAAGTTTACTTAATATTTGCAACTAAGGACTAGTATAAGTCCTACGTGTATTGTTGCTATTTTTTAATTTTGGTGCCCTTTAATTTTCTTTGCTTTTGTTAAAGTAAGAACTATTTAAAATTAAAATGCTTAGAAACTTATGAGTTGTGTTTTCTTGTAAGTTCAATCCAACACATTTTGCATAGATCATATACATCATAACGATCACAAACTAAATTTGGAGCTTTGTGAGTCAAGGTCAAGGTCAACTGTAGGTAAATTTTGATGATATATGAATATTTTTGACAGGATTGCAAAGCAAAACTGATCTATGAAATGCTGAAGTCCATCTGTCTGTCTGCATCAACATTTTAGTCAAATGAAGGCACATTTTCATGAAATATCAATATTTTTGGAGGATTGCAAAGCAAAACCATTCTATGAAATGATGAAGTCCATCTGTCTGTCTGCATCAACATTTTTGGTTAAGCTTTTGCTTTTTTAAAGATCTGTTAGCAGAAAACTGTTTGCAGTAACAACTTGTAACAGCTTACTTAACATGGTGATAGACTATGATGAGGTTATTCTGTGGACGGACTGGGAATCAGACCTGAGACCTTCTGCTATCAGGGCAGACACTCTTACCAACTGAGCTATCCGGCTACAATACCTGCTCCTGCCATGCTCCCGGTCTGGCCACAAATTAATATCTGCTTTTAATACCGTCACAAGATACAAGTATGCAGCTTTCCACCTAAAAAATAATTCTGGTCTATTCAAAACATTTTTAAAGTATGTTATTAAAATCACGCATTATGTCTTTACTCTGATTATCTTTCAAGTTTCTTTTCATAAATTATCCCTAGCTTTTAAATGATGCTATTGAATTTGAAGACGTTTAACAGTATATACATTCTTACCCGAATTTCAAGTTATTTTTATGTTTCCCAAAAATTTCGGGGAAGCATATGCATATAGAAGTCAATGTCGTGTCTGTCTGTCCATCTCCGTCCGTCCGAGCTCATACATCTCCTAACTCCCACATCGGAATTTGATGATATTTCACACAAATCGTTTAGCTCACCTGAGCGAAGCTCAAGTGAGCTATTGTCATAGTATGCCGCCCGGCTTTTGTCCGTTGTAAACTTTTCGACATTTTCGACTTTTTCTCCAAAACGATTGATAGGATTTTGATGAAACTTGGTATGGTAAGTAATGGTTCCCTACATGTACAAGTGTTGTTGTTTTTGTTCGGATCTGTCAAAAGGTGGCGCCACCACTGGCAAAAGTAGGTCACTGAGGGTACCTTCCTTTGACAAACTTCTTCAGAACCAAAGCAGGTATCGAGAAACGGAAATCATCAGGATGATCTAGAGAGATGTCTTAAGAAGTGGTTTTTTGTTGGTTCTACTCCTAAATCAATTTTTTGGATGCGTTTTTGACGTCTTTTCGGACTTAGCCAGAAATGCACATTTTTGCACCATTTCTTTGAATAACTCAATATTAAGTGTTTGATTTTACAAACTCATTTACTGCATATTTATCTTATTCAAGTTACTAAACGCTCTGATATGTATTCTATGCTTAAGTTTTATTTTTTTTCATTTTTTTGTCGTGATTTTTTTCCTTATGTAAAAAGGAAGGGGGCATATTTTCACACATTTTCAGCTCTTTTCCATAACCATTCTTCAGATTTTCATACAACTTGGTAGGTATGAGGTACTAATGATGTTGTTTTTCGTCCAGATGTGTCAAAAGGTTGCGCCACCACAGGCAAAAGTAGATCACGGGGGTTACCCACCTTTGACAATCTTCTTCAGAACCAAAGCACGTATCAACAAACAGAAAAAATTGGGATGGAGAGATGTCTTTGGAAGTGTTTTGTTATTTTTCGTTCCTCACTGAAGTCAAGTTTTTTTCCTTTGACAGATATCTTGTGGTATAAATGCTCAATGTCTTCAAATTGAATAGCATCATTTAAGAACCGATAAATTGGCAGCATGGACCAGACATACACGTTTCGGGTACTTAACCCTCGTCAGTGACCCTCAAATCTAAACAATGTAAGATGCCAAAAAAGTATGAAAGTTACTATGTCGAAAAAACGTACCGAAAGACGTAGCAGGATGGGTGGGCTATGATGCTACAAGACCCACGTTTTAGAAATTTCAATAGCAGAAATTTTAAAATGCGTTGAAGAAATGATCAACCGAAATTGATCGAACTTGGCTACATGTGCCCTCGGGGACTCTTGGTCCACCAGCAGTGACACTCACCAAGTGGTATAAATGTTAAATTCTTCAAATTGAATATCATGACTTTTGTCCTATAGTGACTTGGCCTTGACCTTTGACCTTCTTTTAAACTAAAAGGAACAAGGCTTTGATACTTCACATACATGTACAAATGTATAGATTCATCATGACCAAAGCTATCATTTGATATCATGACTTTGACCCAGTTACATTTGAACTATAAGGGGTAGGCATTTGATATTCACATATAGATTCCTCATAACGAGAGCTTTCATTTAATACTCTGACTTTTGACATAGTGACCTTGACCTTGAACTTTGACCTACTTTTGAACTATAAGGGGTAGGGGTATATTTCACACATAGATTCCTCATGACTAGAGTTTTCATTTTATACCATGACTTTTGATTTAGTGACCTTGGCATTTATTTTTATTGCCATATTCTCAAAGCTGCCACTTTATTTTTTTATGGGGCATTTATGTTTCACAAAGTGTAACATAGTTTTTATTTGAAAATGATTTATGTGCATAAGTACCCAGGACTGTGGCTTTAAATTCTAACACTGGCAATATCATTATGCAATGTCAGTAGGTGAAGAGTGCATGGGTATTAGGTGAACATTATGCCCCCTGGGGCTATGTCAGTAGGTGAAGAGTGCATGGGTATTAGGTGAACATTATGCCCCCTGGGGCTATGTCAGTAGGTGAAGAGTGCATGGGTATTAGGTGAACATTATGCCCCCTGGGGCTATGTCAGTAGGTGAAGAGTGCATGGGTATTAGGTGAACATTATGCCCCCTGGGGCTCCTGATTTTTTTGTTCCCGAAATTATTTTTCTCTTATGCAAACTAATATTATTTCTTTTTTGTGGAAATATTTTCTGAATGCTCTCGAATTTATTTTTGTTCCAAAAACATTTTTCTGTTCTGGAGAATTTTTTTTTGTTCTGGCACTTCGACGAAGTGCTCTTCTACGGCGTCCGGTTGAAGTTTTTTGGGTAGCTCAGTATCTCACAAAGTACTGATACTTTAGTGATCAAACTTGCACAAGTGATTCATCTTGGGATACTGAGTCTTTCCGCCTGAGTAATTTTGCCTTTAAAAGCCAATATTGAGCTACATGTACCAAACTTGCATAGTGGATATATCTTTTTATCTTCTTTTGAAACGTTTTGGACATAATAATTTTGACACTCTTTGGCCATATTACATTGTTTAGATTGATGATCACTGACGAGGGTTAAGTACCCGAAACATTTGTACCACTTAGTGAGTGTCACTGCTGGTGGACCAGAAGTCCCGGAGGGCACATGAAGCCAAGTTAGATCAACTTCGGTTGATCGTTTCGTCAACTTTGAAATTTTTGTTATCAAAATTCTTTGAAATTTCTAAAACGTGGGTCCTGTAGCATCATATCACATCCATCCTGCTACGTCTTTCGGTACTTTTTTGGTCATAATAATTTTTACACTCTTTGGCCATATTACATTGTTTAGATTGAGGATCACTGACGCGGGTTAGTACCTGACACGTGCATGTCTGGTCCATGCTGTAAATTTATCCATTTTTAAATGATGCTATTAAATTTGAAGACCTTTAACATTTGATCAAACTTTCATAAAATGACCATGACTTCATTGACTTGCTTTATCCGCTCGAGTGATTTTGCCTTTAAAACCAATATTGAGTTACAAAGTTTAAGTACAATATGTACCAAAGAAAGAAGGGTATCACCAACAACACTTGGTTGCAGCACCCAAAGCACATAGCAGACACGCACAGAAATAGATGCAAAAGGAACACAGAACACCAACTCACTCCTTAGAAACATGAAACGCAAAAGACTACACACACATCAACGAGAAAAATGGGCAACCGGTGCCGACATATGACGGCCATCTGCCGTGCAAGTAGCAGATGGTGTGGTTATCCGGATTATGTGCGCACAACCCTCCAACTTTTCTGATTACTCAGAGGTCTCGAAGAACGCACAATTGTGGTGTAAAATAATCTCCTCATTGTAAGATGAACATACAATCAGACAGCATGGCGCAGGGACCGAAGAGCACACAGAAGTCTGCATCCAATACCTATTGGTATCATTGGTATTACATGCAAAATGAAGGCTAGGGAAGGTTCAGGGTTGGCGAACCAAGGGGGAAAGGAAGCACTGTTTGGGAAACCAGTTGGGAAGGGGGGTTGCAAAGACTGGGAGAGGGACAAAAAAGGTAGGCCTGGGAGGGAGGTCAGGAAGGGAATATTGTGAGGGTAGGGAAAGGGTAGAGAGGGGGCAGGGGTTGGGAAAGGGGAAGTCGGAGGTGTTGGAAGAGGGGGAGAGAGGGGTTGCAAAAAGGGGGAGAGGGAGGAGAAAGGGGGGGGGGGGGGGCAAGGAAGGGAGGGATTTGGAAGGGCAAAGGGTTGGGAGGTCTGGAAAGGAAGAAGTTGGGAAGGGGAGGAAGGCTTATCAACCTCCCATGCCCTCTTCCCAACCCCTTTTCTCATCTAACATCTCTATCATCCCTTTCCCAACCCTCCCAGACCTTGTTCTCTCTTACCCCCTCCCCTCTAGGTTTCCTTTCTGGCCTCCCCAAAACCCCCTTCCCAACCCGAGGAATGGAGTTTGGAAAGGGGATTTGGATTTTGGATAGGGAAGGAGCTTGGAAAGGGGGATGGAAAAGGAGAGGGGTGGTGGAGAGTTGGGAAGGGGGGAGGACAGGGAAGGGGTTGGGGCAGAGGGAGGGAAATGGTGGGAAGTGCAGGGAGGGGGAAGGGGGAAGGCCAACCCACCTCCCATGCACCCTTACCAAACCCCCTTCCTCCATCCCTGACCCCCCTTCTCAACACCTTTTCTCATCCCCATCACAGTCATTCCTTCCCAACCATGACCCCTTCCTGTTCTCCCTTACCCCCTGTCCCCCTTCCAAGGTCTCCTTCCTGATCTCCTAAAAAACCCTTCCAAACCTGAGGAATGGACTTGGGAAGGCGGTCTGGATAGGGAAGGGGGCTTGGAAAGGGGGACATGAAGAGGTTTCATAAGGGGATTTAAAAGAAAGGGGTTTAGAAGGGGCAGGGTATGGGGGCATTGGAGGGATTGGGAAGGGGGGAGCATAGGGGCCTTGGAGGAGGTTTGGGAAGGGGCAGTTCACTGTACAAGTTATACAAATAATGGGAGGTAATTGAGGACAAAACAATTTTTTGCAAGACTTTATTGATAACAGAAGAAAAAGAAGATGAAAATATAACAAGTAACATGATGTAAATAGAAATATACTTAAATAAAGGAAATCCCTCTTTAGCATAGGGTGTTCTTAGGACGGAAATGGTGATCACTTAAAATATCACAGAGTATATAAATTATAAAGATTCCCTCACTGGAACTTCTGTACACTTGTTAAAAAAGTACAATGGACCTAGTACATTTATCTCTCAAAAATAGACAATTCTGAATAAATTATCTATATATCACAGTTGAAACGGACAGAAAAAAATAAATTCATCTCTCAATATTAACAAAAATAGACAATTCTGAAAAAAAAATACATTTATATATCACAGTTGAAATGGACAGATAAGTAAATTAATCTCTCAATCTTAACAAAAATAGACGATTCTGAATAAAATCTATCTACATATCACAATTCACATGAGCAAATAAAATTCAATTCACAGGGATTGGTTGTATAAATCATTTGCATTTCAGTTATGAAATAATTAGTACTTTTTTTTTGTATTGTTCAGAAAGTGACAATTTATGGTTTGTATAATCCAGTATAGATACATAACATATGATAGTCAGTCTAGAAAAAGAATAGTATCAATGAAATCACATGATGCTGAAAGGTCTATTTTCAAGAAGGTAAATGTTTGGTTTTTTTTTTAAATTTGAAGAATGAAAGAAAATACTGACACAAAATTCAACTTTTTTATGCATGACTGATATCGTTGTGATCAGGAAGCTCTGAAATTGACAGCGCAGCCGATATTGATCTTGGCTCATTGTTGTTAAATGCTTGGTTGACCTGCCCATTGTTCTGACTCGCACGGAAGCTTGGTGTACTACCCCTGGATGCAGGGCTCTCGCTGCCAGAATCTTTTGGCATCTCGGGGTGGACTTTAGCGGTGCTCAGTGGTGTACCGTACCTGCTGGAATTTTCACCCTCGGGATGAACTTTGGAAAAGTTTGGACCTTTGCTTCCTTTACCTAAAAAGTCAAAAAAACTTTGAAATGAAAGGACATTGAAATTTTCTCAATCAGACTGAACATAAAGTAAACACAAAGAGTGTAAATTTTTGAAATATTAATTGAAAAATTTGATAGTTCTGGCTTTCTATCTTTTCATTTTAAGAACTAGACAACAATTTTTACTATACAGAAACTTCACAAATTTTCATTCATTCATTATTTGAAAAATAGTACTCTGCCTTCCTATCGCACAAGAACTTAACTATCTTTACAATGTAGGTCTTTACGATATAATTGTAAAAGTCAGGTTTTTCAATAACAGATAGGCGCAATTTCATTTCCACATGTTCATTATACACTTACCAACAGGTGTCATTGGGGCGGGGCTAGGATGCCTGTAGTCCAGAGAGCTGTGTGACTGTGGACCGGGGGTCGGGTGACGGAAGTCCATAGAGGATTGGGACGGCTGAACCTATAATTATACAGAAATATATATATAAAAAATAGTTGCCAGAGTCACCTAATGCTCGACTGCATAGCATAATATCTCTCATGACAGCCAATTTATTTAAACTCCCTTTCTCAGGCAACAACATATATCAAGTCACATAAAAAATTTAAAGTTATAAATTAAAATTAGTTTATGGTGAACCAATGACCGAGGATACACTATGACAAAAGGTCACTTACGCTTTGCTCATATGCTCAAAATAGGTCAAGGTCAGATTTCAATAGTCAAACCCAAGATGCATCCAATATGCAAGTCTGGTGCATGTAGCACTTATACTTTTCTCAATATTGGCTTTTAAAGGTAAAATAATTCAAGCGGAAAAAGTAGGTCAAAGTCATTTTATGAATGTTTGATCAAAGATACATCCAATATGCAAGTTTAGTACATGTAGCACTTATACTTTGCTCAATATTGGCTTTTAAAGGTAAAATCATTCAAGCGGAAAAAAGTAGGTCAAGGTCATTTTATGAAAGTTTGATCAAAGATACATCCAATATGCAAGTTTAGTACATGTAGCACTTATACTTTGCTCAATACTGGCTTTTAAAGGCAAACTCATTCAAGCGGAAAAAAATAGGTCAAGGTCATTTTTTGAAAGTTTGATCAAAGATACATCAAATATGTAAGTTTGGTACATGTAGCACTTATACTTTGCTCAATATTGGCTTTTAAAGGCAAAATCATTCAAGCGGAAAAAAGTATGTTAAGGTCATTTTTTGAAAGTTTGATCAAAGATACATCAAATATGTAAGTTTGGTACATGTAGCACTTATACTTTGCTCAATATTGGCTTTTAAAGACTTTATTGCTATCTTAACATTTACCTTATCATCTCAACATTTGCCTTATCATTTGAAATAATTTTAAAAATCCCAACCCCAGGGGCTATATCCTCATCTGGATATATTAAATGATGTATAATTAAACATTTGCAACAAAAAAAAACCAACAGAATATGAATATAGGAAAGGTAAATGTGTAATCTTAACATTTACCTTATCATCTAGTTCGGACAACGCCGACGCCGGGGGTATTGCAATAGCTCTTTTGCACTAAAGTGCAGTCGAGCTAAAAATGTGTTGTAATTCACACAAGAAGTTCACAGATAGTACAGATGTATCATTACACATTTTGTCTTGCCAAGACTAAGATCATTTTCAAAGTTGATTGCTAAGGAATACACAATTCAATAGAAAATTAAATGTAACTAAAGATGAAGATCTTCTCATTATCATACCTTACTGCCTATTTGAGATAGTTTTTGAAGCAAAATAATTGTAACATCATTAAACTCATATAGAAACCACTGTTAAGGGATACTACAGTTTCAAAATAAAATTTTCGAAGCACATTTAAAAAGTCAAATCCCCCCTCCCCCCATCAAGACATCTCCCCAAAGTGGAGATAACTCTTCATAGCTATGACATACATGTATGTGACCAATACAGGGTCAAAAAATTATTCCGTCTATAAGTTGAGGTGCACTGACCATCTGAATGATTCCAAGCTTAGGATGGTTAATGGATATCATCTTCCGGCTCTTGTCCGACGGGTCTACATAGTTCAACATCGGCCTGTTACTTGGTATTACGTTCAGATCCTCTTTATCAAAATTGAAGTCCTATACAGAAAGATAATAATGGAATAAATAAGAAGGTAATTGATAGTTCAGCAAAATTCAAAAATCTAAATTTGAATTTAAATATGGTAGTTTATCTGAACAACACACAGCATATATACATTTACTTCTGAATGATATGTGACTTTTTTGATAGCTATCACAATGTGAAGAACTAAGGGTTTTTTCCCCAAGTTAATTTTTGACATGTAAATTAAACAACATGCCAATATAATGTATAATATAAAACTTTTGTGAACATACTAAAGTTAAATATCATATTTCATAGAGGAACTTTGTTTTTTGGAACATTATTTTACCATAGGACCCTCTGGTTCAGGTTCAGGTTCGGACTCCGGCTCAGGAATCTCCTCTTCTGTAAGAACAAAGACAATGAAAAATATCGTTTATACATGTAAATAGTTTATTTGTATAAAATCAGCATATGGAAATTAACTTTTTAGGAATTTATCGTACAAAGTAGCAAGATTATTGAGTGGACTTGAATCATTATTGATTTATTAAGTTCATAACAGAAAAAAAAAAATCAAGATGTACCTTTCAGAAATAACCCCAAGAGCCATAAGTTTTACAAGCAAAGTACTATGCTAAAAATACTAAATTACCTTCTGGGAGAGCAGGACCTTGCATGGCCTCAAATTTCTCTTTCCATCCAGTCACCTCTCTGAAATAAACGATAGGTTCTTTGTGTAATATGACATACAAAATATCTAACAAACAAACAGTGGGTAGGAAATTACAATTTGAGACGGCTCACTATATTTTTTTTCCAGAATGGCTGATTTTCCATAATACTCATTGGGCTGACAGACACCAGACATCACAAAATTTGGCGATATTTTCATTGTGACGTCAATATAGAAAACATGACAACGCATAAAGTCAGTGCGATCAAATATGATGTCACAATTGAAAATGTTGCCAAATGATAAGATGTCTGGTGTCTGTGCATATAAAACCAAAGTTTAAAACGGTTATAAATATTTTCTGGAAAATAGACTATTCAGAATAATTTTCAAACAATCATCTACTACTTACTTGCTTCCCTTTTGTCTCACATATTGTACAGTTCTGAAAAAAAGATGACATGGTCATAACAATGATAATTTTTTTTCAAAATTTGTTCAAAATGAATCATGATGATTGAGAAAGCACATGTTTATACACTTTTGTCAGTTTGGAGTGTATGCTAAACTTTGTTTCAACTGAAAGTTAACATGAAAACAAAAGTAATTAAAGACGGGGATGTCTCTTCATAATTTTTCAGCCTTTTAATTTGTTTTTTCAAATAAAGTAAAAAGCATAAAGAAATGCCCTACCCTTGGTACTTCCTCTTGTAGGTGATGACCAGCGCCACTATAATTGCCGCTATAATACCCAGTATGATTAATGCCACCATCCACGGCTGCATTCCGCAGTGGAAGTCCGTGCTCGGACATCCACACTCGTAATAACCCGGATAGTCGTAGCAGACGAAGGGCTCCGGACACGGGCTGCTGAGACAGAAAGAGTCTCGTGTCTCACAGTACGTACCACTGTATCCCAATGGACACTCACACTCGTAATAGTCATCAAAGTTGTGGGCTCTGTGCGTGTCATAGCATGGGTAAATAGTCGTGTTCTTGGCTGAAAATATTGGAAAAGATATTTAATACAATTGTTGTCATTTGCAGGGATTAAAGGCTAATGTAATACAGAGTTTAATTAGTCATTTTTCAACTAGCCACAGGCCTAGGGCTAGTGAGTTTTTGTAAAGACTGTAAATAAATGAAAAATATTCAGCTCAGAAACGAAAAATTTATAGAGCAAAAAAAATAAGTTAAAGGACAGGTATGTTGCATGTTTGACATTAAGTACCTGACCTTGACCTTGATAGTGACCTTGACCTATATTGGATGCTGAGCCTTATCATGCTTTACCATCCCTACAAGATTGTAAAAGATGTCAAGTAAGTTATAGCCAAACTGAGACTACCAGACAGACAGACGCCGCACAAAATTATCCCTATATGTCGCTCTTGCCTTGCAGGCAACATAAAAATCATCCTGTAAATTTGACCTCCTAAAAATAGACTAATTTTACTTACGTTCACAAGTTCCTTCATTGTGACACTTGGATTCCATAATGGTGAATTGTAGATGGACGGTGTAAGATATAGCATCCCTGCTGTCGTTTATATAAGCTTTGAACGAATCGTTGCCGAAGAAGGACATGTTCTGAGTGTACATGATACTGATGTACGTCCACGACATCTCGTTTACAGGCTTGGGTAAGTTGGTGAAGTTACCGTCACAAGGGGCAGAGAACTCCTGTATTAATGAAATTAAAAAATTCAAAAGTTATAATCTGAAGGGTTAGAGAGTAGGAATAACAGTTTTAGTAAGTTTTTCCAAAAGGGGCAGATAACTCTTAAAACAGATGGGCATAACATTTCTATAAGCAGATGTACATGTATTAGTACATGTTTGGATTTCAATTGCTATTTGTTTTGAAGTCGTAGGATTTAGTAAGAATTAATCCAGTTTGATTCAGAGTGAATTTTACAACGGCGAGATGAAACAAAGCACTTGCAATTTTTACACCATTATATGCCTACATGTCACAAAATACTGAAAATTCTGATAGATTATTACATATTTATGAAGTTTTATACTTTAACACATGTTAAAAATTAATAAGACTTTAAATAGCTAGCTGGTTCGAAAATTACAAAGCCATAAAAAAAATGGTCTAAAAATTATGATTGCCAATTATTTAGATCCATGATTTGAAAAGAGCACCTACCCCGGCAGATCCTAGGTTACTGCAATGTGCAAAACTCGGAGCGGAGTTCGTCTGTACGGAGTAGCTGAAGTTACCGTAGGTAGGCTCCTGTATGTTAATTGTCATATTGTCGCCCTCTACGTCATACGCACCGAACATAGCGATGTAAGAACCGTTCCAAAGCCACTGGTTAAAGGAGTTCTTCTGTTCTAGTAACACCTGAAAAAATGAAAAGTTATGTCAGATAATATTTTCAATTTACAATGTATATTAAAAACATGATTTAGATGGTTATACATTAACCTCGTCTAGACAGATTTGTATGTATCATATCTTTAAAGTTCCTAATCTCAGGGAATGACATGTACAGAAAGTTAATAGTTTTATTTTACTATCTTTGTATTTTTATTAGCCATTAGAAAGAAATTCATCACTGGAGGTTATTTCCATTCCTTTAAACATTACTAAACATATTACCCAATATCGTAGAAACAAAACAACACATCAAGAGACAATTTTCGTATTTTACCAGAGTAGATTTGCATTTCCTGCACACCAAGACCTGACATCACAATATTTGACGTAACTCCCTACTGTGACGCAGTAACAGATCTATGATGTCTAAGTAAGAATAATGTCAAAAATTGTGATGTCAGGTCTTGGCCTGTCTTTAATGAGGGATTGGACAGGGTGAAAGAGAGGGGGAGGGAGATAGGGAGGAAGGAGGGAGGGAGGGGGCAGGAAAGGGGATAGGAGGAGGGAGGGGGATGGAAGGGTGAAAGGGAGAGAGGAGGAAGGGGGAGAGGGGTACCCCCTGTCTGTCCCCTTCTTTAATGCAAGTCTGGCAGTAAAATAAATATTTCTTTCATACAGCTTATTTTAGATATATAATGAACATGTAGATGTGCTTTACTATAAACAAATTCATAATCATACAACACAACATAAACACGTACTATAACTGGCTCTGTTACATCTCCATGTAGTAGGTACTCTCCGTTCCTCGAGATGAACACGAGCGGTGGATCGTTGACCTCCGTGATTTCTATGTAGATGATTACCGTCGCGTTGGCAGGTGCTATTTCTGGATCAGTCTGTTTCTCATACATAATGATGGTTACCTCGGCAACACCAAAGCAGTTTTCACACGGAGTGAAAGTCAGCCTTAAAACAAATCAATAAATGATCTGATGAGATTTGTGCAATAAGAAATGGATGGTAGACTTTGAGAGGTCAAATGCAGTTGTTACGGAATCCTTTACCATATCCTGTGGCACTTTATTAATTTCTTTACAAATTTGCTTTTATTGTTTTATTGTTTTAGAGGTGGGAGGGTTTAGAAAATCATGTTTCATAACTTGTAGCACGTAAGGCTATAATTGTAACTTTCTTCAACTTCAATTTGTCTTTAATATATCATTGGATAAAAGATAAAGAACAAATATTTAAAAGATCCCCACGCTCTTTTAAAGAGTATTGAATTATGTAAGTGAATTATGTAAGTGTCCACATAGAAATCAGAGAGGGAAAAACCTGAACAAATTCTCGATTTAATTAAACCAATTTAACACACCTTTTACATGTAATTTTTTCACCATCTGATTTACGTTAAAAATTCTTGAAGAATATCATATGGGGTTAATTTTAGAATATTTTATAATAAAAAAGTTACAAAAAGAAGGTATTTAATCAGCCCTATTCTTACATGGAGCTGTATACTTTAATAACATGTTACCAGTACTTACAATCCAGATTCCGTTATAGTGGGTGTACCCAGACTAAGATCTGTGTCGTTAGATAACATGTAATATTACTTGACATTGTGCTGGTACTTACAGTCCAGATTCCGTTATAGTTGGTGTACCAAGGCTAAGGTCCGTATTGTTAGATAACATGTAATATTCCTGGTCTCCTTCTTCATCTACACCATCTAACTGGTAAACCAATATACCTAGGGAAAAATAGGACATGATACATGTCAAATTTATAACACGTTCTAAAATGCTATGAAGCTCTAGTATAAACTAATATAGATACAGAAAAAATATGATATATTATCAAAACATTAAAGCTTTTGTCTACAGGCGAGGGAAATACAAGTGGCTGACATGAGTCAAAATCATAGCTCATAAGCTTATGATTTCAGAAAATACTACAGGAGAATGTTACACGTCTTCAAATTCATTACATTGAATAAGGACAGATAAATTTGCAGCATGGACCAGACAGGAGAAGGATTGTTGAACAGAAAAGTGACAAATATAATGAATGATATATCGATCAACGTATTTCTATGGAAATTTATAAAAGTCTTCAAAAGCAAACCTTGATCTTCTTTCATGGTGACATTAGACGTTACGTTAAGCTGCGGTGGTGAGTTATAAATAGTCGCTGCTACAGTGGAAACCAGGAATTGGGTCTCGGCATAGAAGTATTCCGTCACAGTGTAGTAGGTAGAGTTGGTAGTACAATTATTGGTGCCGTTAATACAGATTACGTCGACGTTTAGGGCCGTGCTGTTAGCATCTGGTGGTGTCCATGTGTTACAGATCTATAATAGAAGAAAATCTCATATGTAAATTTTTTAAAAGCCTTCTTTATTTTTGATTCACATTATTTATTTATTAACTATTATATTCGTTAGTATTAGTATTAGAAAGATTTCCAAGGAGTTGATTATGATACTTCAAAGTGACTTTATTGAAATTTAAATTTACGGCATAAAGGCAACTAAGTCAATAATTATACATGCAAACTGGTTGTATAATGGTAGTGTCAATTTCGCATCATCATTTCCAAGAGTTTGGGGTAGGTTTCTATAGAATAGACCTTCTTTAATTTACCGTATGACTTGCATTTTAGACACACCATGACCCGACATCACTACTTTTGACGTTATTTCTAATTGTGACGTCATAAATAAGATACCACGTCACAGTTAAAAGTTACGTCAAATCTTGTGATGTTGGGTCTTAGGATGTGTAAAATACAAGTCAACTGCAGTAATGTAAAAATCGTCTATTTGATAAAGCACAATTAGTCTGCACCAGATACCTTCCCAAACAAGATGTACATATAACTCTGGTTATCATAACACCATATAAAAGGAGGAGATTACAAAATTCCACCATCCTAAGTATATAAATAGGCTTCATACCTGGACAGTCATTTTATTGTTGACCGAGTCCCATACTTCCTGTTGAGAGGCGTCCAGATTGGTACAGGTACGGCTGCTGATCTCCCATTGTTGTTTTCCTATAGTAAATATAAATTTTACGTATAGTTTTCCGTGAAATTTTTTTATTAAGGGATGCTTGCACTGTACTATCAGCATTAATCAACTCCATGTAATACTATACAATGTCAAAACTTCAAAACTAGTTTTTCCCACTGGAACAAAATCTTTATCATTGAAAATGACAAAAATTGTAAGTTAATGATGTTAAGAGTATGTTTCTAGATTTCCAGCTGTAAGGCCATTTCTTGTTTTTATTCTGTTTTGCGTCCTTTTCAAATTGGAAAAGCTACCAGCCAGCCAGGGAGAAAAACAAGTTACAATTTCATAATATGTGACATAAAAGTACCATGTGGAATGTGACAAAAAGTATTTTATTTCACTATGAACAGATTGTAGTCAACAAATAAATGATAGAGAATGCAATATCTTGAATCATTGAAGTACTTCTACATTTTTACATGAAACATGCAAAATCAAATAAATTTTTCTTTAATTTTTGTACAAACACATTCAATTTGCAAAAGATTTTTTATCATTTTAATTTTGTTTTGTTTTATGACCATAGGCTCAAAACCTACAAGCACCTGGACGCAAAACAGAAAATAACAATGAAATGGCCTAACTAAGGAGCTAACAATAATGTTAATTACAACTTTAGAAACTTTAGAAAAAAGTAATGAAACGGCGTAATATATGATTATAATTTGTCCTTTACAGTTAGATGTTATGACTTACTTGGGTTCCAGTGTACCAACATGTTCCTGTCTCCCGTTGTAGCTGGACCGATGCTATCGTCGTACGTAATGGAGACGGGGCCAGGCATGGCAATATGGCCAACTGGCACTAAGGCAAAGGCTGACGTGTAACTTCCCATCCTGAAAATATTTAATTTGTTGTAATTATCTTTTATGCTTTTAAAATGATGAATTTTCCTCATGGTTTCAAAGAAATACAACAGATACAAGAATTTATGCATGAATTGAAGCAGATTCCAAAGAAATACAAACATTAAGGCAAATGAGAAAAACATAAAAAATGTTTTCCTGACTTATTTTTTATTTTCTCATACAGGCTGAAATTTTTGTGGTGACTGAGTTCTATCTCACATACACGAATATCAGTATTAAATGTTTGCACAGAACCCATGATCCTTCCTTATCTTTCATAAACTGTTTTAGAATCTTGCTAATAAGCCCAAAATGTTTGCATACATCTTTTAGCATTTTCCCCCCTTATAACATCACTGTGTTAAAAACGTCTCCCATTGTGGCATAACAGTGAAAAGGTACCAAAAGGTTTCACATAGTAAAATTATTTTTCCGAGTAGATCTCCATTGTAAATTTCTGCAAGTGGTCCATTCACTTGAATAAAAGGCACAAACTTAGTAATTTGTAACTATGAAACATTTTACCTGTTATACAGCAGCCTTTCTGTCATGTCGGTCGTGGTTGCCGGATCTACAACGTACGGTTGGAAACCAGCCGAGGCCGCAGAACCATAGGTTTGGGTCATATCAGCAGTGGTAAGTGGTTGTAACAATAAGGCCTGTCCATTTTGTAAACCTGTTTTGAATTAAATATAATTAGTAAGGATGAAATCTACATTCAATTTACATAAACTGATTAAAAAAAGTATGACAAAAATGTCACTCAAGTTTCCCATTTGAGACGGTATGTGTCGTAAAATCATTATGACGTCATGAAAATGGTATGATAAAGATGATTTTGTACCGTCATTTCCCAGAGATTAGGGAGTGTTCCATAGAATTTGATGATGTCATAATTAGTTTACATCAGATAAAGTCCCAAAGGGGAAGTAACAGTTACATAAGCATTTGATTGTACCATCTGGATTTATTGTATTGATTTCTACTGTGACACCACCACGAAAATTTTTCAAAAGTGACTTCTAAATTCAATTTCCACTCAAAACAGTCCTTGATATATTTCTTTGTGACATCATATTTGACCCTACTATCTTAATCTGTTGACATTATTACCATATTTCTATTGTGGCAGTGCCACAAAAATATTTACAAAATTTTTGATATCTTATTGCCTGACTGAATAAGTTGTAATTAAGCTATTTTCAAAATTAGCAAAGCTTGGACACTGTTTCGAATATGTGACAACAATATCACAGTGCTACTTTGGAATATTCAATGTTTTACTTAATGTATCTGCCTATTAAATAAAAGAAAATTATCCAGAAAATTCTCACCGCTTGGCGTAACGACCTCGATATCTGTCGTTGATCGCTTTTTCCTTCCAGTAGTAGCTGTCGTCACAGCTGCCGTTATATCAATAGCCGATCCATTGACGGACGTCTTTAATATAGTATTTGCTGAAGTCATTGTCACAGTGCCTAAGCTCTTGTTTGTACACAGAACGGCTTCGTTACAAAGTCTGCACGTTATGAACACGGTTCTGCCAGGCTCCATCCTGAAAACGTTATTTTCATCTTTAGCACGGTCAGCATCCGTCATATTAGCGTCAAAGACTGTGACTTGAGAAAGCCGCCATACTTGAACGCCATTTATGAGAAGCCAGCCATTTTGAATCAAAGCGCTGCCGGAGATGTTGTAGCCGACCCATGTACAGGGGAATATGTCATCTCCAAATTCCGATGAGCCCAAACACATATCTGCAATATGAAATTATGCATTACTCTTGTGAATTAAGCATGTTAAAATGTATAATAAAATCACACATAAAGACTAAATTACTAACATTTTAATTTAAGATTGGAAGTCAGTATTAAAGCATCTCAAGTAGCTGTTGAAAACTGTGTTTTTAAGGTATTAGGGGTATAATAACAATATCGCCAAAAAGCTAGAAATTATGTACTTCCATATCTAACATTTTTAAATATTTTATATTTTTTCAATGTTTCATTCAACTTGCAATGAAAAATCTATGGACCCAAACATTGCCAAAGTCGTGCGTCTTCAGCCAACTTCGTGGTATTTAATTTTTCTGTTATCAAAACAATTGGAAGTAGAGTATTATACCCCTAATGCCTTAATCTGTTGATCGTGAATATGAACTGTATGAAATTTACTTTATTGCTGAAACTAAATCAACTCTCAAGTTTCTGAGTCAAAATTCATGTGAGTCAAAAGTCAATTGAGTCAAAATGCAATCGAGCCAAATATTCTTACTAGTCTGAATCACATTTCTTCAATAAACTCACCATATCTTCTTATAGATGGATCATCACTGATGGTAAATGAGAAGCCTATTGATGTAGGATCAGTGCCGACTTTGGCGTCTGCTGGCGTCACAGTTTGGGCAAAATCTGCCGAGTTAACAAGGTCTGCCTGGACAGCATCAGGTGGTGGTGGCTCAAGAAGGACCGTAACTCCTGATAAGAATACAATAAAACAAGTACAGAATTGGATTTAAGCTCCTTGTAAGTTTACAATGCTTTGATCGGAACGAAACTCGAACTTAATCTGTAGCTTATAACTCTGTGCACATATACAAAATTTCAGTCCAGTATCAAATGGTAATAGAAAGTCTGGAAAACTATAGTGTGACAGAGAGACATAATGACTGACAGATCTGCAAGTAAATTCTCCACCTTTGCCTTTAGGCATTAGTAAAATCCTTTGAAAAAAACATCTTGCTGTCAGATTGGCAAATCTTGTCATAGGATTGGGCCCTCCTGTATGTCCAAACAAATACTGACTACTTAAAGTGGTGGTCACAACCTGCCATGCATGCAAGTATGTGATATCTATGCGCAAAATCATGGCAAACTCTTGGGATCCCTATGCAGACGGTGCATTGGCAGTATGTGTTCTGTACGTATTTAGGAGCACCCAGACAGGACGTACTTGCTCAGTTTTAGTGTAAGCAAAACTTTTGCTGCGTCTGGTCTGTCTGCAGTCTACGCATGAATCAAGATGTACGACACGCACATTGTAAGTACATTGTAAGAATATACAACACACTTGCCACGTAAGGAAGGACCCCGTATGTGTAAGTGTGACATCCTTATGATAACGTGGAAGACGTACAGGGAAAGTACGTTGTCAGCAAGTTGCACGCACATTGTCAGTAAGTACAGCACACTAACTACATGCGCAGCATATGATGCATATAACCATTCCATATAACCGTACGTGCGGCGTGGGTTGACATACTCGTTTCGTACTCTTGCCACTTCCTTCCTTACGTCTTCAATAAAATGTAGCCCACGTAGCCTCCCCAAAACGTACATCCAAAAAGCACACAAGGTGGGCTGTGACCAAGGCTAAAGGTAGCAAAGTAACAACTTCAGTATGTTAATGAAAGCAAGCCTTGCCACGGACTGCAAATCTTTGATACGGGGTTGGATTTCCGTGCCTGTACAAAAGGGTGACAGTTTCACATCTATTGATCTAGAATGAGAACTGAATTTAAGCCCAACAATAGTAATACATGTATGACTTACCATGGGTATCTGTGAATGTGCTCTCCTTTCCTGCTCCGTTTCTACATATAATGGTGGCATAGTATGTTGTATTATGCTCTAGTATTCCTTCAAACGTATCGTTCTGTCCCGTAGCGTTTAACCCTGCTGATGTCATGGGCTGTAACTCATCACCACCAATTGTTGTTCCGATCGACCACAAGTATTCCTGTAGAGATACATAAACATCGTTTATTTAGGCAAAAGAAATTCATTCTTAGTTTTACGGATCCGCCGACCCTAATTGGAAAAAAAATAAAATGAACTGGATTTACATTTTTTTTCTTTCGCTCATCTAAATTACTGGTTTTTACTTTTCATTCTCACTCATTCTTTAGGTTTTGCGTAAAGTAGAGATCCCTTGATTGGAACCATTGTATCTTTCATATCATACCATCAAAGAGTCTCATAATGTCTGCTGAACAAGTAATACAGCCAAATTTTCCCATGTAAATGGGTGATGACAATACTTTGGTTTTCTTTGGACTTAATGATGTCATTTCTATCATTATAACAAAATTGAAATCATTACATTACCTTAACATCGCTTTCTTCATCACTACATCCCCAGAAAGCTTTGATAGTGCTGTTAGAGGACTGGAACCACGAGGGTGTAAATTCTCCCTGATCGACGTTTACATAGAATTCCAAGCCCATTAAATCTGCCAGGAATACAGGGGGTGTGTCGTCAACGTAAAATCCATCAGAAGACTGCGTAACAGTGGCACCAGATCCCATTATAGCCTGAACTGTAATGAAATTTTATTGTCTACGATTAAAAATTTGTAAAATCTTAAATAATATTCTTTTATCTTTAAGTTACACATTGAATTCAAACAAACAACAGAGGCATACTGTAAACATGGTTATTTTTAAATTAGCTGGTGAAAAAATTCGCGATCATAACATCCAAGACATTACGCGTGGGGGGAACATTCGCAATAAAAATGTCGTTCAAATTGTGAAAATGCAGAAGAGATATTTTCGCGTGGGAGAAATTTTCACAAAATCCATTGATTCAGAAAAACATGAAAATTTCCATGTTTACAGTAAAATCTTTCCCTATATTACTTTTTTTAAAGCAAGCACCAAAGACATATTAAGTTCTCTCCTTTTACAAACTTTTTAATTTTCTAATTTTTGTCAAAGAATTTAAACTGTATCTAATATGACATGACCATAAGCAAAATCAATGAAAACTCAATGTTGAATTTGTCATTTTTGTCAAGGATTTGATAAAAACATAGGTAATCACAGATTACAAAGCTCACCTCGTGACAGCAAAATTCAATTCAAACATATTTCTTAGTACATGTATATTGGCTTTTAAAGGCAAAACCACTCAAGCAGAAAAAGTAGGTCAAGGTAATTTAATGAAAGTTTGATCAAAGATACATCTAATATGCAAGTTTGGAACATCTAGCACTTATACTTTGCTCAATATTGGCTTTATAGAGCAAAATCACTCAAGCGGAAAAAGTAGGTCAAGGTCATTTTATGAAAAATTGATCTAAGATACATCCAATAAGCAAGTTTGGTACATGTATCACTTATACTTTGCTCAATATTGGCTTTTAAAGGCAAAATCACTCAAGCAGAAAAAGTAGGTCAAGGTCATTTTATGAAAGTTTGATCAAAGATACATCCAATATGCAAGTTTGGTACATGTAGCACTTATACTTTGCTCAATATTGGCTTTTAAAAGCGAAATCACTCAAGTGGAAAAAGTAGGTCAGATGCTGCATCCGATGCATGGGTCCATCTCGGCATCCAAAGATGAATCACTTGTGCAAGTTTGGTTACTGTAGCATTAGTACTTTGTCAGATACTGAGCTACCCCAAACTTCTTATCCAAATCACTCAAGCGGAAAATGTAGGTCAGATGCTGCATCCGATGCATGGGTTCACCTCAGCATCCAAAGATGAATCACTTGTGCCAGTTTGGTTACTGTAGCATTAGTACTTTGTCAGATACTGAGCTACCCCAAACTTCTTAACCAAGTCACTCAAGCGGAAAATGTAGGTCAGATGCTGCATTTGATGCATGGGTTCACCTCAGCATCCAAAGATGAATCACTTGTGCCAGTTTGGTTACTGTAGCATTAGTACTTTGTCAGATACTGAGCTACCCCAAACTTCTTAACCAAGTCACTCAAGCGGAAAATGTAGGTCAGATGCTGCATTTGATGCATGGGTTCACCTCAGCATCCAAAGATGAATCACTTGTGCAAGTTTGGTTACTGTAGCATTAGTACTTTGTCAGATACTGAGCTACCCCAAACTTCTTAACCGGACGCGGACGCGTGGGGTTATAGCATAAGCTCACTCAACTTCGTCGAGGTGAGCTAAAAAAACCCCAATTTTATCACAAGCAACTTTTGAAAATTAGGTCTTCTACATGGCAAATTTAAGTATTACGGTAGTTAAGTAGTTTCCTAAACATCCTCTTGTCTATACCAGCTTTTCAATACACAGACTTTTTCCCCATATGGGACGGTATCTGATGTAAAAGCATTCTGACGTAATGAAATCTGTATCGAAATATCTTACTGTAAACCATCTTTTATTCACGAGCGTTTTATTTTCCAGATATTTGCGACCCTTCGATTCGCGAATATAAAACACCATGAATATGTCCTAACACATGTGTAGTAAGTTATGTATATACGAAGTTGCGAAAATAAAATGCCCCGGACCAGTCACCTCAAACGTGTTCGCAAACTTAAGACGCGGTGAATAAAAAACGGTTTACAGTATTTCAAGCCTGACAGTGTATGTTTTCCCTGAATTTTAAATGAATTTCCATAGAATTAGACGACACCATCCTTCCTTTACGTCAGGTACCATCGTTAAAGGGTAGTAACTCTATATATTGAAAAGACCTTATGATATAAAGTTTAATATCAAACCTGTTAAGTAGTATGTTATAACTTCATGGTATGTGTGTCCAGTTGAGTTAGTGACCTGTTGCTTTGATGGAAGATTTAATCCCGTCAAAGTGAAGTTTTTCACGGAGTTGATATTGGCATTGCATGCTGGGTCACAGTTGTAGTACGAGCAAGGATTATAGCACGGTACGCATGGCTCGATCATCTATAATGTAAAGTCATTCATGTGCGATGATTTTATCAAAGAGTAAAAATATCAGAAATGACTTAAAAGGAGACTTAACTATCGTAAAATACAGTATCTAACATGATACTTCAGGAGTAAATATGATGGAAACCTGATAAATATCGGAGAAAACTCACCACTGTTCATATGAAACAATTAATACATGTAGTATGTTGGAGCAAATTCAAATAGTTTGGGAAAATTTAATATACACCTAAAGAATGTAATGAAAGAATTGAAAACAAAGCACCTATATATTCAGACTCTTATTGAAAAGAATATGGGTCAAACTCATAAAATGTATATACATGCACAATAGTTGAAATTACAGTACTGAGAATATTTGTGCTGTACAAAGAATAAAATGCAATGATCATACTGATTTAAGAAAAAAAAATACATCTCATGTTGTATGCTATGGGGATACTGCATGACTTCATAAAGAATGTTTCCTCACCGTTTGGAATGGCACTACATTTGTAGTAAGTTCCGATGTCCCAATTCCGATGTCGTACTTGATAATACCATTGGTACCGCCCCTGAACGGGTCGCCATAGCGACAAGGTGATCCGATGGCAGGGGGCATAACTAGCCGAGTAAACGTAGCTCGAGCTTCCCACCTGTTAAAGGGGTCACCTTTGGGCGGCAGGTGGTTGTTTTTGTTCCAAACGTGTAGGAAAAGTTTGGTGTTTGTCGTTAGGTGTGGGATTCCACAAATCCTGGTCAGGTAATCATCATCAACGTATACTTGGAAACACCATGTAGGCTACAATAATGATATAATTTATGTGTTACTCATACCGAATTTTTCATCAATAGGTCTAATCACTTTATACCCTCACCATTTCTATAGGTTTTAAGATTAAAAAAAAAATTGTTCATTTTCAATTGCTTTAAAACAGTTAGTTATCGGATCAGGATTTTTCGCCAATTTATCATCATTTTTCTGATTGGTGGAGAATCTATTTTCTCTGTCAACCTCTGAGTATGTTGACTTCGAATGGAAAAATTAAAGTCAAATTTTGTTCTTAATCAATAAGCTGTATAATTTGAAGAATAAGGGGCTGAAGGGCTTCTGATGTCTATATTCTTCAACAAATGAAATTGTATGAGAGCCTAAGTCAACCAATGCCTGACTAAAACAGTTTAGCCAGGAGTAAACCAAAGTCAAAAGTCAAAAATTGTATAAAACTTACTTGCCAGGATTATGAAAAATTCAGTGCAAATGACATACATAAAGAAGAATTGAAAAATGAATTATACATGCACTCAGTGCCACTCACCGTCACTGGTTCTTCTGCCACCACATCAAACACAAGTTTATATCTATAGAATCGTGCCGAGGGGTCAAACTGCAGCTCCGTGTCTGTTTTCAGTAGCAGCATCGTGTTGTTAAAGCTCCTGCACCATGCAACTATCTTGGGCGTAGTGCCTGTGGAGAGCATTAACGAGTTTAGTAACAACAGAAATAAAAAGGAAAGCCATCGAATCTTTGTTGGCTTTTTTCCTAATAAAAGGACTCTTTCAAAATCAGCTGCCTATCAAATCTATTTGAGGTTTTTATAATAGCAAATCTCCTAAATACCAGCATAAAATTATAATCAAATCTCCAATATCAAGATTCAGTTCTATTCTCATAAATTTTCATAATAGTACCTTAATTATAATTTAGTGTCAAAACCACCTTGTAAGATTTATGTATAGCAAAATGACGGAAAATATTAGAATAACGAACAAAATCAAATACAATTTCATATAACCATCAGTTTCCTACCAGCTATGATCTGCACTCCACAGGACCTCTGTGCCGTGTATTTCTGTCCTTTGTTGAGCAGACTGTCTCCATTCTTGTTGACCACATCCCATGGGACTGTAGAGATAGGATTGGGCGTGGTTGTTACAGCCGGAGGGGCGGGGGTCAGATCAGCCACAGAGACATTCTTGTTAAACAAGTAAGAAGCACAGTCGCATCCTTCACAAGTCTGGAAAAATAGTACATATTACATATATCTTTTTTTAAATTCAACAGGAATTGCAAATAAAGAAACATTTTTGTCCTGATACCAGAAGTCTCTGACGAGACTGTAGCTCTCCTGGTTGTTTTGTTTTATTTACTCACACATGTAGACAAGTGAATAGGATACATATACATAAATAACAATTTCCATTTTATTTCAAACCAAAGACGATAGCGAGCAGGCGCTCTAACAAATTATAAGTAGCACAACGAAATAACAAATCCATTAGACTGCAACTAGAATATCACTCGATCATATAATTTATAATATCCGAGATAAAGGATTTCAAAAGATAATGCCATACCCATTTTCCAAGATCCTAGGGGTCAGGGGCTTCTAGCTCAAATGAACTATCAATGACATAATAATACTACAGCTCCATTAAATTGCATAAACAACTAAGTTTCCATCATTACATGTAATAGCTTTAGAAGAGTTGAGAGCACAACTATATACGAGAAAATGACCACACCCATTTTCTAAGACCCTGGCGGTCAGGGGCTCAAACAAAATATCAGGTGCACAACTAGACCACAGACCCATCATATTACAAAAAGAATCAAGTCTCCATCATTTATAGTGTCAGAGGAATTGCGAGCACAAGATTACATGTAGTTATATGGGAGAAAATGACCACACCCATTTTCTAAGACCCTGGGGGGTCAGGGGCTAAAAAAAATATCAGGTGCACAACTAGACCACAGACCCATCATATTGCAAAAAGAATTAAGTCTCCATCATTTATAGTGTCAGAGGAGTTGTGAGCACAAGATTACATAGAGTTATATAGGTGAAAATGACCACACCCATTTTCTAAGACCCTGGGGGTCAGGGGCTCAAACAAAATATCAGGTGCACAACTAGACCACAGACCCATCATATTGCAAAAAGAATTAAGTCTCCATCATTTATAGTTTCAGAGGGGTTGCGAGCACAAGATTACATAGAGTTATATAGGAGAAAATGACCACACCCTTTTTCTAAGACCCTGGGGGTCAGGGGCTCAAACAAAATATCAGAAGCACTACTAGATCACAGACCCATCATATTGCAAAAAGAATTAAGTCTCCATCATTTATAGTTTCAGAGGAGTTGCGAGCACAAGATTACATAAAGTTATATAGGAGAAAATGACCACACCCTTTTTCTAAGACCCTGGGGGTCAGGGGCTCAAACAAAATGTCAGGTGCACAACTAGACCACAGACCGAGTGTATTGCAGAAAGAGTTACATTTCTACCTCTTATAGTTTCAGAGGAGTTGCGAGCACAAGAATTGTTTACAGACGGATGGACGGACAGACAGACGGACAGACGCCGGGGTATTGCATAAGCTCGACTGGTCGATGACCAGTAGAGCTAATAAATCAGCCAGCCTTGTTACTTAATTTTGGAATTTTATCAAAAACCAGATAATTTTTAACACTGGTAATTATACATAAAAGTGAGCAGTGTGCATGGTAATAGAAATATTCATATAACTGCTAGACTTGCATTATATTTTTGACAGTATTTCTTACTGAGACATCATATATCCTTTGCGGTGTCAAAGTAAAAAGTTACGTCAAATAGTGCGATATCACATCTTGGCCTGTATAAAATGCGAGTCTACTGCAGAAATATAAAGATAGTCTATTGGTAAGGTCATGTCATTGGTCTGCGAGTTCATTTTCTGAGAAATTACTTCAAGAATAATGAAATTGCACATTATATCTATTCAAAGTGTTGAAGTCATGAATATATCTTAGAAGACACTCATTTTCAAATGATGTAACTTCCTGTGTAAAAAATTATAATGAACCATTTAACATGTAAATAATGATAATGTAAATATCATACTTTTTCAGATATACCATCCAAATCGGGAGGAAACTCAGTATATGTACATGTATAGCACCCTGAATTGATAGTATAGTAAAGATAACCTACCACAGGTGGTGGGGGTATGAAGCAGCAATCACAGTTTGTAAACTCCGGATCTAGATAATAATCAAACGTCGCAATCCCATCATCCCCTCCATCCCAAAATAGAATTCCAGTCACCGCATCTCCCGTTCCATTGGCTGCTTTTACATATATCTGAAAAACGATATAAGAAAGAACGTTATAAATCAACATAAATGTACAAAAGTATAGACTTGAAAATAACGTTATCTTCAAAATCTCGAGATTTCTGAGTCTGAGACAAGTAACATTTTTTACCTATTTGATGCATATAAATTTACTGTTTTTGATTTTCTTTTCTTATGAATTTATCTAAAATAAAAATTCATAAAATAAGAATTCATAAATTTGAAAATTGTGTTAACTTCTGTTCTCACCTCATACGTTCCTCCGTTTTCCATATCTGCGGATCTATAATACGCTCCCGATACCAACTGGTCCTCGACAACGTCCCTGTAGATTTTGATCTCTACATCGTCATCAAGTTCGTTGAATATGACGTTATCGGGATTGTTATCTACAAGCCAGAAAGTCCCATCAGGATCTCTGAAACCATACGACGACAATCGACTCCATCCAGTATCGTTCGTCAAAGAGATGTGTCGTACTGGACAGGCATCGGCTGTTGGACTGGCTAAGTGCATGAAAGTACCTGTGTGGGAAAATTTTAGCATATCAATATGAAATCCAGAAACACGTAGACTAGTAGAAATAAAATGTCATATTTAATGCAGTTGAAAAACCTAGGAAGGGAGTACTTTTACCAAAGCGTTTTAGGATCAACAGGGCTAATTAACATAGGTAGGGACCCCAGATCAAAGTTACATGTAGGGGGGCCAAGATGGAAAATTTGGGAAACTGATAATGCAATCATTCATTTCCATCCCTGCTTGGGGACCTGCAGCCAGTTTCAAAAAATTACTTACGAACAATTTCAGAAATTTTTGTTTCTTTTGATCGTTTAGTTCTTCTTTTAGGATAAAAAGATCGATATTTTGTTTCTGAATTTAGGTGATGTATGTAGAAATGATATTAGAAATCATGGTACATTCTAAATGGAAAATCTTTGGAACATTTTATTAAATAACGAAAGTTACGAAAATTCCTTTATTTTTGGGTAAGAACTCTTGTGAATCTGGGCACTGAGTTGAGGAGATCCCACTAAAACATCTGAAATTCCATGAGCAAGCAAAGGGCATAAATGCGCAATCATTTAATTTTAAAAATGAGAGCTATTTACCAGACATTGATGTGCTTTCTCCAAACCAAAGTCCATCGTTGGAGAAATCCAAGCCATCTACAACTCTACCCCCAGATGGGAAAGAGGCGTCAAACAGGATTGGTGGCGTCTGTAGAGACACCTGGAGGCCAGCACAGTTTGTTACCCTCATCTTGATGGTGTAGGGTATATTCATCTGATAAAGGTAAAGGAAATATTAGAAATCACAACATGTGTACAGGAATTTCAATATTGCATCAACATTTCACATGCAAAGGGTTTGAAATTTCCCAATGGACCCTGTCAACCTACTGTCTATTTGGTTCACTTTTGTCTCTTCGTATGGCACTTTTTTCACTCAAAACAATAAAATGACGTCATGTGCAGCAGTGCATGCCTTGGTTTAGAGCGGTATGACATCACTCCATTGTTTTGAGTAGAAAAAGTACCATACGAAGAGACAAAAGTGATCTGAATGAACTTAAAGTGAAAGGGTCTATTCGACAGTGACAAACATTATTTGGAAACTGAATGGAAAGTCATTCAGGTCATCAACATTTTCTTTGAAATGGCTCATATCTGACGACATAAATTTTTGTTTTTGTTTTTAATTTTAACCACTACATCACATGCATGCATATCTAATGTTTTCATTGTAATTATCACAATTTTACAATTCTGACTGGTTTTAAAAATTCCTAGTATTCATGTACTAAAAGGAAATGGAAATAAGGAAATCTTTTTTCATAAAGCACTAATTCAAATTTTATCGTCCAACTTACCGGCATATTCAAATCCACGAATGTGTAGTTAGTATAATTGCCAGTGAGACTTAGCCAGTCTACCACAACAGTTTCCGTGCTGGTGCTGAAACAAGAGTTGTTCCTCCACAACGACAACGAATATTCCGATATCCCCGACTCCAGGTCCTCAAAACCTTCCCAGTCCACAACAATAGACTTGTGGTCAAATGTGTAGGACACCGGCTGAAATATATGTATTACGTAATAAGTCTAAATGCATCTTGCACTACTGTATGTTAGCTTTATATTCAATTAAGTCGGTTCAATTTCAAACACAAAAATAAACATAGGTAATCACAGATTACGAAGCTCACCTCGTGACAGCAAAATTCAATTCAAACATATTTCTTAGTACATGTATATTGGCTTTTAAAGGCAAAACCACTCAAGCAGAAAAAGTAGGTCAAGGTCATTTTATGAAAGTTTGATCAAAGATACATCCAATATGCAAGTTTGGTACATGTAGCAGTTATACTTTGCTCAATATTGGCTTTATAGAGCAAAATCACTCAAGCGGAAAAAGGAGGTCAAGGTCATTTTATGAAAGATTGATCAAAGATACATCCAATATGCAAGTTTGGTACATGTATCACTTATACTTTGCTCAATATTGGCTTTTAAAGGCAAAATCACTCAAGCAGAAAAAGTAGGTCGAGGTCATTTTATGAAAGATTGATCAAAGATACATCCAATATGCAAGTTTGGTACATGTAGTAGTTATACTTTGCTCAATATTGGCTTTATAGAGCAAAATCACTCAAGCGGAAAAAGTAGGTCAAGGTCATTTTATGAAAGATTGATCAAAGATACATCCAATATGCAAGTTTGGTACATGTATCACTTATACTTTGCTCAATATTGGCTTTTAAAGGCAAAATCACTCAAGCGAAAAAAGTAGGTCGAGGACATTTTATGAAAGTTTGATCAAAGATACATCTAATATGCAAGTTTGGAACATCTAGCACTTATACTTTGCTCAATATTGGCTTTTAAAGGCAAAATCACTCAAGCGGAAAAAGTAGGTCAAGGTCATTTTATGAAAGTTTGATCAAAGATACATCCAATATGCAAGTTTGGTACATGTAGCACTTATAATTTGCTCAATATTGGCTTTTAAAAGCGAAATCACTCAAGTGGAAAAAGTAGATCAGATGCTGCATCCGATGCATGGGTCCATCTCGGCATCCAAAGATGAATCACTTGTGCAAGTTTGGTTACTGTAGCATCAGTACTTTGTCAGATACTGAGCTACCCCAAACTTCTTAACCAAGTCACTCAAGTGGAAAATGTAGGTCAGATGCTGCATACGATGCATGGGTTCACCTCAGCATCCAAAGATGAATCACTTGTGCCAGTTTGGTTACTGTAGCATTAGTAGTTTGTCAGATACTGAGCTACCCCAAACTTCTTAACCAAGTCACTCAAGCGGAAAATGTAGGTCAGATGCTGCATCCGATGCATGGGTTCACCTCAGCATCCAAAGATGAATCGCTTGTGCAAGTTTGGTTACTGTAGCATTAGTACTTTGTCAGATACTGAGCTACCCCAAACTTCTTAACCAAGTCACTCAAGCGGAAAATGTAGGTCAGATGCTGCATACGAAGCATGGGTTCACCTCAGCATCCAAAGATGAATCACTTGTGCAAGTTTGGTTACTGTAGCATTAGTAGTTTGTCAGATACTGAGCTACCCCAAACTTCTTAACCAAGTCACTCAAGCGGAAAATGTAGGTCAGATGCTGCATCTGATGCATGGGTTCACCTCAGCATCCAAAGATGAATCACTTGTGCAAGTTTGGTTACTGTAGCATTAGTACTTTGTCAGATACTGAGCTACCCCAAACTTCTTAACCGGACGCGGACGCGGACGCGGACGCGGACGCGTGGGGTTATAGCATAAGCTCACTCTACTTCGTCGAGGTGAGCTAAAAACAATTTTTACAAACATGGAGGTAAGCTACAACTTTTCTTTGGTAATTCCCTGAAGGTATGCTTTTATTTCTTTTTTTTTTTTTTAACTTTTTGTACAGAAAACAATTAGATCATACTGATGCACAGCACCAGATCGAGCTTACATCAGACATTTATATTTTTCCAGAAATGAAGGTAATTTTTACAAACATTTGACATTTCCTGTTTTCACCCTACACTGTTCTAAAATTAATATAAAACTCCACTAACTTAAGGTATCCGTTGTATAATAAGGTAATTTTACAGAGCGTTTTAATCATCTCCATTGTAAAGTATGGTAAATTTTATGCCTGGTAAGGTACTATAAACTATATATTTTCTGAAAGGTATTGATGCTCTGAGTACAGATATAAAACTCCCAGGTCTTAAAAATCAAAGGGGAAAAACTCTTGTACAACTTTGTTATTTTGCATATGTTATATAAAGAAAATAGACAATTTAAATGCTTCATCAGTTATCCCCCTTTGTTTTTCTGGCCCCAAAATTATTATTTTTGAGCAGTGGGCATTATAACCTTTCAGAAAATATAAAATTTATAGTACCTTACCAGTCATCTAAAAATGCGCTATTGTACATCGGATACCTTAAAGTCTATATACTTACCATGTCAAAATATGGTCCAGCTTTCATTCTACCCATGGTCGGGTAAGTTTGATCTACGAGGAATTCTGTGTAATTCATAGCACACTGTCCGGTCTTATCTGTGCCTATTACAAACACGTAATAAACTGTATTCTGATCTAACGACAGTCCCGTTACTTTCTTGAATGTATTAACACCGTTATTGGTTACATCTAGAACATTGAACATGGATTGTCTCTCTTGAGTTGAGGCGGCACCACCATCAATCTGTTGAAATAGAGTACATTTATATTTTAAATGATACTGTACAAATCCTTTTTTTAAAAAATGTTATACTGCTGCAAGTTTGGTATACTACATCTAAACTGTCTCCCCAAGGGTAAGGGCTGCCTTACTTGTTTTGGGATTTTTTTTCGCATACATGCATAACATATACATGTTCATTATAAGATATTGAAAGATAAAAATATGGAATCGGTTTTGAAAAAGTCAGATTCTGCTTACTTTCTGTTCAGACGTTTTGTCTGATTTATTCTGGACTACAAGATTCTATTGTTTTGTTTCATTATAACATTATTAGCATCGATGAATGTCTGAATTACAATATACTTTACAAGTACTAGTGACCATTCAACTTATTGTGCTTTCTTAGTACCGTATATCGGGTAATTTTCACGTCGTGTAAATTTCGCGAAAACGACCCTAAAAAGGTGTGTCTTTTCTACACTGAGTCTAATTTTCGCTAATCTATTTACAAGATCAAGGGTTAACATCTGTGTCTTTTATTCGCTATGTTCATTTTTCGCAATTTGATGATGCTTGCGAACTTAGTGAAAATTGGACACATGCGAAAAATTCCCGATATACGGTATAACTACATTGTAAAGTTGTTAATAATATACATGCAAGAGGACAGGGTAAAGAAGAGGAAGGTGTAATACTTACATAGCGTTTACATTCCGTGCCGTTAGCGTCCGTATGATTAGATATGGCGATGTAGTACATCAGTATGCTGACTTTCGATGAGTAGCCTTCCCACGATACGTCTACTGTTGTATTACTACTGATACAAGGACCAGCAGTGACAGGACCAGCTGTAGAAAAAAATAAGAAATGATAAAGTATATCAACACTAAATAAATACTTTCTTGAAGGGCTACTGTAAACTGTCATTTACTCGCAAACGTTTTATTTCTCTACATTCGCAAGGTCTTTTGATTCGCGAACATAAAACGTCGCAGATATAAAATGCCGCGAATATGTCCTACACATGTGTAGTAAGGTACGAACATACGATGTCGCAAAAATAAAACACCGCAAACAGTCACTTCACTTGTGTTTGCGAACTTAAGACGCCGCGAATAAAAGACGTTTTACGGTATTTTCAAAGGTGAACAAACATATTTGTTTTACCTTTCTTATTACTTCATGCTATTACATACGGTACTTAGTTAAAATACATTCATACATACACACATAATACATGTATGGGATGAAAATACTTAATGAAGACAAATTATTAACTACTGCTCTAAATCTGAAAGTAATAAAGGTGACCTTGACTTTCATTGCACGTTCAGTCTTAGTTTAAGAGACAATCTTAACTTAATGTATTGCAGGAAACAAATATCTTAAAATCATATTTTGATAGAAAGAATTTTAAAAGGCAAACAATATTCTTGAAGCCTTGGCATAAACATGAAGTATATGTAATAATACGGAAGTGTTCAAACTCTTTACCTTCTTGAAGAAAATTTCAAAAAAAAAAAAACCAACTTTAAATGCACCAGACACGTGTTTCGGATTTTAAATCCTCTAAGTATGTATGCACAAGAATTAAATCATCATATATATCATATATGGACAAAAAATATGTGTTTTACAGACTTACATGTGACACTTCCGTCAAAACCGACGAAGAATCCATTTGATGAAACAGACGTCACCGAGTAAGATTTACTGGTGGCTCTGACTGTGAAATAGTAAAATCCTGTTCCTGGAGTCAACTCAAGGTCATAGAACGTCCATGACGTGTTAAGTCCGACCTCTGTGAACGGCATCACATTTGTACGAGTCTCTGGGAACCTTCGATCCGTTCCCATGGCAACTTCATAGAAGGAAATTTCTTGACTTTTCTCTTGCTGTTCTAGTGCTGTTTGGTTGATCTGTAATGCGTGAAAATAATATTAAATTTTTATAGAATAATTTCATGGAAATATATGGTCTCTTCTCCAACTGTGCTAAGCAATTTGATGTTGGATAGCTTAAATGAAACCTTAAATTTTGTATCTTGATACATGTAAAATATTGTAAAGAAATTTCAGCATATTACGACAGAGTTGTCAAGAAGCTTTCTCTTAAAGGTTGAGACCTCTAAAACCACACGGTAGCATATCACGTGACAGGCAAATAATCTCTAGCCTGGGAATTCCCTCTGATTAAACAGGTGAATACTGTCGAAATCTACTTGATATGAATTTATTTTAGGTCTATCATACGAGTAACATAATCAGTTATATGATGGTAATATATTCTGGTCAAGAATAGAATTATATTCATAGAACACTTCAACAGAAAATTTTGTTTATTTAGGTGCACCATATCATAACATGTAAACAAAATAAAAAAAAATATGTTGAAGTGTTCTCTGAATATACCTCTATTCTTGACCAGAAAATATTACCAGCATAAAGATGATAGTGATGCCCATATGATAGGCTTAAAATAGTTTCCTATAAAGTAGATTAAGACTGTATTTACCATATTTAATAGAAGGGGATTCCAGGACTAGAGATTATTTGCATACCACGTGATATGCTACTGTGAAACCAGTAATTTGATTGGATATTGTAACATTCTGTTTGAGAAATAAAAGGTCAAGACCAAAATGACCGAGGGATTGCAAAAATTGCATTTTAGCCACATCCACTAAATGCATATGAAAATTAGTTCCTTCATGTCATACCTGTAACCCAGGATTTCCTGATTTTACGTCAATCTGTTGTATGGCATTAGCTGGCAATCCAAAACCATTCCAGTTACAAGTTGCCGAAGTCTTGGTTGGCAAGAAGTTCAAATCAAAGCCACTGATGTCCCCATCGTATACTTTGCCTGGCAGGAGGGGCGTGTCCTGGATGGTGACTCCATTTGACCTTATGATGTACTGGTAACCAAGGGCATTAGTTACCCTTAGCAACGAGTAATATGTTTCTCCAGTTTTCATGGACAGTTGATCATTTTCTCCAAATGTTCGAGCTGAAAGAAAAATAAACATAAAAGTATCTCTCGGCAGAAATTGCCTTGACTGATTTGAAAAAAATGACCGAGGGATTGCAAAAATTTCATTTTAGCCACACTCTTTAAATGCATAATTATGAAAATGAGTTTACCTTCATGTCATTTTATGATACGAAAGTCTGCCTGCAGGTATAAAGTCAGACATATTGATACATGTACAACATCATTCGGTATGAAATTATCATATGTATCTGGCAGACTTTCACATCAAGAGGTCAAAGAGATCAAAGTTCAAGGTCACATCCACTTAGAATCATGATGATAATTCTTCAACCATAATTTCAAATGTGTTGATTCACTGGTGTCTTGCTTTATCTATTATCTGTATTCTTAAATACGTTTTTATTTATGATACATACTCCATTATCCATAATGTTATACAAGTAACTTACTTCTCATATCTAGGTAGTCCATGACCAGCAAACCATCAAGTCTGGTGACGGCCCACTCATATTTAACAACCGGGCAAGGATCACCGGAAGTGTCCCATTGGGCCTGTATGGTATCAAAGCTCACCTGGAAATCACTGTGAAAACAGAGGTACATAATAAGAAAACTCAGCACATACAAAATCATGAATAGAAAAAATGAATTATGACCAAAATATATGAGAGCTCTTTTATTTACTGCTGAGAAAATGGTTGCCTTGCTACATGACAATGTAGAACTTTAATGAAAGTTTTTGCTTCCCTGAAGCCTTTGTACATACATGTACATAACTTAAATGCTCTGATTCCTTTATATTCCAATAATACATTTTGTAAAAACTAACGTTTTTATAAAACATGAAAGAAAGGGAGATGTAGAGGTATAAAACTTTCTCCCACCGTTTCAAGAATAATTACTATACTTACACATCACCCACTGCACCTGGAACCATGTCAAACACACCTACTGTGGAGATGGGAGGTAACCCCTGACTGAGGTATGACATGTACACACCGTTTGACGTCGCTACACTCGTTAGACCTGCTCCGTTAATACCCTTCACCGACACGTACAGCTGTGATGAGAATGAAAATAGTGAAGATTCTAGTATGACTTGAAATTTTCTCCATACATGTTTCATTTACTTTGTCAAAGCATTAATCAGAATTCTTCAAATCTCCAGTAAAATGTCAGACATTTGGGGATTTTCATCAGTCCAAAAGATATTATATATTGTTATACCCTTATCAGTATCTCTATATAAAATCTCCATAGGAAAAATGCCGATAAATTCGATTATTTGACCAAGCAGTCAATATTTACATCAATATTGGCCCTAGGGCAATAGTTAATAAAATATTGACCGATAAACGGTAAATCGTTTGTGACGTCATGTCATTGATGACGCTAAATTAGCTCTACCAGTTTTTCCACCCTCTTTCTCTTATAGACAAAAATGAATGTAAACATGCCGGGTTAATCGGTTCGTTGCTGCAGTATTTATGTAAGGTATAACAAAACAATTATTGACTGGGATTCGGGTAATATATGATTTGTTGGACCTTCAGACAAAATATAGCCCTCGGCCTTTGGCCTCAATTGTATATGCTTTTATTGGGACATATATTTTTTTTGTTAGACAATACCATACATGTATAACCAATACTTTTTCAAGAACTCGAGATCATTTTCCAGTTCATTCACAATGTCTTAAAAATCTGCCTCATACCTCCATACTTAAACTTCAGTGCAAAATAAAGTTGTTTTAAAGTAAGAAATATAAGAAGCAGTATTTAGTATGTAACCTGTCTAAGTCCTTGTAGGTTGAGTCCCTCTACAGCGTAGAACCTGACTCCCTGGGGTATGGTGGTAAAAGCCCTGACCTGCCCTCCCCCTGGGCTGGTACCCACAGCTATCTGATAACTACAAATAAATCATATAATGTTTACTGTATAATTCTACAAAAAAATCAATATATATACCGATACTTTTTCATTTCCAATACAGTAATATTATCAACTAAAAAATTGACAGAAAACATGGAATAATAGAAAAAGAATTCAAGATGAAGCATGCATGTGCTACAATCTTCTTTGAGTCAATAAAATGCAAAATAAATTGTAAACACAAATATATATGTTCATGCACAATGCGCTCATATCCAAATCCTAATAATAGCAAAAAGTACTTGATAGTACAATATACATATACCAAAATACATCCATTAAATCAGGGCCCGGCACCATAAACTAAGAATTGACTTTAAAAGTTTAAATTTCAATTAGTAATGACTCGAAATTATTTAAATTATTTTTCTATTTTCAGAGTAGAAAAAAATGGATGAACTCAATATTTCAAATTTTCCCTGATTTGTTATATATTGTATTTTGAGAATTTGACTTAAGTCAATTCTTAGTTTATGGAGCCCAGCCCTGGTATTTACACTGTAATACACTAACCTTGATATTCCAGATTCTGTATCTTGGAATGGTTGCCAGGTAACCATGAGGGTTGTCAAGGACTCTGTACACACAGCATCTAGGGCATCACAGTCTGTGGACACATTGTGAGATGATTAATAACAAAACGTGAAACAGTTTAACAGATTAATTTTTTACAAAAGATATCAATTGGGATAATGCTTTAGAAAGAAAATTTACGTACATGAAAGTATAAGAATGGACATTAAAATAGAAGTATAAATAAACATGTATATTAGATTTCTAAAAGATGTGAAAAATTTTCGCAATCCAGTCGTCTATGTTGTATTTCTAAAAGAGAAATGAAAATGCAATGATCGCTGTGCGATATAAGTCCCCTACCGGCGGCATAAATTTATGACTTGCATCTCTGTTCATCAGTTCATCTTCTGCAACAACAGCCAAGAAAATTCTGGGAAACTGAATTCACGAAATTTGCTAAGTCCTATGGCCATAACTCTTGTGAAAATTAGTCAGTCTAAATTAAACTCAAATCTGCATCACACTATAATGTATTCACATACAAAAAATCAGCTCATTATCTGCAATAACAGGCATGAAAAAGTCCGGGAAACTAAAAATTTCATGAAATTTGCTTAGTCCAATGGCCATAACTCTTGTAAAAATAGGCCAATGGAAACCAAACTCAAACTTGGTCTGTATCACACTGAGATGTCTTCATTTACCAAAAATCAGTGCGTTATTTGCAATAGAACCAAAGAAAAGTCCGGAAACTGAAATTTTCATAAAATTTGCTAAGTCCAAGGGCCATAACTCTTGTAAAAATAGATGAATCTAAAGCAAACTCAAACTTGACCTGTATCCCATTGAGATATATCCACATACCAAAAATGAGTTTAATTTATCCAACAACAGCGGAAAAAAGTCCGGAAAACTGAAATTTTTATAAAATTTGCTAAGTCCAAGGGCCATAACTCTTGTAAAATTAGGTCAATCAAAAGCAAACTCAAACTTGATCTGTATCACATTGAGATATATCCACATACCAAAAATGAGTTCAATATATGCGACAACAGCGGAAAAAAGTCCGGAAAACTGAGATTTTCATAAAATTTGCTAAGTCCAAGGGCAATAACTCTTGTAAAATTAGGTCAATCAAAAGCAAACTCAAACTTGATCTGTATCACATTGAGATATATCCACATACCAAAAATGAGTTCAATATATGCAACAACAGTGGAAAAAAGTCCGGAAAACTGAAACTTTCATAAAATTTGCTAAGTCCAAGGGCAATAACTCTTGTAAAATTAGGTCAATCGAAAGCAAACTCAAACTTGATCTGTATCACATTGAGATATATCCACATACCAAAAATGAGTTCAATATATGCAACAACAGCGAAAAAAAGTCCGGAAAACTGAAAATGGGACAGACGGACAGACGGACGGACGGACGGAGGGACGGACGGACAGACAGACCGAGAGGAAACTAAGAGTCCCCTTCGGCGTTGCCGGTAGGGGACTAAAAATCAGGGTAAGTGCTGACTTTCATTTTCTCATAGCTTTTTTTTCATTTTTCTTGCAAAAACAGAAATCTCACCATCATCACTGTTGCATACTCGGCTGTTCAGCCAGACTGTTCTTGTATTATTCTTGAAATCGCTCCTAAACGTTGTGTGGAGATCAATCACTTTGCCGTAACTGGGCGGGGTCATATCTACGATGATTTCCTTGGAGAAGGCGTACACCTTCAGACCGACTGCATTCACAGCTGACACAGTTACGTAGTATGTTTGTCCATTCTTGAGTAGATGACCAATTCCTGAAAAATTGAAAATACAATCACTGAACAAGGGGGATTTTCTATCCTTGAAAATGCTTTTAAAAGCACAACTAGCATGCACAAAGGGACTATTTTTTTGCGTCATTAAATCATAGAGGGCTTTTATGCCCATTGAATTCTAAAACAACAATTATTAAAAGCATGCTGTGTAGAATGTAGAAGTATGTAAAAATGTACTTGCAAGTACCTGATATGACTACATGTCACAAATATTAAACATCAGAACTTTATTCAGAGCAAAAAATACATGTACATTGTATTTACCATTGAAGTGAAGATACAATTTTAATCCTACCTAGTTGGCTCAAAATTTTGCTAGTAAGGCGACAAAAATTTAATTTCTAGTTTTACGGATTTCATTTCTTCAAAATAGGGTAGGAGGAGGCAATAAAAATAAAATAAAAAACATAGTGTAATCAAAGATTACGAAGCTCACTTCGTGGCAGCAAAGTTCAATTTAAACATATCTCTAAGTACATGTATATTAAGAAAATCACTCACGTGGAAAAAAGTAGGTCAAGGTCATTTCATGAAAGTTTGATCAAAGATACACCTAATATGCAAGTTTGGTACATGTAGCACTTATACTTTGCTCAATATTGGCCTTTAAAGGCAAAATCACTCAAGCGGAAAAAGTAGGTCAAGGTCATTTTATGAAAATTTGATCAAAGATACATCCAATATGCAAGATTGGTACATGTAGCCATTATAGAGGACGCAGTCCGCGTCGCAGGCGCGGACGTAGTCCTCTTGAAGATAACACGTGTAAATAAATAGGAAAAATACTGGTTTCCAATGCTAATTCTGTACAAATTCTGTATAACCTACAAACTCAGCCGTGCGGTTTCGCCAGAGTCTCGGGGCTTACTACTCAACCCATGTATATTCGGAATCATCATGGCTGACTTCCGGTCTACATGGACGGAGGATTATTGGACAACCTGTTTTCAGCGGTATATACGAAGTCAATAATTTAATTGAATCCATTGAATCATGCTTTACTTACTTAATTATATGTGATTTGAAACCGTTTCATCTTACTGCCATCTTCAACAAGTTACGACTAATACGTCATGACGTCATTATGCAACGTCATTATTACGTCAGAATGCAACTTCATCATGTAGCAGGAAACACGTTTTTTCGCGGACTATCTGTACATTAGCTGAATATTTTGCCAGACCATCACGTTGTTTCTATTCCGTTGTCTTTTGTTTGGGGGGGGGGGGTTGTATGTGGAAAAACGTGTGGGACGGGCGAATTATTGAAGCTATCTGCATAAATGTGTGTGTGCATAATTGTTCAAATTTTCAAGAAACTGTCAGACCGATTCTGCACCGAGGTCTCTCTCAGTTGTAGCTAAATAACTAGCATGACTAGAGGCGGTTTTTTTTTTTAATTTGGTTTTGTTTTGTTTTATTTATTTGTTTGATTTTTGTTTGGTTGGTTTTTTAGGGGGGGGGGGGGTTGCCGCTGGGGTGAAGTTGAGGGAGCAAATATATGTAAAAAATACTGAAATTTTATGTAGAGAAGGTAAAAGGAACTCCCTCATCCCATAAAAACTTAAAAGGCTTAATTCCTGAAGAAATATACATTGAAATTCACATTTATTATATTACACCATATTCTCTTCTTGGAGTAGGATTTTTTTATTTCTCTTTTTTATTTCGTTTTCATTTATTCATTTACATGTATTTTCAAATTTATTTGTTTATCTATCACTAGTATTATATTTACATGCTCATTTATCTTCTATTTCTAATTAAAAAAATTTACATTTTCAATTTTTGAAGTCAGTAGTAATATTTTTTTTCAATTTCACCCTGCGTCCTCACTATGGCTTTGCCATAATTCATATTACTTTGCTCAATATTGGCCTTTAAAAGGCAAAATCAATCAAGTGGAAAAAGTAGGTCAAGGTCATTTTATGAAAGTTTGATCAAAGATACATCCAATATGCAAGTTTGGTACATGTAGCACTTTTACTTTGCTCAAAATTTGCCTTTAAAGGCAAAATCACTCAAGCGGAAAAAGTAGGTCAAGGTCATTTTATGAAAGTTTGATCAAAGATACATCCAATATGCAAGTTTGGTACATGTAGCACTTAAACTTTGCTCAATATTGGCCTTTAAAGGCAAAATAACTCAAGTGGAAAAAGTAGGTCAAGGTCACTTTATGAAAGTTTGATCAAAGATACATCCAATATGCAAGTTTGGTACATGTAGCACTTATACTTTGCTCAATATTGGCCTTATAAGGCAAAATCACTCAAGCGGAAAAAGTAGGTCAGATGCTGCATCCAATGCATGGGTTCACCTCAGCCTCCCAAGATGAATCCCTTGTTCAAGTTTGGTTACTGTAGCATCAGTACTTTGTCAGATACTGAACTACCCCAAAAACTTTAACCAGGCATTGACAAAGTCATTCAACCGGAAAATGTAGGTCAGATGCTGCATCCGCTGCACGAGTTCACCTCAGCATTCCAAGATGAATCACTTGTTCAAGTTTGGTTACTGTAGCATCAGTACTTTGTCATATACTGAGCTACCCCAAAAACTTTAACCAGACATTGACAAAGTCATTCAACTGGAAAATGTAGGTCAGATGCTACATCTGATGCATGGATTCACATCAGCATCCCAAGATGAATCACTTGTGCAAGTTTGGTTACTGTAGCATCAGTACTTTGTCAGATACTGAGTTACCCCAAAAACTTTAACCGGACGGGGACGGGGACGCGGACGCCGGGGTTATAGCATAAGCTCATCTCAACTTCGTCGAGCTGAGCTAATAAGTAAATTTCAACATTTCATGTTTTGTGCCACAATCACGATCTTAATTCAGCTTGTTTATCGTGTTTTCAAAGCCGCATTCTCTAAAACACTTGCACAATGAAGATTAATTGAGAATGAAAAGTAATAACTAGTAATTCGGATGAGCTGAAGAAAAAAATTTACAATTATTTCATTTTATTTTTTTTCGAATTGTGGTAAAATTAGGGTCGGTGGATCCCTAAAACTAAGAATTAAATTTCTGTCGCCTTAGAGTAACAAAATATCTTAGATAAAGGAATTAAATACAAACCATATATAGAGTATGTGGCTATATGTCCGGGCACAGTTCCGTTAGAGAAGACATCGTTTCCGCCTTCCTGTGATCCCATAAAGATCTCAAACTCCTCTATAGGACTCTGTGTATCCAGGAAGGACGACCACGTACACACTACAGGGGTGGATGGCTGAAAGATAATGTAACGAGTGATATCATTGGCTGGATGGCTGAAAGATAATGTAACGAGTGATATCATTGGCTGGATATTAACACTACAATGTGAGGAGCATTATCATTGGTTGAATGTTTGAAAAAAAAATGTGGCATCACTGGCTGAATGTTTAAACAGCAAGCAACATCACTGGCTGCACATGTTAATATATTAGTAACAACCTAGCAACTAGCATTCAGACCTGACCAGACGGAGCTTACATATATTTCACATGGTCATCAGATGAGTTGAATTGACCCTTCCGATTACGGGAAAAAAATGCAAAATTTTGTGATGTCACAATGCTTTTACCTCGGACAAACAAGCTTCGAATCTCGGTCAAACATCGAAATTGCATTGTGACGTCATGGAATTTCTCAAAATTTTCCCGTCCATGTGATATAAGCTATTCAAAATTAAAGGTGACAAGTATTTACTTAAATAATTAATACATACAAATCATTATCTACCTTAAAATAATATTGACTCGTCTCAGTAGCTTGACTTAATTAGCTCTGCCTAGACAGGTCTTTGTTACCACAATACATACACTCCTGTTATTGTCTAGAGTTATTGATATCCAAGTAAAACAAAAGTAACAATTACCTGTATGTATGCGGGACAGTTTACAACACCGGCTGTAGGGGCTGTAGCATCTATAACAATGGCTGCTGCTGTCATTCTGGACGTTAAACCAGCGCTGTCCTGACTCCAAATGTTTATAATATTTGGCCTTCCTGTTGGAGAGAGAACATTTGTATGGATCAGTTAAAGTATCATTTAATGCAAAAGTGATATTATCGTTTTTGATAAGAGTACAATCTACAAATTTGAAGGAAAATTTGTACAAATCTACAAAGGAGTATATATGGTTTATATAGTAAAGTGGCCCCCTAAAATTGACTTCTCCAAATCTAAATTGTGTTGTCAATTTTAGAGAGTTAAATATCTATATTTCCTTTTGCATGCACCTAAAGACATGCATAGGTAACACAATATCAAAATATAAAAGTTGTTCAGAAGCTCGCTCGATACTAACTAATAGGAAGTTTGTCGAAATTTAGCCCCAAAATGACGTTTTTCCAGAAATTGGCAAAATATACCATTTTCGAAGCCCAATTTCCAAGACATTGAGACAGGAAATTAAATGTTATGTATCATTTCATAAGTAGTCTATATTGTAGAAGAAATATTGGTACAAATTCATTGCTTCATGAAAAGTTAAGATTTGGCTCTGAAAGGGGGCCGTTTTACTATATAAACCATATATAGTCCTTTAGAGGATTTTACAGACTTTGGAAGTGCATTGTTATCGAATTGCCAAAATTTAACTTACCTGAAACATCCGGTTTGATAAAAGCATATGGAATAGAACTGGTTAATTCTATCGATACATCGATTTCCTCCATCGCCCTTATATTGGAGGCGTAGGGATACGTTCCAACCGAGTACCACGCCCTAACCACTTCACCTACTGTGTCGTTATATGACCAAGTAGCGGCTACGGAATCTGACGTCATTTGATATATCACGCTTCCTGATGAAATATCTCTATCCGCTGGCGAAAAGTCACTCAGTCTGGTAAATGAAGGAATTCATTATAGTATATACACTGTACATGTATAATAATATATTTATGTGAAAGTCAACTGTAGGCATTAAAAATTTGGGTAAGTAAGATTTTAGACAGCTGTCTATATTCCTGTAATATACCTCCAGTAGGAGAATTCTGTAAAAAAAAATTAGACGGTCATTTTGTAACAAGAAATAAGCTACTTGTGAAGCCATCACCTACCACTACCAAAAATGATCTGAAATCTACTCATGACATCTTTCTAGTTGAAAAGTCAAATATTAATTTTGATTTTTCAAAGCTAGGTAAATAATACTCCAATTTTAAGGAATGCTTGATGACTATTCTATCTATTTTGGTATACAGAAAGTTACTTTCCATTGGGGATGGTATCCGACATGACTATTCTATCTATTTTGGTATACAGAAAGTTACTTTCCATTGGGGATGGTATCCGACATGAAACTCCTTTTATACATGTTTTACCCAAACTTTACACTGTTTTCCATAGAATTTGATGACATAAGTTTATCTCAGGTACCTAACCATATGGAAGAAACTAGGGGTGAAATGATATACCAGAAGTGAGTTGCGATATATTGCGATATTTTATTAGCTGCATTGCGATATATTGGACCAGGTTCATTTCATTTTTATCATTTTTTATGTAAAATCAGGTTCCTCTTTGTATGTTTGTCCGTACTGTTCATATTTTCTCATTGAATTTCATATTGTCAATGTCATTTGCTTGAAAGAAACACACACAACACATTATTGAATCATTTTGACTGCTTTTGTCATAATTCATTTCAATTATGAGCAATGTGTACCATGGGTCGCTTGTTTTTTAATTAAATTGATTAAAATCAAAGGGATTCAATGATTCATTCATATAGTTTATATGGGCGCAATATATTGCGATACGCATGCATTTTGTATCGAAATACGATACAAATTTATTAAATATCAGGATATATCACAATATATCGATATATTGTTACACCCCTAGAAGAAATTCTTAACATCAAGATGACAGAATAAGAGGTGACGATTCACAAAATTACTTACGAGTCGATGGTGATGGTTGGAGGATCCAGGTCTGTAGAGAATCCGTCAGATATCGCCTGTAGTACATTTCCGTCGTTTGTCACACCTCGTATGGTGGTGTAGTATTTAGTACTTGGCTTCAGCGGTAGATTAACATGGGAGTAACCAGTACTGGCCATTCCTATTTAATACATAGTTCATGTTCAGTGTAACATTATCATCTGATGAAATTAAATGGTAATTCTATTATTCTTCATAAACATACAAGACAGAAAAGATTTACAGTACAATTTTGTGAATTCAGTAATTTTTTTATTTTTCATTTGATGTCTATCATTATAGCACTGCCCAGTTTCTTACGATTTCTTACTGAAAACGTCCAAAGAAGTTACAAAATAAGAAACTCCAAGACATTTCAGGAGCTTTTCATGATTTCATGTTGAAAAACATTTTTTCTAATAATGAGCTACTCAGATTTTCGGAGTCCTCTAAATCTCAAAATTTCCATCAAGAAGAAGTAGAAGAGACAAGAGTTTCCTCTTGTGTAAAGTACCTACCATTACCAGCTACATTAGGTTCTTCATAATGTATGATTCCTTGCTCGGTGAACGGCATGACATCCTCGCCTCCCTGTGTCGTTCCCACCGCCATCTCAAACCTCATCACTCCATGTAGTTGAGATTCAAATCGATTAAACTGGGTCGTTACCGTGGATAGGTCAGGCTGGAAGTCAATATCAACACCAAGACCGGAAAGAAGTCCGCTAGCCGAGTCAATTCCATCTGGACCATCATTTACTAATCCTGTATTAATTGATAGTTGATTTTTATTAGAATAATTATGAAAATTATTATTAGATAGGATTTAAGTTTAAAATGTCAAAAATTGTAAATGTGACATGAGGGATTAATAAAGCATTATATATTTAGCAGCTCCTTTTATAGAATGATATGATAATAATGATATTTTTCTTTTTTTTTAGAATATTCACTTTGTGATTGTTATGAATGCTTTTCTAACTACGGTATGTTGGGATTTGTTGTTTATTTTCATGTAATCATAATATACATGTATAGGACTGCATTTATAGATAATTCCCTTTTCTCACTCTGAACATTAAAAACTTTTAAGAACAGAACAGTTCACCTCAAGATAAATTTATCTTCAACGAAAGTAACAATTTCTTCATAAATGTTCATTGCTTAACACCTAGATAATATATGTACCTGGTTTGTCTCTCTCCACAGCTACGATAGGTGTAGACACCAGTTCAGAGCTGGTCAACCCTGCACCGTTTATGGCCTTAATTCTGACGTAATAGACGGGTGCGTACGGCAGCGTGTTCAGATCCGTAAGGTCCAGAGAGAGGCCGGTGATGTAAGCTGAGGGATCGGCACCTAGTGTTGTCCAACCAAGCTTGTCTGTGCTCGCTGTTGTGGAAAAAAAGATTTGGTTCTTAAGTACACTAAAAATGTAAATATTTGACGAAAATATCCAGTCCGCATACATGTACTGGTGTCAAAGCAGTGACCGAACGGAAGCAGTAACCGAATGATTACGGTGTATGGGGGTATTTGAATTAACGAAATAGGATAGAATTAAGTAAACTTATAAAGTTTCACATTATCAACATTATTTTCAACATTTTTATAATAGGTTAATTTGAAGAATAGTTTTTGGACATTTATTAAGCAATGATAGTTTCAGATTAGATATTACTTTTGGGAAAGGGTACCCTCCTAAACCTTTCAGCAAGAACTATATTTATGGGAATTTTCCTCAATTTTCTACAATTCGGTCTTTTGAAAAGATGTTACTTAAGATTTATCAGCTTGGAATTGAAAATTGATCAATTAAACACATCCGAATGTTCGATCGTTCAGTTACTGCTTTAGCAAATTTGCAAAATTGAGGAAATCTTGTGGTTAAAAGATTGACATAAAAGATGATGAAATTTTAAAATAATTCTTCGATAAATATTTGAGACATATGCCAACCATTATTTGTTCCAAGTATCATGTTTCAATTTAACAAAACAATGAAGTTAAAGCCTTCAAAATCGTTCGGCTACTTCTTTTACACTTTGACACCAGTTATTTTTTTTTTCGATTAATAGCTGATGCAAGAAAATGTTCTTTCTGTACTAGTGGCTGTGGAAAAATATTTTCTGTCCTTGCTAGCTGATGTGGAAAAATGTGGTTTATAATAAATTTAAAAAGTAAAAGTTTGACCAAATATCAAGTCTATACAAATTTTCCTCCAGCTTTGTTTCATTATCATCTATGACTGCATACAACAAAAAGGCAGAAAAACCTCAATACAATGAAAGCGTTTGACAAATCATCCAGTATGTAAACTGTCCCTTTATCATCAATCACTGCATGCATCAAAGGCAGATTATCTAAATAGAAAAACGTTCAGAAATTCTAATTTTTCTTACTTGGACTGGTTCCCACTGCGACTTCATATCCTGCGATACCAGACTGAGCATCGCGTGCCAGCCATGACGCCTGGATACCAGAACGGTCGGCTTGCCACACGTAGTTATCTACCTTCTCTTCTTCACTACCAGATAGGGTACCGACACGTATCCAATTAATCTGTAATATGTAGATTCAATTTGGTGAATTATACACTTTATTCATTTGGATCCATAACTATTTCAAGACTACCCTAATATATCAGATATGAAATATGGCAGGAAAAAAAATTAAGCACAACCATATTTTAGCAGAAAGGCAAAAATGAGGCAGAGTGACATAATAGCATAATCAAAGATTACAAGTAGCACATGCGCCATTTTCCTGTTAAGATTCATAATAAAAGTAGACTAGATTACAATAGTACATGCAAGTCAATTTGCCTCTTTTTTTACCACATTCTGCTCAAATTTGGTTGCACTTAAAGATGTATAGGTACAGTACTGTTTTCACTACTATGCAATCCATCTATTATTCTCTCTATCTTGGATTCTTTTACATCACAAGGTACACTCCTTGATTTCTATGACATTTTTCAAATAAATGCCAAAATACATGAAATTATGTTGAACTTTACAATTCCAAACTTACAGTAGGTGGGCTGGTATCGATCCTCACACCGTTTGTAGTAAAGGACGTCAGGAATCCAGCCCTGTTCTGGGCCCCCACACGCATCTGATAGATAAGTCCGGACTGCAACGTCATTCCCGTCTGTGTGAAGCTGGTACGCGTCGTCGGTCCACTCAGGTCCATCCATTCCCCACTCGTTGCTGTAATTTTACAAAGATTTTTCAATACCTTGGTTAAGAGCTGAGGTTTAATTAACAGTTTGGGGTTCACATGCCATGAACAACTGATTCACATAAGTGTATTATTGTAATTCTTATTTTATTACTATTGCCCTCGGTGTAGTTATACAAGAAAAAATAAAACACCGCTAAAGACGGTATGGCCGGATTGCAAAGTAAGTTTTTGTCACCAACTGGGTCAAGGTCAATAGGTCAAATAATATGACATAAATTGAAAGGTTTTGTAAGAGGCAACCTACATGTATAATATAAAGTTTCTACTGCATACAGTTTAAATAGATTTTGCTTAAACCAGAAACTTTAACCATAATCTTTAACTAGGTCAAAGTCCAAGGTCAAGGTCAATAGGTCAAATGTTACGGCATAAATTGAAAGGTCTTGTCATGGGCAAGCTTCATGTATAATATATGGTTTCTACTGCATACAGTTCCATTGATTTTGCTTAAACTAGAAACTTTAACCAAAATCTTTAACTAGGTCAAAGTCCAAGGTCAAGGTCACTAGGTCAAATGTTACGGCATAAATTGAAAGGTCTTGTGATGGGCAAGCTTCATGTATAATATAAAGTTTCTACTGCATACAGTTCCTGAGATTTTGCTTAAACCAGGAACTTTAACCAAAATCTTTAACTAGGTCAAAGTCCAAGGTCAAGGTCACTAGGTCAAATGTTACGGCATGAATTGAAAGGTCTTGTGATGGGCAAGCTTCATGTATAATATAAAGTTTCTACTGCATATAGTTCCTTAGATTTTGCCTCAACCAGAAACTTTAACCAAAATGTTGACGGCAGACGGACAGACGGACGGATAGATGGACATCGTCAATCTATAGACTGGAATTGCTTTGCAATCCGGCCAAAAAAGTGTTTTACATGATTTGCTTATCAAAGAGTGGCTAACAATGGAAAGCTGATTTACTGGAACATAGAACTTCACTATAACTAAGGTCTAGTTAATTTGGACAGCAAATAAGTACCTTTTTCCCCAAATAAGAACAATCAGTTTTGACTGCCAAATACAGAGAAAATATTTGCTGCCCACAAAATGCTAGTCACACAGTTATGTGAAAAGGTTAGAAAATGTAGGTTAGCAAAATAATTTCCAGTAAGGCAATATCCATGCTGTGAACATTCAGTACTACAGCAAAACTTAACGAGACTTTTTTTAAGTTTGAGCGAGAAGGGGGCCGTGAAAAACTTTACTTACTCGGAATGATTTGCTGTTTGGTTCCTTGGAAGTATCTATAGATTTGTACTTTGTAATGATCAATGTCCGATTCTTCATCATAGTATCTGAAGCTTACTGACAAACTTGTCGTGTCCGACTGCAAATAAAAGAACAAATATTACATCGTATAAGCTTAGGCCATTTCTTGTTTTTATTCTGTTTTGCGTCCCTTTGAAATTGAGAAAGCTACCAGCCAACCAGGGAGAAAGAACAAACAAGCATATAAAACAAAGTTTTAATTTCATATTATGTGACTATGTGAAATCTGACAGAAACTTATTTCCTTGGATTATTAACAGATTTAAGACAAGAAAAGAGTGATAGAGAATGCAATCTCTTGAATTATTGCGGTACTTTTACATTTTAACATGATATGAATCAATTTAACCAATTTCGCTTTAATTTTAGTAGAAAACACATTTAAATTGCAAAGATTTTATAATTTCAATTTTGTTTTGTTTTATGACTTTGGGCTTAAAACCTACCAGCACGAGGACGCAAAACAGAAAATAACAAAGAAATGGCAATAGCTTGTAAAATAAAAGAAAGAATCATTGAATTCTCTATTGAGTATTTTCGGAGTATGGAGTCTTTTCCATTTTGAAATGATACCTGAAGTAAAACCATAAAAGATTATGGCCTCATAAAATTGGTTAGTATAAACATCTCATTTGTACCATAATTTCCCAGAGTTTGAGGAAGATTTTCATAGAATCTGAGGACATCATAATTACTCTAAGTCATATACTTTCCAAACCTCTGAAGTGTCTCTAGCTTTAAAAATACATGTACAAAATATCGAGTAATAGAGAATTGGAAGATATCTCACCTGGAATTCCCGATCAGTAGCGAGTAAACCATCTCGCAGGAAAACCAGAACCGGCGGTGTTAAATCAACCACAAAACCAGAAGTTAAGGTTGCGATAGCTGTTGTGGCACCGTTGATTGTCATAAGCTCCGATCTGATCTGGTCTCGATGGTGAAGGTGGAAGTTTAACCATCTGACGACGTCCGTGCTGTTACTAAATTTAACCCAGTCTCTCTCCATAGCATAATTACCAGTCATGTTCCTGTGCGGAAATATACAGGTACGTGTATGATGATTTTATGAATTCAAGTTTTCTATTGTATGCCACACAGAGAAAGAAAATTCAAATTTTCTCTGAGGATCAGTATTCACATGCTATGTCAGTCAATCTACATGCATATGTTAGAATATACATTGAACATGTTGAATTTGCAGAGGAAAAAAATAGCTAGGAATTACTTTCCACTAGAAATCAAATCCAAATCTTTGCTTTCTCTCTCCAATTGTTCAAAACTGTCTGACTTTATACAAACTATATTGAGTTAATTTCAGAAACTATTAAAATCTCTGACTTAATGTCTTTTCTAATCTTTTACAAAAAATTAGGTTTTAGTTTCCAAGATCTCCTGTATGTATGTCTTTTTATACATCCATGTGCACCTCCAATTTTAAATTTACACTAAAATTTAATATTGATTTGACAGACTAAGCATCAATAAAAACTTACTCTGCTTTATAGACTCTGACTTGATAGTTATCTATTTTTGACTCAGGGTCGTAGAAATTCATCCATTGTAAAGCTACAGTGACTCTGTTAGACGTAAACTCCAGGTCGACAAAACTGGCTGCACTACCGTCTACTACCTGGCCAGGAACAGGTGCCGTTAGATCCACCAAAACTACAAATCAAACATTGAATAATACATTATAGAGTCTTTTATACTATATTTGTTTTTATATTTATTTTGAAGTTCAATGGATACTGTACTCAGCAGGAGCTTTATCAATTTTTTTTTTGGGGGGGGGGGGGGGGGGAACTAATGACGTAATGAATATGTAAATGTCACATACAACAACAAAAATTTAAACTGTAAAGTTCTGTTTAAAATCTAAGAAAATAACCATATGAGTGAAAATTTGATTATTCCCTTTCATTTCTTTTTTTTGCAGTACATTCACCTAATATTCAAATTTGAATTTTATTTTCTAAACCAAACACTCTTAAAAGACCTGTGTATAATTTTTACTCATCCATTACTACATGTAAGTCTTCCTGCACCTGTTCTTTCAACTATGCAAAGCCATCTTTGAGGACAAGAGTATGTAACACCTTACTCCCCTTTGTTGGATGTCATACATAAACATAGTGTAATCAAAGATTACGAAGCTCACCTCGTGGCAGCAAAGTTCAATTAAAACATATCTCTAAGTACATGTATAATAAGAAAATCACTCAAGTGGGAAAAAGTAGGTCAAGGTCATTTTATGAAAGTTTGATCAAAGATACATCCAATATGCAAGTTTGGTACATGTAGCACTTATACTTTGCTCAATATTGGCCTTTAAAGGCAAAATCACTCAAGTGAAAAAAGTAGGTCAAGGTCATTTTTTGAAAGTTTGATCAAAGATACATCCAATATGCAAGTTTGGTACATGTAGCACTTACACTTTGCTCAATATTGGCCTTTAAAGGCAGAATCGCTCGAGCGGAAAAAGTAGGTCAAAGTCATTTTATGAAAGTTTGATCAAAGATACATCCAATATGCAAGTTTGGTACATGTAGCACTTATACTTTGCTCAATATTGGCCTTTAAAGGCAAAATCACTCAAGTGGAAAAAGTAGGTCAAGGTCATTTTATGAAAGTTTGATCAAAGATACATCCAATATGCAAGTTTGGTACATGTAGCACTTATACTTTGCTCAATATTGGCCTTTCAAGGCAAAATCACTCGAGTGGAAAAAGTAGGTCAAGGTCATTTTATGAAAGTTTGATCAAAGATACATCCAATATGCAAGTTTGGTACATGTAGCACTTATACTTTGCTCAATATTGGCCTTATAAGGCAAAATCAATCAAACGGAAAAAGTAGGTCAGATGCTGCATCCGATGCATGGGTTCACCTCAGCATCTCAAGATGAATCACTAGTGCAAGTTTGGTTACTGTAGCATCAGTACTTTGTCAGATACTGAACTACCCCAAAAACTTTAACCAGACATTGACAAAGTCATTCAACCGGAAAATGTAGGTCAGATGCTGCATCCGATGCATGGGTTCACCTCAGCATCCCAAGATGAATCACTTGTGCAAGTTTGGTTACTGTAGCATCAGTACTTTGTCAGATACTGAGTTGCCCAAAAACTTTAACCGGACGCGGACGGGGACGCGGACGGGGACGGGGACGGGGACGGGGACGCGGACACCGGGTTATAGCATAAGCTCATCTCAACTTCGTCGAGGTGAGCTAAAAATGCGTCTCCAGCAAGTTTCATTCGGAGACTTATCAGGCCAAAACTTCAAATAAATCAATAGCAATTCAAGTGCTATTTAATGTGTTTGGTTGATGTTATTCTCAAAACTGCTTGTATGTGAAAGTATAATAAAATATAGACTATGATCTTGTTGTATATACATTTTGTACTCTCTGAGCGACACTCATCAGAGAGACAGTTTTGTGTATGACATCCGACAAGGCGGAGTAAGGTATTACGTACACTTGTCTCGAGAAGATGATGTACTAAATAACAGTGAACGTACCTCCATCTGAAACTCCTGACGAGCTCCTTTGCCGTATGGCCTGGTTATAAACCCAGACGATCGTGTAATACACACGGTTATGTTCCAGGTAGTTTGAAGCGTTAAGCTGTACACAGATAGAATGAGTAGAGCTGGGATACTGCGTCAACGGGACGATGTCGGTTTCGTTGGCCTGTTGGGTAGTTCCTATGCCGACCATGTAGAGAGCTACACCAGATTCAGGGTCGTAGAAATTATCCCAGTGAGAGCAGATCTGCAAAAAGCATAGTAAAGAGGATTGTAAAAAAAGTTGCATTTCAAACAATTTTCAAAATACATGTATGCTATATATATATATAAGTAGTTATTTCATGGCTAATACGCAAGATCACAACTATACAGCGTGTGCAGCATGTCCGTTCTGATTTGCATTATACCCAAACCAATGTTCAAAACTTGGGCATCTTTTCTGCCCAAGTAAATTGATGACGTCAAGACAATGGAGAACAATCAGAAAGTGCGTGAAAATATCCGTTTAACTTTGGTTAGATGTACATTTTTTGTATTTGCGATCTTCCGATTTGAGAAACAGTCTATTGTCCTAAGGCAGTGGAGGAGATCTATGAAATTATTGCACAAGGTCAAATATGCCAAGGGTAACAGTTTCCTGGGTCTCCTTCACTGCCCAGTGACATTAGCTCATTGTTCCCTATGTAGCCATATTATAACTGTTTTTCATCAAATACCAGCATGCCACTTTAGTTCATAATGTGTCAACACTGTGAAAAGCAAAGAATGATCAGGTGACCAAAATTTGTTTAAACTGTTTCATAAACTATTAACCAAATGAATTGATTGTGAAACGGTCATAAATGCATAACATTTATTCATATAGTAGATTGGGTAATAATACATGTAAATGCTATTAATAGACAATTTTCACATTACTGCAGTTGACTTGCATTTTACACATCCTAAGACCCGACATCACAAGATTTGATGTCACTTTTAATTGTGACGTTGTAGCAGATTTATGACGTCACAGTTAGTAATAACCTCAAAAGTAGTGATGTCGGGTCTTGGCGACTGTCTAAAATGAAAGTCTAGTGGTAATATGAGGAAGGTCTATTGAATGCCACTGTTAGGGAATTCAAATTGTCGGTCGTCATGTCTTTAAATTTTGTCTGTGAAAAAGTGTCATACTGAAATCTGACTCGGAAAAGACATGTAGAACCTATGGTAATCATGTTTACCATACCTGTTCCTTTTCGTTGGTGTACATCAAATCAAGTCCAATGTTATTTCCATCATATACATGGCCAGGGATTGGTGGCGTTTTATCCACGATGATCGGTGAGTCTGCCACCTTGATGGTCCTGAGATCAACTGAAAATCAAATGCAAAATGAAACCTTTAGGTCATGAGCATGCAATAACGTACTAAAAATATGCAAGTGATGCGGTAAACGGTGCAAGAGATATAGCCCAGACACGAGTTGTGAAAGACAGACAGACAGACAGACAGACAGATAGACGCAAAGGCAAACACAAAATATCTCCTTCTGTTTGGGGGAGACATTTATTTTAAATAACGTAAGAGTTGGATACAAGTTATGTACAATGTACATATGTTAGTTATCTGTGATTATATGAAATTATATATGTAATACATAATGCCAAACATACAAGTGACCAGACTTGTCAGAATGACAACATAGCTCGCCGGTGGCAACCATATGTAAATTGCAACAACAACAATAAAAAAGGTCTTATCACAAGGAATGCACATGTGAAATATCAAAGCCCTATCACTTACCAATCAAAAAATATGGCCAAGGTTAAAGTTTTTCAAAAGTAGGTCAATCATCTCCAAGGTCAAGGTCACAAGGTCAAAAATTTTGGTATCCATGGAAACGTCTTGTCACAAGGAATACACATGTGAAATATCAAAGCCCTATCACTTACCAATCAAAAAATATGGCCAAGGTTAAAGTTTTTCATAAGTAGGTCAATCATCTCCAAGGTCAAGGTCACAAGGTCAAAAATTTTGGTATCCATGGAAACGTCTTGTCACAAGGAATACACATGTGAAATATCAAAGCCCTATCACTTACCATTCAAAAAATATGGCCAAGGTTAAAGTTTTTCAAAAGTAGGTCAATCTCCAAGGTCAAGGTCACAAGGTCAAAAATTTTGGTATCCATGGAAACGTCTTGTCACAAGGAATACACATGTGAAATATCAAAGCCCTATCACTTACCATTCAAAAAATATGGCCAAGGTTAAAGTTTTTCAAAAGTAGGTCAATCTCCAAGGTCAAGGTCACAAGGTCAAAAATTTTGGTATCCATGGAAACGTCTTGTCACAAGGAATACACATGTGAAATATCAAAGCCCTATCACTTACCATTCAAAAAATATGGCCAAGGTTAAAGTTTTTCAAAAGTAGGTCAATCTCCAAGGTCAAGGTCACAAGGTCAAAATTTTTGGTATCCATGGAAAGGTCTTGTCACAAGGAATGCACATGTGAAATATGAAAGCCCAATCTGTATTGGTTTAAAAGTTATAAGCAAGGTTAAAGTTTTTGTGCACGCGCACGCAGACGCCAACGCAGACACCGGGGGTATGACAATAGCTCTCCGGACATTCGTCCCGGCGAGCTAAAAATTGCTTTCAGAAAATTCAATGAAGTATTTGAGAAATATTGAATACCATAGTGGTAATGATGACATTTTTTCAAAATTGACTCTAAATGTGACAGACGTCAACATTCTCTGCAATTTTTTTTTTTACAAAAATACACATGTACATGTGGCTAGAAATGTAAACGCTTGACGATCGGTCATGACAGACATGGACGAAGAGAAATGGTGAATATCAGGCAAAGTCAAACCCGCATATGCAGTTTCTCTATGCAATAATTGTTACAGTTTATTGCCTTTATCTTAAAGGCAAATTAGTAAAGCGATTATTACCAATAATTGCTAGTTGTCTTAATCTTGAAGGCAACATAAAACATAATAAAGCAATAATGTGATAATTGCCATTCTTAATTTTAGTCTTAAGGTATCTGATGTACAATAGGGCATTTTTCCATGCCAGGTAAGGTACTATAAACTATATATTTTCTGAAAGGTTATAATGCCCACTGCTCAGAAATAATAATTTTGGGGCCAGAAAAACAAAAGGGAATAACTGTTGAAGCACTCAAATTGTCTATTTTCTCTATATAAAATATGCAAAATAACAAAGTTTTACAAGAGTTTTTCCCCTTTGATTTTTAGGACCTGGGAGTCTGATATCTGTACTCAGTGCATCATTACCTTCCAGAAAATATATAGTTTTTAGTACCTTACCAGGCATAAAATTGACCATACTTTACTATGGAGATGATTGAAACGCTATGTAAAATGACTCTATTGTACAACGGATACCTTAACAACTTAACCTTGAACGCAAAAATAAGTAAAGCAATAATTACCATTGTTAATTGCCTTAATCTTGAGCCACACAGGAATTCCGTCAGGTATCTGGAATATGAGCTGGAAGAAAGGATCGGCAGAGAGGCTCTTCCAGTTCATAGCGTAACAATCACGTCTGGTTTCTCCGAGACATATATCTGCACTGTTTATACCTGAATGGGGGTCACTGAAAAAGGAATCCCATGAAACTTCAAACGTAAGACTTAGACAAGACAGCAAGAAGCAAATATCGAATTATAATCCAGGTATCATTGTACTGATTGTTCCTGCTTTCAAAGTTTCTGAATTTTTCATCTTAAAATTCTTAAAAGTACAAAGCAGTGATAATACATGTTTCCATTCATGGATAAAGTTAAACATGTCAGAGGTAATAGAAAGTAAAGACCACAAAAAAAGTTACTATATCAAATGACAAAATAAAAATGATTTTCTCCCTATAGTGACCATGACATTTGACCTATGTGCATGAAGAAAGTTGCATTTTTGACAATATAAAATGATATTTTCCCTAGCGACCATGAAATTCGACCTAGTGAATAACAAAATAGCTACTTACGTAGAGTTATGTATGCCGGTCAGGTTAGAGTTGTCCTCGTCATAGTTCATACCATACACTTCATGGACTATCGGAGGGGATATATCCACGACATACTCTGTTGTATGACATACACTAGTTGCAAGTGGACCCCCGTAATCTACCTTGTTTATAGCACGCACTGTCACAAAGTACTTTCCGTCTGAAAAAGACATTACATATGTTCAGCATATCATGGAAAAGCATGCAGAGTCACAAAATACTTTCCATCTTTAAAATAAGTAAAAAAGAAATTATCCAGACTACTTGCCGAAAATAATGGAGAACAAAATTTCAAAAAATGTCCAAGGTAGCAATTTTTCATTATTACGTCACAATGGATTTATGTCTTTGCCTATGATACAAAACAATGCTAAAATATGTCAACTTGGGACATTTTGAGCTCGATAACAATACTGGAAAATGGTCTATCATTTCTATCATAAATCTAAACATAAAAAGTTAGAGGCATATATTAAGGTGAAATTTACAAAATTTTCAATAATTCAATTTTATCAATCAAAATCAATATCAAAGTACTATAATTACCAGGCAGTACAGTATAAGGTGGGTCTATAGGGTTAATCTGGCTACTGTGTGTCCACTGGGATTCATCTAAAAAGTCACGATGTGGATCGTGATGACCATGGACGGAATTGTCACAAGGTTCCAGTCCCGCAGTTAAAGAGTAACCAAGGATACCACTTTCGTAGTCATGGAAACCATCCCAGTTGGCGGAGATGTATCTATTTGCCTTTGTGTATAGGAGTTCATTCATGGGATCATGACCATTGAATACTGTTCTAGAGCCTGGGCCATCTTTGATTTCTCTGTTATTGAAGAAAGTATGCGTAATTCTTTACAAAAATGCCATGGCACTACAAATTATGAAAATTTGGCATGGTACGATAGGATTTGGAATTCTTCTCCAGTTTGGGGCACATTCCGTGATAGACAACCCATGGAAGAAATATTTTGTCTGTTTTAGTAGATTGTGAAAAACTCAATAAATCATTTAATTTCTGCAATTTTCAAATTCTTCAAAAACAAGGATTTTTGTTTTTAGTTTTTAAACATGTATGGTATCCTCTTACTTGTGGTTTTTGACTTGAGGATCAATGTCTCTACAGTATTTTTCCCAATCAAATCTATCATCAGGTAAATTATCAAGGCATGGTACGATTTCCTCAATCTGCGACGTGGAATTCTGGATAGGTCCTACAAGTAAAGTCACATATGGTTTGCATTCAAAGGTTACAATAAACAAACTCTAGAGTTATGTTAAGGATATTTTTAGGGGCTCTAGGTAATCTTTACAAAATGAATTGTTTGATGAGCAGCATTCAGTGTACCTTAAAATGTCATACCTACATGTAACTTTCAATTGGTGCCTTGACAAACTCTGCCTAAGCTATTATGATTGAATTGGTAAAAATGATGTATCAAATTTTCAATATACATAATGATCAATGTACTTGATACTAGACGCATTGACATATGCATCACCTTATATACCAATCATTTATTGGCAGGGGTATAGATATTCATATAGAGAATGTCCAAACACAAAAGGAAATACCAATGTAGACCATGGCATATGATATACAATTAATACACCCACCAACCATTTGACATCCTTGAAAACACAACACTTAATAAATGCATTTATTCAATATTGTTAAGCTTAGATTTTTAGGCTATATAGTCCTTAACCGTTTAGTAAACCTAAACGTTCCTCTTAATGCACCATATTTGGTAATTTCAAAGACCAGAGTTACTTCCCATTTGGGACGGTGTTTGACGGTGTCTGAAGTTGACTAGTTGTGACGTCATCAAAATCTATGCAAACAGGCCCTAAACTCTGGGAAACGATGGTAAAAAATCATTGATACCATACCATTTTCATGACATCATAATGGTTTTAAGTCAGATACCGTCTCAAATGGGAAATAACTTGGTATTTCGCAAAGACTTGATATGGAGCTGTCGGGCTTTGATAAAGGATAATGTACCTGGGTTGGGAGGTGTGTGATCAGCCATGATAGAGGCACTGCTCAGTATACTCTGGAATCCGAGCACATTTTTCACGAGGAAGTTGACGTTATGTGTTTGATTGTGAAGAAGGTTCAGATCAGTGTAGTGGAACTCATATGCCTGACCTATACCCAACCTCTCAAAGTGCTCAAATAAACTGTCCTGTAAGAGAATACGGAAAACAAATATTATCACATAGAAATGTTATATACATGTAATTGGATTAATAATATATTTAAGTTGGCCTTTTTATATATATTTATAATCTTTCTCATACAGTATTAATAATTTTGTTTGAAGGAAACAAAGTGCTCCTTTTCATGATATCACAATACTTTTACCTCAAATAAACAAGCATTAAACTGCATGTAATGTAATGAGTTTCAAAATTTTTGCAAGGTCTGAAGGGTCGGTTATCAATCGTTACTTCTTTAATTTTCATTAAATATTCTGAATTTAGCTTTTCCATTAATACTTATTCAAATATACCACCTTTAATGAAAAAAATTCTGTCACTGACCTGGTGAAGTTGATAGTGTTGTCCCTCGATACCTTCCAATAACTCACATGTCGCCGCAGGACTAAAGTCGTAATTAAAGCTCATACATTTAGTCGTAGGTAAATCGTGGCACTTTTTAGCACAGTCTCCCGCAGACAGTACGCCGTCATGTGACTCGTAAATCAGTTTCTTTCCTGTCAGTCTTCCGGCCTTCATGTCAGTGAATAACGTCAGAACCTTACGATTTAAGGGGTCATGACCTAAAACAGACAAAATGGATTAATGAATATCTTATAAAAAATCCTCCGCAAGCTCAATTTTCTTTTTTAAATCAGTACATGTATATCCTAGCAAGCAATACTAAAGCAGCTGGAATAAATTTCTGCATACTACTTGCTGATTCATATGGAAAATGAAAGAATCAGATTACACACAAAAATGCCCAAATTTGAAGATATTTTATATTGAAAATCACAAAAAATGGATAGAGTCCAAATTATATAGAAAATGGAATATTTTTGGAGATCTTTCATAGGAAAAATAAGTCCATCCTATATCCAAATAGAAATCTATATGCACATTGTACATATTGGGTAATTTCACAGACCAGAGTTACTTCCAATTTGAGACGTTATCTTGATGTAGACTAATTGTTATGCCATCAAATTCTATGGAAACACTCCCTAAACTCTGGGAAACGACGGTACAAAATCGACGTTACCATACCATTTTCATGACGTCATAATAGTGTTACGTCAGATACCGTCTCAAACGGGAAATAACTCTGTATTCTGCAAAGACTCAATATTAAGTAAATCAACTCTTGTGCAACATACATGTACATGTATATGCTTTCATACACTGAATCCTTATCATACATGTAAGTTCATGTATCAACTATATATAATGACCACATTAGATATCAAGAGTGGATTTAATAAGAAACTCCGAGCAAATTGAATTATTTCAAACAATTTCTATTCAGAAAATGATTCTTTTTAACTGACAAACTCCAATTTTACCAATATTAGTGTCCACACTGTTCTGACTCATTTCGACTCTAGTCCATCCAACCAGCTGGCTTCCGTAAATTTCGATACCGTAACCAACAGCAACCATGGTAACAGCTAGGGCGGAATCTTCATAAGATACGACATTGGCCTTGATGACCTTTCTATTGCTAGTGGAGTGGAACGCGGACGTTAAGCGACCTCCAGGTAATGTGATGTCATAGGTCGGCAAACTGCACGTAGCTCTCACTGAAGCACCGGCATCGTTCTCTATGTTAACGGTGAAGAATAATGGAAGGCCATGCACGCTTAAACGCTGAAAATTTAGAACGGTGATACAAATTTAAATAAATACATGTCGATCCTGCACTAGATAAGAAAGTATAGAGCAACCATGACTTTGGCATTAAAATCACAATTTTCTATAAAATTTCAATACAAGCACATTATGGTATTAACACGCATGGTAATTTTTTAAAAATCTGTTTCCCACTCCTGACCTCAACTACCTTGACCTTGACCCAGTAATTTACGTTATGGCCATTGGCCACACAAACCAAATTCCTCTCTAGTCTAATATCTCTTACTTTAAGCACATCATCACTTTTTAAATATGAACATACAAGATAGCCTCAAACTCCTTACAAACACATGTTCCACTCAAAATAGAGCATTACTTACTTCTTTGAGTATAGTGGACGGTCCACCAAGCTCCTGACCAGACAGAACATCCAACCCACCAGGGACGGTACCGATGTTAAGGGTCAACTTGACTTGACTGCGGTCGTCCTCGGCACGTACGGAGACTACATACTCGGGCTCTGTGTAATCTCTGTCCGGAAGCTGTTCTGCCTCGCACTTCCCTTCTTGCCCCTGGTTATAAAATATAAAACAAATAAATTCTCTATACAAAGTAAACAGTGGGAAGTTTTGGTAATGTTATGTCAAATTATCACTCACTGAATGAATACATGTGAGGACAAGTACAGTTAATATAACAGATGAGAAGTTTGGCTTGCCAACAAACATTCTTATTTAAGAAATGTTCTTTATTATGGTAAAACTATCTTTAAAAAACAATGCACAAAGTTAACAGAATAATTCGCTGGGGCAGTAAAGTAGATTCAGAAGAGGGGGCATGTTCCCATATTCTTTATCACAGAACATAACCTCAACTTTTAAACCTCTGAAAATCCTTACTTTGTGTTGAAAATAAATCATTTTGAAATGTCAGATCTCTTCTGCGGTGGTTGATGCATCAAAATTCTAGTCAACCATATGCAAATTAAAACTTTGTCCCAACATATATACATACATACATGCGCATAATAATGTCTTTGTAATGTATTAAATTTACATGTCCTTAGACATTATGAAATAGTCCATTTGCCAACTAAGTGTTATGACTATTCTAAACCTAGATTTTATACTCATTACAACCGGACAACAGATTGTTTCTTTGTGAAGTCATATTTGATCGCACCGTCTTGATGCTTTGTCATGTTTTCTGTTGTGATACTACAATGAAAATGTCAGGAAATTCTGTGATGTCCGGTTCATGATTGTCTGACTGGATTCCGATGAATAAGTTATCTAATACTGTACGTGTACTTATTTTAGCGCAACTAAATTTTAGCGGAAACAGAGCAGCATTGGGTAAAATGACATATTAGCATAATTATATATTAACGCTTTGATTTATTTTCCACATTAATCTCTAACGAGATTCATGATTTAGTGTATTCTTGAATTAGCCCAGACTTTATAGCGCTAACTCTGCTAAAATATGAATCCTGCTAAAATAAGTACACATACAGTAATTTAAGATTTCTTCCCACTTACAGAAGATCCAGGTTCATCCACAAACGGCTCAACCTGCGGTGGTGAAGCGTCTTCCTCTTTTTTACGATTGTCGATTAACTTTTTCTCGATGGTTGGTGTAGCATACTCCCATAACGATGTTTTAAACAACGTCTTCTTGATTTTGGTGAAGCCTAAATTGACTTCCAGTGTCACCAAGGCATATAGATTCAGCTTGATGGGGGTCAGTTGTAGATACATAACAAGTCTGTATGAAGATTGAAAATTATGAGATACTGTAAACGTGAATATTTATTTTTGTACAATGATCGCAAAAATAACCCCTGCATGAAATGTATTATTTCAATGGTCATTTCTCAAAAATTTTCACCAGCAAAAATAACTTCTTTACAGAAAATTACTGTAATCTGGAAATGTTTTGTCAATTACAAGTTTTTGAGATTTTTACTAAAATGCTTGCAGATTTACTTTTTCTCCGCTTTCTATTTTAAACCATCTAACCATTCCAAAGTACAAAATATGTTAGATGATTCAGCAAAGTTTTAGTTCAGAAAAAAAAATCCACGTACGTCACATCCAGAGGGAACTTGTTGAACACGATCTCAGCTGTTGTTGGGAATCGTAGATCCATAATCTGTCCCTCCAGTCGTAGCTTGCCGTAAAGGAGGGCTCCTATCCCGAGCTCTCCCCATACCGTCAGTCCACAATATGGAGTCACACCCACTATCGCTTTCATATCCATTATCTTAGCCGAGACCACAAACTTCATACCATAATACCCTCCGGCACCAAATCCTAAAAAAAAAGTTTCCTGTTCATTCATAATAATTATATCAGTGTCCTGTTTCACAAAAATTCTTCTGAAAATTTTCAGGATTTTTCGTATCTTTCTTCATTTATGAAAAGGTTTTAAATTGTTTCTATATAGATTATATCATATTTCATAATATCATTTCTACATACTAAATAGATATTCAGATATAAAACTTTGAGAATCTTTGTTTATACAAAGAAAAGAGAGATAAAAATTTAAGAAAATTTACGAAAATTGTTGTGAAATTGGAGAATTCTGAGATATATATACATGTATATGTGAAGAATCCGAAAAGTTCGTATCTTTAAAGTCAAGAAGGTAGTACAAGATGGTCATGTAGTACAAAAGATTATATAGACAGAAATCCATACAAAATTTTTCAATTATCAATGTTTTTTCTATAAAATATGAGGGGGTGGACAGGGTGAAAGGGAGGGGAGGGGGAAGGGGGGAGGCAAAAGAGAGGGGGAGGGAGGAGAGATGGAAAGGGGATAAAGGGGAGGGAGGGAGAGGAAGGGGTGGGAGTAGAGAGGAAGGGGAGTGGGAGGGGAGGGTAAGGGAAGGGTGAAAAGGAGGGGGAGGGAGGGGAGGTAAGGGTCAGTAAGGGGGAGAGAGGTACATGTACCCCCCATATGCCCTCCTCCCCCATTAGTATTTAGAACTTAGTACTGTACTTATATGTAATAATGGAAGTGCGGGTATGAAAATTTATAAAAATAATATACAAAATCAAACAATTTAAAAAGCAGAAATGAGCAAATTATAAATTTAACATAGCTTACCAAATGTCATCGGAATAAGACCACCGACCATGAAAAATTGTGTATAACTGAATAGCTCTATATTCGATTTAGGGAAGCTGAAATCTCCCGTTAAGGTCACATCAAAGGCTTTGAATAGCTCCTCGGGATTGTCCGTAATCTTCTCTAGAAATTCTGAATACTGGATATGAAATTTCAAGAATTAATTTAAATTTCACTGAACCGAATATCAAAACAAAAATATAAGAAATTATTCTTGACAGATACTGCACATGAACATGAAAAACGCTAAAGCTAACAATTTGATCAAGGCCATATGCATGACTTTATATACAAGTATCAAGAAACATTCAACTATCAGACGGGTCAATACGCAAGATCGCAACTACAGCGTGTGCAGCATGTCCATTCTGATTTGCATTTAGTCATCTACCTAAACCATTGTTCAAAACTTTGGCATCTTTTCTTTCCAAGTAAAGTGATGACAAGACAATGAAGAACAATCAGAAAGCGTGCGAAAACATCCGTAAAACTTTTGTATTTCAATCTGACTTCCGTATTGTTGTTAAGAAATAAAAAATGACAAGCCGGGCTCTTTTGTCTCATAATGCCCGAGCGTCCTCAGCCAATCACATTTATTACCGAGCTGCATCAGCGGCGAGGTGATAAAGGACGCGAGGGCATTATGAGACAATAGAGCCCAGCTTGTCATTTTTTTATTTCTATTCTAATGATGACCAAACATAGACCTTTCGATTCTTGGTAAAAACCAGTTCCTGCCGGTTTATCTGCTTTCAGAAAATGGGTAGGCGTGGCTTATCGCCATACCTGTCAACTGACCCGATTTCGGCGGGTCAGTCCCGCTTTTTTACCCTTTGACCCGATTATTTTTTATCACCCGCACGGGTCATGCCTTTCACCCGATTTTTCGTTGCTGACCCGGGAATCACCCGATTCCGATTTGGTTCCGTCTATTACTTGGGACTTTAAATTTCCAGCTGTGACTTTTTCATTAAAACACCTGCAGTTACAGGTAAATTGGGTTGTTTGTATAGTGATATGGGAAGTAATTAGCCACTTTCATGTTGTTTTAACAACCTGGGCTTGGATTATTATGGAAATGTCAATGGGAAGACGATCGTAAACACGGAGATTTATGCAGACAAAAAGGAACAAATGTTTTTATAGTGTTTAAAACAATTGAAGCAGTGAAATTGTAGAGTTCATTTCACATAAAATCTTCATCATGGTATAGCAATACATGTAACTGAATAAAAATATATTATCAAGCCTAACAAATTCAATTATGAACCTTTAGGCCTTGATTAATGAAGTCCTAAAATTTTACACATGTGCTATAATATCATGATTATGCAGTATTACTTTAAATAAATGCTTTAGATGTCTTACAGTAAAATGAACTTTATTGACCTGACATGTATTTTTTTTTGGGGGGGGGGGGGGGTAAATTTTATTCATAATGACACAAGCAAAAGGTCGCGATTTTGGTTCGCGCGCTATGACCCTCTTTTTCGTTTCAATGACCCTCTTTGGTCTGAAAAAAGTTGACAGGTATGCTTATCGCTATGGGGCCTATATTGGAGAATAGAGCCCGGCCTGCGTCTGTTGTCTTAGGGATAAAGAATCAAGTCATATTAGAATATATAATAATGACTACATACCAAAGCCCTTGCCAGGTCTCTCATCTGCTGCAACAGTTCAGCTACCAGGAATGGATCGATATTTTTTGTGTCTAGCATGCTTTGTATGTCTCCAATTGTCATATTTGCTAGTTTATTTCCAAGAAGCCTACAGCCTTCCTCCGAGAGTCCCTGACCGACGATAAACAGCGAGCCGAGTCTTCCAACCGCAGGTGCCGCAGCATCCATCATGGCAAATATCTCCTGACCTAGGGTACGAAATTCCTTCGTATTTAAAAATATACGTGTATAATAGTGTCAGAGACACAAAAATTACAAACAGAAATTATCACAGAAATAGTCGTAAGAGAAAAGACGTTACTATGCTAAAAAAAAAAAAACTTCAAATGACAGCAACAGAGGCTTGCAGAGGTTGCAGTAGTAAATCTTCTCGGAAACATTTTTTCTCCTATTTCCTTGAACAAATCATTTAAGTGGATAGAGAAGTAAAGGTCAAGGCCAAAATTAACATAAATTGCATGGTTGGTTATTTTGAACCTGGCTGAAATCATAGTATATATGTAATGCTACTAATTTGAATTCATTTACTCCTTCCTACATGTATGTTGAAAATCCTATATGTACAAGATATATGACCTATTTTTTTCTTACAATTATTTTCAGCTATAGCATATTGGATCCACCCCTTATTTTCTTACCTCCTTGTATGGTAATAGAGCCAGATCCACCCCCTGCTTGTATAGGTATGGTAGCTGGATTCCCCTCACCCAGGGATTTGATAGCGGACCTCATTCCAATTTTGTTGTCGTCCTCTCCCACCTCGGCTCCTTTTAGATTTTTCTTCCTTTGTTCCTCCTGCGTGAAAAATACATTTAGTTGTACTTAGAAATCAGTATGATTAGTTTCTTTCAAAAAAGACAGTGTTTCAAATGCATTTCCCTGACATGGTTGCCATCTATATGAACATAACTTCAGACAGTGCAAGTTTTAGAGATATGGTTTTCATTTTCATGTGTGAACACCGACGGTGGGTGCAGCTAGCCAAACAGGGGATGCTTACTCTTCCTGGGCACTTGATCCCACCTCTAGCTTATTAGGGGTCCGTGGATGCTCAATTTGGTGCTCTATTGTGAGTTGTAAGTGTTGTTGAGATTGTCGTCAGGATATATAGTCAGGATATATATCTGTCATAAAACAAGTTGTGTGATTTTACATCACTTAGCCTTGTTGAGGCCGGGGTTTAAAATCACACAATGAGTTTCATAAATACTGCATGAAACAGAAATATCATTTAAGATTCTTTTTGTCACACACATGTCAAATTACAATAATTGACAAAAATAATCTTAAAATAATGTTATTTAGACTTCATTTTTAGCTAAAAACGAGTCCGTGTTTCTTAATATATATACATGTATATATCAATATAAGATTTTGAGTAATTAACCAAGTCTTCCTTTATTCATTATAATATAGATAATTAATGTTTTAAAAAAAGAATCACGTAGAGCTGATATGGTTTTTCTTTGTAAAATGAATAATTATCTAAAAAATATCAACATCTAAACCTCGTGATCCTTGACGAGGGCTGTATAGATCTGTATTTCCTGTTCTGATGCATTCCGTGCCATCAAGATCCTCATACCCTCCTGGAAGTTAGCCGGATTGGGTCTGCAGAAAAAATTAATACCGTAATTATTATTCTGCAGGGCATGAATAACTATTGTTTGAAGATGATTTGAAATGTTTTTGTTTAAAACTTTTAAAGACATACTGAATCCAGTCAAAGGAATAATCATCCCATTTTCCTTTCTAGTATCCTGACAATTTGCATGTCACGATCAGTTAATTCTAATGCAGTCTGTTTGCAAAGCGCATTTTGATTAGTTGAGCGATGAAAAAACTGCAAGGGGATTCACGTTTCACTGCCATTTCTGCTATAATGTCATGCGTTCCCATGGCGACGTTATTAAAAGCAGATGTTTTATAGCACATTACTGACCATTTGAAGCATTAGAGTAGGGTTACCATACTGATGTTTTACAAAAATTTGCAGGGTATTGGTGAATCCTCTGTCAGAAATATCCGTTTTACTGCTTGGCTGACTGCCTCGCAGTAAAACTCAATTTCTGACAGGGGATTCGCAATACCCTGTCAGTTTTGTCAAACACACCCATGGTATAAACCCCTAATTACTGCATCGTCACTTCACATTCTACGATTCTACTCACATACTCTCAGCCAAATGCTTATTCATAATTTAGGAATGCAAACTCAAGAAGAAATAAAAACAAGAAGCCATAAGGACATTTTGTTCATGGGTTCAATTGCACGCTGTTGTACATGCTTCCTCCTTCACTTAAATATGCCGTTTTCTGATCTAAGTTATTGAGCTCTCCGTTTTGGCAAGAGGCTATTAAGGAAAGGGTTGGGGAGTTGTCAGAATGAGTGTTTGATGGTTACTTGTAATAATACATACTCAGAAGAGGAAGTGCTCTTCCTATGTCTCCTCCCTGTACACGAGGCTGAGCTAACGAGCACGTTCTCCATTATACTATACAGTACTGCCCACATCCCTCCGTAGACAGCCAAAAAGAAAGGGGGGGGGGGGGGGTAATAAGGTCACTTATAATAATACATACTCAGTAGAGGTTACTGTAGTGCTCCTCCTTCTCCTCCCTGTACAAGAGGCTGAGCTAATGGCTATGTTCCTCATGATACTGTACTGTCCACATCCCCCTGTGGACAGCCCACAAGAAGGGGGGGGGGGGTTATAAAAAACTAATGGTCACTTATAATAATACATACTTGGTAGACGTTACTGTAGTGCTCCTCCTTTTCCTTCTACGTCTCCTCCCTGTACATGAGGCTGAGCTAATGGCCGTGTTCTCCATGATACTATACTGCCCACATCCCCCTGTGGACAGCCCACACGCCTCCAAGGACATCACCACGCTCTGACCGGCAGGCATTTCTGTTAACGTGTAGTTGATGGTGAAGGATCCATCAGTACCTACTATCTCCTGCTGCAGTACATCTGAAATACAGATACGTATGATTTTGTATCAATTTCTTCATACTGAAGTTCAATATTTATACATGTTCAATATTTATACATGTATAATGCTGCTTTTAAGTGGTTTTTTTTTCAGGACATTTTCCCCAGTAACTACATGTACATGTAAACTAAACCACCTTTGGTTCATATGCCACAAGTCTACTTGATCACAATTTATTCATAACTACAATTTAAGATCAGGATCTTGTACGTGCAAACATAAAAACATAAAACATACCTCTAGATATCCCAGCTAAAGATTTAGTCCAAGTCTTGCGTTCAATCCCATAATTCACCTGGTCGGCACAGTTTTCAACCTCAAATGTGAAGTATGTATTACGAGTTCCAGGTGTAAAGTCCAGACTGAGGCAGCATTCTACCCCCTTACAGTTACTGGTAAACCAACAGTTCTGTTGCCCTACTGCTGTCAAGGTCACACCGGGGCATGTGGCTATTTATAGAAAAATAATTTATTTTTAGCAATACTTCTTAACCAGTAAAATAAACCATTGTCCAACATGCTTAAACAGTAGAATACATGTCCAAGCATAATAGCACATACATGTACGTATACCTAATCGTAGTTCACATTTATATAATGACAAGGAAAAGAATTCTATAATCAGTAGAAATTATTCTAGTCGCCAAAAGTTTGACAACACACTTGGTCGACAATTAAAGCTTAGATGGAGCATTTGAATCTTAATTCATAAGTCTGCTACTAGAGGCGATGTCTGACAATTCTAACTCCCTCTATCTTAATTTATAAGTTTGTTGGTAGACGCTATGTCCGGCATTTCTAAATCCCTCAATAAGCAGCGAGTTATGAAAATTTTCTGCAATTATTTTGATGTTAAGTACATACCTGCAAAATTTTGCTTAGTGCAAGGTGTAACCTTCCAGAAATCAAAGGAAATTCCTGAAATATCAAAAACGAATTATTTATATGTTGCTTATATGTTGAAGTTTGATACAAAGTTACACAAAACATGGTACGTATAAATTTTTATCAGGGGCTAATATGCAAATTTTTTACATTTGCATCAGATATTATTCAGACAAAGTCCATAGGTAACAAATATTATTTTAATGATACAATTTACAAATGAAAACCTCACTAACATCTTGAAATCCATTTCAACAGTTTCAATACCAATTATATTGGTAATCTTAAGCAGTGTCTCGATAGTTTCATAGTCTTTGATGACGTTTGGTATGTTGACCTTTGATGATCAAAACCAACTTTTAGGTTGTGTGATGGTATATGGTGTGATTCTAATCATATACTACAGAGACCTTAAAACGCTGGTGAGACTTAGGCCAAGATTTATTTTTAAGCCTTACCTTTAAATGGTATAAACCACGAGGGGTCGCACGTCTGGTACTTGACTACAGCATCAAAGGAGAGGGTCTGAGAGCACGTGCTAGGGGCCTCAAAACACGTTTCGAAGACAAACTCTGTACTGAAGTGTTCTGAGGATGGTATGTGATGTAATCAGTACCTGAATTAAACAGAAATTAAGTAAATCCAATACTGCGTCTTACATACACGTGAATAATATTGTGAATACTTCACATGTGAATCATTATCTTATGTGCATGCTTGGACGTGAATAATGATGTGATTACAATAAATATTTCATTTGATAGGATATTTACATTTTCTTCAGGGATTATGCAAAATTCATTTGTTTGCAGTTTCAAATAAAGGGGTAACATGTCTGTATTTGATCATTTTGCAAAAATAAACATGAGATTAATATTCTACGACAAAAATTTAATCTCAATTTCTTACTTCATTCTGATAGCACCATGAAGCTGTATTTCCTCTTGTGTGCCTAAAAAATATGATGTACAGAATGAGTATACACATCCGCAAACTTTTATAAATGAATTAAAAATATTTCCAACATATTTTCACAACTATTCCAATCAAAAATTTAATCAAAATAGTTAATGTCATGTGCATGTATTTCTGATAACAGTCACTACTTTCTTTTTTATGTAAAATCTTTTCAAAATACAGAATTATAGCTACAACATGCAACTCTGTCATTTATGATGGGACCTTAAACGATTGTAAGGTCATCAAATTCCAAGGAAACTAGTGTAAAAGTTAGGGAAACATTGCCACAAAGATTTTAAAAGTCACAATACTGCCACAAAGGAGTAAAGCTGAAGAATATACATTTGTAGCCTTTTTTAAAATTTAAACTTTATTTATTTTACAACGTACACAACTTATATAAATGTCTCACATTGGCTCAGATGTTGGCGTGAGGGGGTCCAAGGAGCAGGAGGAAACCGAGTACCTGGAGAAAAACCCCCTGCAGAGGCCTGGGTGGGGTACTGCCTACCCTCCCACATAAGACCCTTCCCGAATCTGAGATTCAATCCCGGGACTTTAGAGGTGAGAAGCGAGCGCGCTACCACTGCGCTAACCCGGCCACATTTGTAGCTTTATGTCATATACATACCCCATGTATACAGGAACAGGTCTTTGTCCTCTTGGAGGTTTTCTATCTGGGCGTAAATCGTTATCCTACACGATTCCATGGTCAAATTGGCCTGTAGGTGGCGCTTTATCTCGGGGACGTAGATGCAGCAGGATATGATGTAACAGGAAGTTGGTATGTAGCATCTTATACTGGAATTATCCATTGCTTCAAGTGTCGTATTATCAATACTTGCACAGTCTGCCAAAAATAAAAAATTCATGATAATTATCTACATGTACATGTACTTGTAGGCATAATTTTAGGAATTTCTCCATTCTGAGTTAATTAATGATGACAAAATCTTTACCTGACAATCAATATGGTGCATACATATCAAACAGCGATACACAGGTATCAAGAATTTCGATTTTTTTCATGTTTTTTTACATGTACAAAGTAATATGTATATAATCTTAGCATAACTTACATCCAACCCCCTTCAGTTTCTTGCATAAAATATGATTAAACTAAGATTCAGATAATGTAGCTAGAATATTATAAACATACCGTTAACCCATCCATCACTATTGATTCTGCTGTACGTGGCGTCGTCAAGGGAACACGACTCTGGCGTGGCTATGAAATGTTGGAGACCAAGGTCGACCATGAGTTTATCTGCCGTAAGGTCCGTAACATTGTCTGTGGGTAATATACCATGGTTACTCTGCCAGGTAGCCAATGAGAAACCTAGGAAAAAATATTGGTGTATATAGCATTTGACAATACAAAGTTAGAGTATACCACGGTTACTCTGCCAGGCAGCCAATGAGATACCTAGGACAAAAATAATAGTGTATAGAGAGTTTGACAACACAAAGTTGGAGTATACCATGGTTACACTGCCAGGCAGCCAATGAGAAACCTAGGAAAAAATAATGGTGTGTATGGAGTTTGACAACTGAGCTGGAGGACTTAGTCTTGTAACAATGCTTAATGTTTCTTGGACTTTTATCAGGGACCAAGGACTTATAAACAGATCTGTTTTTAAATCCTTGCAGGGACATATATAAAATCTACATACGTCCCTGCTTTTATTCAGTGAGCCAGGGCTGTCGCTGGATACCAGCATAACCTATGGCTCAAATGATGTTTTTACCATTTCTAGAACAAGTACATGTACATGTTAGTTTAGAAGTTTCAATGCAAAGTTCCTAACAGAATCACAAAGACAAAGGCATTTCTGAATTTTCAATAAATTGTTATTTTAGAAGCTCCAAGCTTTAAAAGCAGCATGTCAAAAATTATCATAATATGTGCATATGTGCTCTATAAATCAACTCAATACGACTTACTAGTGTCTTTGAACCCTGCAGCATGGTTACACGTAGGACTAGTGATGACTTTCTGGGTATACACCGTGGTTTCCTGCTCACATGGGCTCGTGCTGGTATTGTTACACATCTTTATCTATAGTTATCACTACTTACTTGTATCCTTAAATCCTGCAGCATGGTTACACGTAGGACTAGTGATGACTTTCTGGGTATACACCGTGGTTTCCTGCTCACACGGGCTCGAGCTGGTATCGTTACACATCTTTATCGCCATGTCAATCTTGTACTCATTGGTCAGCACATCCCTCGCAATGGTAAACCTATATGAGTGTATGAATTATTAAATCAAATCTTTCAATTCAATAATGGCTAACAAAAATTATCGACCCTGTGGTCTAGTGGATAGGGCGTCGGGCCAGTGACTGAAAGGTTGCTGGTTCGAGCCTCATTAGGACCACGGGTTGGCCGACATATACTCTTCAATGTTCAATGTCTTATACTAAAAAAAAAATCATTGTCAGTGTATTGTTTACTTGTCTGTGGTGTTTATTTAAAAACAAAATTCGACAGCAATAAATTTGCATAATTACAATGCTCTCAATTTGTAATTTTATTCAAATTTAATTTTTGTTACAATATACATGTACATGTATATTTCTTGCATATTCAATTGGTAGATCTCCATCTTTGTTTATTAAGAATTCAGTAGCCCTATGTTTCTCATGACTATAAAATTATAGGGAGACGAATGGTAAGAAAATTAAGACTTACACCAAGTTGAAAATTCCATTCAGAGACACAGTCTTTTGTAGCCCTAGAAAAAAGAAAACAATACATTTATATTCTTGTTCAGCTTTAGAATTTTTTCATATTTTTTTTAATTACTGAATTTCGATAATTCAAAAAGTGAAATTTTTTTTTTTGGAAACGCTAATGTACATCTAATGAAGCTTCACCCCAACATAAAGTTCCTTCTTACTACATGTATTTAAGCCATCTTACTTCAACTTTTCTTCATTAAAATCAATATTTATTTTTTTCATTTTTCATTAACATGAAACCAAATGCAATTCAAATGAGTTTAATGACTTTTCTAAATTCTTTCTAAGTGACGAGTATTCCCATCTTATCAATAAACAGAGTTAATTTTCATTTGGGACATTAATGTTTCGAAATTGCTATAGAAACACTTTGCAGCATTTTTTTCCAGAATTTTAAACTGTTTTTCACAGAATTTGATAAAATCTACTCGTCCGTATATAAAAAGACCGAAATCCACATATCGAGATACGATACATACCGAAGTCAAAAGTAGATATAGGGTAATCGACCCTCAGATCGTCTATGGTAGCCGTGATAACAAGTTCACATATGTCAAGTTTCAGAGACGTCTCGATGGATTTTCCCAATCTTGGAACATTGGTACAGCAAATGACCGAGTTACAGTCAACTGGTAAATTGCATTTAGTGTCTGCCGGGAGATTAGCTTGTCCCGTCAAAAGGGGATTGGTACAAACTGAAATAAAGAGATTTTTTTGTTGATTTAGAGAAGTGAAGCTATCAAACTGCGAACATAATAGGAGACAAGTCTGAATTTTGGGAGGGTGGAATCTGGGAAATGTGTGGTTTCCTTTTTAGTAATTTTATAGTATGTGTTGAGATTTAAGAAATCATTGAGTGTTGAAAGTTAAGAAGTCATTGAAATACATATGTACCAAAAGTTTTTAACTTAAACCACTTCATAAATTATATGAAAAATATATGAGCAAGCCATCTAGGTTTTATGCTAATAATTTTTTTTCAATATCCTTAAATGGATGTTTTCATTTTATAAAATTTCTTTACAGTAATCAATGCTTAGCCTATTCTAAATAAATTGATACATTTTCTGAAGTAAAAGAAATTTCAAAATCACAGACCTTGTTTGAATCCTTGTGCTGTGGCACCAGCATACAAAGCATCGGTATGCTGACATGACATACTATCGTTACGGACATACTGATCTATTTTTAGATGCTGAAGCAGCTCGGATTCTGTAAACGCTGAGATAGGCTTGGTGTTGGGATCTTCCCCTCTGTTCGATAGCCAGGTATCTAAACTGAACGCTGTTTGAAAAGAAAAAGTCAAAATGATAAGTAAAACTTCGCAATTCCCTTACTTACATAAACTAATTTAGGATGAAGTTATTTATGCAGCAATATTGCGGTACATTTTGTACTAAGTTGTAGAAAATTGAAACATCTTGCTAAAATGGTAAGCTTTTTTTTCACAGAAAGAATCTATGGAAGATAAATGTATCAAAGAAGTAAATAATATCATTAAGCTCATGAAGCTTCTACTAATGTTTTCAGTAGAAAAGAAACTATCACATGTATCTAGAAGTGATGTAATGTTGAACTTATCCTTTTCAAAATTAACAAAGAGAGCATGTCTTAATTTGTGTTTTGTTATATGGGTATGCAGCAAACAGCAAGCAATTAATCGTACATGTCATAAGTTTAGCACATTTCATGCAAAATAAATGCACTTGCTGTGTGTTGCATACCCATAACAAAATACGAATTATGACATTTATTCTATATACATGCCTACAATTGTACATCCTTGTTTTCTGAAATTGTTTTTTCATTTCGGGGAAAAGGGTGAAGTTAAATTAAGGTCACCGCGGGTTCAGTTTGCAGGTTAGAACAGCTGCTGCAGCATGATTCTGTAGAGTTTATGTATTGTGACATCACGAATGTTTAACATACAAAACGAAACATGTTTCTATTAATTGTTTCATACCAGGAAATTACATTCGCTGTGCATATATGTCTAAATACATGTACATGCCATTGTAAGCTGTCAAGAGTCATTAATATCCATATAAGAACAATTTTAAAACTACAAACCACAGGAGAACGGTTTTAAAATTACATGTGTAACTCAAAATTGAGGAATATCAATCCCTTACTCTATGATTTTTTTGTGAATATCATTGATTTCACTGTTTTGATACGCAAGTCTGAAAAGATGTGAATAATTCATATATACATGCAATATATTTCATGTGACATTACTTGGGGAAATGCTGTTATATCCTTGAGTCCAGTCACACGTTGCTATGGGAAGTTTCATCGTATCCATGACAACCAGGTCAGTGATGCAATCACCGTTACTCTCCATACAAACTCCGATTTCAAGGTCAACCAAGTACGCTCTGTCTACGATCAGCTCATTGACAGTGTAGCTGAAAGAAATAGCAAAAAATATTGAAATCAATTAAGCCTGTGTTTGTGAAACACGAATGCCCCTGGTAGCATCTTTGTTAGCTTAGCACCATTTTCTTTAAGTAGGTCAAAGGTCAAGGTCACGAGGTCAAACATTTTGGTATCAATGGAAAGGTCTTGTCACAAAGAATACACAGTCATATGAAATATGAAAGCTCTATCACTTTCCATTCAAACGTTATTCCCAATGTTAAAGTTTTTCGGACAAAAAGACAAACAGATGGACAGGCCAAAAAGTATATGCCCCCGAATCTTTGATTTCGGGGGCATAAAAATGATTTTAGATTTGATAAGTATTTATTTATGATATTCTTGTTGAGCATAATAAATCATTTTAGTAGTTATGATATGACAGACATTCCATTTATTGCCTAGTATTACTTACTTCATTTGAAGGACACCATAAAGGGAAGCACTGGTAGGGTATCCTAGAATAAAAAGAAATTTTTATAAGGACGCATGTCTTATGATATACATGTACATGTATTCATGTATGTGGATTCCATAAAAATGATAATAAATAACTTGCTAACCTTTTAAACAGAGTATAAATGTATCTGTTCCATCAAGACAAATATTTAATATGTTATTGTAATGAAATAAAACAGTGGGTAGAGTCTTCTAAGTTATGAGGAATTTGAATGTGTTGAATAAATATTTTCTAAAAAAGTTAAGTATTTTGCAAGTTAAATTATTCTGAATTTTATAAATTTCTTTTTTTTCAGATTTCTTATCTGTCAAAAATTAAATTAACAACATTTCAATATTTTCATACTCTGATTTTCTTAACAATAATTTATAATAATAATGGGACATTTAATCTTTCACAATTCAGACTTTTTTTCCCAATAAGTCTAAATCAAAAATATAAACTACACATTCAAGAAAATACAGACACAAATACTCACCAAATAGGTAGTGTTTTAAATCTATCTTGATTTCGAAGTTTTCCAGTCCGATCGTAAGCTCCTGATAACAATTATCTAGCTGTAGTTTCGTTTCAAACGTTCTACTGATGTTCTGTACATTTGTACAACACGACACATGAGTACATGTGCTGTAGATATGACATACGGTGTCTGGGTCGGAAATCGCTGGGAGATTTTCTTTCGGCAGACTTGAGCAAACTGAAAGGGAGGAATACATTAAGCTTGATTTCACACTATTATTTTTATACCTTGAGGCAAAGAGTCACTATTGATTGATTTTTTGTTCTAATCATGACATTAGTCTGTGGAGTATTTTCCTCAAAGTGACAAATCTAACCAATTTGTATTGGAATATCCTTTTTTACATGAAATTATTTCAATTAACACTAAAATGTCACAAATGGACTTCAAACACTCCCCTGACAAAGTCAAATTTTGAAAAATTCTTGAAGAAACTTTAGTTAGTACTTATACTGGATGCCATCTAATAAATAGTAAATATGCAGTTAAAATAGATTTATTTTGCCTTTATTGTTAAATTGGATAAATATACATGTATGTCAATTGAAATCAATAGAAAATAGAAAAGTTGTTTACTTGTATAAAGTTCTGATTACCTGATGTCCAGCCGTTAGTTGGTCCTGCGTAAACACTCTGACTGCTGCTGAGGTCACAGGGCGTATCCTGCATATATCGCCCCACCCTGAGGTCATGAAGAAGCTCCACCCCCTTAGGACTGGACAGGGGGAGGGAGTATCCTCTGTCTGCCACCCATTGGGCCAGAGAAAATGCTGAAAAACAAATCTATCAATTAGCAATGCCTCAAAATAAATGCATGACAATTATGATAATTTTTTTATCATATGTAAATTACATGTTTATTAAGTAGTCCATGAAAGTTTTGGATTTGACTGAAAAAATTAGAGTATAAAACTGGACTTGTTCTGTTTTCATGCACCTACATGTAAATATCAATAAGGATTTAGTGAAAAGTAAATTATTCTCAGTTTAACAATTTATTGCAAATCTACCTCAATAGTAAAAATTTCTGTGCATATTTTAATAAACATTTTAAAATGAAATAAAGAAAAAAAACCTGATTTTTGAGACATACATGGATCTTTGAATCCGTGGTCATAAGTGCATGGCTTCTTTGGAAGGGCAAACTTTTCAAGGATTTGATAGGTGGCGCCACATGTCTGATCCTCGCAGATGGCTATGCTCATTGTTGTAAGATATGTGTCATCCATTTCCAAGTCGGTTATGCTATAGCTAAACGTCAAAATCATTATGTCAATAAATTATATTCTTCTGTACAATCATATGTTGCCATGATTGAATTCATGAATCTTAAAATCAATATTATCAACATAAATCTAATACGAAGCTCTAAAATCACTGTATATATCGAAACCATAGAAAAAACTTTGCACTTGACCTACTTATGTTAATGACAAATATAAATGTATATTCTTTTGTACTTACTTAAGTCTAGCAATGCCACCCATGTACAAATGCTCCTCAGTACCTAAAAGTTTGAAAATTTTATAAAGAATACTTTAATATATATCAATTAGTTATCTTTAAAATTTTGAATTTTGAAAGGGATACTATTAAATTAATATACATCTTCTAGTAATCTTAAACATTTAACAGCCAGTCCATGTAAAAATCATGCAGGGGGTGATACACTTGGGTACTCGGATTTCAATGAAACTTTGCACAAATATTTATTTTAGTACCAAAAATATGTATTTCAAATGTTATGGCGTTAAATAAAAGGTTGCTATGGAAAATGACATTTTCAAATTTCCTTAGCAACAAGCCTTTCTTTGCAAGATTTTGCTGCAATATATACATTACTTACATCAATTAAATGAATCATTTATATTTATAATTCAAATTAGATATTCTAAACGTGGAAAGGGTATGCCATGAAGTATCCATTTTTTGAAAATTGTGTAAAATTGATTATGTGGAGAAAGAGAAATTTAAGGGCAAAAATCTCATATTTTTGCAATTTTGCATTTTTGACAAAATGACCGATTTTACATTTATTTAAAACTAAAAATATTAAAAAGCCAGATGGCTACATGAACAACAGATACATATTGTGACAGAAGAAGATTTGTTGTTATAAAAACAGATTTTAAACACATGGGATTTTTTGAAATATGCCGTTGCCATGGCAACAAAATATAGATATTTTCACAAAGTCACTAAATTGGCTTTATTCAAGGCATGATTTCAACAGTTTTACCAGATGATGTGCATGCATTACCTGTATACCTGTATACCTGCATTACCTGTATAGATGAAAGGAACAACCTTTCCGATAGAATAGAAAAATCTTACATTTGTTGGTTTTTAATAAGCGAGCCGTTTCCATGGCAACAAAATTGCAGGTAAAATAGTTGATTTTGACCTATATTTATACTTGTCAGTAGGGTTATATATAGGGATATCATGTCCTATATTAAGTTTGTTTATATAATAATTAATGTTGTCTTTTTGATTTGTAAATGCTGAATTTCTGTCATTTTGACAAAAAACCCTGTTGCCATGGGAACAAAATAATGAAAATTTTACGAAATTGCCTATTTAATCCATTTGGAAACTTTGATACATTATTTTTATGACATGAATATGCAAAACTCAGTTTATATTGTGAAAAAAAAATTATGTCATGTTTAGAAATTTTGAATTGATGCAATTTGATTTAAAAATAAAAAGATGTCTCCATGGTGACAAAATTGAGAAGTTATGTTTGAATGGTAATTGATTTTGATTACATTTAATAAAAACATTTTGTGTATAATATTTGAAACAATCTATATTAATACTAAAACAAAATTAATATTTCTTTATCATATACAATTTATTAACTTCTTTCATTGCAACAATAAGCCGTTGCCATGGCAACACAGTTTTTTAAAAGTGTAAACTTTATTATCCCCTGCAACAATAGTAACGCCGTCATTCGTGTGTGAAGGTCACACTTCTATTTATACAGCCTAGAGGGCACCGTTTTGATGGGATCTTGACAAAACTTCATACACTCATTCCTTGTTGTACGACGTACAACCCAAATTATTTTCAAGGTCACAGGTCAAAGATCAAAATCCTTGTAGTTTTGATATGATCTGGACCAGGCATCATTCAGTTTTTGCTTATGCCAAGAGGAAAACCCTGTTGATTTTTAATGTCACACATTGGAAGTTTATTCAGCCTGGAGGGCGTAAGTTTTTATTGGATCTTGACCAAACTTCAGACACTTATTGCTTATGACAATAGGACGAAACATATTGATTTCAAGATCATATGTCAACGGTCAAGGTTATTTATTTTAATGGGTCAAAATTCTTGAATAGACTCTAGAGCTGTCGTTCATTAAGCGATCTCGGTCAAACTTCATACAGTCTGCATTATATACATTTGATGTTATTATCTAGGTCAACGATCAAGATCACAGATATAAAGGAGGGTGGGGGGAGGACACTTTTGCCATGCGAGGGGATGCTACTTTTTGTGTTGCTTGGTATTTATTTATTTTACAACCATTTATGACTTGTACAAATGTAGCTCGATGGCTCATGCTGGCATGAGGAGGGGGGGGGGGGGCTTAGCGTGGGATGAAACCGGAGTACTCAGAGAAAACCACCATGTCCAATTCGGCAACCCCCATGCCTTCTTCCATCCAACCCCTGCCTACACATCCCCTCCCCCTACACCACCACAACCCCTACATATCCAACACATTTCCATAATTCTGGCAAATTTATTCATTTTTATACTAATTAGACACTGAATTTGAATATTTTTTTATGGGGTTTACGTGTAAAATTGCAACGCAAGCGAAGCATCCTCTCGCAATTGAATGTTCTTTGCAATCAACAAAATAATTTTAAGCTGAAGTCCACTGGGACCTTGACCTTTGACCATAAAAATTGATAGTATACATAATCTCCCCATGGGGAATGTTTGTTGAAGGTTTGGTGTTTCTTCTATGATGATTGCGGTCTTCTATGCTGTTCACAAGGATTTTAAGCCTGAGTCGACTGTGACCTTGACCCTTGACATTGAAATTCAATAGGGTTCATCCTCTCCCCATGGGAAGCATTTGTTGAAGGTTTGATGTTTCTATGAGGACTCCTTTGGCTTCTAGGCTGTTCACGAGAATTTCAAGTCTAAGTCCACTGTGACATTTACCTTTGACCCTGAAAATCAACAACTTCATCCTCTCTCCATCATCCATGGGAAACATTTGTGGAAGGTTTGATGTTTCTATGGCGGTTTCTTTGTCTCCTATGCTGTTCACAAGGACTATAAGCCCGAGTCGACTGTGACCTTGACCCTTGACCTTGAAATTCAATAGGGTTCATCCTCTCCCCATGGAGAGCATTTGTTGAAGGTTTGATGTTTCTATGACCATTTCTTTGTCTTCTATGCTGTTCACAAGAATCCTGACACACTCTAACACACGAACGCACAGCAGCGATGCTGTATCCCCTCCGCAAGAGTTGTACATTTTTTGCACCCTTGGATTATTTTTAATTATCAATAGCATGTGCAAGATCTGAAAAAATAATTCTTGGGGGGAGGGGTAATAGGAATATTTATTTTTGTCAAATTCATGTTATAAGTATTTCTGTCCTCTGTCCCTTTAAAATCAAATGGTTGCTCCCTAACTGGAGTTATGATGGTCTGGAAATCAATTTGTTCATACATGTACCAGCCCATCTTGCATCAAAATGAGAGTGGAGTATAACATCTTGGGCAAGTTGGATCAAAAACCTATGTGGTCAGAGAAACTTGAGACAATGAGTACTTGCTTCCTGTAAATTGTCGTGCAATTATTTGCATTAATGAGAAATGAGCAAGTCAAAACATATAGTTTCATATCTTGGCCATTCGTTTTCAGACAGACGACCAGTGACTATAACTAAAAGACAGCCCAATGTAACACTCATTTGGTGCTGAAAACTCAAAAAGTGATGACGATCTATTTTACAAACTTTAATCTTTATTTGATGTGTCTTTTTACATAAATTTTTTATCAGTTGAGTAACGATGTAAAACAATTATAGTACATTTGACCTGCGATCTAAATTATCCAATATATAAATTGCTAGATATAAGTTTAAAAATTATGAAATATGATACGTTTAAACTATGCATTCAATTGGCACATGAGGTACAGATCGTTTTCTATAATTTGCAGCCTGCTGTAGAGTTCTGTTTGTGGTGAAGTCTTCATTGTTGAATATACATGCCTGAAAAATACAAAGGTTACTATTAAAAAAAATGTTATGATCGCTGAGCGATATAGTCCCCTACCGGCGGCATATATTTATGTCCTGCAACTCTGCCTATGAATTACTCTTCAATTAAACATATATGAGTTTAAATTAAACTTACTGTCTGTGCAACTCAGTTCTGAGATTTTATCTGCTTTATCGATTCGAAAAAGAGGTCAAGCGTGACGAAAGTTGAACTTGCTCTGTAACTATCCAAGACTAAGCTGAGTATCAAATTTCACCTGAATATCTCTATTTGTTGCAGAAAAAAGTCTGGAAAACTGACAAAAACTGAATTTTCCAAGTCATAAAGGGGCATAACTCCTCGAAAAATAGGTCAAGCGTGACACAAGTCGAACTTGCTCTGTAACTATCCAAGACCAAGCTGTGTATCAAATTTCATCTGAATATCTTCATCCGTTGCAGAAAAAAGTCCGGAAAACTGACAAAAACTTAATTTTCCAAGTTATAGAGGGGCATAACTCATTGAAAAATAGGTTAAGCCTGACGAAAGTCAATCTTGCTCTATAACTATCCAAGACCAAGAAGTGTATCAAATTTCATCTGAATATCTCCATCCGTTGCAGAAAAAAGTCCGGAAAACTGACAAAAACTGAATTTTCCAAGTCATCAAGGGGCATAACTCCTTGAAAAATGGGTCAAGCGTGACGAAAGTCAAACTTGCTCTGTAACTATCCAAGACCAAGCTGTGTATCAAATTTCATCTGAATATCTCCATCCGTTGCAGAAAAAAGTCCGGAAAACTGACAAAAACTGAATTTTCCAAGTCATCAAGGGGCATAACTCCTCAAAAAAGGGTCAAGCGTGATGAAAGTCAAACTTGCTCTGTAACTATCCAAGACCAAGCTGTGTATCAAATTTCATCTGAATATCTCCATCCGTTGCAGAAAAAAGTCCGGAAAACTGACAAAAAATGAATTTTCCAAGTCATCAAGGGGCATAACTCCTCAAAAAAAAAGTCAAGCGTGATGAAAGTCACACTTGCTCTGTAACTATCCAAGACCAAGCTGTGTATCAAATTTCATCTGAATATCTCCATCCATTGCAGAAAAAAGTCCGGAAAACTGACAAAAACTGGATTTTCCAAGTCATCAAGGGGCATAACTCCTCGAAAAATGGGTCAAGCGTGACGAAAGTAGAACTTGCTCTGTAACTATCCAAGACCAAGCTGTGTATCAAATTTCATCTGAATATCTCTATCCGTTGCAGAAAAAAGTCCGGAAAACTGATATTCGGACAGACGGACAGACGGACAGACGGAGGGACAGACGGACAGACGGACAGACAGACCGAGAGGAAACTAAGAGTCCCCTTCGGCGTTGCCGGTAGGGGACTAATAAGAAAATAAACTATTAGTCGATAAAGACGCATCAATGGATCATATACAAAACATCATAGGAAATTTTGACTGATAATAGTCGACTTCAAATCAAATGAATAGCACAGGATGAGTGGAGGAACTAGGATAGATGATTATGTATTGCATTACATACATGTAAAGTAAGTCAAATAAGGAACAGATCTCTTACAATCTTACAATACATGTACATTAAAATGAAATAACAGAATGGTTTGTATCAAATATTAAACATACCTTTGATATTGTTTCGTACAAGAGATAGAGTTAAAACCCCATCCACTCGAGACAAGTGTTTGTGATACTTTAACCCCCCCCCCCACTAAATAATTTAGTCTCTCGACTGTCAAGAGACTGAATTATTTTTAACCCCCCCCCCCCCCCACCCCCTCCTCCTTGGATGTCACACAAGATTAAGTTTATTTCCAAATCAGGACCCTTATTATAGGCATAATATTTTACATAGATACAACAACTGGGCCTTGATGAGTTTTGCTGGGAGAATCAGAGTTTATATTGTACCACACTATCAACAATTTTGAGATACATGTATTGCTATTTTGCTTTGAGGAGGTGGGGGGACAAGAAGAGGGGGTTGAAGTAGGGGCCTCCTTCTATTGAATCTGCCCCTAGCTGTTCCATATAACAAAAACTACAAGAATATTACCATTTCAACATAGAGAATGTTTACAGAACTAAAAGGACATTTAATCGATTTTAGTGTATGTAGTATGGGGATCACAATTTGTACATGTATACTGTCAGGTTCACTTGAAAAATAAACAGGGGAAATTTCAATTATTTGTGGCTAATATATGGATGAAATATAATATACAACAAAGAAATCCTGTCTATTAACATAACTTTTACGTATGAAATCTGTTTGGGTTATGTATCAATAAAATAAAAACTATCTTCATCATGTAAATGAAGTGCATGTACATGTTTATATATATATATATATAAAACATACAATGTCATATTTTATATTTTAGCAAATATGAGGTATACTTTACCCTGTAAGCACCATACAGAGAGATAGTTCGTTTTCATCGGAGCATATAGAGTGCACTCACCACCCTGCCCATTATAAATATATGTTTCCTCCCATAATATTTCTAATTAAACGTGCCTTATACATGTAGTACAGTACCTCTTATTCTGATGAATGAGTTGTCAGATGAAGTTTCTTTCTTTCCAACTGCTTTGCAAGTCCTGGCATCACCTACAGGTAGATTATGATCATATAGAATCATGTGTTATACCTGTTACATGTAAATGTAAATTATATCAAAGTGAAGGGCCCTCATATATTAAATTTAATTCTAAAGGTTGCTGGTAGGAAGAAAGACCTGACTGTATGAATAAATAATGATAAGTAATTTGATATTTGCATGTTTCACCCAAATGCTCATTCATTTCATTTTATATTCTATTCTTACTTCATTTCAGAGTACATGCTTGTACATGGCATGCACATGTAAATGCTTAAATATACAGAATTATAGAGGAAGTTATTTGCCAAAAGTGACAAAATGCTTATTTCTCTGTTTTTTTCCGAATCCATAGGCTGGAATAACCCCCCCCCCCCCCCCCCCCCCCAAAAAAAAACAACATGTGCACTTAAAATATTAGTTTCAAAATATATTCCATGATTTTGTGTATCATGTATGATCTTTTTTTTTTTGAAAGGGGGGGGGGGGTCATATATTATAATTTGCTTACCTTCATGAAGCTATACAAGCATGGCTACACAAAAGCTCATATGTTTTGTCCACTGCATCTTCTACTGTAAGCGCACATGAAGTCCTGTGATTTACGTAGATCTACACATAACAGAGTTTACATACTAAAAAGCTAAACTTTAATTTTGCCGCTAGATGTCATGTCATGTCCCGACTCCGCCGGTTTTGTGTTTCACACGAAATTGATACGTTCCAGTAGAGATTGAAGTAACAGAATGATTGGAAAATTATATTTTGTTGTTTAGATGACGAAAACTGTCATGAAATTCAAGAAATGTCGTGGTTTCTGTATTGTCTGCAACGAATTTGTTTACATTTTCCCGAACTTTTCGTAGCATTGTACACTTAATAGTGTTTCATCACTGAAGAGTTCCGTCAAAGGGAAGTAAGAATTTGACCATTTAAACCCATTATTTGCTATCGTTATGCGCATCACTGATGAAAAATCCCACCGAACAAAATATTGTTACTGATAGAATAACTATCCGTCTTTCATTTCTAAGTATGTTGATTTCATGTGCAAGCTGGCTTTTTGAGAAAAATAACCAATTCAAATGAGATATTAACATTGTTTGCTATGGGAGGGAAAATTCAAGTGTCAAATTTTAAATGAGGACATTTTCCTTAATTCTCATCAAAAATCGCTAAAACTTTCAGGATCCCTTTTTTTATTGATTATCTTCAATTTCTACTAATTTTCATTAGATTCCTAGAGACACGCTATATCACCTTTTCCTGATTTTGCATGATTCTTACGTGGACTGGCTGTTAAATGTATGAAAGACTAAAAAGCTCAGATCACGTTTTTATCCTATGACAAAGCTACATGTCAATGGGCGAGAAATATTGCATGCGTAAATTTTGTTTTGCAAACATTAACAGAGAGGGCAATAGCTGAATTAGACAACTCGTGCCTGATCCGATGCAATGTATATATTTGTATTTGATTGTGATAAATATGATTAATCTAAATGTAAATCAATATTACATAACATCAACGTTTATTTACTATTTTTGAAAATCAGAGTTACTTCCCATTTGAGATGGTATCATACCTGTCAACTTTTTTCGGACAAAAGAGGGTCAATGACCCTCTTTGGGAAATGAAAAAGAGGGTCATAGCACGCGAACCAAAATCGCGACCTTTTGCTTGTGTCACTATGAATAAATTTTAGACCCCCCCAAAAAAAAATACATGTCAGGTCAATAAAGTTCATTTTACTGTAAGACATGTAAAGCATATATATATTTATTTAAATTGTAATACTGCATAATCATGATATTGTAGTACATGTGTAAAATTTTAGGAGTTCATTAATCAAGGCCTGAAGGTTCATAGTTGAATTTGTTAGGCTAGATACTACATTTTTATTAAGTTATTGCTATACCATGATGAAGATTTTATGTGAAATGAACTCTACATTTCACTGCTTCAATTGTTGTAAACACTATAAAAACATTGGTTCCTTTTCGTCTGCATAAATCTCCGTGTTTACGATCGTCTTCCCATTGATATTTCCATAGTAATCTAAGCCCAGATTGTTAAAACAACATGGAAGTGGCTAATTACTTCCCATATCACTAAACAAACAACCCAATTTACCTGTAACTGCAGGTGTTTTAATGAAAAAGTCACAGCTGGAAATTTAAAGTCGCAAGTAATAGACGGAACCAAATCGGAATCGGGTGAATCCCGGGTCAACAACGAAAAATCGGGTGAAAGGCATGACCTGCGCGGGTGATAAAAAATAATCGGGTCAAAGGGTAAAAAAGCGGGACTGACCCGCCGAAATCGGGTCAGTTGACAGGTATGGATGGTATCTGACATAGACTGATTATGACGTCATCAAATTCTATGGAAGCAGTTCTAAAAATCTGGGAAATTATGGTTTAAATTCGACATTACCATACCATTTTCATGACGTCACAATACCGTCTGTAATGGGAGAAAACTCTGTATTCCGCAAAGACTCGATAGCTTATCTATCAACTCACCCCAATTATAGCCACTCAGCGTCTTGTTGAAGTAGAAATTCTCGATGCCGATTCTCATTTCATAGGAGCATGGGTCTAGCTCCATATACACATGGAAGTTTCTCTCGAACCCTTCACCGTCAACACAGCAATGTACAGCAGTACAGGAAGATGTCAATGAGCATCGTACTTTGGTGGGCTTAGTGAGGTCAACTAAGTTCACGGAATATGGGCAGCCTGAAACAGAGAAATTTTGTCACTTTTAAGAAATTTCCTATAAAGGACACATACAATATACAAAATATCCAAGTACATGTATGTATATTGATTCTAGAGATTCCAATTCATTTTTAATTTATTATGGTTATAATAAGAATTTTAAAAAATCTCTTCAGTTTAAACGGTAATACATGTACATGTAATGTTTACAAATCTATAAAATTTTGGACGATTTCTAACAATTGACAGATCATTAACGAACAATCAGATCTATACAAAAATCTTTACATTTGTATATCAGAAACTTCAACTTTTCGATTTTCATCAATGAGACCTTACACCTACAGGATCAAACAATAGAAAATCAGGTACATTTTTTTCATTAGAGTTGTAGAAAAAGATAACTTCATCACAAATGATTACATGAAGAGCATCCTTTCATACACAAGGATTTGAGTGAGAGACAGCACACGGTGAAATGACACTGCATATCAATAGGACAGATATTGCAATTTTTGAACGTTCCCTGATCATTCATTTGCTTGTAAACTGTATAAAGTGCCGAAATGCCTCAAATAAATCTTACTAAAAAACCCTGCATATGCACGTTCACAGGGATTTTTTTAGGGTCTGTAGGAGGCCGATACTTGGCCCCATTCCCAACCCCAAAAAGTGGTACTTTTTCCCCATATTAGACCTAAAAATTCCCAATCCAATCTTTTCTCCAAAACAAGAAATTCATTTCCAATTTACGTATCATTAACTGAAAGGAATGCAAAAGTAGAACAAACATGTCATGTTAGTTTAACTCCAAAAGGGATTCAAAATACAAACGTAAAGACAATTGATATGATAAGGGATGATTTGCGTGAATATATCTTTTTGTTGTTTGAAATTTATTTCCCAATTTTGGTTGAAATGTTGCAAAATTCCCAATTTCATCGGCCTAGGCCCCTGACAATAGGGGCTAGAAGAAACCCTGCGTTCATGTATCAAGTTATTGAGAGCATAAATATCCTTTTACAAGTTTTCGAAAGCAAGACTTCAAAGAAAAGCAAAGGGTATTTAAAAGACTTACTGTTGACCCATCCAGTAGCTATAATAATAATAATATTAATACATTCTTTATTTTTTTAAGGTAAAACTCAATTAGTACAAAACTATTCTCCCTTGAAGCAATACACAGAATACTTCTGAGAAAAACATATGTAAGAACTTACTGTTGGCCCATCCAGTAGCTACGCCACTGTACATAAGATGTATAAAACTACACTGAGAGACCTGTATGTAGTTGGCTATGCCAATGTCCTTCATCAGTTATAGAAAGTAATACACAGAATACTTCTGAGAAAAACATATGTAAGAACTTACTGTTGGCCCATCCAGTAGCTACGCCACTGTACATAGGATGTATAAAGCTACACTGAGAGTCCTGTGTGTAGTTAGCTATGCCAATGTCCTTCATCAGTTATAGAAAGAAATACACAGAAAACTTCTGAGAAAATCATATGTAAGAACTTACATGTACTGTTGGCCCATCCAGTAGCTACGCCACTGTACATAGGATGTATAAAGCTACACTGAGTCTTGTATGTAGTTAGCTATGCCAATGTCCTTCATCAGTTATAGAAAGCAATACACAGAATACTTCTGAGAAAAACATATGTAAGAACTTACTGTTGGCCCATCCAGTAGCTACACCACTGTACATAGGATGTGTATAGCTACACTGAGAGTCCTGTATGTAGTTAGCTATGCCAATGTTCTTCATCAGTTATAGAAAGCAATACACAGAATACTTCTGAGAAAAATATAAGTAAGAACTTACTGTTGGCCCATCCAGTAGCTCCGCCACTGTACATAGGATGTATAAAGCTACACTGAGAATCCTGTATGTAGTTTGCTATGCCAATGTCCTTCATCAGTATTTTAGAGGCGTACTCTGGTAGCGGGCTGATTCCTGTAAGACCTTTACTGGACTTCCAGCTCGCAAGTGAGAAATCTGGAATAAATAATAATAATCTCATAAGATGTGAATGACTTTTTTTATAGTGTCGACTCTTTCTTCCAGATATTTTCTATATTTTACTTGTAAAACTTTAACGTGTAAAAAGTTGAAACCAAATAGAGACAGGGTAAATTATATTGACATAAGAAAACAAATTGTATAGGGCTATGAGTTTTTCAATTTTCTAAAAGAATGTGCACATGTATTATACAATTCTAAAAAGATTTTTCATACAGTATGTGTAGTGTATGTGTATTGTCAATTTGTCCTATTTTACCCTGTTTCACTCAAAACACTTACAGTATACAATATTCAACTTCACATAAAAATCAAAGCAATTTATATACCATCACAACAGTCTTCATTTACATGTATATGTAACAACAAGAATTTTTATTGTAATCTTTTTTCATGGTAACCAACATTAAAATTACTACATTTCATAGGCACAAATTCTTTTAACTGGTTTGGATTGAACTAAATTGGATACAAGAGAAAAATTTCCTTTGTAACATTTGATGTGATTTGCTCAGATTCATAGCATAAGTTGTATAGAAATACATTGGTTTCCAAGAAATTGTGAGCTTTTAATGAAACTTCTGTGCATGCACAAGATTGACTTACTGAAAATGTAGAAATCTTTGTTCCACTCGCATAGGCGTTTAGGCAGCAAGGACTCGGAGAAAACAATGTCGGACGGAGTGCATGGACCATTGGACTCAAAACATACACTGACGTTCATATCAACTAAATAGTAACTCTCTCCGTAGATGTCCTGTATTGTGAAACTAAAATAACGAAAATTGCCAAAATTTACTTTCAAAACTTGAAAAAATACACATTCAAGAGGTATTTGTCATTTTTCTTGTAGAAAGTTTCTCCTTCTTAAATGCAAAAATTTGAAGTCTGGCAGGCATTTACATTTATTTCAAATGTCTAAAATCTTTTTGAAGCTTACAAATAATTAGAATGGCCAAATCTAATGAAAGGCATAAAATCTTCTATTTCTTTTTTCTTTAAAGAGCAAATGATTTCGCAATGCAATAATCTAGAATCTAAATTCCAACCTTTAAGTTATTTACATGTATATAACATTTCTAGTTTTCATGTATTTATAAAAAACTTGTTTCAGAAATGAATATATGACATGTATAGACTTACTCTACTCTGAAAACACCTCCAAGCCAAAAGTGTTCCGTGGTTCCTGGAAACAATCAATGTATCAATCATCAGAAAAATTAAATATAGACTGAAAGTTAACTTTATAGTTTTGTTTTTCATTTCGAAATGAACAAGTCATATTAGATTGTGTCATTTTTCAAATTAATTCCTACAAGAGCTAATTGATAATATATTTCTAAATTTATCTAATGTAAGAAAATTTCCGCAAGTTTTCAATTCTGAAACTTAGGACATAAGAAAAAAAAATCTGTTATATGAGGACCAGAAATTCAAATAAAATAATTACCGAATTCATAATCCATTAGTGAAAAGTTCCTGTGGAATTTATCTATTCCCAGTAAAGCTTTCTTTTCACATGGATCGAGGTGTAAGTAAGTGCGTACTGCACGCTGGATTTCACTGACGTCCATACAGCATTCAACGCTCGTACAGTCGGAGATCAGGTGACACGTGGTGTCCGAGGACAGGGTAGGTAATGTACCAGCATTATTGCAAACTGTCGGAAAATAGGAAAATATTCTTGATTTATTTCAATCTACTTGATATGGTTCTTTTGATTTTTGAAGAACATTTCCAAAATTACAAGCAAACATGTACAAATGATATGACTTTTGTACTTTTCATTATTGAAGTTTTTGTTAGGTCTGTGATAAGAGTACACTCAATTCACTTCTATTTGTGTTTAATTGGGAAAAGTGAAGCATGACGCATTAACAATTAGAACGAAATGTAAACAATATACCATACTATTTTGTAACTTATCAAAAACAATTTTTCCTGAGAAAAATTTTTCACGATTCCAAATCAATAGCAAATATAGCAAAAATTAATATCTTGCGAAAATTTCTGGTTAAATGGTGTTACTGACTTACCCAAGTTCCATCCATTGGTAGATGGAGTGTATTTACTGGAAGTTCTATCACACTGCTCTGTTGCCATGTAAGCAGAAACTCCGAGATCATCCAGGAGTAGAGACACTTCAAAGTTGTCAAGACTGCCGGAAATACCCTGTAAATCTTTCCAGTCACTCAGTGAAAAGTCTGAAAAGTTATGAGCATTCTTTTAAATGAATGAAAGCTGAATCTTTGGAATTCCAGTGATTATCATTTATTCTATTACCTTCTGTGGAAAATTGGGTATTCAACAGTGTTGTTTGTAATTTCACAAGTCCATTTTAAAAAGCAGGGGTGAAATAGATATTTAGAGTTTCATTGTAAAAATTTATGAACATCTGCGGTTTGTAGGTCTGTTAAAGACTTCAATGAGGTCTGTAACCTTTACTTAAAGCATAAACTTCAAGTTTTGCCTAGTATACTACCGAAAATAGTATCGTGGATTTTCTGGTTTCACGACACCTACTTGTTACGACATAGTCATGACTCCAGTCACACATCTGGTACGGCAGGAGGGTGTTGTCAAATACCGTGTAGAAGTTATTACACTGAGGATTGCCCGTCTCGTAGCAGGTAGAAATCTCTAGGTTACAAGGTACATTCTCTCTACCATCAACCTCTCTACTTTATACCTGGGAACAGAATAGCATACATTGGTATTAATTGTGAAATCTTCCGAATAGTCTCCAGTGTACATGTACGTCTCATGCTTGACCTTGATTCAAGGTCAAATTCTTCTTTCCACAGTCATTTTGTATTTTTTGCTTACGGAATCAACAATTTAGACCCAATATTTTATATAATGTGTATATAACATTGACAATTCAAAGTACATAGCAGTTTACAAACTCAAATGTCAGACATGATAATCTTTACATTTTTCCTTTTCATGTGTGTAACAAGAGGAAACTTGTCAAACTTTTGCTGTAAGATTTTCCTTCCTTACTTTTTCCCTGTTAAACAAATTCTATCATAGAAGTAAAATATGACTGCAGTCAATATGCTATCCAGACCTTCCTCCCTATTTCATTAACACTATTTCTCTACTTACTTCATCCTGATAATTCCCAGCAGGTTAAAGTACAGATCTTTGTTCCATTCTATCTCAGTCAGACTTATGTTGTAGAATGCGTTCTCTGCCGTTATGAACATCATCTTCTTACAATGGTCGATCTCGAGACTGACCTGGGCCGTCCAGTCCATGGGTTCTAGGTAAACACAACATTGCACACCTCTGCAGTGCTCAGTCACATGACACGCAAGGTCAGAAGTCAAGGTTGGAAGGGTCAAGTTTGCAGAACAAGCTTTTAAAAAGAAAGTAAATATGATATTATCAATTTTTGGTGAGATCATCTATGGAAACAATATTTCACACTATAATCAACAAGCTTTATATAAAAATTTTAAGATTTCATGAAAAAATTCATGCTAATACATACAATGTATATAAGTGTGTAAGGCAATTTTTTTGTTAACTGAGTTATTGTATTACTTTAATTTGCCTCTCTCTACTTAAATTTAATGGAAATTGTGTCCCAAAAACCATTGGCATGCAAGTACACACAAACATTTTACATATAAAATATATTACTTTATAATCTATAATAAGGAAAACAACTTCACTTTTGAAGCATGTCTTTGATTTCTTATTCATCAACATTTCTATCAACAAATTTTTAAAAAAGATAGGGCTGATTTATCAAGAAAGGAGCAATTTATGAACAACTTCCAATTTACAATCCCAACACCTACCTTTAGTAAAGCCTTGTACAGCGTTACCATACACTCCACCTGTCCTGTTACACTGCTGGTCAAGCTTATACCTGGACAGACCCGTGTCCTCCATCAGCTGGAGTACAACATTTGAGGGGTAGGGTGGGGAATTGGGCGTGGCTCCATGGTCAATTAGGTACTGATACAGGGAGAAACCTGACGCAGAGAAAATATCATTATTACTACTAATTTCATAAAATAAACCCACTACTGCTTGTTAACTTATTGCTTGTAAACCAAATTGATCTTTAAAAAACATAAACCGTAACATGGAAACAATTTCATATTGTGAATTTAAGCAAATAGAATTTTCATCATGCCTACCCCATCCTTTAGTTACAAAGAGTTACTTTTCGTTTGGGATGATATCTGACTTAATGTTCAATCCAATATGACCAAATGAAATTCCTAAAGAAACATCATATTTGATTCATGTTTTCCACTGGTTTCCATTGAATTTGATGACATCACAATTATTTCAAGGCAGGTAACGTCCAAAATGGGACATAACTCATGTATCAAGAGGATAGAGCAGACAGACAGATACACAGACAGACAAATTATTAAACAAAATATAAAGATTATATAGCCACATACTGGGTATAAGGTATCCAGTGGTCCAGTTACAGGCTGGCTTGTCCAATAGTGTGTTCTGATATACGACATACTCTGCATCACACGGGCCGGAATCCTCGAAGCACAGACTGACATTCATACTGACCAAGTAACGACCCTCGGCATACAGATTGTGTACGATGAAACTGAAAATTGAAAATTGGTACTGATTAAAATTTTAATTTCCGAACATACATGTACATGTAGCTAGGTAATATATTTTTTTGTGTCTCGTACCTGTACAAGATACATGTACTTAAAAGACATTTTTCATCGTGACGAACTTCGCACTTCGAACTTCGTACTTCGCACTTCGAACATTGAAGAAAAAGTGGCGTAGCTGCCGTTCGCGTATAAACTCATAATCGGAGTAATCTACATTTTGATAAGTATACTCAATGGAATGGTATATTGGACTTCCTGTACAACTGGCTCGTTTTTTTTCGGCAACAAACTTATGAAATTAAAGTGCGAAGTTCGAGGTGCGAAGTTTGTCACGGTGAAAGAAGTCTAATGAGGAGTATGAAACTCTACAATAAATATCATGAATATTGTGCTAATTAACCGATTTATGTCAATGAAAGGACTAAATATTTAGCTAAAGTAAAGTACATCAACAACTACATAATAATAAAACTTTTCTTCAAACCAAGATTAAATATATTTTTATATATCATCCACTTACCTTGTTCTAATTACTCCATACAAATCCATCTTTTTCAACGTTCCTAAAATTGGAAATAAAACATACAAAAAGTGCATCTTTTTTTTCAGATAAAATGGCACAGATTTCCTGAAGAATTTATGCGTGCCTTTTATGAGTAAAACATGAAAATATACAGAAATCAATTTCAAAACCTTTTTCAACCTACCATATTCAAAATCATACAAGTTGGCATGGAATTCCAGTTTCTCCGTCGATATTGTCAGAGTGAATGTACAAGGGTCGAGGAGCAGTTTGACCTCAAAGCTGTTCTGTAGCCTATCGGAGGTCACGCAACACTGTGTGTTTGTACACGTACTGTCACTGTAACAGTTGATAGCTTCGGAGGATCCAAACACCGGACGGTTACTAAAGCCATTGGAACAGTCTGAAATAAATTTAGTATGGTAAGAATTGTCATCTGTAGGTATGTTTAACTTTAGAATACTAGTATTAGTATAAGTTTTATTGCTCACCTCTTTCTTTCACACATGATAGGAAATTCCAGTTGTGTATATCAATGAACATGATGAATGTAAAGTGTGTTTCAGGTACAATTATACTGAACAATTCTACTCTTAGACTAGTAGATTTACTACAGTGATTACTGTCTGTATATCAAATCTACACAACGAATAGAAAAGATCACTGCGGTACTATGAAGATGTAAATTCTTGTATATGTAATTACAGTTCATAGAGAATAAGTGTCTTAATTTGTGTTTTGTTACGGGTATGCAACACACAGCATGCAATAAATGCACTTGCTGTGTGTGTTGCATACTTAGTGCATTTCATGCGATAAATGCACTTTCTGTACATTGCATACCCATAACAATACACAAATTATGACATTTATTTCATATATATGCACCACAGTTGTGTTTCATTCTTGTTTTCTGAAATTGTGTTTTTCAAGATGAAAAGGCAATGTCAAAATTCAGGTCACCGCGGGTTCAATTTGCAGGTTAGAATGGCCGTGTTTCAAAAATGTCTTGCGATGTACAACACTAGTCTAGTAATTGACCCTTCCGACTGCGGAAAAATAATGCAAAATTTCGTGACGTCACAATGCTTTTACCTCGGACAAACAAGCTTCCAACCTCGGTCAAACATCGAAATTGCATTGTGATGTCATTGAATTTTTCAAATTTTTCCCGCGTTCGGAAGGGTCAATTATTAACATTTTCAAAATCGTACATGTAAATAAGACCTACCCGTGGTCCAACCATCCACTGCGGAGGTATAAGGTGGGAAAGTACGTGAACAGTAAGATATGTATTCCGCTATTCCCAACTCTTCCTGAAGTCGTAATCTGTCTGCTTGAGAAAGCGTGGAACTCGCCGGCAAATTGTTAGCAGAATACCATTGAGCCACTGAGAAATCTGTGGGAGAAAAAGGAAATTTCTTCGATTTCAAAATCTTACAAAACCTATTACTTTATGCTAAAAGCTAGTCATAAGCTTGTAAACACTTATTCATTAGTTATTATAAACATTTAACCTATGTGCCCCAAAACACAAGCATTTATGGCATCATTGGCAACTTAATCTTATACCGGGCACACGAGATAGCAACTCTTAAATAATTGTAAATTCTCTAAAAAGCAATCATAGTTACATTGATCTTTCACAGACAATGCACATTTTTGCATTTGCTTAATTTTTACTTGTACATTCCAAAAAAGTACATGTCATTTTGTATGAATAATAGAGGAGTTAATCAGTGTCAGTATGTAATATATTGACTCACTTGGCGTGATAAATCCATTTTCCCACTGACATGGTTGTACAGGAAGTACTGTGCTGTGGAATACCATGGCAACCAGGTCACATGACTGAGATGTTTCCCAGCATACACTGATGTTCAAATCAAGCAGATACTTCATGTCATGTTGTAGCTCTGTAACAACATAGCTGGAAAAAACGAGGTCGATAATTAGATATCAACTCTACTGAAATCATACTACCATTCACTTGCATACTACTATTCACTTGCATGCTACTATTCACTTGCATACTACCATTCACTTGTATACTACTCTTCACTTGCATACTACCATTCACTTGCATACTACCATTCACTTGCATGCTACTACATGTATTCACTTGCATACTGCCATTCACTTGCATGCTACTACATGTATTCACTTGCATACTACCATTCACTTACATACTACCATTCACTTGCATGCTACTATTCACTTGCATACTACCATTCTCTTGCATACTACCATTCACTTGCATACTACCTTTCACCTGCATGCTACCATTCACTTGCAAAGTTTTTCTTTACTTTTAAAATAGTCATTCACTTTTCAAAATATATAGACTTCTAAATTCAGTCCCAATTTCAGATCATGAGTACTCATTTATAATTTTGTAAAAAAAGTCAATATGCACAATTTTCATATTTGCAGTTTCAGATTTTTTTTTTATCAAGTATGAAGTCAATCGACTTCCACGATTTTTTTTAGTATCATCGTGTTTTTCCACAAATATTCTATTCCATGAAATTTCATGTACATGTATGATGACAACCTTGTAATCATTCAATGAAATGATGATGGAACAGTAATGATTCAATAAATGAAAATTATAAAAGCATACTCACTCCATGCGGAAAATGTTGGCAAGGTAGAAATGATTCATTGTGCCGAACACAAAGTCGTAGAGTGTGATGTTGGATACCAATTCCTCGATACCGATCGACAGTTTTCTCTCACACGGATCCAAGTTAAGGTACGATTTGACGCTCCTGCCCAATACGCTAACGTCCATGCAACATTCTACAGCACTACAGGAGGATAGGTAACAGGTGATGTCCGAGGGCAGATTTTTGTGAGTGACCGATAGCACACAGGCTATAAATAGAATAGGTATACATGTATGTATAATACTGCATGCATACAATCATGTACATATTCTAGCGGTATTCATATTTTAGGGAGGACTCTTACTTTTAGCCGAGTAAGTGCGGTAAAAAATTCACTAATTCAAGACCATGATGATTTCAAAATTCTATATATGTAAATGATTATAATGGAAAATAAGTCAAGTGCTATGATTTTGCTATTACACAACATGTATTGCAACACTACTGAAATGAATTTTAGTGGCTCCGCTGGAAGCATCACTGATGAGAATTTAATATTCGAAACACGAGTCTGGTACAGAAAAATTGGTTTGGAATTTTCTTCATGAAGGAATAGAGTTGAAACACTTCTGTATTATTAGTACATGTATGTCTATTTACCAAATTCTTACACTTTTCCACAAAAACTTGGTTGCACTACAAAATCTATTTGAAACTTATTTTTATGGTTTCAAACCACTGAGAAAAATTACTAAAAATAAAATTAATATGCTTGAAGAATATCTTTTATGGTATATACCTGATGTCCAACCATTGATGTCACCAGCAAACACGCCTGCTGTCCTATTACAGCTGTCCTGGCTAATATACTGGGCCAATCCTAGGTCTTTTAACATCCGTGACAAGGCGTACTCCTCTAGTGGTAAGGTTAAGCTGCGGTCAGACAGATAGGTACTCAAGCTGAAACCTGCAAATTGGATTAGTAGAGAGAATATTCATTATACTATCAAAGTAGGTCACAAGCAGTACTCTGCTTTGATTAATTTCTTCAGAGCAGAAGCACATTTCTAACATGACTTGAGATTTTCTTCCTATATATACTATAGAACTCGCCTGGTGTAAAATCTCCAACAAACTTCCAGTTTGCTAAGCTCCGCCCATCCACGTGCTATAAAGCTCTTGCAGAACAATATAAGAATTGAAATAACAACTTGCTTGCTGTGATTTGTTGTCCAGTAATTCTCCTCGTCGCATGAACCAACTGAATTATCATCTCGCCGCTTCATGGCTCAGTGATAATTTGATTGGTTCATGAGACTCGTGGAATTACTGGACAACAAACCATGACTAGCTAGTTCTTATTTCTTAAATAGACAACCTCAGCCAGAAAGCATCAGAATGATCTAAGAGAGATGTCCTGATTAAGTTTTCTTATTTATAGTCAAAATTTTGAAGCATTTTTAATGCACCTTCATCAAAATCAAAAATTTCAATGGTTGTTGTCTACAGATTTCAATATTTTTTCATATATACAATGTCATGCACACATATTTCAAATTTCAAGAATTAAAAAGAATTTAATTTTTCTATCAACTCTCAAATCAATCTTTGCAATTTGCAGAAATAGAAAACAAATTTTACCGTATTATTCAATTTTTGAAAAAGAAAACGTACCAGGTAGTTTGTAGTCTGTGGTCTTGTAGTCACATGACTTTTTTGGTAGTCGCACATTAGACATGATGGACTCTGTGAGAGCACAAATGCCGGCAGCTTCCCAGCATGCACTGATATTAATACTGACAAGGTACGCGTTGGCTCCATATAAATCATCTATCAGGTAACTGGAAATAAATACGTCAGAATGAAAGAAATGTACTGTCGGCTATACAATAATCAAACTCCAGGCAGCTCAAGTTTACCTTACGTTACCCTACTCTACAACATCACTGCCACAGACTTGCCGCAATAAAGTATATCTTAACGTAATGCTGCTATGACGTCATAGTTACTTTAGGGCAGGATTCTTGGAGTCTGTGGCAGAAATTGTTTCGACTGTAAGGTGGAGACAACTCTGTTCAGATATGTACAATAATAGCATCAATGACCAGCTTCTTGTAGCTTCAAATCTTGTTTCGGTACATTTTTCTAGCTTTTAAATTTTAAATTGTCCATTTATTATGACATTATTCAACAGATCAAAGAAACCCAAAATTATATCATTGAGTCTTGGAATTGACAGAAATGTGAACTTACTCAAGTCTATAGGCTCCTTGTAACCAGAAATGCTCCTCCACATCTGACGAAAAAAAATTAGAATTTTGTTTCTATATGCATAATTTTTTTCATAGTTAAACACATTTTTCGATACACAACAAGACATCAATCATCATAAATTCTGCCCCTATGATATTAAAATTCTACTTCCATAAAATAAGTCAAAATGACACAATAAAGTAAAATTACATTGAATGATGCAAAATCTCTTATCTATACATCAAATGCACCTGTAAATCATATGTATAAAATATATTTTAAAATCTAATAGACATTCTTCATATTACCGCTAGACTTGCAATTTAGACACTCCAAGACCCGACATCACTACTTTTAACGTTATTTCTAATTGTGACGTCATAAATCAGATACGACGTCACAGTTAAAAGTTACGTCAAATCTTGTGATGTCGGGTCTTAGGATGTGTGAAATATAAGTCAACTGCGGTAATGTGAAAATTGTCTAAATCATAACCATCACGAGTATCGATGCACAACTTACTGTACTTGTATCCAATCAATGAGATGTTGACGTACAGATTCTCAATTCCCACCATAAGTTGTTGATTACAGTTATCAATCAGTACGTAGGATCTGAAGGCGGTGTTGGGGTCGTCTAATGACGTACAACACGAGATTCCCGTACAGGAAGTGGTTATTATACAGCCCGTTTTAAGATTCTTGTTGTAGGAGAGTTGGAGGGATGTGGTGCATTCTATATGTGTAAATAAATGGAAAATGTTGCTGAATGTACATGTATTTGAACATAGGAAATGCTCACTATTTACTTATTCATTTGCATAAGTTTATCTCATTAGTGTACAGTGCTCCATCTGACCCAATACCAATTTTTTCATCAATCCAATATATTTCTGTATCCCCCTTGTAAAACACTGTATAACTAAAATATACAATTTTTAAAATGTAAAAGATATCAGCATATAGTGTAGTGTTCTCACTTCAACTGAATGGAATTTTTAACAGTTCAACAAAAAAAATATTGGCTACACACACGGATCTAAATACTGAAACTAAGTTCTTTTATACATGAATTATACCTTATACTTTTTTATATTTTTTGTCCTTGATATACATGTTTTATGCATATCACTTTATCATGAAAATATTCTCTATGCAAGGTTTTAACAAACTACAGAAAATTGGTCAGTGACAAGTATTTACATACTTTTACTTATTAGTATCCTCATCATAATGCAATGTAGACCTTAATACCTGTTACCTATCCACTTCGCGCCAAGTGGCACATAAGGCCTCAACAGTAAAACCTCAATAACACTGATCTAAATGCATAAAGAAATTATCAATTACCTTTCGTCCATCCGTCAAAAGTTGGTCCGTACGGAGGAATATCTGGGTTACATGCCGTTTGGTCCAAGTAACGAGACATCCCTAACATCTCATGTACCCGGGCTAGGCCCTCACTGGGCAGTACTGTACCAGGGCTGTATCCCTGGGTTAGACGCCATGTAGACAGGGAGAATCCTTGATAAAAGACAACAGAATTATTCATAATACATGTACTAGTAACATGACCTAACATCTCATGTACCCGGGCTAAGCCCTCACTGGGCAGTACTGTACCTGGGCTGTACCCCTGGGCAAGACGCCTTCTAGACAGGGAGAATCCTTGATATAAGACAACAAAATTATTCATAATACATGAACTAGTAACGTGACCTAACATCTCATGTACCCGGGCTAAGCCCTCACTGGGCATTACCGTACCTGGGCTGTATCCCTGGGCAAGACACCATGTAGACAGGAAGAATCCTTGATAAAAGTTGGCAAAATCATTATCAATACATGCACTGAGAAGAAAGAGTTATGGAATCTCTATGTACATGTACCTTGTACGGTACGTACGTAATGCGTACTGTAAATTGATAGTCTAAGAATTTTCCGAGTTACAAACTAGATGGTCTTTGAACAATACCTTGAAAAATTTTCCTACAGCAATCTGGAACATATGAAATTCACTATATAAGAGAAATCTGATTGGTTGCCTACCTGAAACTGGGAAATACATTGACCAATCACAAGCCTTCTTCCGAAGCAGGACATTCTGTAATATTGTAACACTATCGATTTCACAAGCTGCTGCAGACTCGAAGCACACGCTCATATTCATGTTCATCAAGTACATGTCTTTGCTCCACATATTCTCTACAGTGAAGCTGAAAACGGATGACAAAAAATTATAATCGGCATTACCAAAAGCAATTACAGACCCTTTTTCATTAAATGCAGTTATTTTTAGTACCAGATGCCCTACCTGTTTTGATGGCTTTTCACTTACTAGATTATACTCGGCATTACCAAAAGCAATTCGGTCTTTTCGAAATAGAGAGTTACTTCCCATTTGTGCAGGTATCTGACATCAACGCATTGTGACGTCATCAAAGTCTATGGACATGATGGAAACCAGCATAAAATTCAGGGAAACAAGGTTACATAAATGACGTTTTCAAAGGAATTTAATGACGTCACAATGCTTTTGCGTCAGATACCTGCACAAATTGAACGTAGGACTGTAAAATCGAAAAGACGGAATTACAAACGTTTTTCATTAAATGCAGTTTGAATACCAGATGCCCTACCTGATTCAACAGCTTTTCACGTAGCAATGTAGTAAGTAAAGTCATAGTTATGAAGCATTTTCATGGCATGTCAAAATTTGTAGTTGTGTCGTATAAGTCAAAATATATATGTTGGCCATCCTGTCTGCTCTTTGGAGAAGTATGAAATTTATCAATTTTTTTTTTCAGGAGCACAAAAATGTCCATCACTGAACAATTTACTAACCTACAAACGTTTGTGGACAAAAGGAGTATACATGTATATGGTTTATATAGTAAAGTGGCCCCCTAAAATCGACTTTTCCAAATTTAAATTTTGTTGTCATGTTTAGAAATTTAAATATCTATATTTTGAGAAATTTAATTATAAAAACTGCTCCTTGCTTTCTACGACATTGTAAAATTTGCATAAATGTCATGAAAATATGTGATTTTGTCAATTTTTCATGAAAAATAGCTTAATTCTTGATAACTTTCCTTTAGATAACATCGAGCGGGATTGTGAACAACTTTTTCCTTTCGCATGCACTTAGAGACGTACATAGGAAACAACATATCAAAATATAAAAGTTGTTCAGAAGCCCGCTCGATACTAGCTAATAGGAAGTTTGTCGAAAATAAGCCCAAAAATAACGTTTTTCCAGAAAATTGGCAAAATATACCATTTTTGAAGCCAAATTTCTAAGAAATTGAGAAAGGAAATTAAAAGTTATGTATCATTTCATAATTAGCCTACATTGTGGAATAAATATTGGTACAAATTCATTACTTCATGAAAAGTTTAGATTTTGCTCTGAAAGGGGGCCGCTTTACTATATAGATCATATATAGTCCTTTCAAACTTTCGAGAACATGTACTCGCACAACTTGTTGTTGTGAAATACAGAAACACAGGATACGAAAAATATTGGTGAAACATACATTGTACTGAAATAATACCTACTCAAGTCTGATAACTCCTTGTAGCCATAATGACTTTGTAGAACCTGAAAACAAAAATTTTGTCATTACAAATTGATACTATATTTAACTAAAGCGCAATATATTTCCTAAAACAAAGCCTTTTTAAGCCCTATGAATTGTAGCAACAAATGCTAAATTCTCAATATATTAAGAAATTCTAGCTAAACTCAAAAGATTCACAGAAAAGTTTCAATGTACTTTATAAATTTAATTAAATCTATGACCGAACTCACAAAATCAGACTTACACTCCAATTCCTCACTATATTAAAAACTTTTCAGGGGTTACATAAAGCATGGAGTAAACAGTATTCATTATATACATACACAATACATGGTAGAAATCTTACCCCAGATATAGCTGATAAGAGTGTCTGTGAACTGATAGTTTTCTATCCCAACGGAGATTTCCAAGGTGCACGGGTCTATGTCGACAAACGTACGGACGTTTCTATCCAGACGGTTCACAGTGGTACAGCAGTCTACCATGGTACAGTTAGCACCAAGGTTACACACCATACCACTCTGTAAGCTGGACAGGGGCGTGTGATCACTGCATTCTGTAGGTAACAAATAGAAAGTACTGTGATAGTTTGAAATATTGTTACGAATGGCGAGATGAACACTGTAGTCATTAATTTTGAAACTTTTTGAATGTTAGTCTAAGAAATGTTTTAGTACACATTAAATATTTGAAGAACCTCAACCAATCAAATTATTTTGGAGTTAAAAGACTTTTTCCTCTGTATGTATACACAATTTATGGCAAACGTCTAAATCATAACGGAAATAATTAATTTTATCAAATAAATACATGTAAATAGTAAATCATGCTCTCTCACTTAGATTGTCATCAAAATACTCTGCAATCACATCTGAGAATAGAGTACAACTGCTTAAAATGAATAAAAGGAATTTCATCCAAGAAGTCCTACCATCTTTCCAGCCATTTGAACCTGTAGAATTATACTGTGCATCTGATTGGTTACAGGAAACAGGAAGTAAATATTCAGCCAATCCTAGGGTTTCTAACAACTCGGAATGTTCAGTTCCTGTCACCGTGGCAACTGGTGTATAACCCTTGTCTGTGAACCATTGGTTGAGAGAGAAACCTATTAAAAACAGAAATTACACGTAAAATCTTGAATGAATTTTACATAATGTTTATCACTATATTATCTTTATAATCTGGCATCTTTTAAACATCTAAAGATAATTCCGGATAATTTGAAAGAGAAAATATGGATGGGAAAAAGCAATAATTCTATGTCATAACAGCACATAACACACATTATTCTATAAACTATAAATAGCGACTCTCTAATTGGCTGATAACGTCATCTACGCTCCTGAACAAATCACAGTATACCACGGTTTAAAAATAGACCGGGATTACCCCCACTAACTTCTGCAAATGGCGTTGTTATTAATATTGAATCATATATGAAAATATAGAATAAAACAGTTACTGACTTTTAACTCAGTAAATATGATGTAATATTGACTTACTATGAAAATATTGACCTCGGCTTCGCCTCGGTTCACACTTGCTTATATTCTGCTCACATTTTCATACTAAGTCAATATCAAATCATATACACCGAGTTTAAAGTCCATTATTGTATAATATAATGGAATGAAAGACATCATAAGAACATAAAACACACACATTGATAAAGCAGATATTTTCCAGGAACTCTGTACTGGATTTTTAACCAAAGTAAGTCTAACTGATGATGGCAAAGTAAAGATTTTAAAATATATCATTCATTGTATTTACCTGAATTCTTGAATTCCTGTTTCCAGTCACATGCCAGCTTCGGCAGTCTAATGTTTTGTAATAGTGACACTGTCTTTTCGCATGCACTGCCACTCTCAAAGCACAGACTTGTACTGAGGGAAATCCTGAAGCTCTCGTCATTCGGCATGTCAACGATATTATATGTAAGGGAAACAACTCCTCCTAGGTCCATGCTTTGGTCTATGCCTACAAAACAATAATATACATGTATATTAAATTATCAAGTAATTTCAAGGTTTATTATTAATATATACATGTAGCAAACTGTATTTGCTTCCGATCTTATTAGTTTTCATCATTACATTGTTTGAGATTCGCAAAAATTTAGGGATTTGAAATAGGTAACTTCTGAAGGAAATCTCGGACATACTGAATGAATTTCATTTTATTTCGAGGTCATCAAATAAATGTAGACCTCTCTGAAAACTGGAAGACTAGGAATTTTGAACCATGAAAATTGTGCTGTTGACGTTATTGAAGTTCCTTAGAGCTTAATTTCTTTTTGCTATATTATGGACGACTCTGAATTTAACTGACTCAAGTTAAACCTACCCCAAGCAGTAAAGTCAAACAGGTTGACCCTGAACCAATACTTTTCTATGGCCACAGTAAGAGTGGAGGCACAGTCGTCTAACTGTATAGACATGTGGAAGTTTCTGCTTACAGTGCTTGACTTGATACAACAGAAAATTTCTGTACACTTTGCTCCGATATGACAAGCGTCATCTCCGCTGAGTGGGTCGGGTACGGACACTAATGTCTGCGGACAGCCTGCGAAAAAATAGGGGTCAGCTCTAGAATTCGATTTATTCTTCAAACCTGACTGTGAAAGTTAGCACTCTTTAAATTTATGAAAAAATTGACTGTTCAAAGACTAAGAGACTGAATTCTACTATAGAAATCTTAATTTCCTTTTTTTTCAGAAGAACAATAATTTTTCTATATTGATTGCAGCTTTACAAGTTCTTAATCAAGTACATGTACATATAAATGGCCAGCATTGAAAATTTTGGCCATGAGTGTACTCTTTCATCCAGAATTTTCATTTTCACGATGAACAATCTGTATTGATAACAGTGATTCATGTAGAATTCAAAACTACATGTAACCTTACTTTTATATGACACACATGTAGATGTAGATAAGTCTGAATGCGATACTTATGCAAAATTGAATACAGACTATACGTACATGTACCTCGATTCAGTAAAATTGAGGTAGAAATACAGAGATTCTTGGTATAACTTACTGTCGAGCCATCCACCTACGGCTGTTGAAAATAACCCTGTAGTAAGGCTGCACATATCATCAAAGTAAAGGTACGGAGAAATCTTGATATCCGTCAACAAGCGGGAGATACCATACTCATTAAGGGTAGATGACGAACCAAAGCCATTTGTTGTTTTCCATGAGGATACTGATAGTCCTGTAAAACGTTTTAAACTCGAGGTATAAGGGGAATAATAACACTATCGTCGAAAAGCTAGAAATTACATGTATGTGCTTCCATATCTTACATGTTTTCAGATACTTGATTTTTTTTTTTTTAATGTTTCATTCAATGCAACTCGCCATGAAAATGTATGATCCTGAACATTGCCCAAATCGTGCGCCTTCGGCCAACTTTGTGGTATTTAATTTTTATGTTATCAAAACCGGGAGTAGAGTATTATACCCCTAATGCCTTAATTTATAGGGTGATAGAGATGGAAATTGTCAATATACATGTAAATCGCAGAATAATTTTTATTTACATCTTTATGATAAAATCCCTCTGACACTTCATGTACGTAAATGTATATACACTGTAAGTAGAATGCTAAAGATGTGTTTAAAGATTAATCTTGAATGAATTCAGAGAAGGTACTGTAAATCATCTTTTATTTGCGGCGTCTCAATTTCGCCAACAGGAGTGAGGTGACATCTTATAAACATATCTTTCTGCACATGTATTGGGACATACATGTATTCTCGGCGTTTTATTTTTGCGAATCAAAGGACCTCGCGAAAATTAAACGCTTGCGAATAAAAAACGGTTTACAGTAATTCTTTCTCTTTATTAGGTAGAGAATTCAAAAGACTTACTGTTTTGTCAATTTGAGCAAGGAGATTTCAAAAGCATTTTGACCTGAGCCGAACTGGAAGTATAGCCATGGCTAAGTTAGCCCAAAACAGATTTTTAATGGACCTTGTACATTTTTGTTTTCCCCTCAACCCCTACTCATGTATAGCAGATTTATAACGATGTACTAACCTGGTACAAGGAAACCTTCAGTCCTGTTGCATTGCATTTTGGGTAACAATGTGGCATTAAAGATGGTGACTTCTTGTCCGCACGCCTGTCCGCCATTAAAACAGGAACTGAACTTAGCCCAGACCAAATATGCCTCCTCTCCAGTCAAATCTACTATCTTGTAGCTAAAATCATGAAGAGGATAAATATCACAAAATTATAGCAGCAACAACAAATTCTAAAAAATTAAGGCATAAAGTTCTAAGAAAATCATTTGGAACAAGTTCTGATGAATTCCAGGGATCGAGAGCACCCGACCTGATAAAAATAAAGCCTGTGTTTATGAAACGAGAATGCCCCCGGCGGCATCTTTGTTAGTATAAAGGCCATTTTCGGTTAATTATGTGAGAGGTCAGGGTCAGCGCAATATTGGTATCAATGGAAAGATCTTGTCAGAAGGAATACACATGTAAAAATTGAAACCTCTATCACTAACCATTCAAAAGTTATGCCCAATGTTAAAGTTTTTGAGAAGTACGTCAAAGGTCAAGGTTATGGTCACGAGGTCAAAAATTTTGGTATCAATGGAAAGGTATTGTCACAAGGAATACACATGTGAAATATGAAACCTCTATCACCAGCTTCCATTTAAAAGTTATGCCCAATGTTAAAGTTTTTCGGAAAACAGACAGACGGACAGGCCATAAACTATATGCTCCCGAATCTTTTATTCCAGGGGCATAAAAAACAAAGATTTTTCGGTTTTGCCTTTATTCATATTAAAGTATACTGAAATCTATGAATGCTTTTGAATAGTATTGATTTCATCTCAAATACATGAAACGTACAGTTAAAATCGTTTTAATCCAATATTTATCAATTCAAAAGAGTTGTGCTGCTTGTGCAGAAATTGGGCCAGTTTGTTTTCCAATAAAGCCTGTGTTTGTGAAACACGAATGCCCCCGGTGGCATCTTTGTTAGTATGAACACTATTTTCTGTTAAGTACATGTATGTGAGGTCACTGGGTTAAAAGGTCAAAGGTCAAGGTCACGAGGTCAAAAATTTTGGTATCAATGGAAAGGTCTTGTCACAAGGAATACACATGTGAAATATGAAAGCCCTATCACTTCCGAATCAAAAGTTATGCCCAATGTTAAAGTTTTTGAAAAGTAGGTCAAAGGTCAAGGTCAAGGTCACGAGGTCAAAAATGTTGGTATCAATGGAAAGATCTTGTCACAAGGAATACACATGTGAAATATGAAAGCCCTATCACTTCCCATTCAAAAGTTATGCCCAATGTTAAAGTTTTTGAAAAGTAGGTCAAAGGTCAAGGTCAAGGTCACGAGGTCAATAATTTTGGTATCAATGGAAAGGCCTTGTCACAAGGAATACACATGTGAAATATGAAAGCCCTATCACTTCCCATTCAAAAGTTATGCCAAATGTTAAAGTTTTTGAAAAGTAGGTCAAAGGTCAAAGTCAAGGTCACGAGGTCAAAAATGTTGGTATCAATGGAAAGGTCTTGTCACAAGAAATACACAGGTGAAATATGAAAGCCCTACCACTTCCCATTCAAAAGTTATGCCCAATGTTAAAGTTTTTGAAAAGTAGGTCAAAGGTCAAGGTCAAGGTCACGAGGTCAAAAATTTTGGTATCAATGGAAAGGCCTTGTCACAAGGAATACACATGTGAAATATGAAAGCCCTATCACTTCCCAATCAAAAGTTATGCCAAATGTTAAAGTTTTTGAAAAGTAGGTCAAAGGTCAAAGTCAAGGTCACGAGGTCAAAAATTTTGGTATCAATGGAAAGGTCTTGTCACAAGGAATACACATGTGAAATATGAAAGCCCTATCACTTCCCATTCAAAAGTTATGCCCAATGTTAAAGTTTTTGAAAAGTAGGTCAAAGGTCAAGGTCAAGGTCACGAGGTCAAAAATTTTGGTATCAATGGAAAGGTCTTGTCACAAGGAATACACATGTGAAATATGAAAGCCCTATCACTTCCCATTCAAAAGTTATGCCCAATGTTAAAGTTTTTGAAAAGTAGGTCAAAGGTCAAGGTCAAGGTCACGAGGTCAAAAATTTTGGTATCAATGGAAAGGTCTTGTCACAAGGAATACACATGTGAAATATGAAAGCCCTATCACTTCCCATTCAAAAGTTATGTCCAATGTTAAAGTTTTTCGGACAAACAGACAAACAGACAAACAGATAAACAGACAAACAGACGGACAGGCCAAAAACTATATGCCCCCGAATCTTTGATTCCGGGGGCATAAAAATACTTTATCTGAAAAAAGTGGTGCTAGTTTTATTGTTGAAACGTAAAATTGTGAGTGAATATTACCATTATTTAGTGATTTATTAAGTCAACAAGATTTTATTCTCAATATTTCAGAAGTGAAGCGTGTATTCCCATGAACTAGTAAAACGTTGTCAAATGCGAGTATACCCAGAACGAGTATTTCCAGTGCGAAAAGGTTTTGGTTTGAGTCATCCCGCAACCATTTTATGTATCTTTTTGTCAAAGAGTTCTGATAATATGTAAAATTTGACTCTGACTTTAATGGGAAAACAGTTAAACACGTATTGAAACGAACTAATTGACTGTGCTAGTTAGCTTGCTTATCAGCCACTCGTTACCCCTTAAACAAGCTTTAATCCTTAATTCTGTAGTCATCTTTTCTTTTTTTTTGCAATAATCAGTTTTGAAAGTTTTTGTATTTCTTGTATTGAAATAGTATGAACATTGTTTATACATTTGCAAATAACCAAAAGAAATTTGAAATTGCATCGTCACTTACTCAAACTTAAATACTCCATTCATGTAGAATGTATCCCAGGTGTCAAACATATATCCATACATCATTTCCTCATGGCTATACCGCTCGATTCCTACGGATATTTTCATATTACAATTATCTACAGTGAAGTAAGATTTGACAGGTCTGTTCATCAGGGTCGGTACCAGAATACAACAGTCTATGCTCATACAGTTCTCTCCTAGGCTACATGCGGCTTCCGACGGAAGGCTGCCTAATGCAGACAAAGAGGAACAGTCTGTAATAATGGAAAGTGCCGTTAAAAACACATCAGTCATATTTGGCTATATTTGAGGGATACATTAAGACTGAAGCATCTTTAAATTGCAAGATGATACAATGCCGGTAAAATAGAGAAATATTTAATTTTCAAACTTGTAAATATTTTGTGATAATAAAAGAAAACGTAAATCATTTTTCTGTTTTTTTAAATTTTTAGAATTTTTCAGATGTGATAAATTCTACTCTAAATTTTATGAGTATTTTCCTTTTAGTATTTTCCATTAAATTTTCAAAATTGCCTAATAAAACTAGAATACATGTACACTAATTGTTTTTACATCCATTAGTACTAGGTGTGACTTATTATATTCAGATTTGATACCTTTATGCTAAGTCTTTTAAAAGTTTGTTTTTCCTTTAATTTTCAATTTCCATATAAAATAATTATCATACACTTACTGTTTTTCCATCCATCAGTCCTGGGTGTGTACGTTGAATTTGATTGGTCACATACCTCTTCCTGTAGATACATAGCAATGTCAAGGGATTCGTAAAGTAGGGCTAGGTCTGCATCGGTCATCTGAGCTACATTTATGCCCTTACTTGACCCCCAACTAGCCAGGTTAAAAGCTGAAATGACCAATCAATAACGGGTGTCAGAAGTCATAGATTTACATGCAGTATTGATTTGTCTAAAAATGATCCTCAAATCATAGATTCAGATATTGTATTTACTTAGTTACTATCATTTTCCGATTTCTGATAAATTCAAGACATTCAAGGCTCAATTCAAAATTCAAATTCAAATTTTATAGTTTTTGGGAGATGAGGTCAAAAAGAGGGAGTCTCTCTCCAAAAGAGGGAGTCTCCCTCCAAAAGAGGGAGAGTTGACAGGTATGGTTATTGCTGTTCAAAATTTGCCATCAATGTATTTCTATCATAATGAAAACTACTGCCATAAACACGTACATGTAGATAGTCTGATGTATCACTACACGCATATCTTCACAATAGTCCATTTTCAAGTTCTCGGAATTGACCGTCAAAACCTTGATTTTACACATCAGATTACGGACATCAAGTGATTTGCCAAAGTTTTGAATTGTTACGTCATAATTCATCAAAGTTTTACGTTATTTTTCCATTGCTTCGTGTGTAACGTCACAATGGAAATGGTCGCCAACGAATGTGATGTCCGTAGTATAGCTATCAAATAAAACATCTCAGAAATCGTCCATTACCTGGGTCTAAGGCAGTGTCGTATGTACAGTTGGTTTTTGGTAGCCTTGCATTTTGGAACACGGAGGCCACAAATTGACATGCCTTATAACTCTCCCAACACAGCGATAGGTCGACAGAGGCTAAATATTCCTTCTCTCCCACTAGATCATAAAGGGTGTAGCTGTAATAAACATCAAAGAAGTACCTGTTAGTTATTTAGTCTCAAAGTCAAGAAGGCAAGGCAAAATAATCAGAATTTCCATTGAAACAGTTGCGAAGGGTTGTAAATCAGGTAACGGATATTAAGTTACAAGTAATTCATTGCTTGAAGTCATACATGTATAGTCTCAGGTCTGATGTATGGCAAAATATCAAGTAAATAAAGTTGTCTTAATTTTCTATATAAATGTTTTAAAGACAGCTTAATAATTTAAAGACTTTTAAAAAATATACAAATGTAGTAGCAAGAATTAAGGTATATTACCACTGAAAAACATACAAAAATATTGTCTTCAAGAACTTGGAAGATATAGAAGGAGAATATTGTGAAAAAACGCCAAAATTACTTACTCTAGACGGACGACTTTGTTCAGGTAGAAAGTCCTCCTTTGGGCTGAAAATATTATCATATTTGAATTAATTTTACATAAATTGGTACAATGTATTTCAACTCTGCCTAACTTTAAGATATACTTTTGTAAATCTCATAAAAACTTAATTACTGAAAGAAGATCTGTACACAATAGGTATACAAAACTTCAAAGTATTCCTAGACCGTGATCCAAAAAATTAATAAAAACTTTACATAGAATGTTAATTGACTTCTATTAATTGTTTTCTACATTCCTTTAGTAATGAAAAGATTTGAAATTCAACTTACCAAACTGGTAATTCATCAATGGTATTTTGAACTGAAGTCCCTCTATACGTATGTCCATCGTTTGTTTACAATTGTCCAATGAAATGGCAGCTTCAAATGTCCGGCTAGAGAAAGCGGACGTTATACAGCACTGGACACTGAGACAATCTGAGCCCAGGGTACAGGTCAGAGGATAGGCAGCTAGTGATGAAGTGGACACATGGGGACAGTCTGTATAAAATATAATACATAATAATACACATGTGGCTAGAGAAAGTGGACGTTATACAGCACTGGACACTGAGACAATCTGAGCCCAGGGTACAGGTCAGGGGATAGGCAGCTAGTGATGAAGTGGACACATGGGGACAGTCTGTATAAAATATAATACATAATAATAAACATGTGGCTAGAGAAAGTGGACGTTATACAGCACTGTACACTGAGACAATCTGAGCCCAGGGTACAGGTCAGGGGATAGGCAGCTAGTGATGAAGTGGACACATGGGGACAGTCTGTATAGAATATAATACATAATAATAAACATGTGGCTAGAGAAAGTGGACGTTATACAGCACTGTACACTGAGACAATCTGAGCCCAAGGTACAGGTCAGGGGATAGGCAGCTAGTGATGAAGTGGACACATGGGGACAGTCTGTATAAAATATAATACATAATAATAAACATTTGGCTAGAGAAAGTGGACGTTATACAGCACTGGACACTGAGACAATCTGAGCCCAAGGTACAGGTCAGGGGATAGGCAGCTAGTGATGAAGTGGAAACATGGGGACAGTCTGTATAAAATATAATACATAAAAATGCAATGATCGCTGTGCGATATAAGTCCCCTACCGGCGGCATAAATTTATGACTTGCATCTCTGTTCATCAGTTCATCTTCTGCAACAACAGCCAAGAAAAGTCTGGGAAACTGAATTCACGAAATTTGCTAAGTCCAATGGCCATAACTCTTGTGAAAATAAGTCAGTCTAAATTAAACTCAAATCTGCATCACACTATAATGTATTCACATACAAAAAATCAGCTCATTATCTGCAATAACAGGCATGAAAAAGTCCGGGAAACTAAAAATTTCATGAAATTTGCTAAGTCCAAGGGCTTTAACTCTTGTAAAAATAGGCCAATGGAAACCAAACTCAAAGTTGGTCTGTATCACACTGAGATGTCTTCATTTACCAAAAATCAGTGCATTATTTGCAATAGAACCAAAGAAAAGTCCGGAAACTGAAATTTTCATAAAATTTGCTAAGTCCAAGGGCCATAACTCTTGTAAAAATAGATGAATCTAAAGCAAACTCAAACTTGACCTGTATCCTATTGAGATATATCCACGTACCAAAAATGAGTTCAATTTATCCAACAACAGCGGAAAAAAGTCCGGAAAACTGAAATTTTCATAAAATTTGCTAAGTCCAAGGGCCATAACTCTTGTAAAATTAGGTCAATCGAAAGCAAACTCAAACTTGATCTGTATCACATTGAGATATATCCACATACCAAAAATGAGTTCAATATATGCAACAACAGCAGAAAAAAGTCCGGAAAACTGAGATTTTCATAAAATTTGCTAAGTCCAAGGGCAATAACTCTTGTAAAATTAGGTCAATCGAAAGCAAACTCAAACTTGATCTGTATCACATTGAGATATATCCACATACCAAAAATGAGTTCAATATATGCAACAACAGCGAAAAAAAGTCCGAAAAACTGAAAATGGGACAGACGGACAGACGGACGGACGGACGGACAGACAGACAGACCGAGAGGAAACTAAGAGTCCCCTTCGGCGTTGCCGGTAGGGGACTAATAATAAACATGTGGCTAGAGAAAGCGGACGTTATACAGCACTGTACACTTAGACAATCTGAGCCCAGGGTACAGGTCAGGGGATAGGCAGCTAGTGATGAAGTGGACACATGGGGACAGTCTGTATAGAATATAATACATAATAATAAACATGTGGCTAGAGAAAGTGGACGTTATACAGCACTGTACACTGAGACAATCTGAGCCCAGGGTACAGGTCAGGGGATAGGCAGCTAGTGATGAAGTGGACACATGGGGACAGTCTGTATAAAATATAATACATAATGATAAACATGTGGCTAGAGAAAGTGGACGTTATACAGCACTGGACACTGAGACAATCTGAGCCCAGGGTACAGATCAGGGGATAGGCAGCTAGTGATGAAGTGGACACATGGGGACAGTCTGTATAAAATATAATACATAATAATACACATGTGGCTAGAGAAAGTGGACGTTATACAGCACTGGACACTGAGACAATCTGAGCCCAAGGTACAGGTCAGGGGATAGGCAGCTAGTGATGAAGTAGACAAATGGGGACAGTCTGTATAAAATATAATACATAATAATAAACATGTGGCTAGAGAAAGTGGACGTTATACAGCACTGTACACTTAGACAATCTGAGCCCAGGGTACAGGTCAGGGGATAGGCAGCTAGTGATGAAGTGGACATATGTGGACAGTCTGTATAAAATATAATACATAATAATACACATGTGGCTAGAGAAAGTGGACGTTATACAGCACTGGACACTTAGACAATCTGAGCCCAGAGTACAGGTCAGGGGATAGGCAGCTAGTGATGAAGTGGACACATGGGGACAGTCTGTATAAAATATAATACATAATAATAAACATGTGGCTAGAGAAAGTGGACGTTATACAGCACTGGACACTTAGACAATCTGAGCCCAGGGTACAGGTCAGGGGATAGGCAGCTAGTGATGAAGTGGACACATGGGGACAGTCTGTATAAAATATAATACATAATAATAAACATGTGGCTAGAGAAAGTGGACGTTATACAGCACTGGACACTTAGACAATCTGAGCCCAGAGTACAGGTCAGGGGATAGGCAGCTAGTGATGAAGTGGTCACATGGGGACAGTCTGTATAAAATATAATACATAATGATAAACATGTGGCTAGAGAAAGCGGACGTTATACAGCACTGTACACTTAGACAATCTGAGCCCAAGGTACAGGTCAGGGGATAGGCAGCTAGTGATGAAGTGGTCACATGTGGACAGTCTGTATAAAATATAATACATAATAATACACATGTGGCTAGAGAAAGTGGACGTTATACAGCACTGGACACTAAGACAATCTGAGCCCAGGGTACAGGTCAGGGGATAGGCAGCTAGTGATGAAGTGGACACATGGGGACAGTCTGTATAAAATATAATACATGATGAAAACATGTGGCTAGAGAAAGTGGACGTTATACAGCACTGGACACTAAGACAATCTGAGCCCAGGGTACAGGTCAGGGGATAGGCAGCTAGTGATGAAGTGGACACATGGGGACAGTCTGTATAAAATATAATACATGATGAAAACATGTGGCTAGAGAAAGTGGACGTTATACAGCACTGGACACTAAGACAATCTGAGCCCAGGGTACAGGTCAGGGGATAGGCAGCTAGTGATGAAGTGGACACATGGGGACAGTCTGTATAAAATATAATACATAATAATACACATGTGGCTAGAGAAAGTGGACGTTATACAGCACTGGACACTAAGACAATCTGAGCCCAGAGTACAGGTCAGGGGACAGGCAGCTAGTGTTGAAGTGGACACATGTGGACAGTCTGTATAAAATATAATACATAATAATAAACATGTGGCTAGAGAAAGTGGACGTTATACAGCACTGGACACTGAGACAATCTGAGCCCAGGGTACAGGTCAGGGGATAGGCAGCTAGTGATGACGTGGTCACATGGGGACAGTCTGTATAAAATATAATACATAATAATAAACATGTGGCTAGAGAAAGTGGACGTTATACAGCACTGGACACTGAGACAATCTGAGCCCAGGGTACAGGTCAGGGGATAGGCAGCTAGTGATGAAGTGGACACATGTGGACAGTCTGTATAAAATATAATACATAATAATAAACATGTGGCTAGAGAAAGTGGACGTTATACAGCACTGGACACTGAGACAATCTGAGCCCAGGGTACAGATCAGGGGATAGGCAGCTAGTGATGACGTGGTCACATGTGGACAGTCTGTATAAAATATAATACATAATAATAAACATGTGGCTAGAGAAAGTGGACGTTATACAGCACTGGACACTAAGACAATCTGAGCCCAGGGTACAGGTCAGGGGATAGGCAGCTAGTGATGAAGTGGACACATGTGGACAGTCTGTATAAAATATAATACATAATAATAAACATGTGGCTAGAGAAAGTGGACGTTATACAGCACTGGACACTGAGACAATCTGAGCCCAGGGTACAGGTCAGGGGATAGGCAGCTAGTGTTGAAGTGGACACATGTGGACAGTCTGTATAAAATATAATACATAATAATAAACATGTGGCTAGAGAAAGTGGACGTTATACAGCACTGGACACTGAGACAATCTGAGCCCAGGGTACAGGTCAGGGGATAGGCAGCTAGTGTTGAAGTGGACACATGGGGACAGTCTGTATAAAATATAATACATGATGAAAACATGTGGCTAGAGAAAGTGGACGTTATACAGCACTGGACACTGAGACAATCTGAGCCCAGGGTACAGGTCAGGGGATAGGCAGCTAGTGATGAAGTGGACACATGGGGACAGTCTGTATAAAATATAATACATGATGAAAACATGTGGCTAGAGAAAGTCGACGTTATACAGCATTGGACACTGAGACAATCTGAGCCCAGGGTACAGGTCAGGGGATAGGCAGCTAGTGATGAAGTGGACACATGTGGACAGTCTGTATAAAATATAATACATAATAATACACATGTGGCTAGAGAAAGTGGACACATGGGAACAGTCTGTATAAAATACATCTAAATCATTCATTTATTGAGAAAAATACACATATATACTACATGTATCTAAATTAATGAAAAAACTTAAAAGAAATTTACATTCTTTTTAAAGTAATTTTCAGATAAAAAAATACTGGTTCAAGTGTGTGCTCAAGGTCATATTTTTATTAAAGACAGCCTGGAATCTACATGCAACATTCAGTAAATTAGCATGAACAGATACAATTAGATAATTTTGCTACTAAGTTTTTTTTTGTTTTTTTCTAGACAATATGAAATTTAACGAACACAATCATTTTTGAAAATGAAGAAAGTTTCACACTGTACTAACCATTTTTCCAGCCATTAGTAGCACCAGTATATGGAGAGTTGGTATCACTACAGGGTGTGCCCAAAAGATACTGCTTCAAGTCAAGGCTCTCAAATAACTCATCCACAGCATAGCCAGGTAGGACGGCTGTAGTGGTCAAGCCCTTCACCTGCTTCCACTGGTCAAGGGAGAAATCTACAGGAAGACAAGAACAATTGTTAGTTTCATCACGTGACTAGTGTGTAAGCATACAAAAGTTAAGATTAAAACTTTCCAGAAATGCTGACTATAGCAAATATTAGTAAAAATTTGAACTGGTGACTAGTGTGTTAGCAGACAAAAGTTAAGATAAAAACTTTCCAGAAATGCTGACTGTAGCAAATATTAGTAAAATCTTAACTAGTGGCTAGTGTGTTAGCATACAAAAGTTAAGATAAAATCTTTCCAGAAATGCTGACTATAGCAAATATTAGTAAAAATTTGAACTAGTTACTAGTGTGTTAGCATACAAAATTTAAGATAAAAACTTTCCAGAAATGCTGACTATGGCAAATATTAGTAAAATTTGAACTTTTGAAAGTTCTAAAAATATAGTGATTCCACAATTTTTTTATGGTCTGTTATCACTAATTAGCTTGCTCTAAGCAAAATATGTTGCAATACTCCAAAGTCATGACCAAGTTACTTTTAAGACAGTATGCTCAAAACTTTTTGTTATTACTTCTGAAATAATTTGATTTACAATGAAGTTCAGCACTGTCAGACAGTATAAACTCTAGGCTAGTAACTGTCAGCAGTCATCTATTTTCATTTCTCACAAAGTCAAATACTTGCTCTTAAACTATACAGTCAGAACTTAAGGTATTAGGAGTATAATAACAATATCATGAAAAAGCTAGAAATTATGTACTTCCATATCTTACATATTTTTAGATATTTTATATTTTAAAAAAAAATGTTTCATTCAACTTCTATGAAAATGTATGTTTCCAAACATCGCGGAAGTCGTGCGTCTTCGGCTAACTTCGTGGTATTTATTTTTTCTGTTATTAAAACAATCGGAAGTAGAGTATTATACCCCTAATGCCTTAAAGGTAATCTTGTGATTTTAGAATAAATAACCTAAAAACTTGGTATCTATTTCATACCTTGCACAGCATAATCAGCGTTCCATGTACATTGTGGTTTAGGGAAGATTTGTCCGTCCAGTAACTGTAGAACGGTATCACATGGTCCACCGGTCTCGAAGCAAACACTGACATTCATGGTTATAATAAAGTCTTGTGCTCCCTGAAGCTCTTCTATGGTGTACCTGAAGTTATATAATTATCTAACTTATCTAATGTACATCAATAACTGACCCTTCCAAACGTGGGAAAAATTTGAGAAATTCCATGATGTCACAATGCAATTTCGATGTTTGACCGAGGTTCGAAGCTTGTTTGTCCGATGTAAAAGCATTGTGACGTCACAAAATTTTACATTTTTTTCCCGCAATCGGAAGGGTCAATTTGTTCCTTACATTTACAAAGCTGGAATACTTATTTATAAGAGCTATTTTATATTTGTCCTTATACATGTGGCTGGTTTCAATTTGTTTCGATCTATACGCCAAACTTTGTTATTCGTCAAATATTGTTCAGATACAAAAAAAAATACTATCTAATATAAATGTTTAGCTTAATTTGTAAAATTGAATTTGCAAGGTATCTTTTGCTTTTTTCTACAATGACCATGTAAAAGTAGATGAAATCAATGCTTGCGGTCACAAATTCAGCATGTATTTCTTTTTTTAAAACTCAAGTAAATTCAAAATCTACATGCACTTTTTTTTAAAAATGTCTATGCTCAATATGAGTACATGACATTTAGCAACCAAAGCAAATTAAAGATCTTTTATTAATACATGATGAACTTACAGCATTTTGATAGCTCCCTGTAGATTAAACCTCTCCACCGTTCCGAACGTGTATCCAATCAACGAGTGATCTGCGTACTGCTTCTCTATCCCAACTCTCACTGTCTGGTAGCATGAATTGATGTTGACGTAAAAACTAAACGTACGATTCAGTAACGCTGATTCCATACAACAGTACACGTTTGTACACGAGTCTTGTACTTGACATACGGTACTTCCGTTTATAGCAGGCAATGTGAAGGCTTTGGGGCACTCTGAAACAAAAACATTGAATATTACGTATATGAGAAACTTCAGTAGAGTAGATCACTTTTGCATTTTTTTTATTGACATTTACTCATGTACATGCACATTATTGATTTTGAAAATGCTGAAATTTCCACTGGTCAGAGGAACATCAAAACAGTAAGGAAAATCCTAAGTATGATTTCCAGATTGGATAGAGGCTAGATTTTCATCTTTTCCAATAATTATAAATGTAGATTATTATATGAAAAAATTTATTTTTGTGTTAAGAATAATAAATTTAAAACGTTGCAAGTGCTAGCTCTTATTCCTGACTATGCTACATGTATATATAATGTCAATTTTGGTCTTTTCATATGTCTTTTTTACAACTGTACTGCTAAAATTTAAAATTTTACCATTCTTCCATCCTCCAATGTTAGGATTGTACGTTACGTCACCAAGGTCACATGGCGGGGACTGTAGGAAGCTCGCCATCTGAGTCTCAGTGAGAAGTCTTGATACCACGTACGATTCCAGAGGCGTGGTGTTAGGTAGTCCCTCCGTAGACAGCCAGTTTTGCAAGGAGAAACCTGGAAGTTTATGGTAATATTTTATTTTCCATATTTTATTTTTCGCTTGGATTTCAATATTTGAAATTCATTCATATATTGACCAATATGCTTTGGGAACAGAAACTTATCATTCATAAATATTAAAAAAAAAAAACCAAAAAAAAACCAATATTACATGTGATAAAGAATTTACAATTATGTATGAGGAATTTATACAATATCATGTGTTCTACAATGAAATCAGTAATTCAGTAATGCATTCACATCTTTTTTCAAGTTTTTGTGATTACATTTCCTCCGTTTCAATAAAATGCATTCTCTTATTCTTCAATTTTCTTCCATGTTCTCAATGTTGAATGAAAATACTGCAAGTAAAGTACATAATTATATAGGACTTATACATACTATTGACAAGTTGCGTGTCCCAGTCACAAGGTTTCTTGGCAATTTTGAAGTTTTCCAGCAGTTGTACAGTGACCTCACAAGGTGTGGCCTGATCGTCCACTAAGCAGACCTTCAGCTCCATGTTGGTCAGATATTTACCCTCTGTGGCCAGATCAAACATACTGAACCTATAAAATAACATGGAAGTTATCAATATACCGCAGGGTCAAATGTACTGAATCTACAACTCCACAACATATAAATTATCATCACATCGAAGGGTCAAACAAACTAAACCTACAACACCAAAACTGTCGTCACATCTAAATAGAACCTGATTATAAATGTAGATATATTATATATATGTAGCTTATTTAAGCCGTTCAGTCTTTTCAGGAATTATACAGCCGAATGTACAGGTTAACGCAGCATAATACTGTATGTGCACTTATTTTAGAAGGATTCATATTTAAGCGGGGTTAGCGCTGCTAAGACTGCGCTAATTCATTAATCATGAAATCTTTCATAGATTAATATGGAAAATAAGTCAAAGCACTAATCTATGATTACGCTAATATGTCAATTTACCCAATTCTGCTCTGTTTCCGCTAAAATTTGGTTGCGCTAAAATAAGTACATGTACATCTGAGTGCATTCTTTTTCAAAACTGTGTAAGCTTAATAAGCAATAAGCAATGTATGACTATAGCCACATGGACAAACAGAAGGACAGATTAACATCTATCTAAAAATGTTCATAATTTCTACACTAATTTTAAAAGGCTGACTTACTTGATCCTTACGACACCAAATAACCAGAATTCCTCCTCACTTCCGGATTCATAATCAAACATTTCCTTACTGAAGACGAGGTTTTCACTCCCGACACTCATACTGAACGTACAAGGGTCAACCTCTACTTTGGTGTAGAAAGACGTTCCGATGCTGCTAACGTCAATACAGCACTCGATAATAGAACAGGAGCTTGAGAAATGACAAGTCGTGGCACTGCCGGGAATTGTGGGTAATGGTGTCACAGTGGAAGAGCAATCTAGAAAGAGTCAAAAAAGTTGTTCTCAATAAATCTATGTCACTTAATTTTTTTCAGTAAACAAAGAAAAGTATTCTACTCCAACTGTAAAGTAATGAAATGAAATTAAAATTTTTACAGCACAAATAACTGCAAATGAACATTAAAGCAATTATCTTTTACGGACAATATCCAACATACATGTACATGTTTATTTAATCGATACAGCTTTTATTCGCTGCAATCACAGAAACATATAGAGAAAAGATGACTGAAGAAATTAAAAATACATGTAACTCCAACAATTTTTTTTAAATTTCTACTTACACATACCTATTAGACAACTTTAAAATTGTCTCTCAAAATCTTTATTAGTAGTGATTCAGAATACAGGTATTCAGACAAATGAAATACCTTGTAAATTAATGAATTTTATTAACAGCGTCATTTCATGGCTGTTGTCTTCAATCTCACTTATTAATTGACATGGTGAAAAAATCATATAATTATAACTCCTACATGTATGTCTTACACTTACCGTCTTTCCATCCGCTAGCGGCCGTAGGTGTGAAGGTGCTGGAGGTCCTGGAGCAGGTAGGGTTTGATAAGAAATCAGTCAGGCCGAGAGTGTCCATCAGCTGTACTCTCTCTATGTCATTCAATACGGCAGAAGGCGCAATGCCCATCAACTGACGCCAATTAACGATGGAAAATCCTGTAAAGATACGATAGTTCATGATATGATGTGGGAAACTTACACACCCCCTCTGCACCCTCCTAAATCTGCCACTGGCACAAATTTTATGTGATATCACACAAATGTGCACTGCAGTTTATGAATTGATTTTTGAAACTTACTGATGCAAAATGCTATTTTCAGACAATGTGACTCTAATTTCATTCCACAAATTACAGTATGTGTATGATTCTACACAAATGCCTACCTGTTTGCACAAAGTCTGTTGTCCAATCACAGACCGGCTTGGGCAGTTTTGTATTGGTCAGTATGGGGACAGTGACCAAACAGGGACCTGAACTCTCAAAGCAAACTTTCATTTCTAAATTGACCAAATACTTCCTCTCTGCTTCTAGGTCCTCAATATCAAATCTACAAGAAATTAGGATGAATTGTGAATATTAATTTGAACCAAAAAAGTGTGTGTTTATGGCATAAATGGACTGAATTTCAGCATAATTATAACATTTAATTTACCTTAAAATGTTATGCACTTCTATTTCGTAATTATTTTAAATTGTAAAATAATAAAATCTTGAAATTTTATCTATGTTTTCAATTTTCACTTATTGTGAATTCAACTGACATCCGTCATCATTTAAAGCAGAAATAGTTTGGATTTTATAGTTTTCATTTCATCCAAGTTACATGTGCATGCATACAGCGCTAATTACAAGTTTTAGCAATTTGTATCAATTCAAAATAGGATAACTTCACTATTACATTCTTCAGAACTCTTCACAAAATACTGGCATCTCTTGTACTTGTTCACCTGTTTCAAAGGTTTAAAACTGAAAACAAAGTTTCTAAAGAGTACTTCTCTAACGACACAATTCAAAATTCAAGAAAAGATAACTGCTACTTACTCCAATCTGACAACTCCGTGGAGATTTATCTGCTCTTTCTGTCCCCATTTATAATCGAACAAACTCGTGTTGACTTGTAGCCTCTCAATTCCGACGCTCAGCTTAAAATTACACGGATCGATTTCCACGAAGAAATCCAAGGCTCGTTTGAGGACGTCATTGTCGGAGCAGCATCGGATTCCTGTACAATACTCGTAAAGATGGCAGGTGTGATTTCCGGAGATTGTGGGTAGTGAAACATACTGTGGGCATCCTGGGATTGAAAACATGGCATTAAAATCTCAGTATTGACATGTATAAGAGCAGATAGTAATTGCAAGAATGCTTTGATTGACCATCTAGCTATGTTGTCATAATGTAGTAGGCTGCCAAAAGATACGATGTCAAACATTAAGCAATCCCTAAAAATACTTCTTGAGGAAATCTTTCACTTAACATGTATGCTTACACATTAATAATATATAGATAGACATAATTTTCAAAAATATTTTTCATTGTGCGCAGTACAATGTACACCTTAAATCTTTATTCTATATTTTTCAGTCAAATCTGATCTGATAAATATGTATCTTAACTCTTAACATGAAACGGTATATTTAGTCAAGTTGGGATTTTTTTTTCAAATCGTGAGTTTCCAATGTTACCATTATTCCATCCAAGGATGGTGGGAGCAAACGGCGTTCCCCTACGATCGCAGGCCGTGCTTTGCATGAAATGTGCAATGTCAAGGTCGTGTAACAATTCCTGGATGTTGTGCGTCTCTAGGTTAGAGCTTGACGACAATCCTTTATTAGCCAGCCATGAAGAAAGGGAAAAGTCTGAAAGTATAGCGAGAAAATCTCATATCAAAAGGTATCAAATAAAGATGTCAACTACATGTTTACAGCATTCTGTCTATATTTTAAATGATGTCAATTCTCCTTTCAGCATAACTTTAAAAGATTAAATAAATCAACAGTGACCATACTTAAACATGGTCTCTGCAACATAGCCATTTATTAAACAGACCACTTCTTACTTTATAATGGTTAACAAAATAACGAAAAAATGTCCAAGGTATTCACTTTTTGTGCACTTTTAAATTAACATATGACAATAGAATTTCCTCTTTAACAGAAACGCCATAATGAAAAACAATGCTAAAAGATGTAAAATTTGACATTGTTAGCTAGTGAATGACAAGATCGGAAAATGGTCTACTTAGCCCCTGTAATACATGTATCTAAGTTTAAAACTAAAGACCACAAAACAGACAGACCGACAGACAGACTGAGAAGAAAGAGTGTACTTATTGTCACGGGATTCATATTTTAGCGGAGTTAGCACTGCACTAATTCAAGATGAGCTAAATCATGACTCTCTTATAGATTAATGTGGAAAATAAGTGAAAGCGCTAATTCATGATTACTCTAATATGTCGATTTACCAAATTTTGCCCCGTTTCCGTTAAAATTTGGTTGCGCAAAAATAAGTACACGCACAGTATTAGTCCTCTACAACTTTTCATTTGGAGATTCAGTAGTTCAGAAGACATGGTTAATTCTGAAATTGATATATTTACATGTATTCCTGTGAATATTTCTAAAACAAACAATAATCAATATTAGACTTCTATCTTACTTGATATGTAGAAATCTGTGTTCCAGTCACACGTGGGTTTGTTTAGTTTGGCCTGGTTAAATACGTTGGTGTGAATTTCACACGGTCCATTAGCCTCGAAACAAACGGTCATGTTCATATCAAAGACAAGTACATTCTCACTGGTCAGGTCTGTGATTACAAAACTGAAATAACATAAAAATTCTATATCAGCATGGTATAACATGTATTTTTGTGGTGGGCATTAATCTGATTTTAAAAATGAGAATAATTTGTTTGTGGATAAAGTGAATGACAAAGAATTTCAAATTCATGGATGAATATAAACAAATTAAAATAGGTAAACGAGGGTTGTTCGATAAATTTGTAGACAAGTCTAATGAAACTTGTATTGTGATCGTAAAACACTTTTTTCATATACCAATTTAGTCCTTAAGATTGGACATTCTTGTTGTGCAAAATTTAAAGCAATTGGTCAATAATGAAAGAAATGTGGTGTTTTTCTTTAGGAGTCACTTCGGAAAGCGGCGCAGTAAATGACGTCCAAAACGACACCACGCAAATTACAGAGTACTCATCGTTTTTCTCCTTTTTTCTATCTTTAAATTTTGAAATTATATTTGGACACAAGTCGTTTATTTTATGTCAATCGGTTCAAACATAAATCATACAAATTAAATGAGGCAATCGTGCGCTCGAATCATTCCCAAGTCCAATTCTATCTGTTCACAAAGAAACATCAAGAATATTTCACTTCAGAATGTTTGGATCGGTCATTGTGCTCTTTCAGATCATCTTAACCATCCCCTATGGATTATTTTTCAACACATTGTCACCTTCATTGCGAATTGTGTGCATATTGATGTGTGCTCGAATCATTTTCTTGCATTCCATAGACATATTAAAATCTATAAGATTTTTTGTGGAGTTGGCATTAGCTTGAATAAAACTTTAATGATTCCATGTAGTTTAAAAATTGCAGGGAGACGTCATTTTTACCACGCATACGTATTGATGGCGCTTCTTGTAACAGTAATATCTAAATACCAATGTATCATAACAAGCACAACTTTCTGCATGATAACTTTTAAATACCATAAAATAACTAGAATATATATTGACTTTCTCGGCGTCCGAACTTAGTAATGATAGTGGAATAATGCCAGTGTATCTCGATTTCATATTGCGCCGCTAAACGTGACAACACATAATTAAAAGCATTTATTTAAATGACATAATTTTTCAATTACCTTGATATTTTATGGATTAATTGCAACATACCTAAAGAATTTATGGTAAGAAAATTGTACAATTACTGTCACGCATTTCTGAAATATTCCGGTTGTCTACGAACTTTTCAAACAATCCTCATACGTGTACATGAAGTACTATACTGCTCAAAAGCATATACATGTACATATAGGGTTGATCTTATGATGCAATGCACACTTTCAACATTCTTATCATAGAAATAGAACAGTCATACAATATGTCATGTAAAAGGAAAAGTTGCCAAATATCTAAGTAAAGAGTGTTTTAAAACTATTTGTTTTATTTCTATAATTGACGCTTCCAGTGGCCTGAAAATTTATGACGTTACAATGCATTTTTGATGTCTGACCAAGGTTCAAAGCTTGTTTGTTCAAAGTAAAATAGTTGTGAAATGAAATCTATCACTTTTTTTCCCTCAATATGAAGGGTCAATTCCAAAACCTTACTGTAAAATTTCAGACATTCTATAGTTAGAACATCACAATTCTTAACTACTTACTCCAGGTTGATCATTCCGTACAAAGACACATGCTGTGGCTGTCCGTACTGGTATCCAACCAGGGACTGGTTCAGTTGTAACTTCTCTATGCCGATCGTTAGCTTGTGATTACAGATGTCGGCCATGACGTAGGTGTGGAACGATTTACCGACCTTTGCCGAGTCGGTACAACAATCCACAGTGGTACACGCCGTAGAGATGTGACACGTCGTGGTACTGCCAAGATTGTACAGGTTGGCTGTGGTCTTGTTACAGTCTAGGCAAGATAGAACATATAAGAACACATTGAAAGGACACAATTGATGAAAGAACACATAATTTTTCATGAAAGAACACAATGTTTTATGAAAGAACACAATGTTTAATGAAAGAACACAATGTTTTATGAAAAAACACAATGTTTTATAAGAGAACACATAAATTTCCATAGAACACATTTGATGAAAGAACACACTTTCTGTGTGAAATTATAAATGAAATTATTGTACTATGGAAGTTAGGAAATAATTAAAAAAACCGAAGCCATATGACCCTGAACTTTTACCTTTTGACATTAAAATCAACAGGGGGCGTACTTGTCTCATGATAACTAAGTATATGAGGCTTCATTGCAATGCCCCCTAAGGATTGAACTTTTGGTCCGAAAACCAATTAATGAAGCCCATCTTACAATACATTAAGAGCTGAGCTTCGCAACTCAGCTAACTAGTAGACTGACGGACAGACATAACCACACCATGATATGTCCCTCTAAAGAATACAGAAACTAAATGAGGAATAACAGGAAAATCATACATGTGAACCTTTTGCCTCCACAAATCTGGAGGATTTTCAATTTTCATCTGGAGATTTGGCCTCTCGTCGGGAGGTTTTTAATTTTTCATCGGGAGGATTAATCAGTATTCGAACCCCCCCCTCCCCCCTTTTTTTTAATCTACGGACGAATTTTCTCAACTCGCTATTCAACAAGGACAGATTCTGCTCTCATACAACATCAAAAACAATTTGTAGTTCCGAGAGTTGTCTCTGCTACTTAAGTACACCTGTACAGAAAATCAATAACTGCTCTTCATGGGGTTTAAACTGACCACTCATCAGATTTAAATCCCATTGTTAGGAGAATAATAAACAAGACGGACATTGTCTGCCTCAGGTTATACACGCTTATACAGAGTACGTGAATTACATGACGTCGTTTTTCCTACGCTTTTATTTATTTATTTATTAATTTATCAGCGAACTTTTACTGCATTTCCTCACTTTTTCGTGTTATATATAAATATAATATGATTTTACGGCATCAAGAAGATTCCCCAATTAACCAAGATTCCCCAATTAACCTTGTACATCAATTTGGTATGTGAATTTGACGACCCTTGTTAAGATGTACTGGGTATAACGTCCCCGGGGCCGGGAAGTCGAGTACCCGTGACGGCGAAGAGAACGCGACGCTAATTGCTTTGTTTTTCCAGCAATATACCTGTCACCTGTATAATTAGCACTTATTAAATTGATTGTCTGGTAACTACAGACGGCGTAATGCGTAACGTAATACACAAATTGGGATTTTGCATTTCATCTGGAGAAATATGGAGGATTATTCGTTTTCGTCGGGAGGATTCTGTTTCGTCGGGAGGAATCGGGAGGACTATTTTTCATCGGGAGGGTCCTCGTTTCGTCGGGAGATTTCGTCCTCCCGCCGGGAGGTTCACATCTATGGAAAATTGTGTCTAAGAATAGCTGAATTCTGCTTGATATTGGAGATAATGATCCTAATTATCTAACAAATAGATGTAATTTGTTTATGTTACAAATTAACAGAATGTAGAGTATAATACATATACATATACAATGTATGTTCTTACCATCCAGCCATCCATTAGCATTAGATCCTAGGTAGGGGGAAGCACTCCTACTGCATTCCTCCTCGTTTAGAAGTCTGGAGACACCAAGGTCGTGCATTAAGTGTGACACATCATTAGATGGCACCGCTAGACTTGGATTAAGGCCTTTGTTAGTCATCCATGTCGACAAGGAGAATTCTACAAAATTAAGATTTATTGGATGATTTTTATTTTCATAAATTCTTACTAACCGAGAATTTGGATTTTTTTTTTTCATGTTTTAAACTATAACAGGAAGTATTAATACTTTAGCACAAAGACACAGTATGAGAAAGTTCAGGACAGGAAGAATTCTATAGCTTGGCTTGGTATCAGCAAATGCAGTAAACTTTAGGAGATTCTATACAAAATTAAATACACGTAAAAAAATAAAACATAAATCATTTACATGTAAAACTACCAAAAGTTCCCCTTCAGAGATATGACTGAACGTCATGCAGGTATTTTTCCCTTCCAAATAAGAAAAATAAAAGAAGAATATCAAATCCTATACCTAATTAATCTAAGAAATTGAATACTGTATAGTATATATACATAGAATCATTCACGATGTATTAACTTTCGCTACTTTCGCTTTCAGCTTCATATCACAATACTCTGTCTCAGGGAATTTAAATACCGTATATATAACTCAATACTAGCAGGCACGGATCCGCGAATCACTGTCCATACGCAAAGATCTGCGGCCATTTTCACATTAATACTTATGATAAACTTAAAGATTTGTCGTAACTTTCAATTCATCGTATCTCAGTCAAATAAATTACAATATTCAAACAGTTTTGATTTTCTTTCTCTAACTACTGAAATATCCAAAATGTGGCATAAGATTTTAAAAATTGAATATGAATTTTTAGTAATATATATACATGTACTTGAAAATTACGACAAATTCTCGTATCTTTATTTTTATTTATCGTAAGTATTTTTGTGAAAATGGCTGCAGCTTTTGTATAACCGCAAAAGGAAGTACCAGCGAATGATTCTACTTAATAGTATAGGAAATTTAATACGTCAAAACGCTCGTTTTACTGTTCTGTTGGCTATGTGTAGAAATTATCTTACGAGGGTCGACAAAATTAAGTTGCCAGTTGCACGTCATCTTGGGTACTTTGGTATCCTTGAATATTTGGTAGACGTTCTGGCATGAGCCGGCAGCCTCGAAGCATACACTGATGTTCATATTGAGAAGTAACTCGCTGTCGGCATACAAATCTGTCACCATGTAACTGAAATATGTGTGAAACCATGGATAACGTAAGCTAATTTTCAAGGTCCAAAGAAAAGCTCTTATTCATGCTATTCAATAGATCCAATTAACTAGAATCATAGTACAGAAAAGCAATAGAACATTTTCCGTAAGAGACGTAACAATGAAAAAGTGCGCCAAAGCTGCTTAGCTCGGACATTTTTCGTCATTTTTTCAGCCATTATGAAATTTGGCAAGAGGTCTATTGAATTGTCCTCAAGTGTATGAAGGACATAAAAAATGTCCATGTAATACATTTGTATCAGTGTTTGCTTATCAAGAAATACTAGTTACTAGCAAATTTTATTTCTCACAATAATCTATGGTTCAATCAATGAAAATATTCTGTTATGAAAAGACCCTTCAGTTTGTTATTTAAATACCGCTTATAAAAATTTCAGCGTAAAAGGATTAATTACTTCAAGTCTTGCAATAACTAGCAATAAAATATAATGCATCTTTTCCTTGAATTGTACTTACTCAACAACTAATACTCCATAAAGATCGAATCTATCTAACTCTCCCCATCCGTAGCCGTTTAACGTCCTGTTAAATTTGATCTTATCTATCCCCACTCGTAGCTGGTAATTACACATGTCGACAGCGGCAAAGACATTCAAACTCCTCTGTAAGGTGGCGACATCTAGGCAGCAGTCGATGTCCGAGCAGGACTCAGACACGTAACAGGTCAGGACGGAGTGGTCAATGCTCGGGCCGTTAAGGTCATCGCAGTCTGTAAAGAAAATTGGATAGTTGATAGAAAATGATAGTTGAAGAAAGTTTCAGTATGTAAATTTGACTCTTAATACTAGAGATACATGTAACTTTTGAAGTTTATTTTTTTCTCCATTTACTCGCATTTGAGATACACATACATGTACTTTCTATCCAAAATGTTTCAACTTTGTAAGAAGGGTACTTCAACAATCCTAATTAATTAACTGTTTCCTGCACAATAATGCACGTTTTTCAACAGGAATAATTTACTATTCAACAGGAATCACATTTCTGCAATGTTGGTGCAGTCACCAAAATGTTAATTCCACAGTACCCTAATTTCCTAATGCATAATTGTAATGAAATAAACATGTAATAGAAAACAAGGCAAAAACATTTATATAAATTATTATTGTCAGTGGTACTGTATTGTTCTGCACTCTTTTTTCCTGTTTCTCCTTAAACATACTGTAAATGTGGAAATTTTCGTGTGGGGTAATTTTCAAAAATTCCCCCCACAGGAAAATATCCCCCTTGCATTCTTACAATGGGAAGACATTTTTATCGCAAATACATGTACATGTATTTCCCCCACGGGAAAAGTCTTTATGTTAATATCGCTACACTTTTTGAAAATAACCATGTTTGCAGTAGATGTAATGGTTTCACATAAAGTATAAACACCACAAACTACTTGTAAGAAGGAAATTCATAGAATACCTGATTTCCAGCCAAGGTAGGAGTTTTCATACTGTGATCCCTCAAGGTTCCTGTCACATGCTGGGTTATTCACATACTCCAGGATTCCAAGGTCATCCATCAAGGTCGAAAGGTCAGCTGAGGTCAAGGTCTGACCTGGTGTGTATCCATGGTTACTGTACCATGACGTTAGTGAGAAACCTTAAATGTAAATTGTAGTTTTAATCAGGCACAAAATGAATCAAATTATAAATTTAACAGAAAACTACTGGAAATACCTTGCTTTTCACTGTTGTCATACAGGAGCTTTTTTCAGTTTAAATAGCATAACATTCTTTAATATTCAGAAAAGCAAGTATTACATGATTACTTGTCAATTTTTCCTATAGGATTTGGTGATAAAAACAGAAAAAAGATATTTCCATTTTCAATAAAGATATCCTTTATTTTTTTTACTTATATTCATTCTTGAAGAACTACAGTAAGACATACTTGAGTCTTTGAATCCATTGTACCATGCACATACAGGCTTAGGGAGTATAGCTTTGTCCATTACGGTGGTCGTAAACTCGCAGGGAGATGGGTCGTTGAAACAAACGCTTAAAGTCATATCCACTAAGTATGCTCTCTCTCCGGTCAAGTCATAAATCTTGTAGCTATAGAAGGAAATACAAACATTTTGACATATTATTAATAATTATGTATAAAACAATTACATGTAACATTTAACACAATCACCTCAACAGAGACTTTATCATAAATAATTATTTAATTTGGGGGATAATGTTATGAAAAAATTTTGGTTTTCCATTGATTTCTACATGTATATACTTGTTTTGACCAAAATATTGGTCTTATTAGGAATATTTTACCCAACCAATTTGGACCAGGTTAGTTGTAATTTCTACCAATTTTTTTTTTTTTTTTTTCTAATTTTGCATTCTGGAATTCTAACTTTTTCTGGACAAATTTTGTGCATTAATCTAACAGCTCCTTCAGAAATATATTTACTTTAATAAAATAATTTTGGGAATGTCAAAATAAAATTATGTAACGAGATATCAGGGGTTTTTTTTTCCTTGTTTTGGGGCCGAATTTCGGACCCTTCCCAATGCCAAATTTCCTCTATTTTTCCCCCAAAATCACCCTGAAATTCCCAAAGAGGAATTATGAAAAAATCACCAGAGAAAATAAGACCCAAAACCTGGAAGTCAGCACAAAATGTCCTATTTCTAAGTGCATTTTTTAAAGTTTTTTATTCATCCCATGTTCAGTTGAAGAAAATCAATGGATAATCATTGTTAATAAATGATACTTTAAGGTTATACTTTGGTGAGAATTTGTACAAAAATTTTCCCAATTTTTGCAAAATGTCGCAAATTTTCCCAAACGGGACAGGCACAGGCACCTTCCCCAAAATAAAAAAAAAAAAAAAAAACCCTGGATATAGAAAGTAAATTCATCATTTTCATAAATGAAAAATTCAAACTCACTCAATCCGGAAGATTTGATCCAAATGGAATCTTTTCTGAACTCCAAAACTGAAGTCAAACAGGGATAGGTTAAACTGGAACCTCTCTATGCCAATCTGTAAATTGTGTGTACACCCATCCAGAAGAAGGGTGGCACTGATTGGTCGACCCAAGAGTGTGACGTCATGGCAACAGGTCACGCCAGTACACGAATCGTGTATGTAGCAGGATGCGTCAGAGGGGATGGTGGGGAGGGTGAGTGGTTCTTGACACACTGAATCTAAAATGGAAAGTTTTCATACATACGACAATTTTGTAGAAAAATAGTCCATAAGTTACAAATACAAGTAGGTAGAATGTAAATTTTAATGTGTGTTTCCAATAGACCAAAATGGAGCTAAAAAATGTACAATAAATTTTAGATTGTGTTCTATATAAATTTAGGCAAAACAGTGATCAACTTGTCAGGATGTAGCCCATTTAAAGCTGTGCCAATTTTTAGATGAGTAGTTAATTTTAAGAAGAGTAACAAAATTTTAAAGATATTAGTACATTGTGTAAAAAAATAAGCAAATGGACCCTCCTCCCCTATTTCTACAGCTGGGCCCCGAGGTGTTCCTTGTTCATCAGAGGGATCTAATGCATACAATACAATACATACAATGGTAGGAATATTCACATTTCATTTTCTAAAATGGAAAAAAATTAGCCTACCAATTTTAAAGCCATTTGCATTCCTTGGTGTGAACATTGCTGCTGTTTTATCGCATGATTGTGTTGTAAGAAAACCAGCGATACGGAGGGTCTCTAACAATTGTGATGAATCAATTTCTGACAACGTAGTGGTGCTAGGTGGTATGTTTCTACTGGTCCTCCATGCTGACAGGCTAAAACCTGGAAAATAATAAAACAGGAAAAATTAATACTTTGCATGTAAGATGAGTAAATAATTTAGGATTTACGTGTGTATGATAAATTCTGAGAGGATTATTGTCTCAAAACAGTCAGATTAGAATGCAAATGCTCAATACTTTATCAGAAAAGAGTTTAATATTTGTAAGACAAGAGAGAGAAATGGGTAGCGCAACCCAGAATTAGACTCTAGACCTTCTATACTGCCTGACTCACTAACCGTTTGAGCTATCTGGGGTAATGCTTTATATGTTTTATACACCTTTGGAGTCAATTTTGTAACTCTTCAGTTGAGAAGGTAAAGGAAATGAATCGACAAAGTCTGTCTTTAAGGATCATAAAAGTCAATCATGACATGTTGGAAACCGTACCACTGATTGGATGACCTTCAAAGAATTCACCTCTGTAACCTTACCACTGATTGGATGAATCCTGAAAAGTCATGTTCATAACCTTACCACTGATTGGATGACCTCCAGAGAAGTCACGTTTGTAACCTTACTACTGATTGGATGACTCCAGAGAAGTCATCTTTGTAATCTTACCACTGATTGGATGACCTCCGGAGAAGTCACAGTCCTCTTTAGGTATGCGTGTATCCTCAAACACTGGGAAGTCCATCCTACAATCTCCGTTAGCCTCGAAACATAAACTCAGATTGAGGTTAAACAGGTATACTCCCTCAGCTTTAAGGTCGTTAATCTTAAATCTGAAAGTATGGAAAATTGTATAGATTGGATATCATGTAACTTCATAGTCGGTTTAGTTTCACTTTGACTAAAATAGCCAACGCAATTTTTTCGTTGGCTATTTTTTCATTCGCCATGCTATTGTCAGCTTTATGGTACATTTTACATCTGAAGGAAGCTTGGTGTACATTAAGATAGTATTGCTAGATGATGGAACACTATGTATAAAAGATGTATAGAATTGTTTAAGAATTTTTTTGACAACAAAATAGATATATAATTTCATTTACATAAACATGATAAAAAATTCATATAAATTTACCTTTTTGCAATAATTCCATTTTTTTTTTTTTCAAAACATGAAATAAACATTGAAAATTACTCCTTTTTTTTTTAACTATGATTCATTTTTTTCTCCAAAACATGTATATCACAATCAAGATTTCTTTTCTTTTTGTTTCTATGATATTCAATTTTTTTTCTTTTTTCTCCAACCAAAACATGTAACAACCATCTAAACTCACTTGAGTCTGAACACTTTCTTCAACGAGTATTCATGCCAGTCTCCGAAGGTGAAATCGAACAACGTCAAGTTAAGGTCCATTCTCTCCAGGCCGATTCTCAGTCTGTAACTACACGCGTCCAGCATGACACGGGAACTGAACGTTCTCTGAAGGAGTCCTACCTCCATACAGCAGTCCATGCCAGTACAGTAGCCCGGCAGGGAACACGACGTGTGGGCTGGCAACGTCTTCATGGTAACAGACTCGCCACATGCTGGGAGAGAGGAAATTAGATCACTTGTCAAAGTTCATAATGGATGACAAAATGACGAAAAATGTCTGAGATTAGAGCTTTATGCACTCTCTTTCATTGTTACGTCACATAGGAATTACGTTTTGATAGTGATGCTATAATGAAACATAGGTAATCACAGATTACGAAGCTCACCTCGTGACAGCAACATTCAATTCAAACATATTTCTTAGCATATGTATATTGGCTTTTAAAGGCAAAACCACTCAAGCAGAACAAGTAGGTCAAGGTCATTTTATGAAAGTTTGATCAAAGATACATCCAATATGCAAGTTTGGTACATGTAGCAGTTATACTTTGCTCAATATTGGCTTTATAGAGCAAAATCACTCAAGCGGAAAAAGTAGGTCAAGGTCATTTTATGAAAGATTGATCAAAGATACATCCAATATGCAAGTTTGGTACATGTATCACTTATACTTTGCTCAATATTGGCTTTTAAAGGCAAAATCACTCAAGCGGAAAAAGTAGGTCAAGGTCATTCTATGAAAGTTTGATCAAAGATACATCTAATATGCAAGTTTGGAACATCTAGCACTTATACTTTGCTCAATTTGGCTTTTAAAAGCAAAATCACTCAAGCAGAAAAAGTAGGTCAAGGTCATTTTATGAAAGTTTGATCAAAGATACATCTAATATGCAAGTTTGGAACATCTAGCACTTATACTTTGCTCAATATTGGCTTTTAAAGGCAAAATCACTCAAGCGGAAAAAGTAGGTCAAGGTCATTTTATGAAAGTTTGATCAAAGATACATCCAATATGCAAGTTTGGTACATGTAGCACTTATACTTTGCTCAATATTGGCTTTTAAAAGCGAAATCACTCAAGTGGAAAAAGTAGGTCAGATGCTGCATCCGATGCATGGGTCCATCTCGGCATTCAAAGATGAATCACTTGTGCAAGTTTGGTTACTGTAGCATTAGTACTTTGTCAGATACTGAGCTACCCCAAACTTCTTATCCAAATCACTCAAGCAGAAAATATAGGTCAGATGCTGCATCCGATGCATGGGTTCACCTCAGCATCCAAAGATGAATCACTTGTGCAAGTTTGGTTACTGTAGCATCAGTACTTTGTCAGATACTGAGCTACCCCAACTTCTTAACCAAGTCACTCAAGCGGAAAATGTAGGTCAGATGCTGCATCCGATGCATGGGTTCACCTCAGCATCCAAAGATGAATCACTTGTGCAAGTTTGGTTACTGTAGCATAAGTACTTTGTCAGATACTGAGCTACCCCAAACTTCTTAACCGGACGCGGACGCAGACACGGACGCGGACACGGACGCGGACGCGTGGGATTATAGCATAAGCTCACTCAACTTCGTCGAGGTGAGCTAAAAATGACGCCAAAAGATGTTTACTCTGACATTTTGAGCTCAATAAAAAGATCGGAAAATGGTCTATTATGCTATGCATTTACATATGTACTAATCTATGAAAAGGAAATACTAGGGAGATACTAAGTTTTGCTTTTCTTATCGGATGAATTTTCACATCATTATTTTTACTTCATCAAAAGTCTCTTACCAGACAAGAGCTTAAATGGTTGTTAATTTTTGATATCCACAAAAGAACATTGTGTATAAGAAACTATCTTAATACAATGACAAAAGGGACCAAGTAAAGTGTCAAGTATGAAAGAATAGAGAGGTTAAGTTACCAGTTATAGCGCGAAGTGTACATATGATGTCATCACTTCCTGTGGTCTTTTTTCAAATGACGTCATGACGTGACATATAGCTACCCGTTCTGGACGTGTAAACAACGCTCTACACGTAATGACAGAACGGGTAACTTCTTTGAAATTTTCCAGACTTATTATTTATCGAACTTCCATTTTTCCGTGTTATAAAGCACGTTTAGGATTCTTACTTTCCTTGCGTCGAGGTTTTACGAATCTTGATGTATTTTTCTCACAGTTTAAACCGACTGAAAAGAAGCTAGCTACATGTACACCTTACTACATAGCTATACTTACTATGATTCATACGTGTAATAAACAACGTTTCCTCATTATGACATCAAACGGTGACGTGTACATGTACGTCATAAGTACACGTTGAAAGAATCTTTGATTCCGGGGGCATAAAAACTTGTAACTTAACCTCTCTAATATTGATAATACATGTACAAGATTATGGAATATCTAATAACTGTCGTACTTGATATTAAGAAGAAAAGGAGAAAATAACCACATCCATTTACAAAGATCCTACAGGTCAGGAGTTCGACACTTACAAGACTTCCGAAAGATTTACCTGAGACATTCCAACCATTGGCGCCAGCACTGTAGGAATTTCTGTTGCATTGTGGGTCGTCAATGAGACTTGCTATTCCGACATCTTCCAACAACAGATCGACGGCCCACGGGTCAAGAACCGATACACTGTGTAGATTCTTGTCCAACATCCAAGATGCTAGGGAGAAATCTGACGGAGAAAAATTATCAAAGTTTGTTAGACTTAGTGATGGTCTGTTACATGTATAAGTAGAACATGTATTGGAATTATTTCAAAATTACATGTAAAAGCACACATCAATACTCGATATCAATTTGTCACAATGCCGTGGTGGTACAGATGGGGTAACTTTTTACCATGATGACATAGGAACTTGTAAAACGTAAAAATAATTAAATAAATACATGTACACACAAAAATTGCATCATGAATTAACATTGCAAAGTCATCTAACTAGGTAGTGCCTAATTTATACTGTAAAACTAAGTTTATTGGTGGATATAAGAAGCATTAAACTTTCAAATTTAAAGTTATCAATAAATTTATGCAAAATTGCACGAGCGTAGAAAATGATCTTACTGGGTATTGCGTAATCTCCGCTGTAGTCACATTGTGGTTTGGTCAGTTTGATATTCTCCAGTACCATCATGTCTGTTTCACACGGCAGACTGCTGTCGTAGCACACGGTAATCTTCATGTTCACTATTATAGAGCCCTCGCTTACTAAGTCATATATGCTGTACCTGTATAAACAAGAAGTTTTTGTTAATTCTTTCAATATTTCATTCAATAATATATTTATCAGATAAAAGATATGACCATTCCTAACCTTGGTTTTATACACACAGACACCAGACATCATATCATTTGGCAAAACTTTCTATTGTGACGTCACATCTGATCGCACCGTCTTGAAGCACCTTGATGTGTTGTAATGCTTTTTATTTTGACGTCACAATGAAAATATCCCGAAATTTTAAGATGTCTGGTGTTTGACTGTTTCATGAGTCTACTGGAAAATCAGCTATTATTATTCAATTTGAATTTTAAGAGAATGAGAGAGAATGTCCAATAAATCATCAAAGCCTATTTTTATAATAACAGAATTAGATCCCTTTGAGGAGATACATGTATCTGTAGCAAAGCATAACAAAGGAATGAAATTACTATAGAAACGTTGCAAGCATATTTCCCCTGAATTTCATGCTGATGTCAATAGAATTTGATGACATCACAATTAGTTAGGTGCAAAATTCTAAATGGAAAATAAATCTGTTAATCAAAAAGACCAAATAATTCTCCATAAAGTAAACTTTTTAATACATACTCTACTGCTACGACTCCATACAGTTTAAAGTACTGTGTCTCTCCCATTGGATAATCAAACAGAGGCAATTTGAAATGCAGCTTTTCAATTCCGACCAATAGGAAGAAGCCACAGGTGTCGACTGTAAGGTAGGCCCTGATTGGCTGACCAATCACGTTTGAGTCTATACAGCAATCCACGGCCGTGCAGGAATCTCCGATGTAACAGGAGGCGTGGCTAGGAATGGTTCCCAGGGATGAAATGACAGGGGGAGTGGTACAATCTGTTGTGGAAAAATGTTGAGGTGAGATTCAAAGACAAAGGGCGCTATTGACCCTTCCGCTTGCGGGAAAAAATGCAAAATTTCGTGCCGTCACAATGCTTTTACCTCGGACATACAAGCTTCGAACCTCGGTCAAAACATCAAAATTGCATTATGACGTCATGGAATTTCTCATTTTTTTCCAGCGTTCAGAAGGGCCAATAGTAAAGATAAAACTAGCTTTAGTTTATATAAGTGTTGTAAATACATGTACAGACATCTATGTGTCATATATATGCATGTACAAGGAATCAGATCAAGGAATGACTATACTCCTCTACTCTGACCAGATACACATGTAGCATTGAAAAAAGATAACAATGAAAGAAATATATATACATACCCCTAAACATAATTCTGGGATCCTAAACAGTGAAAAATGGACATTCTTTTCTTGATATTTAGTAAGTGAGCCATTTATATTTGAATGATTCCTATACATGTAATATATGTGTACTTATTTTAGCAGGATTCATATTTTCATGAAGTTTACACTGTCGAGAGTGAGCTCATTCAAAACTGCACTAATATCTTAAAAATTATAACGGGGAATTGACATTTGCATAAATTCATGATTTATACTACCTGTATTAAACGTCAATTTCCATCATCTAGCCTGCTTTCATTTTGCAATTTTTCGGCACTAAAATAGGTATTTCTACATGTACAGTTAAATATAAATTGGCATGATAAATCAATCTCTCCTACAATTGTATTTAAGGCCATATAAAAAAAAAATCCTGGTTCTCAGACACCGCCGCACGCTCAAAATTCCTCCCGATGAGACGTTTTTATCGTGGGAAGGGAAAAAAATAGCCGCCGCCCGCCAGATTTCTCATGCTGATAAATATAATTTTCTATTAATAGAACAGGGATTTCTGTACAAACGAAAAGGAGAAATGTCTGTTTCAGTACAGCGCTTTACGTTTTAACGACCAAGACGCTTAGGTGCTCTGACTTCTGTGGAGGGAAATACTGTACTTTGTTATTGTACGCAAGATGCAAAATGTCGACCGGGGGGGGGGGGGGGGGGGGGGGGAGGAACGAACGAGTGATTGTCAGCTTGAAGGTGAATTTTAAAGGCAACACAGTCATGCCGTGGATTATATTGCCATTGGAATCGAACTGGGCTGAAGCATTCTTGGCACTGTAAAAATGAGAAGAGTTGAGTATGGTGAACATTTACAATAAGCTCAAAATGCATCGAAGATGCAAAATGCCGAGTTGCAAAACTGGAATGTAAGTATGAATATGCAGACTAACATGAAATGTGTATGGTTTGTAACAACATTTTGTGGTCCTAAATGAAAATTTCTGGATCAAGAAATGGTCTTCTCTTTATTCTATATCAGCATGTAATATATTTTCAAGGATACAGATTTTCCTGTGACCTTGATCTTTGACCTTTTGACCCAAAAATTAATGGCAAGTTTCATGATTATAGGTGCAATACAGGCTCAAAAATGGTCTGGAAACCATTTTCAATTACCTAAGTCCTGTGACCTTGATCTTTGACCCTTTGACCCCTAAATCAAAAGTGGTCATTTTCTATTCACTGGAAACATTTCTGGCAAGTTACATGATTATAGGTGCAATACAAGCTCAAATTCAGTCGGGAAACCATTTTTAATCATCTTAGTCCTGTGACCTTGACCTTTGACCTTTTAACCCCAAAATTGATAGTGGTCATCCTTGATCCATGGGAAACATTTCTGGCAAGCTTCATGATTATAATTGCAATACAGGCTGAAATATGGTCCGAAACCACTTTCAATCATCGGAGTCCTGTGACCTTGACCTTTGACCTTTTGACCCCAAAATCAATAGGGGTCATTCTTGATTCATGGGAATCATTATTGGCAAGTTTCATGACTTTAGGTGCAATACAGGCTAAAATATGGCCAGGAAACCATTTTCAATCATCAGAGTCCTGTGACCTTGACCTTTGACCTTTTGACCCCAAAATCAAAAGTGGTCATTTTCTATTCACAGGAAACATTTCTGGCAAGTTACATGATTATAGGTGCAATACAGGCTGAAATATGGTCCGAAAACCAATTTCAATCAACAGAGTCCTGTGACCTTGACCTTTGACCTTTTGACCCCAAAATCAATAGGCCTCATCCTTGATTCAAGGGAAACATTTCTGGCAAGTTTCATGATTATAGGTGCAATACAGGCTGAAATATGGTCCAGAAACCATTTTCAATCATCTGAGTCCTGTGACCTTGACCTTTGACCTTTTGACCCCAAAATCAATAGGCCTTATCCTTGATTCAAGGGAAACATTTCTGGCAAGTTTCATGATTATAGGTGCAATACAGGCTGAAATATGGTCCGGAAACCATTTTCAATCATCTGAGTCCTGTGACCTTGACCTTTGACCTTTTGACCCCAAAATCAATAGGGCCTCATCCTTGATTCAAGGGAAACATTTCAAGCAAGTTTCATGATTATAGGTGCAATACAGGCTGAAATATGGTCCAGAAACCATTTTCAATCATCTGAGTCCTGTGACCTTGACCTTTGACCTTTTGACCCCAAAATCAATAGGCCTTATCCTTGATTCAAGGGAAACATTTCTGGCAAGTTTCATGATTATAGGTGCAAAACAGGCTGAAATATGGTCCGGAAACCATTTTCAATCATCTGAGTCCTGTGACCTTGACCTTTGACCTTTTGACCCCAAAATCAATAGGGCTCATCCTTGACTAATGGTGAGTAAGTGTATGAAGTTTCATTGTTATAGCCTCTTTCGTAGTTGACTTATAGTCCGGAAACCAATTGTTGACGCCTTCCCGCCCGCCCAACCGCCCGCCCGTCTCACATCAAATTAAGAGCCGAGTTTTGCAACTCGGCTAACAAATATAGTCACTATAGATCACAGTCTCTATAATATCTGAATAAAAAATTGTGCTTAAGTAGTTTTCGGAAAATAAAAACAACAAAAAATAAAAACCCTACCTACCTACCCATATTTTTTAGATCAATTATCTGAGAACAAGAAAATTTTTTTTGCATGGCCTAACAATATAAAGAAGTATGTACAAGTACTTACTACTTGAGATTTTCCAGCCGTTTGTGGCGGGAGCAAATGGCGCCGATGATTTATCACAAGTATTCTCCATGAAGTCCTTAATGCCTAATGCTATCATTAGCTCCTCAGCCTGTATGATGTTCAGTGGCGAAGTATAACCATTGGTTGTTAGCCAGGTGTTCAAAGAGAATGCTGGGAAGGAAGTTTAAATGTTAAATTTGAATATGCTTTCAAAATGAGAATATTATGTCTGTGAACTGAATTATAAAAAACTTAGAAATTAAATCGGAATATGCTTTTAGAACAAAAATATAACATTGTACATCTGTGAACTCGTTGATTGAAACCTATACAAAAACTAGACATATACACTCTGAATAAAATAATAAAAAATCTTAGATCCTTCACAAATAATTTCTCATACTGAAATATCAAATTACTATGAACATGAAAATTTTCACGTTTTTTTTTTTTTTTTTGCATTTTATGCAAATCAAGGGACTTTGTGAAAATTTCCCTGTGCAAAATATCCAATGCATTCTTGCAATAGGAAAGACATTTTTATCGCAAATATTTCCCCCATGCAAAAAGTCTTTATGTTATAATGCAATATTTTCCCTCAGCAAAAATAACCAAATTTACAGAATGACCACGAAAAGGGATTTCTTTATACATCCTACAAAGACTAAAAACTAGGACTAGCAAATGCTAAATTTCCAGTTTTCTAAATATAATTTTATCTCTAATCTTTTAATCCAAGTTCTGCTTACTCAGACAGTTTCAGGTAGCTGTACATTAGAGAACATCGGTATATTCGTTATAATGAATTACCTGGATTGATATAGTCTAGATTCCAGTTACAGGCAGTTTTCGGTAGCTGTACGTTAGAGAACACGGGTATATGCGTTATACACCTACTCTCGTCCAGGGCCTCTAAACATAGACTGAGATTCATGTTCATTTGGTACTGGGCTTCATTAGGAAGGTTTCTGATGTTGAAACTGAAATAGAAAATAAATGTGTTGACAAAGGCAGACAGATTGATATGCAAATGAGACAACAGAAGACCCTTCACCTAATGATGACTCATTGACAACTACTTACTCTTTAAAATTATTGACTTTTGATGAGGTCTACTCGTGACTATACAGACCTGGTCAGGTATTGGTTGACCGAGGCCGAAATCAAAAGTCATAACTGCTTTATTAAATTATCAGGATTTTATTAACATTCGCATTGCAATGATACGCGATGTCAAAGATCTAACGTTACAAAAATCAACGCATGCGCTGGTAACGCACGCTCTAATCCTGAGTAGACCATTTTGGAGCGTTAGCTGTCAACTCACTCTGAGGTACACTCTATCAAACAGCGTCTCTACCAATTAGAAATATGCAAAATCGGCGATAATTCCTGATCATTTAATAAATATACCGTAGAAATGGACCTTTTTTACATCACCGCTAGAATTGCATTTTGGACACTCCAAGACCCAACATTTCAACTTTTGATGTATTTTTTCATTATGACATCACAGTTCTGTCACAGCAAGAAATAACGTCGAATGTTGTGATGTCGGGTCTTGGAGTGTCTAAAATTCAAGTCTACTGTGTTACTGTTAAGATTTTCTATTAAACACTTGGCAAAAATCTAAATGTTCTGTCATCATGTTATTAACCAGACTTGTCAGAATGACAACATAGCTCGCCGGTGGCAACCATATGTAAATTGCAACAACAACAATAAAAAAGGTCTTATCACAAGGAATGCACATGTGAAATATCAAAGCCCTATCACTTACCATTCAAAAAATATGGCCAAGGTTAAAGTTTTTCAAAAGTAGGTCAATCATCTCCAAGGTCAAGGTCACAAGGTCAAAAATTTTGGTATCCATGGAAAGGTCTTGTCACAAGGAATACACAGTGAAATATCAAAGCCCTATCACTTACCATTCCAAAAATATGGCCAAGGTTAAAGTTTTTCAAAAGTAGGTCAATCATCTCCAAGGTCAAGGTCACAAGGTCAAAAATTTTGGTATCCATGGAAACGTCTTGTCACAAGGAATACACATGTGAAATATCAAAGCCCTATCACTTACCATTCCAAAAATATGACCAAGGTTAAAGTTTTTCAAAAGTAGGTCAATCTCCAAGGTCGAGGTCACAAGGTCAAAAATTTTGGTATCCATGGAAAGGTCTTGTCACAAGGAATACACATGTGAAATATCAAAGCCCTATCACTTACCATTCCAAAAATATGGCCAAGGTTAAAGTTTTTCAAAAGTAGGTCAATCTCCAAGGTCAAGGTCACAAGGTCAAAAATTTTGGTATCCATGGAAAGGTCTTGTCACAAGGAATGCACATGTGAAATATGAAAGCCCAATCTGTATTGGTTTAAAAGTTATAAGCAAGGTTAAAGTTTTTGTGCACGCGCACGCAGACGCAGACGCAGACGCAGACGCCAACGCCGACGCCGGGGGTATGACAATAGCTCTCTGGACATTCGTCCCGGCGAGCTAAAAAGTCATAGAAATGTTTAACGTCTTCAAATTCAATAGCATCATTTAAGACCTGATAAATTTACAGCATGGACTTATTTCAAATAACCTCTATCAAATCAGTGTCAACTACATGTATGATCATGCATTTTTACTATTTTACTATCCGAAAGATGTGTTAAGTGCGTTAAAATTGGTTTCAAATTTTCTTCAAGAAGGTAAAGAGTTGGAACATTTCCGTAGTGTTATCTATATGACTCCTACTACATTTTCAGTTTTTAGTTCAAACACGATTCCAAAAAAGAATAAAAAAATCTGATGGGGGTAAAAAATGACTCCTGTAAACATGGAAATTTTCGCGTGGGGTAATTTTTGCATTTTTCTGCGAATCTATGGACATTGCAAAAAATTCCCCCCCCCCCCAAAAAAAATATCCCCGCTGCATTCTTAAAATGGGAAATGCATTTTTATTGCGAAAATATCCCCCAAGCATAACGTCTTGATGTTGTAATTGCAAAATTTTCCCCCAGCAGAATAACTACCTTTACAGCATTCATATTCACAGAGACCCTACAGAACTGTATCCTTTAGGACAAATCCAAGATTTCTGTCTATTTGGGGAGCTGAGTTCTGCTTGAATGTGGAAAAAAAATCATATCTGGTCGTTAGAACTACTGTAAACGTGGTTATTTTCGCTGGGGGGGGGGGGGGGGGGAATTTTTGCGAAATGATCATTGCAACAGAATGCATGGGGGTAATTTTAGTGAAAATGGAGTCTTCTCTATAGTCTTCCATTGTGTTTGTAATTTTCACGTGGGTTATTTTTCTCGATAATAATACAATCGCGAAAATTTCAACACTGCGAAAAAATCAACATTTACAGTACATTTCTAAAGCCTAACAAACCTGATTTTAATTCCTCCTTGCACTGCGAACTGTTGATTCGTTCCCCAAGCATAGCCAATCAGACTGGTGTTAAACCTCATGTTTTCAATGCCCAGACTCATCTCCTTCGAACACGGATCGAGGAGTACGTAAGTATTAATGGTACGTCCGGCCAGGAAGTCAATGCTAGCGCAGCAGTCTATGCCGGTACAAGTTGATGTGATGCTGCACACGACACTGGAGTCTAGAGGATCTGGGTCAGGGGCCGACAAACAGTCTGTAATTTAAAATAAATGTACACAGGTTGTAATAATGCACTTAGAATTTGTAATTTTTTGTAAAGACATAGCACTTTGCCAACAGTGTTATGATCCAAATTCATAAAGTAAATTTTTTCGCATTGAACAATAATCTAATGTTACATGTACAGGATGGTCAGATGACTGACAATGGACATGTTTACAGACTTTTATACTTTCAAGTCATAATCCAATGACCATCAAGGTATTAGAGAAGTTTAGTTACGAGTGTGTTCAATGTGTGCGTATGACATACATGTACATGTCACAGCTTCACGTCACAATTCAAGGTCATTATTTAGTTATACGTAATCATACCTTCTGTCTTTATGTGTAGAGCGCCATTTACAAATCCATAACGTGTAGCTATACGTCAGGTCATGACTTTATTTGAACAAAGATCACAGGAAGTGATGACGTCATAAATACAACTTGCGCTAAAACTTGTAACTAAACCTCTCTATCATTTGATAGGTCACTGTTTATGACATCATAAGGTAAAAGTCTATCATATGCCACATTTTAGAGTCACTTACTTTTCTTCCAACCACTCGTATTTGGCGTGTATACAGGCCCAGTTTTCTGACACTGTGACGTGTAGAGGTATGTACTGATTCCGAGCAGGTCCATCAACTCTGTGGTTTGTGACGAGGACAAGGGGTTGGGGAGGGTAACACCTTTTGTTGCCGCCCATGATTCCAGAGAAAAGTCTGTAAGAGCCAAAAACATACATAGCATTGATACTGAAGTAATGTCTATGTTCAATTTATTATAACATATTTAACATTACAGCAAATCATTATGGTAAGGGCGGCATAGCATGTCGGTTAAAGTTAAAGTTATAAATTAAATTTAAAAAATAAAATACCTATCCAAATTCTTTGTAACTTATTAAACCAGTTCTTCCTGTTATTGTAAGGGTAGAGTTTTGACGCTACCAAATAGATGTCACCATAACAGTTTATGACGTCATAATGGTTTTATATCAGATTCTGTCTAAAATCAGAAATAATACTGTATTACAAAAAGATTTGATACCTTTGATGAGATAATCTGTTCCCCACTGACAGAACATCTTGGGTAACCTGACATTGTTTAGTACGGTAAATGTTGTGTGACACGATCCTGTAGTTTCAAAGCACACACTCATATCTACGGTAACAGCATACTCCCTATTGACGGGATCATCCTGGATGGTGTAGCTACAAGTCAAAATTATATCAAAGTTTATACTTTAGCTACTGATATCCTACGACAACACATATAAATTTGAGTCCTCCTTTTCAAACGGTCCCATATTTAGATCAAGACCATTAAGGTTGCAGAAACAATTTTTTTCCCTGAACATGTAAAATACAGCTTAAGAATTTGAAATATTAAAATTTTTTTTGTTCTTTTTTTTTTCAGCTTGACCACACGTAGCACCAAATCTTCCATTCTGATATTCTTGTGATCAGTATTCAAGTACTAATCCTTTTTTACAAAATCGTCAGTTCTTGAAATCAGCTTTCAATTTCTGTACATAAGTAAACAGAAATAAGAAGACCAAAAAGTAACTTACTCAAGTCTGATCACATTCATGACGTATCTGCTCTCTGCAGTACCTGAAATAGAAGGTAAAAACTTTTTAAATAAAGTTTCCAACTTTTAAAAAATAATAAAGCCTGTGTTTGTGAAACACGAATGCCCCCGGTGGCATCTTTGTTAGTATGAACACTATTTTCTGTTAAGTACATGTATGTGAGGTCACTGGGTTAAAAGGTTAAAGGTCAAGGTCACGAGGTCAAAAATTTTGGTATCAATGGAAAGGTCTTGTCACAAGGAATACATATGTGAAATATGAAAGCCCTATCACTTCCCATTCAAAAGTTATGCCCAATGTTAAAGTTTTTGAAAAGTAGGTCAAAGGTCAAGGTCAAGGTCACAAGGTCAAAAATTTTGGTATCAATGGAAAGGTCTTGTCACAAGAAATACACATGTGAAATATGAAAGCCCTATCACTTCCCATTCAAAGGTTATGCCCAATGTTAAAGTTTTTGAAAAGAAGGTCAAAGGTCAAGGTCAAGGTCACGAGGTCAAAAATTTTGGTATCAATGGAAAGGTCTTGTCACAAGGAATACACATGTGAAATATGAAAGCCCTATCACTTCCCATTCAAAAGTTATGCCCAATGTTAAAGTTTTTGAAAAGTAGGTCAAAGGTCAAAGGTCAAGGTCACGAGGTCAAAAATATTGGTATCAATGGAAAGGTCTTGTCACAAGGAATACACATGTGAAATATGAAAGCCATATCACTTCCCTTTCAAAAGTTATGCCAAATGTTAAAGTTTTTGAAAAGTAGGTCAAAGGTCAAGGTCACAAGGTCAAAAATTTTGGTATCAATGGAAAGGTCTTGTCACAAGGAATACACATATGAAATATGAAAGCCCTATCACTTCCCATTCAAAAGTTATGCCCAATGTTAAAGTTTTTGAAAAGTAGGTCAAAGGTCAAGGTCAAGGTCACGAGGTCAAAAATTTTGGTATCAATGGAAAGGTCTTGTCACAAGGAATACACATGTGAAATATGAAAGCCCTATCACTTCCCATTCAAAAGTTATGTCCAATGTTAAAGTTTTTCGGACAAACAGACAAACAGACAAACAGATAAACAGACAAACAGACAAACAGACGGACAGGCCAAAAACTATATGCCCCCGAATCTTTGATTCCGGGGGCATAAAAAGCAAACTCCTTAAAATTAAAAATTTATCATAAATCAGGGTCAGGACTTAATATTATACTATACAATCAAAAATCTTCAAAATAACGAAAAAATAAAGTTTTTGCGGACAAACAGACAGACAGACGGACGCACCAAAAACTATATGCCCCCAAATCTTCGATTATGGGGGCATAAAAAAATCCACTGAAGTTCAAACTCACCAAACTGATAATTATAGAAGTCTATGTTGATGACCAGCCTCTCTATGGTGACAATGATCATGTGATTACATGTATCTATGGTAACGTTAGCCTGGATGCTGCGCTGTAGAAAGTCGATTTCCATGCAGCACGCCACGCCACTGCAGATCTCCTCCAGGTTACATCGCACGTTTGATGGAATACTCGTTAGTCCGGGGATCTCAATATCACAATCTGTAAGAGAAGTCCCACACTTGAAAGACTTCGTTAGGTCAAAAATTGATCAATTATATACTTTTTCACTTATTATGAAGATAGATTCAACCCTCCTTTGAATACACAAATTAACAATATACATGTAACTTTGAGGGATAAGAATGAAATTGGAATTATCAGACGTTCCACACTAAAACCTATAGAAACAAGATTAAACTCCTATGTAACATACTTAACGAAGCTGAGTACAATTAGAAAAAATTGATGACGGTGAAATTTCAATTTCTTTTTCTTAAAATGATATTTGAAGTACAACAAATAAATAACATGAATTTAATTAAAATCTCTTGCGCAGAAATATGAAAAATTTGAGAAAAATCATTATTTTGCAGTAAAACCCCATAAGGTTTCATTGCAAGATGCCATTATCTTTGAGATGACCCTTACATAATACTGAACGGTCAACTTCTATTTTCTTTCCGTTAAAATCAATTTTATAATACTGCTATTATATGATCCGAATTTAGTCAAAATACCTTGGGTAGAAGTTCATCATTTTCTAATTAGACACAGCCTCGTTAAAGGAATACCGGTACATACAAAAGGCTTCCTTGTTAATTAAAAAATATATTTATACATGTAAATATGACTCTTTTAAACAAAATGTCTGATACATGTTCATTGCATCCCTTACATGTAGATCGATATCAGCTGAATTTTTCGATACACTAGCCCAAAGATAATTCTACTTGCCAATTGCACAGTTTGTTAAACAATTTCTACTAGCCCAGCAAAATACATGTATTTCATAGCCTTCGGCATTGGACAGGTCAGTTTTTGTGAAGATTGACTATGTAGGACTACCTAACTGCACTGTTTATATACAATGTATTCGTACAGACCTTTTTTCCAGTAATGAGTATCAGCTGGAGTATAATGACTTGAGGTTAGGCTACACTGGTCAGAATTCATGTACGAATAAATTCCCAGGTCCTTCAACAGCTGTTCAGCATCGGCTGTATTCAGGGTCGATCCAGGGGTCAAACTGTTTGTGGAGTACCATGTACTTAGGGAGAATCCTGAAGTAAAACGTAGACGTCAGCAATTATGTTATAATGATAAGCACTTTTTATAGCTATAGTTACATGTCTTTAATTTGATTCTTCCATAAATTACCGATTTGGAAGATAAATTTTAAAGAAACTATCTGTATTTCACAAAATTCCAAAAATAATTCTGTTTTATATTTCTTTCCATTCTCTGTTTGCACTTCACAATTTCGACTAATTAAAAGAAATTCTTTGAAACAAAAGAGAGTCCCAGTCCTTGAAAATAATTTTTTTCATTTTCTCAGGAATATAGAAAATGGAATTCCTCACCCCTTTCCAATTTTACAGAAAATCACATGACAGACACAAACTTCTTTTAAACAGACTCTAAATCTTTCAAAATAATTTGACACATATTTTAAAAGAAAATAGAAAACACCATTTCTCAGTTACTGTTAAGTCAACCAAAATCATATGATGGAAAAATCATAAGTCTACAAATCAGATGGCAGATAAAAACTTTTTCCTTAATCAACCAATCACAGAGGGTCTTATAAACCATACCTGCTTGAGAGAAACCAGCCGTCCAATCACAGATCAGTTTAGGTAGTAGTGTGTCAGTAAGGATGTCCTGATTGTAGATACATAGATTATCATTGCTGGATTCGAAGCAGATCATAAGCTTCATACTGACTCTGTACTGTCTCTGTACCGGAAGATCTTCTACTTTGTACCTATAAAATGTAACGTCTTAAAGTCACCGGCGGATCGTAACATTTTCTTACCTCCTTACCATGAAGATTTCTGTCCCAATCTTTATTCTGTTCAACCTGTTGCTTATTTTTTTTCCTTTGAAATTTTAAACATTCATACTTGTGAAAGCAAAGAAACATTTTCAACCTTATGAAAAAATTTGATTTTTTTTCAAATTCTGTTAATATGTAATTACATCATATTCTTAATAAATGAACCTAGTAGCTGATTTTCCAATAGATTCATTGAGCAGACATCACAAAATTTCGCGATATTTTCATTGTGACATCACAAGAAAAAGCATGACAACACATCAAGGTGCTTCAAGACAGTGCGATCAGAAGTGAGGTCACAATGGAAAATTTTGCCAAATGATGTGATGTCTGTGTGTATAAAATCAAGGTTAGGAACGGTCATGTCTTTTATCTGGATAATGGACTATTACATGTAGTTGCTTAAGTTTTATAATGTTTGATGTACTATACATGTGAAAAAAGATTGGTATGTGAAATAGAAAAAACTTACCCAATTCTGACCACACCGTTCAGTTTAAACCATTCCATAGTGCCTATGACATAAAAATATTTCTTAATATCATGTACATATTATGTAAAACCTTCTCTAAGTGCTAGCAAAACTTTTGTTTATCCATTTACATGTTCCTAATCACCAGAAATTGTTGCGAGATACTAATTTTTGCTATATTCATGAGTGATTTGGAATCGTGAAAATATATTCCTGCAAATTATTTTTGATTGATAAGGTATACCATAATCTTGTATATCAGTTCTAATTGTACATGTATGTACATGCGCCATTCTTCACATTTTTCTGATAAATCGTTAAGAGAATGAATTTAGTGTATTTTTATGATAGAACTTCCTAAAAATTCAATATTAAAAGGTACAAAACAGTAACATTATGTGTTCATATTTGTTTGTAATTAAGGAATTGCAAAAATATTGTCCTTGCGATAATAAAAAAGTACCCTATTTTACAATAAAATCGTGAAAATTTCTGGTTATACGGTACATGTATAAATGTATATATCAAAAGAAATGAAAATTGTTCAATTCCAATTGAAAAGTTGAAAGATTTTGAACTGAAATACCAATGAGGATTCCAATTGAATGAATTCAGCCATTTACAAACATTATACTAGGTGGTATACTAAAACGATCACTCACCAAATCCATGTTTAGCCAGGCTAACGTTAAAGGAGAACCTCTCCACTCCCACTATGATATTCTCACTACAGGGATCTATCTCTACGTAGGCACGGAATGCTTTACTGATAAAGTCTACGTCCACGCAGCAGTCCACCGCCGTACAGGAGTCCGGAATCAAGCACGTTCCAAGACCGGTTATATCAGCCAAGCTTACATCTAGGGGGCAGTCTGCAATCCAAATGGCATTATGAAATACATGTAGTGGCTAATAGGTAACTATTAGTATATATGGAAGTATTATTTGTCTGAAAACGAAAAACGAAAACAAATGTGAGTTTTTGCTCCATATTATTAAAATGCAAATCTGTTCACTACATGTACATGTAATATAGACTTCATCTTTTACATGTGCATTTCACTCAATTATCCATCAATCTAATCTTTAAACATAACAACTCATTTGCATTAATCAATCAAAAATGTAAATTAAATACATGAAGTAATACATGTATTATGAAATTTTCTACAAAATTTGTACTGCTGCAATACATGTTATTTTTACCTGTTTTCCATCCTTGTGATGAGGGACTGTACTTGGGTCCTGACCTCTGACAGGTGTCTGGCTGTAGGAACTCGGCTATCTCTAGATCCTGTAACAGCTGAGAGGCTTGAAGGGGAGATAATTGTACCCCTGGGGTCAGACCCTTGTTTGTGTACCACTGGTTTAGGGAAAATGCTGTAAGGTACAAATTGTCAAAGAGTCCTTAGTAGAACATTGATCATCCCCATCTCCCCCTCTTAAAATTTCAAATCTTCAATTATTATTATTTCATAGCTCACTAAAATGACTAAAACTTGTTATAGCTACAGAAAATATACAATGTACAATAAGGTCTTTTTATCTTCAATTCAACTATCCTCATATTGATTATGAACCACTACACTCTCCAAATATGTTTTCACTCTACATTTAATAAGTTGCATTTTTTATCACAAGTTTTTTAAAGTATAGGTCCCTGTAAGAATCAGGCAGGGGCGATACATCAAATTTTTTGCAAAACTTTTTATTTCTGTTTTAAGACATATATGTGGTACAAATCAAACATATGATATTCATTTCTCAAGGTAGCAATGGTGAAGCGAGATATTCACCTTATAATTTATAAAGGATTATGAAGGGAAAAATAATGGCAGGAAAAATTTCTCTATATAACTAAATCAAAGTTGCTACCTCTATAACTTTTTTCATCATCCAAGTATGAAGAAAATTCCTTCAGAATATTCATATGGACGCTGATCTGAACACATTTTAAAAAGAAAAAGTTCTGCAAAAAATTTAAAGGTTTTTCAACTGCCTGATCCTTACGTGGACCTGTACTTAAATCTATACCAACATGTTACCTGGATCGACATAGTACTTAAATCTATACCAACATGTTACCTGGATCAACATAATCAAAGGCCCAGTTACATTCCAGTTTCGGTAGTAGTACGTTCTTAAACAACGGAATGGTGTACTGACAGTCCGCTAGGTCAGGTTCATAACAAATACTCAGATTTAAATCCAGTCTGTGTCCCTCAATCGGCGAAGCCTCGTGTACCATCAGAAAACTGAATGAAAAATATAATATTTAGATAAAATAAAAACAGGTGTTTGAGAAACATGAATGCCCCAGTTGGCATCTTTGATGGTAAAATAGCTGTAACAAAGGGCTGATTGATATGTTGCGAGCCTCCTATTTAAGGATTATAATTTAAGTTTAGTATTTTCCTGTAACTGTGTCAGAAGTGAAGCATAGTATGTGCCATTGATTGTTTGTCCTTTTTGGAGATAATCTATCAACAGAATACCTTCTGCAACCCAGAAAACCGAGGCTCACCATACCTGTCAACTTTTTTCACACAAAAGAGGGTCAATGACCCTCTATGAGAAATGAAAAAGAGGGTCATAGCGCGCGAAACGAAATCGCGACCTTTTGCTTGTATCATTATGAATAAAATTTACCCCCCCCCCCCCCAAAAAAAAATACAGGTCAATAAACTTCATCTTATTGTAAGACATGTAAAGCATTTATTTAAATTGTAATACTGCTTAATCATGATAATGTAGCACATGTGTAAAATTTTAGGACTTATTAATCAAGGCCTGAAGGTTCATAGTTGAATTTGCTAGGCTAAATATATTTTAAATCAGTTATAGCTATACCATGACGAAGATTTTGTGTGAAATGAACTCTACATTTCACTGCTTCAATTGTTTTAACCACTAATCACTATAAAAACATTTGTCCCTTTTCCTCTGCATAAATCTCAATGTTTACGATCGTCTTCCCATGGACATTTATTCCCATAACAATCCAAGCCCAGGTCGTTAAAACAACATCAAAGTGGCTAATTACTTTTCATATCACTAAACAAACACCCAATTTACCTGTAACTGCAGGTGTTTTAATTGAAAAGTCACAGCTGGAAATTTAAAGTCCCAAATAATAGACGGAACCAAATCGGAATCGGGTGATTCATGGGTCAGAAACGAAAAAATCGGGTGAAAGACATGACCCGCGCGGGTGATAAAAAATAATCGGGTCAAAGGGTAAAAAAGCGGGACTGACCCGCCGAAATCGGGTCAGTTGACAGCTATGAGGCTCACAACATATCAACCAGCCCTCATAAATTCAAAGAGCTGTCTTTAGAAATCAAACTAAGGATTTTAAATATTAAGAGGACTTTTTGACTTCAGAATAGAAAACAAAGAGAAATCACTTACTCTAATACGAGTACATCCCTCAGTCTGAAATGATCAACTACTCCCATGTTGTAGTCCAAAAGCATTTCTTGAAATCGTAATTCCTCGACTCCTATTCGGAACTTCTGAGTACAGTCGCTAGCATCCAAGTAAAAATAAACGTTTTGTTGTATCGTGTCTGTAAGGTCAATACAGCATTCAAAGCCACTACAGCCTTGGTTAACGAAGCAATTTATGGGTTCCGTCAAGTTCTTGAACTGTGAGAGGTCTAACTGAGAACAGCCTGTAACAGAATGAATATGTGTACTAAAGATGCTGTAATCAATAAACAACACTAGATTTTCACAAAGAAAGTCTTTGCTCCTTATTTTGCCTTTTTTTTATGACATATTTACCAAAAATTTTTTACTATTTCTGATAATATGTTATTAATTACTTTCCTGCCTAATATGTACCAAATCAGGCAGAACTTCAACAACATATACAATTTTGATGAAATTTTTCATTACATGAATTACATAACAATTACATGTGAATCATTAGAATTATAACACACAAATTAAATTATAATGCATCAATTCTAAACTTTGTCAGTTTACTAGATATCCAAAGGTTGACATGCAACTTAGTCTTTTTCACATAACTGAGTGACTAGTATTTTTAGGATGGCAAGTACTGACTCTTGTTACGTCACAAATAAAAACTGACTATCCTTGAAGTCATCTTGTGGGAAAGGTACTTATTTTGCCGTCTTAAGCGACTGGACCACAGTTACGACCACAGTTATGTGAAAAGGCTTATTAGAGGTTTGAAACTACCATGTCTGTTAACTTGAAAACGGATAACGTCAAGAGAGCGGAAAACTTACCGAACTTCCATCCATCAGCATCTGTTGGTGTATATTTAGCTGACGTCCTGTCACATAGATCGGCTGTGTCACTAAGGTACGGCTTAATCCCAAGATCCTCCAGTAAAATGGACAGGTACTTATCGCTAAGTGACTGGGTGGAGCTTAAACCATGACTTGATTGCCAGGATGTTAGGGAAAAGGCTGTAAAAAATGATAGAAATCTCATACACATTGATAGTACTCTATAAAGATTATAGCATCAAAACAATACAAACTTAAAGCTACATGTAAGAGTGGCTATATGAGCTTTAATCCTGTTTCAACATGTTCAATGTTTGACCTTGAATGTATGCTTTTGACCTTGAAGAAGACCTTGACCTGGCTCATTATGTGATTGACATTCAGTGACAGTTTCGTCCATGTATTCAATGGTATTAACATGTAAAAACAAAAGCTATAGCCAAATATATACATGTATATTACATGTGACTTGCATACAAAATAGGACTATGTGAACATCTAGAAATTACAGGAATGAATAGCTGATCATCCAGTAAATTCATGAGACAGTCAAACACCAGACATCACAAAATTTCACGATATTTTTCATTGTGACGTCAAAATAAAATGCATGACAACACATCAAGGTGCTTCTAGACGATGCGATCAGATGTGACGTCACAATGGAAATTTTGCTAAATGATGTGATGTCTGGTGTCAGTGTGTATAAAACCAAGGTTAGGAACGGTCATATCTTTTATCTGGAAAATGGACTATTCAAAGGGGAAAAGTGAGAAACACCCACTATGTATTGCCAAACATGAATTTTAAGACTCCAATAAATGCTTACTCCAACAACTCCAAGAAAATGAAATTTAAAATTTTCTAGCCTTATCTTATTTCCAGACTCACAGAATCACAAAAAAAAATATAACCTATCCAGGATTGTTCCCCTTACCTGAGTATGGTGTATCGAATATACAGTGTTGCTTAGGTAGATACATGTCTTGAGCTATGACCTGATCTATCTCACACGGCTGGCCAGATTCTAAACAAACTTGTAACCTCAGATCTATGATGTATTTCTGTTCTGCTATCAAGTTGTCAACTCTATATCTATAAAAGAAATTATTCAGGTTTTTTTTTCAATGAAATGGGCTTCTGTTTCGCATCTAAATATGGTGCACGAAAAATTAAAGGAAAACTGTTACCCTTATTCCACTATCTAGCTTCTCATTCACCACTTTAAAAATATCCTGCTAAAAAAATTAAGGGAGCAAGGTGTGTACTTTCATTTATCAGATATTTGCAGTTGCTTATTCTATGTAAAGAACAAAAATACATTAATACACAAGTTATGGTCGTTTCTTACTAACTTGTGTCTGTATCGAACTTTGACACATGATTAGACACAATTATACAGCCTTGATGATACCGAAGAATATACCATTCTACCTTGTATGTACATGTACCATTATATGACAATGTAAAAATCACTCTTTTAATTTTTTGCAGTGTACTTGCACTAAAACTAGTACCTAACTTGGCTAGAGACTTTGATATTACTGTCATCTTTTTCATAGCAGATCTACAAATCTTCTATTATGTATAATCATATAAACTTACGTTAGTTTGACCACATCCTTTAAGAAGAATTCTTTCTCAGTTCCTGAAGACAAAAAAAATTTTTTTTTTAAATTAATACATTTTCCAGAAATACCTTTTATAAAAATCAATAAACGTAATTGAAAAACCCAATATCATAATGTATACAGTAGGTAAAATGCTTTTCATTTATAATCTTGCTACATCTACATGTATATATCTATATGTAATTTTCACTTTCATTTTCCATAGAGAAAAAAAGAAGGAGAAATCTATCACTCACCAAAATTGTACGGCAGTTTAGTCTTGTAGTGATCGATTCCCACCGTGAATTCTTTGTCACAGAAGTCCAGATCGATTATAACGTTAAACGACTTTCCTAACGAAGCTACATCCACACAACAGTCTAGTGCCGTACACGAGCTCTGCACGTGGCATGATACGTTACTCCCTACGATACTCGTAGTAGATAGGGGTTCCACACATGCTACAAAAAATCGAAGAACAGAGATTGGAAAGAAGAAAATAAACTACGAAAAAGACAATTATGATTGAATTAACAGAATTTTGCTTTGTTTGGAGAGAACCTCAGAACATTAAAGCAATATTACATGTACATGTACATGTACTATATGTTTACTCATGGAACAAATTTTGCTCAAAGGAAAGAATTTGACATGATAGCATATATCATACAGAAATACATAAACCTATGTTTGTACAACATGTACAATGAACTACAAAATTTGAAAACAGACCATAAATAAAATCCTAATAAGCTTCAGCTATTGAATCTAAAGCTTCTATACAAGATTTGAATTGCTCATTTACAAATCAAATGTACAAATGTGTTAAATTGATTGTCATACTCACTTTGACTCCAACCTTCATTTTCAAGGACGTATTTGGAGTCGTTTCTCATACACTGCTCTTTAAACATATAGCCAGCCATTCCGAGCTCGTTCAACACACGGTCCGCGTTATGGGAGGCCAGTGGCGAGGATATATTGTTTACGGACATCCAGTTTGTCAAGGAGAAATCTGAAAAAAAAGTAAAAATTATCAAGTTTGTACCATGAAATTCTGAGGTAAAAACTTCATAAACAAAATTTCTCATGAGCATGATAGATAGATAGATAAATTATAATTTCAAACATGAAAATGGGGGGGGGGGGAGGGAAACATCATGGTGACATTTCAAGACACAAACTTTTGGTAAATTCAAATAGATGTCAAGAAAATTATTAACTTTCTACATTCACAGACCCAATTTCTAAAATAGAAATCTGGTAGAAGATAAGACTCTGAGAAAAGAAACAGATATGATAACAATATACATGTAAATATTGTTTTCCTGACAGAATTGAAGCAATACATGTACATAATAATTTCCTTAAATTCTTCAAGTTTTTAAACTCACTTGGTAGAGTGACGTCAGCGGTCCAGTTACATGCAGGCTTGGGCAGTCTCATATCAGTAAATATTGGCATTGTATGCTCACAGGAGTTCTGTTCAAAGCACACACTTAATGTCATACTGAATAAGAACTGGTTTTCCGCTGACAAGTCATAAATGGTATAGCTGAAATAGCATAGAAAATAGCGTCATAAACAAATTTTGAAAACAAAAGAAATCACAGTATGGAGATTTTTTCACTCAAACCTTGCTGATACAATGAAATAACATGTAAAGTGACAAACTAAAATACATGTTCCTGTGAATATGCATCATATGCAATATCCATGTACATGTATATGTTTAATGATATTTTCCCAATTACCAACATTCAAATGCCTTAAATTCAGTAAATAAAAGAAAAATATACTTTTAATGTATCTATGCACTTCTTGCAGAGATTGCAACATGTAAACTTCTACATTTTTTAAAAAATAATTCCAAGGAATGCATGTGTCGCCTGCGTAACATAGCGATACTCAGAAATCACTTTTAAAGGGTGTGACATCCAAGTGTGACAGACAGACAGACAGACAGACAGACAGACAGACAGACAGATGGACAACGGACAAAGTGATCCCTAAGTGTCGCTATGCTTCGCAGGCAATACAAAAATGACTTACTCTATTCTGATCACATTGACGAGGCGGAAACTTGACGGTGTGCCGAATGTGTAGTCCTTGAAGAAGATATTATAGGTCAGCTGATCTATGCCAAGTTTGAGGACAAAATTACACGAGTCCACGATGACGTAGGCGTTAAACGCCCGGCTTAGCGTCCCAACATTTATACAGCAATCCACACCTGTACACGACTCCATAAGTTGACATCGTACAGGGCCCGTTAGAGCTGGCTTAACAAGGTTACTTGGGCATTCTACAATCAAAATGCATACAGTGACAGACAGAAATGCAAACATAATGTTCCTTGAAATGTATATGTTCTTTTTTAGAAATATAAGCATTGAGTTTTGAAGACAAATACATGTTGCTTGTACAATATCTTACAGACAAATAGTCTTATTATGAACCTAACAAAACCATTTTGATCATATTTGTGTAGAAAAAAAAACAAGAAATAACTTTCCAGAAGCTAAAGTTTATTTTCGTCAACCAAAGAACCTAAGGTGCAAAATTTATTTTTACAGAAAATATCAGTTAAATATTTGAGTAAATCATACATGTGTTTCTGTGATGCATTCCATGATGCAATCTTCCGAATTATTTAAGGTATCCATTGCACAAAATATATCAAGTGTATTATATACATGTAGTTAGAATCACTGCATCTATATCTAAATAATACAACATAAAAGTTGGTTTCCATCATCAAAGGTCAACATGACAACCGTCATCTAAGCCATGGAAACTATACTATCGAAGATTACCGGGATGATGTTAACACTGTTTAAATGGAAAAGACGTCAGCGAGATCTCCATTTGTACATTGGATACGTTAAATCTGACATAAACTGATAGTCATTAATTTTATAGTCATTTCAACAACCCTAGGTAACTCTTGTCTATGCCAAATCAGAACCTTGATTTTCAAGTTCTGGATGTAAGGCAATATGATTTGAATTTTGGCTTTAAAAATCAAATTCAAGGAATTGTGGTCCCCCACTTCTGGATGTTTGTCTTCAAAGAAATGCTTACATATACCCCCCCCCCCCCCCCCCCCCCATTCTTAAGTTTTCATAATATATCTCATATATTACCAAAATTCTAAATATGAAAGATCACACTCCAAAAAAAAAGGTCAAAGCGTCCAAACTTTTGTTTTGTTACCAAGGGACAGGGCTTATGAAAAGGTATGCACATGTGAAATTAAAGTCCTATCATTTAAATTACCATCCAAAACTTATGGTCGAGGTTGAAGTTTTTAAATGTGGGTCAACCTCCAAGGACGAGGTCACAAGATCAGAATGTTGTTACCAACAGAAAGGTCTTCTCACAAGAAATACACATGTCAAATGTGAAAGCCCTGAAGTTTTTGAAAAGTAGGTCAAGGTCACAAGGTCAAAAATTTTGGTATCCATGGAAAGGTTCTTATCACAAGGAATACACATGAAAAATATCAAAGCCCTATCACTTACCAATCAAAAGTTATGCACAAGGTTAAAGTTTTTGTGACTGACAGACAGACGGATGGACAGACAGACGAACCGGTTTTAATGTCCCCGTGCTTTCGTGAAAGAGGGGGACAAAAATATAAATATTGCATGATACATACACATACATGTACATATATTTATTTCAGATTTTGAAATTGAATTCAACATTCAGGTTTCAAATCAGTTTTTGATTCGCCGGAATTAACAAAATGGGTAAGCTGGTATTGTGATAACAACTGCACAATATACAATGTCATATAATATCATGACAACCTACCGTCTGTCCATCCATTGGTAGCTGCCGCGTACTTAGATCCACTATGGCTGCACTGATTTGGCAATAGATATGACGACAAAGCTAGCTTGTCCAGTAACTTGTCTAAATTTAGCCCCGTTATAGCTCCACCTATGCCGTTCTGAGATTTCCAGGTTGCAAGAGAAAATGCTGAAAAATATGATAATCGTTATGTTTAAAACAGAAATTCATAGGGAACCATAATGTGTAAAATTTCTAACTCTAAAATATTATACAAGTATCTTTGATTAATAATCAGTAATTCAACATACAGAATTATCTTCGGTATTTAATCACTCCAAAACTACTGAATTTCAGCTATAGTAAAATGGAAATTCTTTAAAGTTGACATTGAATTTAATGCAAGTTAAATATTACTAGATATTCAAATTCACGACTCTCAAATTCATGACTTGAAATGAATGAAACATCATATCTGAGCACATTTTCCTGACTTTTTACCCTGTTTTCAATAGAACATGATGTCATCACAATTAGTTTACATAAAGTACATACGGAAATTTCTTATATCTAACTTAAGTACATATATAGTATTAGAGTTGACAATACCTGGATCGGCAAACTGAGTATTGGTCCTGCAGGGCTGTTTGACAAGTTTGGTATTTTCAAATACTTTAAAAGCTATCATACAGTCCCCTTGGGCCTCCATACAAATACTGATGTTCATATTCACAAGGTACGCACCCTCCGAGTCTAGGTTATATAGATTATAGCTGAAAATCAGAAACAGAATTCAATTTAGCCGACTGCCTCGATACTCTGTACTGCCTGAACTTCACCAAGTCTTTATTTTCACCCATGAGTCCAGGGCTCTCGATCGGCCTGATGTGGGGCCATTATTTGGCCCCATTCCCAATGCAAAAGAGTATCTTTTTTCCCCCAATTTATTGACCAATTTCTCCCAACTCCACACCTTATGGAAAGCTTGGAAAATACAAATTAAAAATGCTAAATTTGGAGTGAAAAGCCTACAAATCTACTCATATTTTTCCATTTTTTTTGGAGAAAACACCGCTATTTTTCCCAATTTCAAAGGCCTGGCCTCAGTCCCAAAAGTGGATGTGAGTCTGTATTCCCATATTTACCAGTTTCCTTGATTAATCTTAAACATGAAATTTCATCAGCAAAATGAACGAAAATAGAACAGCGATAGCAATTTTCTTTTGAACTGTTTACCATAGATTAACACATAAGCTACTGTACATGTTGTGAGACTTATCTACCACAATAAACGCTGAATTCTTTACAACAATTCGAGCTCTCAGATACCAAGAACCAAATAAGTTGAAAATACATCAAAAAGACTTTGATTTGTTTCCTCTTACTCCAATTGAACTGCTCCTTTCAGCTTGATATGTTTAGTTACTCCGTATGGATATCCTAACAGAGAGATATTCTGGGACAGCCTCTCGATGCCGACATTTATTCTGTAGGTACAAGCATCAAATAGGAGATAAACACGGAAAGACCAGCCGAGCTTTCCGACTTCTGTACAGCAGTCCACTCCGGTACAGGAATCTGTTAGATGACATGTAGCCGGGCCTCGAAGCTTGTCCAATGTAACGTTTTCAGGACATGCTAGATGTGGGAAGAGATAAAGAAATCACAAGATTTTCATCAATAGAAATGAAAATAGGAGAAAATTTCACTCTAAGACTTTTTACTTTGTGGAAAAAAACAAAATGCTCAAATTCATAACATCACAATGTTTTAAACTTTGAACCTCAGTCAGGCATAAGAAATGCATTCTGATGTCATAAATTTTCTAAAACTTTTGTGCAGTTAGACATGACATTCATGAAATAGCATACGACTTTTTTATCAGCCTCATATTTAACTAATATAAATTAATATTCCTTTTTTTCAGTTTTATTAAGTAACATACATGTATGATTCTTAAAAAAAATCATGCAAAAGAACCATGATTTTGATTGCGCAACATGAAGTACATGTATTAGGGAACATATACTATCTGAAGTGCAAAAAAGTTTTCATTTGCATTCAAATTTTAAATTTCTAGAAGTTCAAAATTCCTACAACTCGTCCATCCATCCACAGCATTTTCCCACTGGTATGCTCTCCTATAGCAGGGGAAGTTATGGAGGAAAGGTGACACACCCATCTCCTCAAACAGCTTGATGGACAGGGAGGTAGTCAAAGAGTCCTCTACAGGAAGTCCCTTATTGGTGATCCAAGCATCCAATGAAAATGCTGAAAATTTGAAATTGACGAATGACGTGATACAAAAAATCCAAATAAATGCTTTGCTTGAGAAAGACTAGCTGCAAGTATGGGCAATATAAAATTTCCACTTTGAAGGATCACAAAACAGATGTTAGAATTGGCAAATAATCATATAAATGTAAAAAGAGTTCTTATTTAATTGTATAGTATAAGTAAAAATAATGTTAATCATAGACAAAAATGACAATCAAAGGTTTCCAAAGTAATACATAGCTTCATTTCTATGCGCTTTATCGGTGATAATTTCATTGGTTCATGCGACTCGCGGAATTGAAGCCACTTGGTGATAATTTCATTGGTTCATGCGACTTGGGGAATTACTGGACAACAAACCACAGCTAGCTAGTTGTTATTTCTTAAATGTGTAATTCTATGGACTTTTTCATGTTCCGTCGTAATGATTTGAATTTTAGCGCTAATCACTTACATGAATCAACAAACGGCATGTCTATATCACATACAGTCTCTGGAAGAACTGTTTGTTGCATGGCTACGACCTCAGTCTGGCAGGTACCAACCTCAAGACAAACATGGAATGACAAGTCTACGATAAATTTACGAGCATCTGACAGCTTCAGAACGTTGTATCTAAAAATAAGAGGATGAAGGATTTAAGCCATGAAGCCATGAAGTCAAAATATTCGGTATTTTCGAAGATCAGAGTTACTTCCCATTTGGGACGGTACTGACGTAACCTAATTGTGACTTCATCAAATTCTATGGAAACAGTCATCATGTGACGTCATTTTGGTATGATTGACAAAACATAGTCAAAAATGCTCGAAAATGTGTCTCTAGTGGCGAATTTCGATGTGGTCACATGCTTCGAGAAACATAAAACTTTTATGACAAGATGATATACTAATTATCTTTCATTCATAAATTTTTCATATTTCTCGATGCATGTGGCCAATGCTATTTTTAAAGAAAGATGTAGATTTTGTATCAATTATTCACACTGCTAATCCATTGATTTGCTTGAACTGGAGCAAGGGATGAATAAAAACTTAAAAATGCACTTAAACATAGGACATTTTGTGCCAACTTCCAGGTTTTGAGTCTGAATTTTCTCGGGTGATTTTTGCATAATTCCTCTGTGGGAATTTGAGAGTGACTTTTCGGGAAAAATAGAGGAAAATTGGCATTGTGAAGGGGCCAAAATTCGGTCCAAAAACAACATGAAAAAACAAGAGCCCCAGGGGGCACAACGCTCACCTGACACCCATGCACGCTCTAATTGACATACTGACATTGAATACTGATAGTGCCAGTACCAGGATTTTAGCCCACAACCTTTCTAACAAGATTTTTGCCGGATGCAGACAAGTTTTTTTTTCAGACAACCTTTAAAAGTACAAACAAGAGAAAATAGTCACATTTCAAAACAACAACTTTTTTACTGATTTGAAAAGATGGATTATGCCATCCAAAGTCATATGCCCAGCTAGTATAGTTTGATTATGCAACATCAAAAATAAAATCATTTTGTAAAATTCCACATTAATGTGCAACAGAAACAGAATAAAACAATGAAATGATTTCATAAATCAAGTTTATTTAAAATTGAACACCAAACCTTTCATTATTAATAGCTAGTATGCCAGAAAATAATAAAGCCTGTGTTTGTGAAACACGAATGCCCCGCGGTGGCATCTTTGTTGGTATAAACACCATTTTCTGTTAAGTATGTGAGAGGTCAGGGTCAGAGTAATGTTGGTATCAATGGAAAGATCTTGTCACAAAGAATACACATGTACAATATGAAAGCCCTATCACTAACCATTCAAAAGTTATGCCCAATGTTAAAGTTTTTGAAAAGTAGGTCAAAGGTCAAGGTCACGAGGTCAAAAATTTTGGTATCAATGGAAAGGTATTGTCACAAGGAATACACATGTGAAATATGAAAGCTCTATCACCTTCCATTCAAAAGTTATGCCCAATGTAAAGTTTTTCGGACAAACAGACAGACGGACAGGCCAAAAACTATATGCCCCCGTATCTTTGATTCCGGAAGCATAAAAAACAAAGACTTTTCGGTTTTGCCTTTATTCATATTAAATTATACAGAAATCTATGAATGAGAGCTTTTGAATAGTATTGATTTCATCTTAATACATGTAACGTACAGTCAAAATCGTGTTAATCCAATTAACACAGACAAGTTGTTAGCGGACAATATTAATTCAAGTGAGTTGTGCAGAAATTGAGCCAATTTATTTTCCAAACAGCAGTGTACGGTGTATCAAACCTCATGACCCAGTGAAGCCACTTGGACAAATTATTTTCGGTAAATATGCTGAAATGCGGCGCTTGGAAATGTATTTTTAGCATATTGAATCAATAGTCATAATAAATTTAACTTCGAACTTGATCTTGTCTTTTATGCAATCTACAGATAGGTTTGAAAATATGCAAAATTCGGAACATTTTCGATGAGGACGCAGAGTTCCTGTAAAAAAAGTGAAATTTGCGAAAAAAGGACATGCATGACCCCCCCCCCCTTTTTCTTTACATTTTTATGCGTGCCAAAGATTCGCAATCAAAAAAGACCAATTTTACAGACTTCCGGGCATTTCAAGTCAGTCAAAATTTTTAGTGTGCACCTTTTTATTTCCAGTAGTTACCCCTACTAAAGGGGCAAGGAGGTATTGAACCAATCAAATCTGTAACACAAGATATATGGCAACTATGTTTACCATAGATACAGAAATAAGACAGAGAAAATAATCCTTAAATAGGGAAATTATTCTGAAATATGCATGTATGAAAAAAAAGCAATCCAAGGAATGCTTGTGTCGCCTGCGTAGCGGATTTTTTTTTTATTGAAATTAGGTCAAATATCAAGGGCAAGGTCACTAGGTTAAAAATAATGGAATGTTTAGAAAGGTCTTTTCATAAGGAATACAAATGTGAAATATCAAAGCCCTATCACTTACCACTCAAAAGATATAGCAAATCATAGATTTGTTGAAAAGTAGGTCAAATATATAGGGCAAGTGCACGAGGTAAAACATAGGTAATCACAGATTACGAAGCTCACCTCGTGACAGCAAAATTCAATTCAAACATATTTCTTAGTACATGTATATTGGCTTTTAAAGGCAAAACCACTCAAGCAGAAAAAGTAGGTCAAGGTCATTTTATGAAAGTTTGATCAAAGATACATCCAATATGCAAGTTTGGTACATGTAGCAGTTATACTTTGCTCAATATTGGCTTTATAGAGCAAAATCACTCAAGCGGAAAAAGTAGGTCAAGGTCATTTTATGAAAGATTGATCAAAGATACATCCAATATGCAAGTTTGGTACATGTATCACTTATACTTTGCTCAATATTGGCTTTTAAAGGCAAAATCACTCAAGCGGAAAAAGTAGGTCAAGGTCATTTTATGAAAGTTTGATCAAAGATACATCTAATATGCAAGTTTGGAACATCTAGCACTTATACTTTGCTCAATATTGGCTTTTAAAGGCAAAATCACTCAAGCAGAAAAAGTAGGTCAAGGTCATTTTATGAAAGTTTGATCAAAGATACATCCAATATGCAAGTTTGGTACATGTAGCACTTATACTCTGCTCAATATTGGCTTTTAAAGGCAAAATCACTCAAGCAGAAAAAGTAGGTCAAGGTCATTTTATGAAAGTTAGATCAAAGATACATCTAATATGCAAGTTTGGAACATCTAGCACTTATACTTTGCTCAATATTGGCTTTTAAAGGCAAAATCACTCAAGCGGAAAAAGTAGGTCAAGGTCATTTTATGAAAGTTTGATCAAAGATACATCCAATATGCAAGTTTGGTACATGTAGCACTTATACTCTGCTCAATATTGGCTTTTAAAAGCAAAATCACTCAAATGGAAAAAGTAGGTCAGATGCTGCATCCGATGCATGGGTCCATCTCGGCATCCAAAGATGAATCACTTGTGCAAGTTTGGTTACTGTAGCATCAGTACTTTGTCAGATACTGAGCTACCCCAAACTTCTTAACCAAGTCACTCAAGCGGAAAATGTAGGTCAGATGCTGCATCCGATGCATGGGTTTACCTCAGCATCCAAAAATGAATCACTTGTGCAAGTTTGGTTACTGTAGCATCAGTACTTTGTCAGATACTGAGCTACCCCAAACTTCTTAACCGAGTCACTCAAGCGGAAAATGTAGGTCAGATGCTGCATACAATGCATGGGTTCACCTCAGCATCCAAAGATGAATCACTTGTGCCAGTTTGGTTACTGTAGCATTAGTACTTTGTCAGATACTGAGCTACCCCAAACTTCTTAACCGGACACGGACGCGGACGCGTGGGGTTATAGCATAAGCTCAGTCAACTTCATCAAGGTGAGCTAAAAATGATGGTATGCAGGGATTTTTCAAGTCCGTTTTTGGGTCCGATTATCGGACCCATTCCCAATGCCAAAATGACCTGTATTTTCCCAATTTATGATTGAAATTTCCCAATTTGAACCTCTTAATTTTTTGTTAAAGTGTTCTTCAATAAAGAGCAAAATAATGACGACTGAAATACCTAGCAGAAATACGACATTAACGATCGATATGTAAACTGGTCATTAATCTTATATCCAGTATAGGTTTACGTTTTAGTCATCAAATTGTATCTCCAGTATTGGGTACCCCGGACCATATCTTCTCACAACAGCAAATCTGATACCAAAAATTACAACAGGGAGTATATATACGTTCTTCAAAATAAAATTTTGGATAGTGACTATAAAAGAAACAACAGAAAGTATTTCATGTTCAGTAAACGGAATGGGGGCAACTTGGACAGTGGGAATATGTCCCCCGTCTAGTCCTGCTTACAAGACTCCGGTATACTGCTAACGCAGCAAGGTTATATGTTATAGAACTAGTCCCCCGTCAAACACTGACTTTGAATCTGAATCCTGATTGATCATGATCAAAAGTAGCCCCTCTGACTCTGAACAGATGCCTGTTCCAGATCCTAGAAGTTGATGTCCTTTGAAGCAAAATCTAGTAGTGTTTCTTTTATTGAAGACACTTTGAACAAGAAGGAGTTATATATCTGTGTAATGATTTATTCAATTAAGAATCAATTAAACTGTTGGAAATTCCCAATTTCATTGAAACGCCGCGATTTTTCCCAATTTTAACGGACCCTGGACCCAAAGTAAAATACCCTGAAAAATCCCTGGTATGTGAAGAAAGGTCTTGTCACATGGAATGCACATGTGAAATATCAAAGCCTATCACTCAGCAATCAAAATAAATAGCCAATCTAAGATTTTTTGAAAAGTAGGTCAAATATCTAGGTCTTGGTCATGAGGTCAAAAGTTATGATATGTGTAGAAAGGCCTTGTCACAAGAAGGAATACACATATGAAATATCAAAGCTCTATCACTTACCAATCAAAAGATATAGCAAATCTTAATTTTTTTGAAAAGTAGGTCAAATATCTAGGTCAAGGTCATGAGGTCAAAATTATGGTATGTGTAGAAAGGTATTGTCAAAAGGAATACACAAGAGAAATATCAAAGCCCTATCACTTGCCAATCAATAGATATAGCCAATCTTGGTTTTTTTTTAAAGTAGGTCAAATATCTAGGTCAAGGTCATAAGGTTAAAAAATATAGTATGTGAAAACATAGGTAATCACAGATTACGAAGCTCACCTCGTGACAGCAAAATTCAATTCAAACATATTTCTTAGTACATGTATATTGGCTTTTAAAGCCAAAACAACTCAAGCAGAAAAAGTAGGTCAATTTCATTTTATGAAAGTTTGATCAAAGATACATCCAATATGCAAGTTTGGTACATGAAGCACTTATACTTTGCTCAATATTGGCTTTTAAAGGCAAAATTACTCAAGCGGAAAAAGTAGGTCAAGGTCATTTTATGAAAGAATGATCAAAGATACATCCAATATGCAAGTTTGGTACATGTAGCACTTATACTTTGCTCAATATTGGCTTTTAAAGGCAAAATTACTCAAGCAGAAAAAGTAGGTCAAGGCCATTTTATGAAAGTTTGATCAAAAATAAATATATGCAAGTTTGGTACATGTAGCACTTATACTTTGCTCAATATTGGCTTTTAAAGGCAAAATCACTCAAGCAGAAAAAGTAGGTCAAGGTCATTACATGAAAGTTTGATCAATGATACATCCAATAAGCAAGTTTGGTACATGTATCACTTATACTTTGCTCAATAATGGCTTTTAAAGGCAATATCACTCAAGCAGAAAAAGTAGGTCAAGGTCATTACATGAAAGTTTGATCAATGATACATCCAATAAGCAAGTTTGGTACATGTAGCACTTATACTTTGCTCAACAATGGCTTTTAAAGGCAAAATCACTCAAGCAGAAAAAGTAGGTCAAGGTCATTTTATGAAAGTTTGATCAAAGATACATCCAATATGCAAGTTTGGTACATGTAGCAGTTATACTTTGCTCAATATTGGCTTTTAAAGGCAAAATCAGTCAAGTGGAAAAAGTAGGTCGAGGTCATTTAATGAAAGTTTGATCAAAGATACATCTAATATGCAAGTTTGGAACATCTAGCACTTATACTTTGCTCAATATTGGCTTTTAAAGGCAAAATCACTCAAGCAGAAAAAGTAGGTCGAGGTCATTTTATGAAAGTTTGATCAAAGATACATCTAAGATGCAAGTTTGGAACATCTAGCACTTATACTTTGCTCAATATTGGCTTTTAAAGGCAAAATCACTCAAGAGGAAAAAGTAGGTCAAGGTCATTTTATGAAAGTTTGATCAAAGATACATCCAATATGCAAGTTTGGTACATGTAGCACTTATACTTTGCTCAATATTGGCTTTTAAAAGCGAAATCACTCAAGTGGAAAAAGTAGGTCAGATGCTGCATCCAATGCATGGGTCCATCTCGGCATCCAAAGATGAATCACTTGTGCAAGTTTGGTTACTGTAGCATTAGTACTTTGTCAGATAATGAGCTACCCCAAACTTCTTATCCAAATCACTCAAGCGGAAAATGTAGGTCAGATGCTGCATCTGATGCATGGGTTCACCTCACCATCCAAAGATGAATCACTTGTGCTAGTTTGGTTACTGTAGCATCAGTACTATGTCAGATACTGAGCTACCCCAAACTTCTTAACCAAGTCACTCAAGCGGAAAATGTAGGTCAGATGCAGCATCCGATGCATGGGTTCACCTCAGCATCCAAAGATGAATCACTTGTGCCAGTTTGGTTACTGTAGCATCAGTACCTTGTCAGATACTGAGCTACCCCAAACTTCTTAACCAAGTCACTCAAGCGGAAAATGTAGGTCAGATGCTGCTTACGATGCATGGGTTCACCTCAGCATCCAAAGATGAATCACTTGTGCCAGTTTTGGTTGGTGTAGCATCAGTACTTTGTCAGATACTGAGCTACCCCAAACTTCTTAACCAAGTCACTCAAGCGGAAAATGTAGGTCAGATGCTGCATACGATGCATGGGTTCACCTCAGCATCCAAAGATGAATCACTTGTGCCAGTTTGGTTACTGTAGCATTAGTTCTTTGTCAGATACTGAGCTACCCCAAACTTCTTAACCAAGTCACTCAAGCGGAAAATGTAGGTCAGATGCTGCATCCGATGCATGGGTTCATCTCAGCATCCAAAGATGAATCACTTGTGCCAGTTTGGTTACTGTAGCATTAGTACTTTGTCAGATACTGAGGTACCCCAAACTTCTTAACCGGACGCGGACGCGGACGCGGACACGGACGCGGACACGGACGCGGACGCGTGGGGTTATAGCATAAGCTCACTCAACTTCGTCGAGGTGAGCTAAAAAGGGCTTGTCACACGAAATACACATGTGAAATATCAAAGCCCTATCACTTACCAATCAAAAGATATAGCCAATCTTAGATTTTTTGAAAAGTAGGTCAAATATCTAGGTCAAGGTCAGGAGGTAAAAAAATATGGTTTGCGTAGAAAGGTCTTGTCACAAAGATTACACATGTGAAATATCAAAGCCCTATCACTAGCCAATATTAGATTTTTAGAAAAGTAGGTCAAATATCTAGATCAAGGTCACAAGGTCAAACATTATATGTGTAGAAAGGTCTAATCACAAGGAATACACATGTGAAATATCAAAGTCCTATCACTAATCAATCAAGAGATATAGCCAATATTAGATTTTTAGAAAAGTAGGTCAAATATCTAGGTCAAGGTCACAAGGTCAAAAATTATGATATGTGTATAAAGGTCTTGTCACAAGGAATACACATGTGAAATATCAAAGCCCTATCACTTACCAATCAAAAGTTATGGGGTGTGACACCCAAGTGTGACAGACAGACGGAGGGACGGATGGACGGACAGACGAACAACGGACAAAGTGATCCCTAAGTGTCGCTGTGCTTCGCAGGCGACACAAAAAGTCAACATCTTAAAAATGAATTCAGAGTATATTTGATAGCGTATGTGGCCAAGTTAATTCGAAGTATGAAAATAAGTACACAAAGCCAAACTAGCTATAGCTTGTCTTATTTAAAACATAGTTAATCACAGATTACGAAGCTCACCTCGTGACAGCAAAATTCAATTCAAACATATTTCTTAGTACATGTATATTGGCTTTTAAAGGCAAAACCACTCAAGCAGAAAAAGTAGGTCGAGGTCATTTTATGAAAGTTTGATCAAAGATACATCTAATATGCAAGTTTGGAACATCTAGCAGTTATACTTTGCTCAATATTGGCTTTATAGAGCAAAATCACTCAAGCGGAAAAAGTAGGTCAAGGTCATTTTATGAAAGATTGATCAAAGATATATCCAATATGCAAGTTTGGTACATGTATCACTTATACTTTGCTCAATATTGGCTTTTAAAGGCAAAATCACTTAAGCGGAAAAAGTAGGTCGAGGTCATTTTATGAAAGTTTGATCAAAGATACATCTAATATGCAAGTTTGGAACATCTAGCACTTATACTTTGCTCAATATTGGCTTTTAAAGGCAAAATCATTCAAGCGGAAAAAGTAGGTCAAGGTCATTTTATGAAAGATTGATCAAAGATATATCCAATATGCAAGTTTGGTACATGTATCACTTATACTTTTCTCAATAGTGGCTTTTAAAGGCAAAATCACTCAAGCGGAAAAAGTAGGTCGAGGTCATTTTATGAAAGTTTGATCAAAGATACATCTAATATGCAAGTTTGGAACATCTAGCACTTATACTTTGCTCAATATTGGCTTTTAAAGGCAAAATCACTCAAGCGGAAAAAGTAGGTCAAGGTCATTTTATGAAAGTTTGATCAAAGATACATCTAATATGCAAGTTTGGTACATGTAGCACTTATACTTTGCTCAATATTGGCTTTTAAAAGTGAAATCACTCAAGTGGAAAAAGTAGGTCAGATGCTGCATCCGATGCATGGGTCCATCTCGGCATCCAAAGATGAATCACTTGTGCAAGTTTGGTTACTGTAGCATTAGTACTTTGTCAGATACTGAGCTACCCCAAACTTCTTATCCAAATCACTCAAGCGGAAAATGTAGGTCAGATGCTGCATCCGATGCATGGGTTCACCTCAGCATCCAAAGATGAATCACTTGTGCAAGTTTGGTTACTGTAGCATCAGTACTTTGTCAGATATTGAGCTACCCCAAGCTTCTTAACCAAGTCACTCAAGCAGAAAATGTAGGTCAGATGCTGCATCCGATGCATGGGTTCACCTCAGCATCCAAAGATGAATCACTTGTGCAAGTTTGGTTACTGTAGCATCAGTACTTTGTCAGATACTGAGCTACCCCAAACTTCTTAACCAAGTCACTCAAGCGGAAAATGTGGGTCAGATGCTGCATACGATGCATGGGTTCACCTAAGCATCCAAAGATGAATCACTTGTGCCAGTTTGGTTACTGTAGCATTAGTACTTTGTCAGATACTGAGCTACCCCAAACTTCTTAACCAAGTCACTCAAGCAGAAAATGTAGGTCAGATGCTGCATCCGATGCATGGGTTCACCTCAGCATCCAAAGATGAATCACTTGTGCAAGTTTGGTTACTGTAGCATTAGTACTTTGTCAGATACTGAGCTACCCCAAACTTCTTAACCGGACGCGGACGCGGACACGGACGCGGACGCGGACGCATGGGGTTATAGCATAAGCTCACTCAACTTCGTCGAGGTGAGTTAAAAATCATTAAAAATCTAAAAGTTGATATTTTGACAAAATTCTTTCACAGTTTCATTTCTAGCGATAAATATAAACATAGGTAATCACAGATTACGAAGCTCACCTCGTGACAGCAAAATTCAATTCAAACATATTTCTTAGTACATGTATATTGGCTTTTAAAGGCAAAACCACTCAAGCAGAAAAAGTAGGTCAAGGTCATTTTATGAAAGTTTGATCAAAGATACATCCAATATGCAAGTTTGGTACGTGTAGCAGTTATACTTTGCTCAATATTGGCTTTATAGAGCAAAATCACTCAAGCGGAAAAAGTAGGTCAAGGTCATTTTATGAAAGATTGATCAAAGATACATCCAATATGCAAGTTTGGTACATGTATCACTTATACTTTGCTCAATATTGGCTTTTAAAGGCAAAATCACTCAAGCGGAAAAAGTAGGTCAAGGTCATTTTATGAAAGTTTGATCAAAGATACATCTAATATGCAAGTTTGGAACATCTAGCACTTATACTTTGCTCAATATTGGCTTTTAAAGGCAAAATCACTCAAGCAGAAAAAGTAGGTCAAGGTCATTTTATGAAAGTTTGATCAAAGATACATCCAATATGCAAGTTTGGTACATGTAGCACTTATACTCTGCTCAATATTGGCTTTTAAAGGCAAAATCATTCAAGTGGAAAAAGTAGGTCGAGGTCATTTTATGAAAGTTTGATCAAAGATACATCCAATATGCAAGTTTGGTACATGTAGCAGTTATACTTTGCTCAATATTGGCTTTATAGAGCAAAATCACTCAAGCGGAAAAAGTAGGTCAAGGTCACTTTATGAAAGATTGATCAAAGATACATCCAATATGCAAGTTTGGTACATGTATCACTTATACTTTGCTCAATATTGGCTTTTAAAGGCAAAATCATTCAAGTGGAAAAAGTAGGTCGAGGTCATTTTATGAAAGTTTGATCAAAGATACATCCAATATGCAAGTTTGGTACATGTAGCAGTTATACTTTGCTCAATATTGGCTTTATAGAGCAAAATCACTCAAGCGGAAAAAGTAGGTCAAGGTCACTTTATGAAAGATTGATCAAAGATACATCCAATATGCAAGTTTGGTACATGTATCACTTATTATTATCACTCAATATTGGCTTTTAAAAGCGAAATCACTCAAGTGGAAAAAGTAGGTCAGATGCTGCATCCGATGCATGGGTCCATCTAGGCATCCAAAGATGAATCACTTGTGCAAGTTTGGTTACTGTAGCATTAGTACTTTGTCAGATACTGAGCTACCCCAAACTTCTTATCCAAATCACTCAAGCGGAAAATGTAGGTCAGATGCTGCATCCGATGCATGGGTTCACCTCAGCATCCAAAGATGAATCACTTGTGCAAGTTTGGTTACTGTAGCATCAGTACTTTGTCAGATACTGAGCTACCCCAAACTTCTTAACCAAGTCACTCAAGCGGAAAATGTAGGTCAGATGCTGCATCCGATGCATGGGTTCACCTCAGCATCCAAAGATGAATCACTTGTGCCAGTTTGGTAACTGTAGGATTAGCACTTTGTCAGATACTGAGCTACCCCAAACTTCTTAACCAAGTCACTCAAGCGGAAAATGTAGGTCAGATGCTGCATCGGATGCATGGGTTCACCTCAGCATCCAAAGATGAATCACTTGTGCAAGTTTGGTTACTGTAGCATTAGTACTTTGTCAGATACTGAGCTACCCCAAACTTCTTAACCGGACGCGGACGCGTGGGGTTATAGCATAAGCTCACTCAACTTCGTCGAGGTGAGCTAAAAATAGAAAGAGAAAAAAAACTGAAAAAGGGAAAAAAAAAAATTGTTGGGGTCCCGCCGGGGTTTGAAGCTAATCCCCATGGGTCCATTTGGCATGGAAAACATACATTATACCTATGTTAAATCCAAAAGTGGATATCTTGACAAAATTCTTTCACTTGTAGGGTACCATGCATGAGTACCTCATACCTAAAAATTGTCATGACAATCTGAAGAGTGGTTATAGAAAAGAAGCAGAAAATGTATGAAAATCAACCCCCCCCCTTCCTTTTTACATAAGAAAAAAATTCATAAAAAATCAAAAAAAATAAATTTTAAGCATAAAATACATATCAAAGCATTAAGTAAGTTAAATATGATAAATATGTTGTAAATGAGTGTGTAAAATCATACACTTATTGAGTTATTTAAAGAAATAGTGCAAAAATGTGCATTTCTGACAAAGTCCGAAAAGACGTCAAAAACGCATCAAAAATTTGACTTCGAAGTGGAACCAAAAATAACAACACTTCTAAAGACATCTCTGTAGATCATCCTGATGCTTTCGGTTTGTCGATACATGCTTCGGTTCTGAAGAAGAAGTTTGTCAAAGGAGGGTACCCCCCATGACCTACTTTTGGCTGTGGTGGCGCCACCTGTTGACAGATCTGGACGAAAAACAACAACACTTGTAGGGGACCATGAGTACTTCATACCTACCAAGTTTCATCAAAATCCCTTCAGCTGTTCTGGAGAAGAAGTTTAAAATGTGAAAAGTTTACGACGACGATGACGGACGACGATGACGGACGACGGACGACGGACGCAACACTATGACAATAGCTCACTTGAGCCTATGGCTCAGGTGAGCTAAAAAACCTGTAAGCGAGACCTATTGGATGGTATCAATTTCATTTACAATTTTGCATGATAAAGTCATCAAAGTCGTGTTCATCCAGTTTCCGAAGTGAGCCGTACGGACACTAAAATCAATAAAACAACATACCTCATTACTAGGACCTCATTTAACTTGAAATCAATGCTGGTTCCTACAATAGAAAAGGAAGGAAGGTGAAAATAGAGAAATTACATGTATGTGGAGACTTAATGTACCTAATAGACATTTTTCATGTTAGCGGACTTCGGACATCCGACACCGCATTTGGAGGAGACTATGTCACAAACGTAATTTGTTGATATTATCCCGTTGAACCTCTGATACTTTATGTGAGAATTAATTTATTTTTATGTATTAACATACGTAATTAAAATTCTCAGGAGTAATTTCGTCTATTGTGTGTTAATATTTTACTTTTTAAATTGCACTTGATTTCTTTAATATGACCCCTATAGTGCAAAGTCCGAAGTACGTCAACTTGAAAAATGTCCAATAGGAATTTCTAATGACCTAAAGATATCCATTTAATGAAAAAAATATTATTAACAAGCATATTCTTCACTTTTATTCTTAATTTTCTATAGAAAAAGAATTGCGTCAGATTCTGTATTACAAACAAAAACATACCAAATGCAAAATCCAGAATATTGAACTTAAAGGGATGGTTTCTATGCTGCCCTTGATCTCGTAATTACACGTGTCCAGTTGAAGGTTAAAGTTGATATACAGATCGAGATCCTCACTATAGGCACAACATTGGATATAGTCGCAGTTTGCAGATAACGAACACGTCACATTTCCGGTCACTGTTGGTAATTGTACGTACGATGTGGTACATGCTGGAAAAAAAATCATGCATTCATAAACGTATAAAGTTATAATTTAAATTCCTCTAATGCATGCATACATGTACACTGTATATGTGATTGTTACAGATCAGTACATGATTTCAGCAAAAATTCTACGAAAAAAATCAGAAATTTTCGTAACTTATGTTGTTAAATAAAATGTTCAACAGGTTTTCAATGTAGATTTTATTTTGTTTTCTAGTATCTTTTCTACGTACTTAATATAAATTCAGAAACAAAATATCCCGAATGTTTAGTTTACATGAAGAACTATACTATCAAAAGTTACGAAAATTCCCAAAAATGTTCGTAAGTAATTTTGTGAAACTGACTGCAATGTCCTATTACACAAAAATTCCTGTAAAAATTGAAAAAAATTTTGCAACTCTGTCAAAACATAGCTAGCGAGTCGAGTATATGGCACCACCTACGAGGATACAATAACGTGTAAATATAACGGAAATCTTATCACTATCGGAGAAAAATGCCCACTTTAACTTACCACTATTCCAGCCCCCTACATTAGGGGCGTATACAGAACCACCCTGGTCACACCTGGCTGACTTCAGGTGTACGTCCAGTCTGAGCTGCTTAACCAGGAGCTCCTTCTGGTTTGACGTCATGGTCGCATTCTGATCAAAACTCTTCTCTGCCTTCCATTCCGCAAGTGAGAAATCTACGAAATCGGAAAATTTTTACAACATATTGGGCAAGGAAGTAGGTAAATAACTAATTAGTCTACTTCTTCTGCCTTAAATTGCGAAAGTGAGAAATTTGCAATTATTGTCAAAATTTAACAATATATTGGGTACGAGAAAACTATTAAATCCACTTTCTCTGCCTTCCACTCCAAATGTGAGAAATTTACAATAATCATCAAATTCTAATCAAGTTTTTGACTATGAGAAATGAGGAAATGAAAGTAAAGACCAATTTTATGCTGGACTATTTTAACCAGAAAATAAGGATTTCATAAATTTCATATGAATACCGTTAGTGAAAAAAATTTGCTGTATGTATGGTCACTTACTCTTTGTATTCTCTGCGCTTACGTCCAGTGAACAATTCACCAACGGTATTTCCGTGTCCTTCAGGATCTTGAAGTTTAAGTTATAGACATGAGACGGATCGCAATTTCCGTACTCCTCAAAGCAGGTCACTAGATTCATGTCGAATTTGAACTTTCTGACGTTGTTTACCACAATCTCCTTGATAGTAAAACTAGAGACGAAAAAGGAAATTGTGTTTTAAGTATGTACAATGTACAAGTTTGGAGATATTAATTTCATCACAAGTATACATACACATACATGTATGATTGTGAAAAAGCACATGTATGTGGAACAGGAAAGAATACGGTGGGTAATCTCACTATGCAGAACATTCGTTTTTTTTTCAATAATTTTGTGCGATAAAGATTATTCATCACAAAAAGGGGAATGTGATGCAGTGTAAGGATGCCATTGCTACGAGTTTTATCCAAAATAAAAGAATAATATCTTTTTATAAAGCTGAAAAAACAATCGGCGCGATTCATGTAGATGAAAGTGAAAGTAGAACGCCCATCGTGTTTATGCGTTCTTAAAAGCTAATATTCACCTATTTTGGATACAACTCATAGCTAAGACATTCTTACATGGCATCACATTCCCCTTTTTGTTATAAATGATCTATATTGCACAAAAATATCGTAAAACCGATTGTTCTGCGTTGCGAGATTACCCACCGTGAAGAAGTACTTTAAAGTTTAAACAAAGTTATTTCCTAACATAAAACGGTCCTGAATCTGCATTGATTTGTGACAATGGATTTATATGATTTTCAATAGAAATAAATTTGACAATGTCCTATTCAAGCATCCTCCAATACTGATTTATAAAACTTAAGGTACATAAAATATGGATTATGTTTTTTAAAGCCCTGGTCACAACCCGCCGTGAGTGCTTTTAGGACGTGCGTGTTTGGGGAGGTTACGTGCGCTACATTTTTCTGAAGACATAAAGCCATGGTCACAACCCGCCAGACGTGTTTTTTTGGACGTGTATGTTTGGAGATGTTTTTCTGAAGACGCAAGGAAGGAAGTGGCAAGAGGACGTCAACACACATCACATGTATGGTAACATGGAGTGATTATATGCATCATATGCTGTGCAAGTGGCAAGTAGGTCGTACATGCAGACAATGTGCGAAAACTTGCTTACAATGTATGATCTCCGTACGTCTTCCATGTTATCGTGTGGGTGTTGTACTTACACGTAATGCTAACGCATGGGTTCCTCACTCCCTTATGCAACAAGAGCATTGCACGTACTTACGTACTCACAACGTGTGTGTCGTACTTCTTGATGAATCCGTATACCGAACGCAGCGAAAATTCTGCATGCACTAAAACTGCTACGTCCTGTCTGCGTGCTCCCAAATCCGTACAGAGGCCATATGGCACACGTACTGCCTATGCACCAACCACGGATCCCTAAAGTTTGCCCACTTTTGCACGTAGACAGCACGTACTTGCATGTATGGCAGGTTGTGACCATTGCTTTACTTTTACATTAGTTTTATTCACTTTTAAAGGTAAAACTTTAAAACAATTGCTTATTTAGGGTTTTTTTTTAACTTTGTCATAATGACAGATTTATATTAAGTATTTCAGGTCCAATGAGTACTTACTCGAGATAAATAAGGTCCTCAATCACCTGCACTCTGATGGGATCACCTACAAGAAATAAATATAACAAGTTCATTAAAACAAAAACAAATAAATGGCAGCATTCTATTTCCAAAGATTAAATGTGTCACATGTGAAACATAGTAACACTTAAGGCATTAGGGGTATAATACTCTACTTTATGGACAGGAAAATCAAATACCACGAATTTGGGAGAAGACGCACGACTTCAACAATGTTTGGGACCATACATTTTCATGGCGAGTTGAATGAAACATTAAAAATTTCAAATGTATGAAAATGTGTATCATATACTAAGATACGAAAGTAGATAATTTCTAGCTTTCGACAATATTGTTCAAATACCCCTTATACCAGGGGTCTAGAATTCCCATTTACCGTTGCACAGGGTAAGTGAAAAGTTAGGTCAGCACAGCAGGTGTTCACTTGCCCGAGGTCAAGTGAATTAAAGCAAACGTTTTTCCCCCTTCATTCAGATTTCTTTCTTATCACATGATACATCCATTATGCAGTTTCATAAAGCCATTTCATAAATATATGATATGATAACACGTTACATATCGCTCTGCTTGAATGTGATTGGTCAAGTTTGGAACCTAATCACATAAACATTGACAAATGTGACCTTTCAAATATCGGTCAACTGTTAAATTCAGACCCGGAGTCAATATCAATGATTAAAATTGTTGTTTTTGAATTAATTCTTGCATTAAAATACTATTCAAAATTGGAATACTTTTCTCTTACGCACAGAATATCTATACGATGGGGACACTACTTCTCATGGCGCAGCAGATGACCTCTAGATCACGGCATGATTCGCCTCTTTAGTTCTCGGAAACGTTGATTTCACGTTAGAAATACACATTTTTAGGCAATATCATGTGATAAAAAGAATCTCAAATGAATTTTCATTTCATACGATGTATTACGAAACTTTTTGTGCGTTTTATATCCCCTCGCCAAGGCTCGGGGATATAAAACACACAACTCGTTTCATAATACATCGTATGAAATGAAAATTCATTTGAGATCCTATATTTATCTCCTACATCTAAGACAGGATTTTGATTTATTCTGAGGAATCAAGTACTCGATTTAATGCCAAGTATGCCACATTTTAGTATGGCCTTTAGAATAAGTTGCAGTATACCAATTCTTGTCTATATATAATTTTGCTGAACAAGCGAGTTTTTGGGTGGGGCAAGTAAATCTTACTGTATGTCATGAGTTGCCCGTGGCAAGTTGGTTTTGAAAAAAAATTCTAGAACCCTGAATACCTTTAAGATCAATATTGAGCAAAATTCAATTCTCATGACACTGACCGAACTTGTAATTCAGTTATTTTGCACACTTTTATACCTCTAAGGGTGCTCCTTCAACAAAGGAGGGAACTCCACGAATACGACTATGGGGTGTGACACCCAAGTGTGACAGAAAGAAAGGCAGATGGACAACAGACAGACACACAAATTGATCTCTAAAGGCTGTTACACTTTTTGCAGGTAACGACAGAATTTGTTGTCAACTTGTGACAAGGCTTATACTTTGTAGTGTACTTACCCCATTCCCAATTGTTGATGAGGGATCTGTTGAACACAAAGTTCTCAATTCCGTAGCTGATGTCAAATTTACATGTATCTATTATTATCCAGGAATGGAAATGTAGGTCAAGTACTGGGATATCGGCACAGCATTCTATCCCAGTACAGTAATCATGGATGTAGCATGTCATGGGTCCATCAATGACAGGCAGTTGAAACATTTTTTCTCTATATTTACAATCTATGAAAATAAGATGAAGATTATTGATTCACAAATGTAGACATGGATCTAATTTACTTAAATCTAATTAACCCTTCTGATTGCGGGAAAAAAATTCAAAATTTCGTGATGTCACAATGCTTTTACCTTGACAAACAAGCTTCGAACCTCGGTCAAACATCGAAATTGCATTGTGACGTCATGGAATTTCTCTAATTTTTCTGGTGTTCGGAAGGGTCAATTGACTAAATCTATTCATTTATTTGTAAATGGATAGATAACATGTTCTTTGCATATTTTAAATAAATTAAGGTACCGCATCCCTCAGGTCTCAGATGCTCATATTTCCTAAATAACAACTTTTACAATATTTTCTTCTCCATATATTCAAAGCTTATGCTAAACCTGATATACAAACAAAATATAACTCTTGGTTTCATGATTATACCGAGAGTGTAGCCGTTTGAACTTTGACATTGGACCCTATGGGAAAAGTAAGAAAATCCCTTTTTAGAGGTGATAAAATGTAACTATAAAACTTTCTTTTCCCAAAACCATATTAGTTTGATTATCTGAACAATATTCTGAAGAGAAAAAATAGAGCATCCAGGCAAAAAATTACCAGCAATTCTGACCAGAGGGATACTCTACCTTAAGAATAAGAAAAGCTTTGAAACTTTTAGTAAATTATAAAAGTTTGAATTAAAATTCCCATGTTATTAATATGAAAATAAACGTAAATGTATTTTTGGCTTACGAAATAATCCACAAAAATGAACTGGAAATTATAACTGCCATAAAACCATACATATCCATAATCAAAACAGTATTCAAGAAAACCTTTTTCAACCACTAGCCCAAAGACAATTTCTACGAGATATTTATATAGTTTATTATCCAAATTCTACTAGCCCAGCAAATTTCAAATAGCCTCAGTCATTAGGTTTTCAGGGCTCTTGATTGGCCTGATTTGGGGTCGATATTCGGCTCTACTAACAACGCAACTAGTATCCTTCTTCCAAATCTATGGACCAATTTTCCAAGTTTGACACTTCGTGGAATTCCGAAAATAAAAACAAGTTAAAGATGCTACACGTCAAATCTATTTATACTTTTTTTTCCAATTTTTGCGAAAACGAGGTATTTTCCCCGATTTCAAAGGCCCTAACCCCAGTACCAAAATTGTTGCGACAGCTTTCGTTTATGTTAAGACCATTTAAGATTTTACCATTTTTGAATCCATTGGTACTGGGGGTGTATATGCCTCTGGTTCGGTCACATGCCGGGGATTTGAAGACTCCCGTCAGGTTAAGCAATCCTTTCACCATGTCTATGGCCCCCTGTTTCAGCTTCTCTTTTGCGTTCAGTTTCTGATCATTTAACCAATTGGATAAGGAGAAATCTATAACATAATAATTTCGAAAGTATGAAAATTATGCACTAGGAATAATGTATCAATACGGACATAAATACTGAATAGAACATACAAGTACATGCATTTTCGATGTTCCAATACTAGAAACCAAGATTGAACAATTACTGTGCAAAAAATATTCAAAGTCATGTTAAGGTAGCTCATATCTCTGGTCATGAGAGCTTATATTCTCCCTATGATCACTTTTTCGGAATTTTCGTGCTTATCATCTTTGAACCTTTCTTAAAATGTTTTCAAACAGACCCTAGATTGTAGGGATATCTTTATAGTCTATAAATTTGAATGACCTTAACTTAAACATTACACCATACAGAAAAATAAAAAAAGAATACACTTTTTACATTGTAGAAATATTTTTTTAACGAAAAATACATTTGAAACCCGGCCATATTAGCTTTACCAAATAAGCAATAACGTGAAAAAAAATGGGGTATCCATGCATAATCTTCCCCGATTTTATAACAGAGGTACAATCTACCTTAAATGTACATGGCTGTTCAATTTGACTCTGCAGTTTTTATTTTCCAATTCAATTAATAGTCTAGCAGACACCATACAAAACATAAATGATGGAGTTTGCCATTACGAAAACAAAAATGAAAATATAATAACTAGAAGAGATGACATAATCATTTACATGTGTGATGTTCGTAAAGATGCATTATAAAATCTGATGTCTGGAACAGTTGAACATATGCATGTCTCACATTTTTGTATGAAATAATCTATCTATTGAGAAAAGCTTAACATGTCATGTAACTGAAATGTTAACATTCTAATGTAACAAAAATCAATAAATTTATAGCCCTAAGATCATAGACTTTACTAAGAGTCATGAATATCAGAGAACAGAGGACTAAGTAGAAAATTTACGTACTTCCTGGAGCAACGTATTTGGTGGCATCACAGACCGGGAATTCTTCTTCATTCAACAACACCAGACCATCTTTAAGCGGTAAACAGAATACCTCATCATCCATCGGGAAACACGTCAGGAGCCTCAAGGTCACCTTGAAACCTAAGTTACCGTCCATTCTGTCTATCTTAAAACTGAAAAGATATTTATATGCCATTCATTCTTTTCAAAGTGTTCAGAGTTACTCCACATTTGGACACATATTTATCATGCAGAGTTGATGCAAAAAAAATATACATGTATCAAATGGCGAGGAATTCCTTGTGCATGTTATTTCTTGATCCATAAAAGTACTGGTTTGGCACAATAATTCTCCTTATACATGTACATCTAGCAACTTAAAACCATCATACATCGCAGGGGTCTAGAATTCCCATTTTCTGTTGCCGGGGGGCAAGTGAAAAGTTAGGTCAGAAAAGTGCAAAGCAAGTGTTCACTTGCCCGTGGGCAAGGCGACTTATAGAACGTTTATACCCTCTCCATTCATAGTTCTTTCTAATCTCCTAATACTAAGACAAAGAATCAAGCACTAGATTTGCTAAATATGCATTATTTCAACATAACCTTTCAAATAAGTTGCTGTATATTCAATGTTACTGTGTAAGAGAAATTCTTCTCTACATAGAATTTCTAATGGGCAAGTGATTTTTAGGGTCAGGCAAGTACCTTTTATGCCCTGAGTTGCCGGTAGCAAGTAGATTTTGAAAAATAATTCAAGACCACTGCATCGTACAAATGGGGTTAAATACTGTATGTATACTTATTTTAGCGCAACCAAATATTAGCGCAACCAAATATTAGCGCAACCAAATTTTAGCGCAACCAAATATTAGCGCAAACAGGGTAAAATAGGACAAATTGACATATTAGCTTAATCATGAATTAGCCCACCTGACTTATTTTCAACATTAATCTATATAAGTTCAATAATTTAGCATAGTTTTGAATTAGCGCAATCTTTATAGTGCTAACTCCGCTAAAATATGAGTCCCGCTAAAATAAGTACAAGTACAGTACATGAGTTATATGAATTTGTAAATATAACTCACAATATCTGTATGGGTTTGGGATCTCCACTACCTATGGTCAGCACTTCTTCATTTCCTATCATCAATAATACATTTTTTAAAAAACATAGAAAAAATCATAAATTCATACAAAATAATTAAACAAAAACACTCAAATACACAAATTTTCGGCCCATTAACCTTTATCAAATGAAAACAATGACAATGTAAAAATTTATCTACATCCCTTGCATTGCAGTACAAGTATTCAAATTAAATGCAATGTATACAAGTACTTATTTCATACATGTATTTGTTGTTTTTTTTTGCAGTAGTCAATTTTTCAGAAATTATTTATGACAACCTTAAACCTTGATTTTTAATGCACAGACACCAGACATCACATCGTTTGGAACATTTTGAATTGTGATGTCATATTTGATCTCACTGACTTTATCCGTTGTAACGTTTTCAAATTTGACATCACAATGAAAATCTCTCCAAATATTGTGATGTCTGGTGTCTGTCCGCTCAATGAATCTACTGGAAAATCAACTATTGATAAAGGTCAAAATTTGTGTAATCAAGTGTTTGTGTTTTCTTATTCATAAATTCATAATTTCTTGAACAATTTTTAATTCTGATAAAAAAAAATTGAGCAAAGCATCTGTGACTGCAAAGGGTGTTAACAAATATAATGTACAAAGTTCGTAATGAGTTACATTTTCCACTTAGACATTGATGACTCATTCCTTTAAAATTAAATAGAAAGACATTGGAATAAAAAATAGAACAACGATAAAAAATTCCAAAGCAAAAATAAAAATGCTATATACTGAGAATAAACACTGAAAGACATACCCCAGTTATACTGTAGGAGGCGTTCTTGATGGGTAAAAGGTCCAAACTTTACGTTGAAGGAAAAGTCACATGGGTCTAACTTGAACCAGAATTCTATGCTGTAGTCAACCCTCGATGTGCCGAACGGAAGGGTAAAACCAAGGTCAATGCAGCAGTGCATGCCAAAACAGTTGCTCGGCAACTCGCACGTCAACATGTGCTTCACTGCCGTTGTGTATTGTCTGATGAAATCCAGATTCCAAGGGCAGTCTGAAATGCAATATAAAATATTACAATATATACATTTTGATACGTGCAAACAGCAAAAAAAAGGAGTGTAAGTGACCATGACACTTGGGAATTTTAAAATCTCAATTCTCAAAAGCACTATACAGCTTCTTCCTTACTCCACCTTTGCACATCTTGATACATGTATATGTTTTGGCATTTTCTAGTGTGTCTTTTACAAGTGCATCATTTGCACCTTTTACAAACTCTATAGCACAAAATATGAAAAGTTTTGATACATGTGGGAACTCAATTTTGACATACAAAAGACTGGATGATGGAAGATAAAACTTTTGCTCAACCTGACCCTTTTTTACACGCGCATATATTGACCAATGAAAGTGGCTATTTTGTTCTTTTCTTTTTTTTTTTTGTTAATTTCTACGTGCATTTTTATTCATTTGATAAAAGTAGGAAAATAATTGATATTGTAATAATAATATCTATAAGTTTAAGATGGCATTTATTTTCAAAATCAATGACATTTCACAAATTACATATAAACATGTATAGGATTAGGAAACCAGTAGGAATATTACCTATACTTAACCCTATCCTACTGTCCTGTTCACTAAATCCAAGGTTTTGGTGATTTTTTCAGCTGTCTTAGGAATTTTCCAAACATTAATTGTCTCTGTAGATTGAACTCCTTTAGTCATGACAAGAAATGTGCATGAACTCAACTTTTCAACTGTATTTAATCTGCCATACGAAAAATAAAATGTCTACCGAAAATTCCCATGTTAATTTCAGCCCGCCGCCATAATGTTCTCCGTATCAACAATGGTAAACAGTGACGTCATGGTGTCATCCGACGTCACACATTTTAGTCATTTTTACTATTGAAAATTCCCGTAGACATTTTATTTTTCCATCATATTTTTTAACTAAGCTACGCACAACCAAAAGAGGGCATTTTCTGTTACGACTAAGAGAGTTCTACAGACTGGGTATCTATAAGATGACAACAGTATATTTCGGAAAAAATCGTCAAAACAGGGTGCTCTGAATTTAGTGAACAGGACAGTAGACTAATCCCTCTCCTATAATAATATCAATATAATAATTTCTTACTTGTTGGACTGGCAGGTACACTGCATGCTCCTTTGGTGAATATATGCTGAAAATGAAAAAACAATATGATGACTTTTTATTCACTCGGATAATGGTCTACATTTTGTTGAGGACAAAGAATAATTGCATCTTTATATCCTGACAGATAGACTATGAAAAGGGCGTTGTATGAGAAAATCATTTTGTTACATAAGCAGTGACGATTTTTTCTGTGAGAAAAAGTACCAGAAATGACTTAAAAGGAGTGAAAACTCTAAAAAAAATTATGCATAACTTTTAACAATACTTATCAGGAGTAAAATAATGGAACTCTGATAAATATCAGAGAAAAATGACCACTGCTTTAGGGAGGAAATGAACATTTTGAACAAACAATACTCACATCAATGCCCAGTTTTTTCAAGACAAGATCAAATGCACTCTCTGTCATTTGATCACCGATCTGCTTAAGCATCCCCTTCACTGTACCATCACCTGGAAAAAAATAGGAGTAGTTACATAGACAAAATTACGATATACTGTTAACGTGGTTATTTTCGCTGGGGGTGGGGGGGGGGGGGTATTTCGTGATTGTAACATTAAGGCGTTACCCTTGGGGGAAATATTCGTGATATAAACTTCTCTGCTTTTGTGAAAATGTTATTTTCACGTGGGGGAAATTTCCGTTAAGTTCAATGATTCATAAAACACGCAAAAATTACTTAATGCGAAAATTTCTACATTTTACAGTATATGTATCTTTATAGTACATGTACCCGCATATGTAGTTTTGCTTTGTATAACGTAACCTTTTTTTCACTCAAAAATCCCCTCTGTTCACTCAAAACCCCTTTTTTCACTCAAAACCCCTTTTTTCACTCAAAAACCCCTTTCTTTTACTCAAAAACCCTTTTTTTCACTGCAACCTGCTTTTTTATTTACTCAATGAAGAAACAAAATTCATTTTGAATTAAATGGGGAAAAAATCAATGACATTATGATAAGTTCATTTACATGTATGAATTTAAGTCTTTGCTTAGACAAACCAGGACCTCTTAAATAAAACAGAATATACGATATTTCAAATGTACATGTACATTATCAAGAATCTTCTTTGCTTTGTAGAACATTAAAAACATGTACAATGACATTTACACACAGAATGTACATGCATAAACTCATTCTGCAAACAGCGATACTTTCCGATTCCGTCGTGACTTCATCTCGAAAAGTATCTCTGCCGTCAACCGAACTACTTTTCTGCAAGAATCTTGCAATAACTTTCAGGAATGGTGATACGTTAGTAAAGAGACTGATTTCAGATTTTCATCACTATTACAAGTCAATTGCAAACTGTTCCAGAGAAGATAAAACGTATAAAGCCATAAGAAATTTGTAATATTTCTTGTAGCGAACATGCATATCCTACGTAAAAGGCACTTTCAGTGCTAAAGATGCCCTAACGGCATTTTGATACATAGCACTTCTTTTACGTCAAAGAATAAAGTCCGCATAGGAGAATATAGCTGCAGGCAAGGATACTTTGTATTGCTTGTCTAGCTTGTTTCCTTCTCTTACAATAAATCCTTCTGATCATCAAACACTCTTGAAAAATATCAGATGTCACAATGTAGTTTTTTTCTTAATTTTGAAGTTGACAAAAATTCTAAGCTTGTTTGTTGAAGTTGAACAAATTTGGAAGTCATGAAATTTTGCACTTTCTTTCAATCAATTGGAATATATTTCCTATTAATAAAATACATATTACCTGGCAAAGTAAAATTGTCAGTACACAGAGGGTCGGGGATTTCGAAATTCTCAAGCAAGTAATCATCCAGGAAGCTACAATCTCCATCAATACACATTTTCAACCCAAAACTCAGTGAGAGTACAGCTCGGCTAGTGTCCCTTCCAACCTTAAACCTATTAAAGAAATACATGTACATGTAAGACTCTATGCATTTGCTTACATAAGCTGTATCTTATATTCTAAATCATTAAAGGCACGTTTTCTGCATGCCTCTTATGAAAGCAGTATTCATTTTTTACATCTATTCAAGACAAGAGAATCACTTAAATTCAGTTTGAATAAAAGAGAAGAAAAGAAGAATAAAATGCATGGTTCACACAAAATTTCAGCTATCAAATGCCATGACTTATATTAATTTTCAGTTACTGAAATTAATATTTTATGATCTCAAATTAGGGGAATTTAGGGTCCTCCACAGAATTTTTTTTTAATTCGGTGCTTAATTTTCTTAATATTCAACTATAAAACTATATTTCTGTGCCACAAAATCATTCAATTGAAAGCTGAGTGAAATGTCCATGAAATTTGTGAAGGCTACAGCCTTAAGTTTGCACTATATACATTTTTCACATATGAATCTGAGGGAAAAGTGAAATTCCACAAGTTTTCAAGACTTTTCCCTAAATTAAATGTCATTTCAAGACCATAAACTAAATTCCATGATTTTCCAAAATCCATGTCCAGTTCGCCCTATTTAATGGGATACAAGGGCGTTCATTGGTCAAAATTCATGTATTCTAAGCGAGAGAGAAATCATAACAAATCTTACTTGATTCCTACACCACTTCCTATGGGAACATACTCCTCTTGACCTGTAAATAAAGAAATGTCAGATGTGATCAGAAATTTTCATATCGTCACGATTCTTCTTATTTCATTTCGCACGGAGCATGCACTTACAGTATTTTAGCAGTATGCCTATATAAGCAAATTCAGAACAGAAATTAGAGTACTAATTCAAGACAATGCAAACATGTATATTTGTACTGCGGCATAATGGAAATTTACCGTAAGTGTCAGCCTAATTCATGATTTCACTATTATAATTTTATTTTGCCACCTTTTACTTTTGTTCTGTAATAAGTACACATATAGTATACGATATACATTGTATCTCATTTACTAAAGAGCATGTACATTTGTAAATGAGAGAAAAAAATTGAGTAGAAAGACATCTTGAAGATTTGGAAATTTTGCAATATTTTAAGAAGCAAATGCCATATGTGTTCAGAAATGTTTATATTCTCACGACTCTTTTCATTTCATTTCATACAGAACATGTGCTTATTTTAGCAGCTTGCCTATCTTTACAAATCAAGAACAGCAAAAAATTAAAACAAACTCTCTGTCACTCACCCCAGTTGTAGCTAACAAGAACTTTACGATATTTCCACGTCTCAAAACCGACATCTAAAACGAGACTGCAGAGGTCCAGGTCGATGTAGGCTCGGAAAGCCTTGGTGTACTCAAACGCAGGTATTTTAAAATCTATACAAGCGTCTAAACGCATGCAATCACTGGCTATGGAGTAGTACACCATGTCTCGGAGTTTAGAACCTTGTTGGAACGCCGGAAGCGTAAGAGTCGTATTAAAATGCGGAACTTTACAATCTGAAATTGTAGAATACAAAAATTCAGAGAACACAGATTTAATAAAATGTTTTTTTTTTTAAAAAAAAAAACACCACAGACATGTGAACAATACACGGACAAGGACATTTTTATTTTACATTGTATATAACATCCAACATAGAAGAGTTTAAGTCAGCCGACCAGTGGTCCTTAAGTGAGGCTCGAACCAGCAACCTTTTGGTCATTGGCCAGATGCCCTTACCACCAGATCATGACGCCGACATATTTAATAAAACGTACATGTATGTCTGTTTTACAAAGAAGGAGACATAAGATATCTACAAGTACTTGCGTTTAATTAGAAAGGTATATTTAGAATGTTGCCCGTTCAATTTGTAAGTACAATTTAGAGTAGCAATGAACAAGTTTCCACTTGAAATTGAAAATGTGAAGTGGAAGTGCGACAACCAGACGAACAGATAGACAGACGAACACAGGATAAAGTCATATAATGTAGATGTACATGCAGACAAAATCTAGATTAATTTTTTTTTTCAATTATATCAACCACACTCTGTCAAAATTAACAACTCAAGCACTTTATATCTGCCTGTTAAATTTTTGTGTACTCACTGAGGTCATCTTCTCGTATGACTGAATTTTGCCAAGTTCTATTGTTAGATGGTGCTGTCAATCCTCGACTGGTTATCAGATTCGTTACTTGTTTTGGGGTCAGATCCTCAGGCCTTGGGCATGGTCCAGTATGGTCTAACAAGTCCTGCAAAATATATTCATTTTCAAACATCCATAGAATGCACCTAATTCATTAAAAAGCACATGTAATATCAACCAAATTATTACAAGTATATGTGCCTTTTCAGATTGATAGATATCACTGATTGATTATAACTGACAGCATGCATCTTTGAAATGAACGGGTCCAATTCATTTTCACAACCTGCACTCTAATACAACAAATGAAACTTGATAAAGTATTAAGTGAACTGAATACAATGAGGTCATGTGCATAAGTTTCAATAGTGTGGAATCTGGCATGAACGGGTATTCGGACTTTTCGAAATTCAGAGTTACTTCCCATTTGTGCAGGTTTCTGATGTCAAGGTATTGTGATGTCATTAAATTCCTTGAAAAACGTCATATTTGTAACCCTGTTTCCCTGAATTTTACGCTTTTTTCATAGAATTCAAAAATAACGGCACGATTACTTGACGTCGGATATCTGCACAAATGGGAAGTAACTCTGTATTTCGAAAAGACCGAATTGTGCCTGGATAACTCGGGCAATAAAGAGTGTCTGCCAAGATAGCAGAATGTCTCAAGTTCAGTTCCAGGTCCGGTCACATGTTTTCCTCTCAAAAGAAGCTTTGTCTTACTGTACATGTATTTACCTCAGGCAGTCCTAGTGCCTTTAATGCCTGTTCTGCAGCAAATGATGCGGTCTGTTTGATCAGTTCCTTTCCTGCTTCCTTCAACCTCTTTTTCATGGCATCTCGGCTGAAGTAGTCACTGAAACTCACTAAAAAATAAAATGTTAATCATAAATTTTTTTTAGAATCCTTTTATAAGAGATTTTTTTCTGAAATTCTTCATTTCTTTCTAAAAAGATTTTTTTCCCACATCAATAGCTCTATTTGTCATAAACACACAATAACATTAAGACCTGAAAAAAAATAGTCTTAAAATTTTCATTAAACAAACAAATTTTACATTAATATTAAATATACATAGTTACATGTAAACTCTATTTTCAATGAAAAGTTCACATGAAACATAAATCATAAGAGTATACCAAGAGTATTTATCTTTGTAAAATTTCAATTCTTTGGCTTATACAATTACATTGTATCACTATCTGTTTTTCACATTTTTTAAAAGATATGTTAAATATGTTAAATATATTAGCAGTAAAATTACAATTACCATTGGGCCAAACCAAAGTTCCGTTTGACAAACAGTACGGAATAGGCAGTACCGACTCGTCCAGTAGATTTACAAACACAATACAGGAATCGTAGTCGTCTTGGTTACAGAAACCGGCTCCAAACGTTGCTAGGATACCGTCCTCTGATTTCTGTATCTTATACCTGTTAAAAATGGAAGAACATGATTATCATTGTCATAAGCATAGTATCAAACAGCCAATTGTGCCTCAAATGAAATTCATATGAAATGAGCATTATGTGAATTTCACATAAAAGTTCATGAGAAATTCATATAAATTTCACATAAGATTTATGTGAAAAATATTTCACATGAATTTCACAGAAATTTACTTCACATATTTTTTTCTCTATGATCTCCATGCAAAATTGAATTCAGATAAAATTCATCTCAGAAACTTAACATGAATTTCATGTGAAAATTTTCATGTAAATTTCATGTTTGTGCTCATTACACATATATTTCATGTGAACTTTTATGTAAAGTTCATGTAAATTTCATATGAGGCACAATTGGCAGTGTATTACAGAAATTAGTGCATGTTTGGAGGTGAAGGGGGGAGGGGGGTGGTAGGTCAAGACAGGCCATTTTATTATAACATTACAATGTAAAAGTCCTTCACTGGGTGAGGATATGATGTCACAATCATCATAAAACGTTTTGTTCACTTACTTGACAACAATCTCTATGCCTCCCAAGATGTCCAGTTTGATTCCCGTAGCTAAGTCGTCCTCAAGACCTTGAATAGTTAGAATTATCTTAGTCATTTAAACGATTAGCATGCAACATTAAAAGTCAGGTACATGTATCAAAATTAATCCAATATTTAATTTCATAATTCAATTTGTCATAGTACATGTAATTTCAAAATCTCAAGTATACATGTACATGTAAATACATGTATGCATATGGACTGTAGTATACATTTACTTATATACAAATCTATAAGAACTTTTTATGGCACAATAATATGTTCCTCCAAATTTAAAAATATGAAAAATAATAATTGTCATACAAGATTCAATCAAATGAAGAACATTCAAACATCTGAAAATCTACCTTCAAATCAATGCTGCATGAAAATTTCTTTTTTGTGGAACAAAGACTTGTAAGAGTAAAACCTAATAAATCAAATTCTCATTTTCATTCATATTTCACACTTACTCTTCTACCCCTCGTCACAATGTTTATTCAAAAATTCATACATCAACTATAAATGTGGAAATTTTCATGTGGGGATAATTTTTGCAAAACACCCTCGTGAAAATTACAACCACTGTATAAAAGACTGAATGGAAAACTCTCCATTTCGCCCAAATTAACCCCCCCCCCCCCCCCCCCCCCACTCCTGCAATAGTCGTTTCACATAAAATATTCCCCATCTAAAATAACCATGATCATATATAGATAGGGAGAGGGCATTTGTAATGTTGTTATACTTTTGCCCAATCCCATTTCGCTTTCGGAAATAAAATATGTTCAAACTAACCATAATCATAGTACATGTATACATTATCTATATCTACTTTACCATAGGAGGTGAAAATTTCTTGCAACTTCAAATTATAGGAGGTGAAAATTTCTTGCAACTTCAAATTAACAAACAGGATATAATCTGTGTAAAAATGCTTACCTTCAAATGGATCTTGGAATACATATTCAAACTTGTAGGATTCAAACGACAAGGTAAACTTGAAGTCGCAAGGGTCGAATCTCGCATAGCCTCGGAAAACTTTCAGGAAAATGGAAAGCTTAACATTCATACAGCACTCTACTCCCAGACAATAGCTGTCAAACGTACAGTACACCTTCTTGGGAAGTTTGAAGGATAGCAAGGGACATTCTGGAAAAGAGGAGACACTCGTGATAAATGAGACTCAAGAAAGACATAATTCTTCAATAAATTATAATTCTTTATGTCGCGGACATAATTTGCAGTTCTCTAATATCAAACTTTAAGATAGATAATTCATACTAATTAAAATTGTTCTGGGAGAGTGTATGAATACGATGAATGCGAGACACAATGTAGTTCTTCACTGACTGACCAATGGTCATCCTAAATTCTTGTCATGTTACCCATAGGGTGATAAGGGGTTGTGCAACTTTTTTTGAATACCAGCAATTCTACAAAGTTCTTAATGATTTTCCACTCAAAATTTCGACCTTGATCACTATGCAGTTTGGCTGGAAACCCATAATGTACTATGAAATTTTCAAACAGAGCTTTGGCTGTGACCTTGGCAGTACATGCAAGTCTTAAGCAAAAAATTTTATATCTTCAATAAAATTCAAACTTACGATTATCAGCCTCTGTTATTCTGGTGATCATTTCTTGACGAGTTCCACTCGAGTTTTTCCCTCTTTCTGTCAATTCTGTTCTCAGCTGTTCTTCTGTCATCTCATTAGGATTGAAGCAAGGCTTGTTGTCTATGATTTTCTGTTGAAGAAGCCGTGTTAATCATTTATCAAAAATCATACTTATTCAAAAGCAAGAGATTAGTAGATGAACGTAATTCAAGTTCCTTTGTAAATTACATAGATCACATAAAAGCTTTGAAAATATACTTGTACATGTTGTATTCATAAAATGAAAAGTCACACATCACTCTTTAACAATTATGTGGCAAAAGTATTCATATTTTCTTCTAAGTTTATTTAACAACTAGAAAGGTCTTTAAAATATTTTGTTGCATGGCTTTGTCTCCAACAGAAATACTGTATAATTACTGTACATGGGTATATAGCGTAGATAAATAAACAATGCATACATAATTGGTAACGTTTAAATAAACAATGAAAGTTTAAGTAAAGACCAAACAACTGAAATCGACACAGAATAATCAATATTACGCCGAAATTTTTTTTTTTTTTTTTTGGAAGGGACGTCAAAAAATCAGAATTTTTCTTGTCCCGCCCGTGAAAGATTTTTTCGGTCGAAAATGCGAGACAATTTTTGTCCCGGTTGGGACAATGGCAATTATGTATACACCATAAGTAAGAAAAAGATAACTTTTCAGATCCGATACCTATAAAAATGTTCTATATACAAACATGTACCTTTATAGTCTTGATTACATCGGCCATTTTCTGTTTACTGTCGGTCATTCCGAGGATGTCCAAGAATTCTATGATGGTACCCATCTTTAATCGTTGTAATGAGAACTTCTTCATAAAGCTATCCGCCTTCTTGATAAGGGTCGAGAAAGGACCTGTTGAAATCAGAATTTACAAATCATTAAATGTGTTTGATACTATGCAATTTTCACTAACAGCAACAAAACTGAACGAACGTCAGAGTTCATTTTTAAGTCAAAAGGTAAGAAAGGTCACTTTATGTCGGTGCTGAGGTCTAGCGGATAGGGCGTCAGGCTAGAAATCTTAAGGTTGCTAGTTCGAGACTAACTAGGAGCACTGGTCAGTCTACACACTCTTCTATGTTCTGTGTTTATATACTAAAAAATGACCTTGTCTACATGTATGTATTGTTTACATGTCTGTGGTGTTTTATTAAAAAAAAAAAGAAGGGTCACTTTTCTTCACATTTGCAAGTAAAAATACATGTATCAATAATGAATACATCTAGACATGAAAATGAATATAAAAATACATAATGTACAACCCTTTGGCAGGAAGTCAGAAAAAAAAAGTCTGGAAAACTGAAAATCGCACAGATGGTAGACAGACAGACTGATAGGAAACTAAGAGTCCCCTTCAGCAATGCCGGTAGGGGATTAATAAAGAATAATCAAATTAAGATAAAAGGAAAAAACAATCTCATACAATTATCAACTTTGAATTACCAATAAATTCCAACATGCATGGTCATGCATATTTTAGAATACAGCATGGAATAAACTTTGCTATCACATACAATGTAACTACATGTATGTCTTTAGATCATAGGTGATCGACACAACCTGTTGTGTAAAAATCAGTTGTACATCTTACTATGGGTCACCTACATGTATAATGTTGTGTAAATTATGATACAGATGTGATCTGATAATTCTTGATGTCAGACTGGTCACATGATCAAATTTCTGCCATGTTTACAGAGAGATGTGTCTCTAGATTTTTCACTGTGCCCTAAGAAAAAGCCGTGATTTTGTTTGCTCCTTCTTCTAATCTCCTTTTATACTGAGGTTTGAGAAGCTAAGAGGTCATTCCTCAATGGATTCTTTAATGAATTCTTGTAGTTTTGTTCTTGATATAAATCTTAGATTCTAAATATAGAGCAATTTCCATACAGTATGCTCTATGATAAACCCCGAGTTTATCCCCTTACTATTTTCGGAACTTCTCGGTGCTTATCTCTAATTGAACCTATGTGTGATATCACTCCAGCATAGAGAATAAACTGAACAACATACATATGTATATGCACTAGTAAATTTTGACTAATGAAATTAAAACGGTAGCTTCAAGATCAGGTACCACAAATCTTGCTAAGTGTTCCGTGAAGAGAAAGCCAATGAAAATATTGTACATACCAGGTTGAGAGTCTCCGGTTGATGTGTTCCTTTCATCCAGCTTATCTGGAATGTTGGCACTTTTGGTCTTTGCAAACATTCCATTCTGATCATCTGATGAAAAATAAGATGATGTACATGTATTAGTGCTTTTAGCAAAATTTACATTTAAGGATCCAGCACCCTAATAGGAGTACTTCTGGTTAAAATTTATGCACATTTTCATAATTTGCTGACAAATACCGATGATTTCATGATCGGGATTCTTTGGGGTGACAAGAGTATATCATGGTATGAGAAGTGTAATCTCTAATTTTAGCTAGAATAGTATTCATAGCGTTCTTTTTGAAATGATTGAAAATTCTTATTTCTGAAATTCATTATTGAAAATGCATTAGGGGTTGAATACCTTAAAAGCGTAATTAATGCATGTGCTGATTTCCAAGCTGTGGTTTTCCTTTTTTTTTTCGAGAAATTGTCTGTGCATTTCAAAGCAATATTTTGCACAAATTTTTGAAAATTTAGAAAGAATTTTTTTTAAAGTACAATCCATATGTATCATTTATTTACATTTACATTAAATTTTATACTGAATATTAGTTTCAAACGAACAAATGATGAAGAAAAGCATTAAAGATACTGTGGAAATAAAGAAACTTTGGGCTAGTATGGCCTTCTGAATTTAGAGTCATTATATATATCTTTATCATATGTGATTTTTTCCAGTTTCTATCTCGGAATTTTACAATGATTCTTAAGGAAAAACAGAGGTATTTTGGCATAGGGAAAGGGCTATAATTCGGCTCTAAATCAAGGGGAAAAAATACTGTGAAGAATTGTTATTTTTAAGCATTCTATGACAAACAGATTGATATAGAAGTAGGTACATGTATTAAAATGACATTGACACATTGTAAACAAGTAGTTAAACACACATTGATCTAAATCGCTCTCAAATATGTATGTACGTCAACAATGCTGCAATAAAAGAGGGAGACATTGTACATGTAAGAATTTACACAGGAAGCCTTATTTGTTTTTTTTTCACATTAATTTAAAGAGTTACTGCCGATTTGGGACAGTATTTGACCTAATCTTATTGTGACATCATCCAATTCCACGAAAACAACCCCAAATTCAGGTAAAACATACATGTAAGATACCATTTATACATGTAACTTATTCTTAATGCTTGATGCTATCAACATCTTGTGATGCATCTACAGGGTTTAGGTTAGCGAGCAGAGCTACGTTAGCATTGTCAAGTTGTGGGGATTTATCGATATACATGTATATACATGTATATGCACAGATAATATTTCAATAAATGTAACTTACTCTTGATGGTATCGACATCTTGAGACAGAGCGTCAATCGGGTTTAGATCTGAGAGCAGAGCTACTATGTGTTAGCAATGTCAAGTTGTGGTGACATATCCTTTTATATATACATGTATATGCACAAAAAATATCAGTAAGTGTAACTTACTCTTGATGGTATCGACATCTTGTGATGGAGCGTCAATCGGGTTAAGATCGGCCAGCGGAGCTACGTTAGCGTTGTCGAGTTGTGGTGACGTATCGTTTGGCTGATTTCCTGCCATCCCCACAATAACACCCGCTGCTATAGTCTCAAACTGAAAATAGGAAAAGTAGGCGAGGGCATAAATTCATTTTAAAGTATCACTTTGGAAACTGGAGTCTACTAGTATGAAAAAAATTTGTAACTTCTAACGATAATGAAACTTGACTATTATAGTGAACTTTTCATCAAAAGTATGGACGCTTGTTCTTGTTTCTGAGTTTCATTAATACTTCTACTGGCGAGCTTCCATAAATTTGTCAGTCCATTTGTCAGACATTAATGTAAGTCTTGTAAAGCATCAATATCTAGCGAAGACACACATAAGCACATCCTCAAAATTCAAGAAACTGTACAGACAACAAATCTAGTGAAAAGTATCGCTAGCTTTTTCATTAAGACTTCAAACTAAGAATTTCTCCAAACCCTAATTGAAAACAATCTATGGCTTTACCTTATAGACAAGTTTGTAGTCATCGCAGACTTGTGCCCAGATAGGTAGAACTGGGAAGATGGGCGATAGGAAGCGAGTCGGGTCGACATATCCACCTTTCTTAATAACGGACATGTGGATATGGTTAAAGGCCGTACATGGCGTCTTGATGGCCTTGCCGATGACCTGACCGGACATGACCTACAATGAACGATGTTTTATGTTGATTACAATACATATATATACAATTCATTGAAAAGTTACATGTACAATAATACATCCCATCTTATGGGGGTATAAAAACTATCAGACATTCTAATTCACATGGATTTAGAGAACTATTACATGAACATGTAGTAAAATCAGATAGACATATTGAAAGAAATCTAATTGACCCTTCCGAACGCGGGAAAAATTTGAGAAATTCTGTGACGTCAAAATGCAATTTCGATGTTTGACCGAGGTTCGAAGCTTGTTTGTGTAAAAGCATTGTAACGTCACGAAATTTTGCATTTTTTTCCCGCAATCGGAAGGGTCAATTATGCATATAGATCTATATCTATATACTGCAAACATGGAAATTTTCACGTGGGGGTAATTGTCGCATTTTTCGCTTATTTGCCACGAAGATGGCAGAGAAAAGCCAGATTTCTCTTGAGATCAAAAATTTTTTGAAATGATACAAAAATAAATTCAAACCTTCCCTGCGATGAAATCAAATACATATTAATGTTAACGTTAATTTCATTCTACTTCTAACTTAATAATTATTTTTTCAGGAAAATCATCAAAATCGGAAACTACAAAACCATGCACATACCTGTTTGTCGATATAATTAGTGTCGTTGGTAGCAAGGATTGTAGAGTTCGGCTTTATGTTGGTGATGACGATCTGCAGGTTTTTCAGGGATCCACCACTGGTTTTGATCACTACCTGATTTGATAGGTTACCTAACATGATGGATCCAGGGAACGGTGCTACCACCTACGAACAGAAATTAATGTCAATATAAAAATCTCTGAATGAAAAAGCACACAAAATTTATTTTTATGTCACAACTAGGGCCGATATCATAATTGTTATAAACATTATTCCTCCTCATTATGTATTATTGATTTTTTTCATGTCACCAATGCAATATTTCTTTTCCTCTATCAGGATTATAATCTTTACATAAGGGACTTATTGTTAGATAGATTTTTTGCTCTTCATTAATTGAAAGCCTATTAAAATAAAATCTGTATTTGTGAAACATGAATGCCCGTGTCAGCATCTCTGTCATTATTAACACCATTTTCTGTTAATTTTATCAAAGGTAAAGGTCACCAAGTCAAAAAGTTTGGTATCAATGGAAAGGCCTTGTCACAAGGAATACACATGTGAAATATAAAAGCCATAACACTTAACGTTAAAAAGTTATGCCCAATGTTAAAGTTTAAAAAAAGTAGTTATTAAAGGTCAAAGTCAAGGTCATGAGGTCAAAACTTTTGGTATCAATGGAAAGTCTTTGTCACAAGGAATATCCCTATCACTGAACGTTCAAAAGTTATGCCCAATGTTTTTTAAAAATAGGTCAAAGTCAAGGTTCCATTGAAAGGTCTTCTCACAATTACATACATGTATGTAAAATATGATAGCCCCATCACTCAATGTTCAAAAGTTATGCCCAATGTTAAAGTTTTTGCCTCAGACAAACAGGCTAACAGACAGACAAACAGATGTACAGGCCAATAAACTATATGACCCCATATCTTTGGCAGGTCATCAAACTCAACTTCCTTTTTTACCCTTCATAATCACTTACATAGTCGTCCTCTTCCACTTGTAAGTCTGTACCATCGTCTGGATATTCGTCGTAATCTTCATGTTTGAGGGATGCTGGGTAGAAGCCATTACCTTTACAGCCCCCTCCCTTAGTACGTGTCATTCTGGGGAAATCTTTGTGTGCTTTAGGTCCAAATATAGCGTCAATGATGGCTCGAGCATTGTCATATCTGTAAAAACACATGTACATGTAAGAGTCGTAATATTCACTAAGTCTTTAGTATACTTTAAGGTACTACTTAAATACAAATTAAATCTGGAATTTTTATATTTCTGTATATCCAAAAAAGTAATTCATTGCTTATGCATTTCAAATTACACAGAAATGCAGTGACTGCATATTGGCATGACCATACCATCTTCATTTGTGGCTGTAGACTTTCTTTGCATGTTTCAAAGCATACAAACTGGAAGGGTTGTCTGGTATTGACTGACCTTGACATACTTGTCTTTGGTCTCAGTCCACCACTATGGTCATGAATAGACCTCTATTTCAAACTGCAATCTTTTGATGCAATTTAATGTTGCAATACATGTACTTCTTTGGAAATAGAATAAAATAACAAATTACCCCTCCTTCAGTGCAGTGTATGCATCCTTCACATTTTTAATCAAGGAAAAGAATGACGAGTACTGTTTGATGAACCTATCCGCCATCCCTCGAAGGTCGTCAAACGGCTCCAAGATCTCTGTCATCAAGGCCGTTATATTAGCGATGACATCTTGCTTTAGTTGGCTCTACAACAAAATAACATACATGTAATTGTACAAGAATGTTAGTGAAGAATGATTGATACACTATAATGAAACAACACTTTGGCACTATGGGTACTAGAGTCATAGTGTTTTTGTGTACTTAATGTTGAGAAACTGTTCTTTAACAGAAACAGAGAAAAAACATAAAAGAGATTCCAGCTTGGACAGCACAATCCTATATGTTTTTTGACAAACAAGAATAGGTACAGTTATCTTTGATTCACTTATGTCATATACTTAGATTGTTATAAGTTCAAGCTAACAAATGCCTTTAAAATGTATTTTGAGCCTTATATACATTATTACCATTTTGACTTTTCCTTTGGAGAGTTTTTCTACGGGATCATTGCCAATGACTTGTTGGGCGATCCAGGCTGGACCTCCGTCAGCTATCGCAGAGCTAGCATTGGCCGCTAGCCCGCTAACAATGTTAAACTGGGTCTCTATATCCCACCAATACGGCTTCTCATCTGTATGTGAACATGGAGGATATGGGTGAAAATATACATAAAACTTAACATTAATTAAACAAACCTGCACATTGTACATACATTGTATGATTGTAAGTGTATTCATTCAACAGTATTTCGTCAAAACTTTTAGCCCATACATGTACATGTATACGAGAACATACTAACAATTCAGTTGAGAAAAACTAGAATATTAATAAATTTGTTGGTGTTTCTCTCTTAAGGACAATGTCATTATACAGGTAAAGCAAAATAAATGCACGTACATGTAAAAGTACGAATTGTAAGATATCATACACATACAATTCATATTTGTAAGAATTGCATTGGTTACATTTACCTTTGAGGAAGAAGCAGGCTTCCTGGGTTTTATTCTTTGCTTCCAGAAGTGCCATTATGGAAAAGTATATCCTGGTTAATAAAAATATTATGTGTACATCAAAATTTTTTTTGTCCTTTAGTAACAATATAAAATCATGAAATTTACTTTTCCTTGACAACTAAATTTACCCATTGGCTCAAAGGCTAATTTTTTCTCTCCTGACTATAGATAAATGCATTTTTTCTCCATACCTCAAATATCCTTTCATTCAAAAGCCTAGTGAGATTTGCTTGCTGAATTTACAGCACTTACTTGATGGAGCCCCTGCCGATAGCTTTGATGGCGGTTTTGGGGTCCTTGGTAATACTTTTGAATCCTTCGATGATGTCTTTGATTGACTCGTAGATAATCTTAGCATTTTGGGGAATTACCACTGTAACAGTCTCTACCAAAGTCTGAAATCACATGTAAATTTATAGAATGTAGAGCATTTTGAAATAACATGTAAATTTACAGAGTGTAGAGCATTTAGACATTACATGTAAATTTATAAAATTTAGAGCATTTTGAGACTACATGTAAATGTTCACAGTGTAGAGCATTTTGAAATTACAATGCCATGTTAATTTACAGAGTGTAGAGCATTTTGAAATTACATGTAAATTTAAAGAGTGTAGAGCATTTTGAAATTACATGTAAATTTACAGAGTGTAGAGCATTTTGAAATTACATGTAAATTTACAGAGTGTAGAGCATTTTGAAATTACATGTAAATTTACAAAGTGTAGAGCATTTTGAAATTACATGTAAATTTACAGAGCGTAGAGCATAATGGAAACATCATTAACATACATTATAGAAGTTCATGACGTCTGTCTTCACGTCCTCGAAAAGAGTGGAGACTTTGACGACAAGTTTCTTGGCAGGTCTTATAAAGGGAGGTAACTCTTCTTCATCCAGCTGACCGATCATCTTCATTACCTTCAGTGCTTTAAAGCGTAAGCTCCAAACCTACAAGTGCAAGATAAACATTTCAGTTACAATTTTTTTCACTATAACCATTTTTTTCATCATATTCATAATAATATACATGTAAGTACTGCCTTTGTTTTAACTGACAGAAATTTTGATCAAGAGTAGATTATTCCATTGCTCCTTGGGGGTACAAACAAACAAACTCTTGTCCTAGGGTAGTGAAAGTAATCTGGGAAAGTGCTCAGCGAGGCTGAAAGCCGAGGGTCACAAATTCTTAGGTCTCCTCCATTATATCAAGGAAAAATAGTAGAATGTACGCTAAAGTAGATATACCATGGAATAAATGTTTACTACAAATATGTATAAATCCCTAGAGAGATGTGACATCAATATTACAAAGGACTACTCCGTAGCATTAACTGTAACTGTCTTGCACACTGAATATCGGGTAATGATTGTTAAACTGTCATATGCAGTAGATTGGATAACAATGATACTTTTGGGGTTGATAAAAGAAATTTTTTCTAGTTATTACATGTAATAGACCATACAGTATGGGTTGGTTCAGGAAAATACAGGATAATTTTACCTTGCCGGGCAACTCCTGTAGAGCATCCGTAAACTCCTGTACAATATCCTTGATAGAGAATTTTCCGTTTATAATATCCTTCATTAACTGTACACCCTGCTTTATACCATTGACGATTTCTTTGACTTTCTTGTCGAATTCTTTGGCCAACTTGATGATTTTCTTCATCTCATTTCCCTACGTCAAGAACAGAACATTTAGATACACACAGTCAGAGACTGACACTGTGGACTTTGGCTTAACTTTGAGATATGTGTACATGTAATCCTTTTTGTGATATATAATGAACACGAACATGTATGTGTATAGAAACATGAACATTGAAATATTTCAAAACAAATATCCTTGTTTGTACAAGTTATACCGTACAGAAATTAATGTAAAATAAGAAGCATTTCATTTAAACAATTTTATTGGCTTGTCTTTTGTTCCTCCTTTTTTTTTAGCACTGGCTACTGATTAAATTCATATAGAAAATCAAAATATACTTCAATTCTTTTAATCTTAATGTTTTTTTTTTCAATTGCACCTTTTCTTTATTTTTCTTTCCTTATGTATGTTTTTTTTTGTGTGAGTGTGTGTGAGGGAGGGTGTGTGTGGGGGGGGGGGGGAGTTAAATAATTTTAATATAACCTGTCCACATACCTGCAGAATGTTGATGTTATACTCAGTACCACCCTTGAAGCACACTCTTGCCACAAAGAAATCTAAGTTCACCCCTAATATACCCAAATGTATCCTGGCATAGGCCTCGTCATGGATAATGATCTTCATGTGACCACGTAATGGTACTGGGGAAAAGAAAATGTAGAAATTTGTAATAAAGGATTACTACATGTAAATGTTAACTTATTTCAGCCATTTTACAACTTAATGACAATACTAAATCATTAAACTCTTATAGATAAAAAATCAGTCAAGTGTGTAATACATGTATATGATGATGCTAATAGAAGTATCTTAATTTCTCCATTTTTGTCCCGATTCTGTTAAAATTTGATTGCACTAGTAAAATTAACGTACAGTACTACTCATCAGGTCATCTTGACTCAAATTTTTAATGGCCCATTTGACAACCTTGAAATTTTTGTGAATTTCAAACTCTGCACTAATGACATACTCAAATCATCTTGCTCAAATTTTTAATGGCCCATTTGACAACCTTGAAATTTTTGTGAATTTCAAACTCTCAAGAATTGGGTAGAATTTTTATTCAAAGTGTTCTGTTACAATGCACTTATTTCTTGACCTCTGCTAAATGAAGGCCACATCTCACATACAAATTAACTTACAGATTTCCAAGTCAAGTAAATTGACCATGATGACTCCAAACGAAGCTCCGATTTTCTCCGAGCCTAGCAATTTCCTCCAGTCTACGCTAGGTGCCTCCAAGTAAAAGGACAGACCCTCCCAGTTCTTTGCAAACCTTCTATGTCGATGATGTATGCCTACGTCCTCTATTCCCGACTCATATGGATCGGCTACAAAGGTCTTATTTCCCGATCTATACCTAAAATACACGAACATATAAGATGAAACAAATCCTGTATATGAGTGTTACTAAATTTTTTAGAAAGGGGAAGGGGACTTTAATCCCCATTTTTAACATATAAATGTGTTCATCATCTATTTTGGGGTTAAAGAGTGGGTTCTACAAAAACTGACAGGGTACAGGTATCAGCTTATCCATAAGAAATTCAAATTATTGAGTGAAATTCATACATGTATTTCAGGCAAGGTTTTCATCCATTCTCAGTCAGTTCATATTCATAATAGAATAATAATAAATTATTTTAACACAATGGTCAGTCAATAGCTAGAAAATACCCTTAGATTTTACATGCAAGTCAACCTAATTTATACAGATAATTACATATTGAAAATATGTTAACCGAAAATCTGACTTCGGCTAGTGCAAGTATTTCATACATCTTGATCCATATAGAAATAACATAATACTGTAAACGTAGATATTTTCGTGCGGTGTAATTTTCGCATTTTTCGCAAATCAAGGGGCTTTGTGAAAATTTTCTCCACATGAAAATACCGGTATCCCCGCTGCATTCTTACAATGGGAAAGACATTTTTATCGCGAATGTTTACCCAAAGGGTACTCGTTACGTCTTGATGTTAAAATGCGAAATTTTCCCCCAGCGAATATAACCATATGTTTACAGTACTTTGATAATACTGACTGATTGTTAAGCGGAGCGATGATTCTGGATTTTGGATGAGCTTGGTACATTAGGAGAGCCTCATAACGGACATTCTCATCATCGTCATATAATGCCGACATCAGGAGAGCATGGGCAGCCTGAAAGGTTAGAATAGGCCATTTTCATATTACCGCTAGACTTGCATTTTAGGCACTCCAAGACCCATCATCACAACTTTTGACGTTATTTTTCATTATGAGGTCACAAATCTGTTTCGACGTCAAAGTAAGAAATAACGTCCAATGTTGTGATGTCTGGTCTTGAAGTGTCTAAAATTCAAGTCTGCTGCGTTAATGTGAAGATCGTCTATTGTAAATTAGTTCCTTTGTGCTATATTAGAACGCAAAATAATCAATGCTATACATACATGTATTCATTTTTCAAGAGTATTCATTGCAATGAGTTTAAAGACTGTGGGCTTACCTATCAAACTTTTCAAAGAATTCTTATTTCATAGATTTTCATTTAATTGCTTCTTTCTGGCATTAATGAAATAATTCGTTTAAAATTCCGAGCTCTTTTTTTTTCATTTTCAAATTTTAATTTGTAAGGCTTGTTACCACTGGCTGAGATAAATTGCAAAATTGGCATTGGAATACAAACAGCTGCTATCCAACAGTCTTTTATGAAGTGCATGTAAAGAAGTGACAGTGAGTTTCAAATAGAGAATAAGTGTCTTAATTTGTGTTTTGTTACGGGTATACAACACACAGCAAGTGCATTTATCGTACATGAAATGCGCGTTAGCGCATTTCATACGATAAATGCATTTGCTGTGTGTTGTATACCCGTAACAAAACACAAATTATGACATTTATTCTATATATATGCACCATAGTTGTCTATTTCATTCTTGTTTTCTGAAATCGTGTTTTCTAGGTAAAAGGGTGACGTTAAAATTCAGGTCACCGCTGGCTCAGTTTGCAGGTTAGAACAGCCGTCGCAGCATGTTTCTTTATATCTTATGCATTGTGACGTCACGAGTGTTAATACACGAATTGCAGCACGTTTCTTTCAATAGTAACATCTCAGGGAATAACATTGGTTGTGCATATATATGATGCTAAATATAATGAATATTCAAACAAATAATTGGGGTTACAAATGCGTGTGTTTTACAAAAACTGACAGGGTATCGGCGAATCCCCTGTCAGAAACTGAGTTGTACTGCTAAGCGTCAGCCGAGCAATAAAACGGATATTCCTGACAGGGAATTCGCCGATACCCTGTCAGTTTTTGTAAAACATACACATGGTAACCCTATTCTAATGCTTTGGTCAGTAATACACTAGAAAAGTCTGCTTTTAACGACGTCGCCATGGCAACGTATCATGTCATAGCAAAAACTGCAGTGAAATGTGAATCCCCTTGCGTTTTTTTCATCGCTCAACTAATCAAAATGCGCGTTGCAAACAGAGTGCATTAGAATTATAAAAATTACAATAATAAGAACAAATATAAAGTGTACAGTAACAACACAAACCCGATCATGATTGTACTTTCTGAGTGCATGACAACCAGCTCTCTTGATCCACTGAGCGTTTGTCGTATTTATGTGAGACATAATGTACGGAAACGAAGAATCCATTCCGGCATTTCCGAGGGTTTCCAGCAGGATGACTTTCTTTGTGTCGTAGACTTCGATTTCTTCCTGCGTCATTGTCTCGCGTTTCTTACGGAACTCATATGGATCTATAAATAAAATGCACATGTACAATACATTAGGTTTATATTCAGGTTAATATGAATATTGCCGAAGAAAGATGGACGGACAGACAGACATAAAGTCCATAAGGCAGTAGTAGAGAGCATTTTTCTCACTAGAATTCACCATGCTGTACTAGGACATGTAGGACATTAAGTTTATATTGAAAATTGGACTTCACCAAAGACAGGCAAACATACAGACAGACATAAATTCCATTAAGCAGCAGAGAATATTATTTTTGATAGAATTCTCATCATGAATATTATTTTTGCTAGAATACTCATCATACATGACAACCATGCTGTACTAGGAAATTTGAACTTCACCAAAGACAGGCAAACATACAGACAGACCTAAAGTCCATTAGGTAGCAGAGAGTATTATTTTGCTAAAATTATCAAAATGCATGCCAGAATTCTCATCATGCATGCCAAGCATGCTTTACTAGGACATTAAGTTTATATTCATGAAATTTGAACTTCAGACAGGCAAACATACAGACGGACATAAAGTCCATAAGGCAGTAGAGAGTATTATTTTTGCTTGAATTCTAAACATAAATGTCAACCATGATGTACTAGGTCATTGAGTTTATATTCATGAAATCATATTTTGCTAAAGAAAGGCAAACATACAGACAGACAGATGTACTTAAAGTCAATAAGACATTAGACACAATTATTTTTGCAAGAATTCTCACCATGCATGCCGAGCATATTGTGGATACTCTCTGTTATTTCTAAAGCCTCGCTTTTCCGTCCCACTTTATTAAGTTTATGTGCCACAGATCCTAGCGCTAGCAGAACTCTGTGGTATGTGTCGTTATTGAAGGTGGTACTGGGAAAATGGGTGGGGTTGTAAGCCATCTCTTTAAGGGTACTCAGAATACACTGAAAAGGGAAAAGAATGAAATTAATTACCATCAAATTATGCTTCAGGTTTTGCAGTAAAATATATTGTTATATTATATAACTTTTTGATTCATCTGGTCATATTTTTGCCCTGGGTTTTACAATAAACAATACATGTATACTGTATCTTTTTGCCCCATGTAGAGTTCGACCTACAAACAGGTTACATTTTTGTGTCGCCTGCGAAGCATAGCAACACTTAAGGATCACTTTTTATTTCTATTTACCAACAGTCTGGCCATCTGGTCATGAATGAAAAACGTAAAAAGCAACATGAGAAATTTTTCCCAATGACTTACAAGTTCATAGATTTTAAGAGTAAATGAAAATATTCAAAAGTTATAACACATGTACATGTATCAAATCCTGAAAATTAAAAGTGATAATTATAAGCATACATCGTTTTACAAGTGCATTTATCATTTCTGCTGAAAGCCTTCAACAAAAATAAATGTGACCTACATGTAACTTTTCAGTCCCCTGACACTATCAAATACATTTTTTGTACTAACAATTTTCAATACATTTCTAATATAGCATTCTGTACGATTGTGTAGAATATCACATATTATGACGCCAACAACACTACAAGTGTACTTATTCTACAATATTATATAACCAGGATGTAACGTCGATTCTGATTGGCTGGAGCGCGAGTCATTATTTTCCTATAATGACCGCTGACGGAAGATAATGACTCGGTGTGGTATTTGTCCTGATTTCAGTATTTACAATAAAAATTAAAATAGTCATTTTGTTTACTTTTAAAAGTTTAGATACACTTTTCACGAAAAGGTGCAATTAATTGGGAATTCTTCGATTAAAATTTTTTGTTCATATTGTTTTGAATCATTATCATAATCATATGTAGTACTTACGATTCGTTATATAATATAACAAATAAGGACTTGGTCTCGGTCATTATGTCACTATAATGACCCGATGAGACTTGTAATATCGACCTCGGCCTTCGGCCTCGGTCAATATTACAAATCTCATCGGGTCATTATAGTGACATAATGACCTCAACCAAGTCCATATTTGTATAATAACAATATTTTACGTACTTCATGAGGTGGTTTCTCCATGGACACTATCTGGACTAGGACACGCTGTATAAGAGCGTAGTTAGGGCTTGAGGTACGTAGTATATGTGTCGTTAGTAATTTCTGGGCTTGTTCCGTCTGTAGTACACCAAAGGCGTCTAACATGGACTCTGTCGCTGCTCTGTTACTCCAAGTGCTACATTATAAATACATGGTAACATATCATTATAGGACATCCAGATACTCTAAAAAGTATTCAGAGTAATCAGACTACTGTGTCTTACATATACATGTACATGTATTGCACAATTTAAAGACTTTTGCATGTAAATAATAGTCTAACAATATTGTGTTTAGGTACAATGTACAGGTTAAATATTAGAAGCTTATCTTTTATATGTAAATTAACATCATATTAGTGCATCACATGATAAATCCTTGGAATTCCTTTCCAAAAGCAACATTATGAGAGAATAGTACCCACACAAATGGGCATTAATAGGTAAATATAGTATAGAAACTGACAGAGAAGAACTGGTCTTACTTACGTTAAACAAATATAATACATGATTAAATGACTTACTCTTTTTTCTTTATGCCCAAGTAAAAAATGGCAATATTGTTGATTTCCTTCTCCGGTAGAATTCTCAGAGTTTCCACAATGTTGTTAAAACAGGTATTCTGAATTGGAGACCCTAAAATACAATTATTTAGAAAATAATGTAACTTCACAATACAAATGTATTATACAGATAGACAGTCAACTCCAAGCAGCTTGAAACTGTAATGATGACGGCATTTCACATTCATATAAATACATGTATGTATGCACAGAACTCAAAAAATTCATGTCAAATCTAGGATGCCCTTTGAGTAACCATGTTGGTACAAATAGAAGTTGTCAAAACAGAAATCTGATGAATAAAATGTTTCTCGAGACTAAATCAAGGCAACATAAAGATGACAGGACAAACCATGAATTCTGAACCCTGACTATTTACAGGCTATTAAGGAGGGATTCAACACCAAGATGGCGGCGGCATTATATGTTTTTCTCACTTCCTAGGAAAAGTACAGTCCTTACTTCCTTAAAACATTTGATACACTGATTGATATACATATTTGAGTATCCTGATGAAGTTTGAATAATTTCCGACGTAATTTGAAGAAATTATAGCGTTTTTTTCAAAATTATGGATTTTGGGAGTTTTATCCATGAATCAACTACGACGTCATTTCGACGTTATCGGGGGAAAATGGCGTCAAAAACGATCGCATTCAAAATGCAATTAAAACATGAATACAAAACGTATTGCATTGAAACTTTACATGTAGAAAATAGTAAATTCAATTTTTATTTTTGTGTATTCGTTGACAAAATTACATAACAAGGAAGCGGATGTCACTTCATTGAAAATGGACCAATTTGGAAGAAAAAATTTGAAAATAAAAAGCTTCGTAAAATTTTTATCCCAAATTCAATTTTTCTCATTTAATCATGAAATCATCTCTGTACATTGTTGATCATTCTTTTAGTTTTTGAAAAGGATTGATCCAGAGGATTTCTAATAATCACCTATCAACTAGAGTCAATTGGCTCGAAATTGCAATTTTTTGAGCGACTGTGTCATCTACATGTATTATTCCAGTATCCTGCCTTTGTTTATAACACAATTCATTTAATCTTTTCCTCATGTAAGAGCAATACATTTATGAATATTTTGGAAGTTAAATCAAAATTAATTTCCATTAGCATTAAGAGAACCGGAATGACACTTTTAATATTATGACGTCATCAAGAAATTCACGGATACGTTGAAAAATGCATATTTCAAAGTCTCATAGAAATTTTTCCTGTGGATAGAATCAAATGTAAGTTTGTATGATGAAGGACAGACTAGAAATGAATAATTTCAGAAATTTTGAGAAAAATTGAATTTGGCTTCAAAGTGTTCAATACCTCCTTAAGTAATTCTTTCTTTCATTGGAATGAAATGCAATCAAAGTTTGCTACATGAGTTTATTTGATAAAACATGTACATGGTATTATCAATTCAAATTAAAACTTACATTTCTTTTGCAGAATTGACCCTTCCGATTGCGGGAAAAAAATGCAAAATATCGTGACGTCACAATGCTTTTACCATGTGTTTACCTCGGACAAACAAGCTTCGAACCTCGGTCAAACATCGGAAATGCATTGTGACGTCATGAAATTTCTCAAATTTTTCCCGCGTTCGGAAGGGTCAATTGAATAGAGAGACTAATCCTTTATCAGATTCCAAAGAATGTATTTACTTAAAAACATAATTTTATTCATATTTCTAAAAAAAAAATCTTTTTCATACACATACATGAATTTTCTTATTAACTATATTTTTTACTACTTGTAAGTTTCACTATGACGAACCTTCATCCGGCTGGTTTTCCATACACGTTAGGTTACTAGCAATGTTAATACGGGCCTCTGTGATGTTGACATTTTTAGGCTTTCTTCCTCGTACCTGCAATGTTAATCATATCAAATTTTAAATATATTTCTTTTGGTTTTGTGCACTTCAACACATGAAACACATTCCTTGAGTTTATTCTTTTCTAAGGAGCTGTTAAAATAAGGGCTTCATTAATCCCTGAAATTTGTTTATTCCTCATATACTATACATGTACTGTAAACATGGTTATTTTCGATGGGGAAAAATTTCGCGATTATACATTAACATCAAAACGTTTCACTTGGGGGAAATTTTCACGATGAAAATGTCTTTCCCATAGTAAGAATGCAGTGGGGGGTATTTTCGCATGGGGGAATTTTCGCAAAGTCCCTAGATTCGCAAAAAACGCAAAAATTACCCCCAAGCGAAAATTTCCTCCTTTACAGTACTTTTTTCAGTATAGCAATGGACTTAACAAATGGTAGTAGAAGTACATGTATGACAAGCAGGTAACTTTTTATAAATTTGTTTTTCATTTATCTAATGATTCTCCTTACCTTGTCCACGTGTATGGAGGCTGTCAGAATATCATCATCTGGCTTTATATCGGAGATTTTTTTAGCGGCATGTCGAGTCAGAAAGTGTAGTTCTCCGTTACTGACGGCCGACATATCAGGATACTCTGTGTAGAAAATTAAAAGAGATTTATTTTACACAAAAATGGACTAGAAAGATTAGATAATTAATAGTGAAAGTACATAGATACGAAACTGGAAACAACATGCATTCTCCTCAATATTTCAAATCTACATTTCATATCAATTTTGTGTTATTTTCATTATTGAGAGTACATGTATATACAGTACTGGTATATATGATAAATAAATTTTTCTATGTTCTATTTTCAATTTATATACATATAAATTCTTAATAGAAATCAAGATATTTTTACCCATGGTGCTGAATTCATTGACTGCCTTGACTTTCCGCATCCCATAGTGAGGGTCAAAGCTGGAGGAAAAAAGGCAAACAACTCATGTAAAAAAATTTGAAGCATGACAAATTTATCGTATTTTTCAGATAACTAGATTTTCTTCTCTTACTATTCATTTTACTTTTACATCTACATCAGGTATGAGTATGAAACACTTGTCTCTAAAGATATAGAAATTTTGTCTTTGGCAAATCGATTAAATCAAACCACATGATAAGTTTTATTTAAAGGCGGCGTGTCATATAACATGTCAACATAAGATTTTCAGAGCATTTTACCAACAAGATCATTATCTGTCTTCAAGATGAAAAAAGTAACAACACAACTTACACAATCATATCATTACTCTGAATCTGAGTTAGACACTTTTACTTTGCAAATTTGATTTTCTCAAGTGGCAGAAAAATTATGATTTTCTCACCTACAGTACATTGTAGGTTACTGAAAATGTTTTTTGACCCTTGCATAATAACTGTAACTTTTTAAAGCCGTTATCTACAATGTACCGTAATATATCCTGACAAAGACAATAACACAATATTTACCCTGGGGCGCCTCTCGGAGCTATAAAATCTTCCTCTATTAATACTTTGTGTATAGTTCCCAGGTAATCATGATAATGCATCGTCTGAAATACATTGATTACAAACATTACTTTAGGCAATATGAAAAGGTATACTCCTACGCTGTTCTCCTTGGAAATAATAAACAACTTGCTGAATTTAATAAAGGACGACAAAATTGACCCCAAAAAAAAAATGTCCAAAATAGGAACTTTTTGCACTATTTTTCAAAGTTACAGTCACATAAATTTGTGTCCAGTGATACTGTCATGAAAAACAGCACCTAATTGAAGATCTCTCCTTGGACATACAAATGTTCTTAATACAAGATTGGAATATGGACCAATGTCTTATATTCTCTGTACATAATTTCATTTCCTTCTCAGAATTAAAATGTAAAAAAAAATTCAGCTTAAAATTCATAAAAAAAACTGGCGGTCATACCTTTTTATAATTACTTTTGGCATATTTGACAGGGTGTCCGTGTCGAACTTTGATAAATGCTTTTCCCTCTTCTGTTTTCTGGACAGTATATGTAGCATTGTGGGGACCTGAATTGTAAGAGAAGATTCTGTCAGTGTCAATATTTCTTCTAATCTCACTTAAATTTTAGGCCTAACAATTATGATTTTCACATACATGTACATGTATATTATTATAAATCTATTAGCAGCACAAGAAGGTACAAGTGACTACGACGCTAAACGTGATTAAACCCAGCGGAAGAGACAGTACATCCCTTAATCCGTTTGGATACATGAATATGTACTTGTGTCCAACGGAACAGGGGACAGAACATCCCTCATTCAATCCGGACACAAGTACATGTATAAATTTATTAGTGTATATTTTTTACCTTCATGACCTAATTCTTCTATATGATATCGTAGGCCGTCTGGACTCTGCTCACCTTCCACCTGTGGAAAAAAAACATAAAAAAAAATAATGTTAAAATCTATATGGATGGTAATATCCAATTTAATAATTGACATAAAAAAAATTTACTGATTCACAGAAAAAGTAAAGAAACCATACTGCAATATTACCAATAAACATGTAGCTCTGTTCAGTTTATACTCTTTTGATTGTATTATGTTTTAGGGATACAAATGACGCATTCCCTACAGTGAGTAATTTTGCAAAACAGTTGAGATTACTTCCTTTTTGTGTCTAGTAAAATCATTAATGCACCCACACCCCTAAGCTCTCAGTTTCTAATGACATGTACATGTAAACTATGTAACACAGGTACATGTACCTAATAGTACATTTTGTACATGTATAACCTTCAAATGTCTGGTGACCTTGACTCCATCTAACAAAGTGACCTTAAATGTATATTAAGTCAAGGGCTCTAACACCCATTTTTGGGACTTGGGCCGGAGCCTTTGAAATTGGGAAAAATAGCAAAGAAAAATTGGGAAAAACATAAATAGATTTGGATGCCTTTTCACTTGAAATCTAGCATTTTTAACTTGTTGATTTGATTTTTCTATGAGGTTTCAAAATTGGGAAAAAATTGTTGATAAATTCCACTGTGGAAAAGTTACTATTTTGCATTGGGAATGGGGCAGAATATTGACCCCAAATCAGGCAGATCGAGAGCCCTGGAATCTTTTGACAATTACGTCTAATCCCAAATACTTGTGTGTCTTCATATAAAAATGGATCACCCCATTATCCAATTGTCTACGACAAATCATGATGATCAAAATCGTAGTTTTTTCCAATAACTTTCATTTTAAATAATTGTTCAAAAAAAAAAATCATATTCTTGATAAAACGTTCTGTACCAGGTACATGTACATCAATGTCATCATAGCAATGCAGTCCGATAAATCAATTTATTACCTCTCCCTCTTCGTAAAGTTTAGCTGCAAAGAGGGCAGAGAATCCTTTTTTAATGGCCAATACATGGTCATCTTCTTCTTTGGGATGGAAAACATTCAGGATTTCCCCTCTGCTTGTTATTATGAAGGAAAACCTTAATAGAAGAAGAAAAAGGTGTACATTAACGGATTATACATGTAAAAGCACAATAACAGAATGTTATACACTTTCGATGTGCTGTTACAGATACATGTAGTTGTAATGTAATAAAGAATGTTGTATGCTTAAGATGTACTGGAATGAATTGTTGTAATACAGAATGTTATATGCTTTAGATGTACTGGTACGAATTGTTGTAATAAAGAATGTTGTATGCTTTAGATTTACTGGTATGAATTGTTGTAATAAAGAATGTTGTATGCTTTAGATGTACTGGTACGAATTGTTGTAATAAAGAATGTTATATGCTTTAGATGTACTGGTACAAATTGTTGTAATAAAGAATGTTGTATGCTTTATATGTACTGGTACGAATTGTTGTAATACAGAATGTTATATGCTTTAGATGTACTGGTACAAATTGTTGTAATACAGAATGTTATATGCTTTAGATTTACTGGTACGAATTGTTGTAATAAAGAATGTTGTATGCTTTAGATGTACTGGTACAAATTGTTGTAACACAGAATGTTATATGCTTTAGATGTACTGGTAAAAATTGTTGTAATACAGAATCTTGCATGCTTTAGATTTACTGGTACAAATTGTTGTAATAAAGAATGTTGTATGCTTTAGATGTACTGGTACAAATTGTTGTAATACAGAATGTTATATGCTTTAGATTTACTGGTACAAATTGTTGTAATACAGAATGTTGTATGCTTTAGATGTACTGGTACGAATTGTTGTAATAAAGAATGTTGTATGCTTTAGATATACTGGTACAAATTGTTGTAATACAGAATGTTATATGCTTTAGATATACTGGTACAAATTGTTGTAATACAGAATGTTGTATGCTTTAGATGTACTGGTACGAATTGTTGTAATACAGAATGTTGTATGCTTTAGATGTACTGGTACAAATTGTTGTAATACAGAATGTTGTATGCTTTAGATGTACTGGTACAAACTGTTGTAATACAGAATGTTGTATGCTTTAGATGTACTGGTACGAATTGTTGTAATAAAGAATGTTGTATGCTTTAGATGTACTGGTAACATGGGTAGGAACTGTTGTAATACAGAATGTTGTATGCTTTAGATGTACTGGTAAGAACTGTTGTAATACAGAATGTTGTATGCCTTAGATGTACTGGTACAAATTGAAAAGACATTAAAAATCCAAATAATCAAGTATAATACTGAATTGAAACCTCACCAATTTGAAAAATCCCAATCGTCTCCCCTGACAGCTGAAAAATAAATATATATGATCCATACAATATTTATCTCATTTCTAAACAAAACTATTCGTATTACATTATCAGACAAAGATCAATAATTATTCACTTTATTAACAAAGGTTCCATCAGCTACATGTATATTGATAACTCTGTTTAATTTGTATTGCATAATCTATACCATTAATTGATGTTGTGTTACATGTATTCAAAAACTGTCAGACAAAATACTTGACTGTGTATCACAATATGATCAGAAATAACCCTTGTATATCTTGTAGCGGCTGTGGGAGAGACTGGATTATTTAGTCTAACCCTTGTACTGCAAAGAAATTTATGAGTTACAGGTTTCTAAAGCAAGTTGCACAGACACCGAGACAGGTGGCAAATGCATGTAAGCGGTGAGAGTCCCTTTCACCGGCATACTTCACAGAAATCTGATGATAATTTAAGTTGCAGGGATAATTTTTGGGCTGCGAAATTGAGAGAATCTCTCATAATTTTTATTATTCTATCATAGTAGTTCTTGATTTTGACAGATTCTCTCTAAATACTAGGAATTCTGAGGAAAGACAAAATTCTGCAGGGTGGATCTATAAACTTAAAGGGTTGTATAACCTCAGACTCTGTAACTAACCTCCACCCCCCCCCCCCCCCCCCCCAATACAATTTCTAAAAAGAAAAAAACTTTCAAGTATCTGTATCGGTACAGACAAAAGGACAGTTTTTATGATTTTTTTTTTTTGTGTGTGTGTGTGTGGGGGGGGGGGGGGGTTGGGGGTTGGTTACAGGATCCGAGTTTATATACAAAAAATAGGGCCTTTTATGGGGTGTTTGACAGTGCAGTGTGTACATGTGTCAGACTCCTGTAATATAAAATGAACATAAATACCTTGGGCGGATCCAGAAACTTTTATGGAAGGAAGGGGTGGGTGGGGTACCTATAAAGCTATATAGGGCCTTTTATGGGGTGTATGACAGTGCAGTGTGTACATGTGTCAGACTCCTGTAATTGTAACAATTACAGGAGTCTGACACATGTACACACTGCACTGTCATACACCCCATAAAAGGCCCTATATAGCTTTATAGGTACCCCACCCACCCCTTCCTTCCATAAAAGTTTCTGGATCCGCCCAAGGTATTTATGTTCATTTTATTACAGGAGTCTGACACATGTACAAGGCCCTATATAGCTTTATACTATATAAATTATAGGTACCCCACCCACCCCTTCCTTCCATAAAAGTTTCTGGATCCGCCCAAGGTATTTATGTTCATTTTACATGTAAAAAATAAATATCTCAACCTAAAATTCAGCTCAATAAAGTCGGAAACACAGGACATCTTTCAAAGCATCGCGCCGTCGATTTACCGGATGCTGATGCAGGGAAATGCAGCCCAATCGAGCAATGTCTAGTTCGCACTTCTTCTCTTTATAACACACTCAAACATAAATACTTTTCACAATTTCCCTAACTAAGTAAAGGCATCTGATATCTATATCGTGCAAAAATTATAATTAAGGTCACAGGCTTAACATTAAAATTGTTAGAATTACACCATTGTGTACTATTACGGACAATATCTAAAAATTCCAATGTGTTACACTAACATCGTAGAAATATTTTATGACTTATTTTTTGCGTTACTGTACCGTCACGTGCATGCAGTAGTTTGAAATTTGGAGAAAGTACAGTATATCCATTTAGAATTACACCATTGTGAATAAGAGCACAGGCACCAGATTCATAAAGAGAAAATTATAACCCATCTAACACGTTCTTTCTAAGGAAAGAGTAAAGAAAAGAGAAACGGGAGTTTAAAGATGTAGTTTTAATTTTCTTATATAGGAATCTTGCGCCTGTGAATCAGAGGTATATCAGTCTATTTTTGTATCAAAGATACGGTTAGAAACCCAGTGACGGATTTAGGGGAAAGTGGCCAAGGAGGCGCTTGTCCCCATCTCCCAGCAACGACCCAATCTCCTCCTACCCTTATTTGGACAACTTTCGGTCAAAATCGGCTTTCTTCCCTCTATCTAGCAAAGTGGACATAGGATCCGCCACTGATATGAGATTTTACAAACACCAAATTATGCCTATTTGCATCCTCGTCACGACATGGCTTGTACAAACCTGCATCGTTAGCTGGAGAGAAACGGAAGGTGTAGACTTTCAGCAGAAGTTCTTGTCTGTCTCCATTATCGTCTATGTTCGTGTAACTAATCTGTGGAAGAAAAGATGAACATTTTATTCCAATATTCTAGTATACATTAAATCTTCACATACTTCTTTTACATACTAAATCGAACACTCTTCAAAATGATTTTGAAGAGTGTTCGATTTGGTATGTAAATGAAGTGTGGGAAGATACCGGTATTATAATGAGCAAATACCTGAGCCAATACCATTGGCTGGCAAAGTTGAAAGTGCTCAGAAATCATGTGAATATGATATGGTTCCACTCCAAAGTCAAAATTTTGACTCGTTTTTGACGTCTTTTCGAACTTTGTGAGAAATGCCCATTTTTGAGCTGTTTCTTTGAATAACTCTACCAGTGAGTGGTTTTGTGCACTCATTTTCTGCATATTGGTCATAATTAAATCATTCAATGGTTTTACATGTATATTGATTTTGCTTAAAAAAAAATACTTAAAAATAATTTTTCATTAATTTTTTTTCTTCTTTTTTTTCTGAGTTGGCACCATCACAGGCAAAATAAGGTCAAGGGGTACCCTTCTATTAGCGGTGTTATTCTAATAGAATTTTACGAATGAAAGCTTCTGTGTATGTCTTCATATTATGTTATATAATATTTTTCTCATTAACTCTATCAAAATGACTTCATGCACTCATTGATTATGTTATAAAGCTTAGCTAATGTATATATACAAGTAGGGTAAGATGTCTAATGTTCTCAGGCGAGCGATGTGGCCCCTGGGCCTCTTGTTTTCAGATAGTTTTAGGTAAGCGGTGAGGGGACCTTCACAAGTATTGATTCTTTTTATAAGCGAGCCGAAAAAAGTTACCACCGCGACGATAGTTTCTTAATAGTTAGACAGTTTAACAGTTAGACAGTTTAACAGTTAGACAGTTTATTAACATTTTAACAATTAGATAGTTTAACAGTTAGACAGTTTAACACTTTCTTAACAGTTTCTTAACATTTTGTTGGATTAACAGTTTCTTAAACTGTTAATCCAACAAAACGTGAACAAACGAATTCGAAGCTATCACTGAGATTGGAAACTGCACATTTCTTCCAGATTGAGTGTAGTTCCGTATCATATACTTTACTATTCTAACATACATTGTATATATATATATAGGGATTTTTGTGTATTTCGCGACTTATTACCGGCAGTCATGACTGTCGGTATACTGTAATCAATCGTGACATACTTGCACGGATAAAATAACTCTTGGCAATATGATTGGTGGACAACTACAAAATATGCAAATATTCGTCAAGGTTACTACAACAAATCACAGATCCTCGGAAATTTCCGTAGCTTGAATCGGAAATAAAAACGGAAAAGCCCGGAAATGTGCGATTGGTCTAACAAGAATAAAAATCGTTTATTCCATTTTTTCTTACTAGAATTTTACAACATTTAATGTCAGCTAACTGCCGGCAAGCTTTTTGTAAAAGCTAATACTTGTAATTACAGACATCGAAACTGACCATTCTACTTTACGATTCCAGGGAACGAAGCGCCCGGACGCTTTTGAACATCTTTACCTTACAGGAGATCTTTCTGTATACAAATTCTTCATTTTATAGAAGATAAGGCATGTTAGTAACACATGTAAGTTTTGATGATGGCGTTTGACGGTTTTTATATGAAAAGGCCAGATCTACCAATAATATTACGTATATGTCCGACATGTGTTCCAGTCTATCTTAAAAAAAATTATACGTGTACAAATTCTTAAAGATGAAAATCAGGATTTCTTTTTTTTTCAAATTCAAGGGGGTCCTGAAGCCTGTTTTACTCAAATACTTACGAAAATTTTAGTAATTTTCGTAACTTTCATCATGAAATAAAAGCTCACTATATATTTTCACTTTAGATTTGTTGTCCTTTCTAATAGCATTTCTTTTTAGTAAGTTTAATCCTATTTTATTTCAAACAACAGAAAAAGGAATTTAGGCAAATGTTTTCACAGCATTTCTACATACTAAATGCAAATCCAGAAACAAAAGGGTTGCAAAAGACTGACTTATAGGAGTTGAAGAATCTTCGACACGTAACCTAGTCTATGTTTGGACCCATTAACTTGGGTGTAATATGTAATTCTAATATGACTTGAGATTTTCTCCCTATATGTACCATAGAACTCGCCTGGTGTAACTTCCAGTGCGCTAAGTTCCGCCCTTTCACGTGCTATATTAGAATAGAAATAACAACTAGCTAGCCGTGATTCATTGTCCAGTAATTCCACTCGTCACATGAACCAATCAAATTATCACCTCGCGGTTCATGCGACTCGTGGAATTACTGGACAATAAACAACGGCTAGCTAGTTGCTGTTTCTTAAATATATATAAAAATCTTGATGACATGTAAGGTTGACGAAGAAACTCAGATAGTATAGACTTCCAGTATCAAAATTGCTGAAAATTGACTTCCGGTATCAAAATTGACGTGTCAGGGGAGCATCCATCAGTTTTACAGATTTTGTCTTTATCAATTTCAGTTTTCGCAACTCGTGGTACCCCATGTATATAATACCCACCAGACCATGCATTGCTTTACTTTCGATATATCGACTACTACATCACGGGCAGGAACACGTTACGTCGCCTTACAGTACCGTTGTCAGAAGTATTTAAAGTTCTGCACTTAAAACCGTCCGTTGACATTATGCCACAGGTAAGGATATGAAGGAAACCATCCGTTGTCGTGACAATGAGCATGTGTCGAAAGTATGATTTTCTAATAAACGTTGAAATCATAGAAGTAATACACTCGAAAATTCAATGGGGGGTAGTCATAACACTAAGCTATTGGTTTATATGCTTTTCTGGTACTGATATACAGTTTGAAAAGAGGAGATCGAGTTGGCGTCCTTTGGTCACCACATCATGCACATATGTTATTCTTCCATTTTTCTTGAAATCTTTGAATATTCAGGTTATCTTATTCCAGAAATATACTAATAATAAATATCAAGTCTATATAATGCTCCTCTGGTAGTGTCATGATGACGAATTCAATTTTGGACCACTTTTTGGGACTTTTCTTAAATTAGTCCGTTGTCAATCCATGTTACGAAAGTTCTGTCCGTTGTCAGATGTCCGTTGTCTGCTTTTATAATTTAATGGATGGAATGATACTATGATACCTGTACTAATCATTAAAATTCATCAATCAATACGCACAATTTAATTTTCAACCAATTTAGAATGGAGACTGATTTGCCCAGAATTGAATTCGCCGAATCATCCGTTTTGTTAAGATACCCTTAACATTAAATTTTATTCGTCCCGTCTTAAATTCATCTTCTGGGCTATGGATGAAAAGGGTAAAATATAAATGGAGGCGAAAATTTGAATGTATACAGTATCTTACTTCATACGTGTATTATAAACCGGTGTAATGCAGTAGTTTTCTCATAGGAAAATTTGCTATATAAGAGATTTCTTCCCCTTGGAAATATTCCGCTATATATTAGACTTTCCTCATATTAGCATGGATTTTCCCAATATAGAAGAAGAGAGGAGGGGATCTCCAACAACTCTAGGTTGCAGCACCCACAGCAACATCCCAAAACACCCATGCAAAAACACAGAACAGACACCCACAGAAAGAGACGCAAAAGCGACAAGGAACACCAACTCACACTATAGAAACATGAAACATAAAAGACTACACATATCCTGGATTACGTGCGCACAACCCTCCCACTATTCCAATTTCCCAGAGGTCTCGAAGAACGCACAGTTATGGTGTAATAACCTCCTCACTGTTAGATGACCACACGCAAACAAGACCGTAAAACACAGGGGTCCAAGCAACAATGATGAAATATGTAAATGGATATAAAAAATAGGACGTGCGTAATACAGTCCGTGCTCTTCCGGCTGTAACGAGCTCATATATGTTATCACCCTAGGAGTCCGACTGACATTCAGAGAGGACAGGTGGTCGGGGTCCTGTCTTCTCTAAGGAGTTTTGGACAAGGCCCGTCATGGAGTCCCGTCGTCACAGTCAGTCAGAGTGCAAGTCTTAAGAATGCGCTCGTACAAGACTGTAGATTGGTCAAGTACCAAGCTTAGTGTCCGTCTGGTGACATGTTATATAACCATTTTCCCCCTGTTAAGTCCGTATTTTGTTTACCTTCCATTGGCTTCCAATATTGCAATACATGAAAAATGCTCCAATGGTCTTACATATATATATATATATATATATATATTACACCCATGTCTCCTCTTTACCCACCAATAGTCTCTATTACTCTTGAAAAGTTGACTTTATAATTTGATTTTCATCATCAGTTCTACAGAACGAACGCGGCATTTTGAAAAGTTTACAGACTGGCGGAAGACAGATGGTGTGCTGTAATAAAAAAAAATCACAAAACTTCAACAGAGCAGGATATAATTACTCTTCCCGGACACTTGACCCTATTCCTATTTTTTCTTTTGTAGAATATGTAAGATGATTCTGGGAGGGGGGGTTAGACACTCACACATATACGGGGTTTTAGACAAATTCATATATATATATTCAGACAAATACATATATACAGACAAACACATTCATCATCAGACACACTTATACAGAAGGATATACACAGGCAGACGGACAGACAGGTAGACAGACATACACAGATGTACTCACACACACACACACAAACAAAAACATGTATTGACTTTGATTTCAGCTAATCAACAGTTTATCACAGCATGCAAAACAGACGAAAATCAGACTAGGCCAATATATCTTTCTTGACAAAAACCTCTCATCAAGTCAAGCAGATAGACACACATAGTCAAGCACTCACAGAAAAACAGACACAGGGAGAAACAAAAAGAGATTCACACAGACAGACTCAAAGACAGACCTGATCAAAACACAGACATGAACATCCTGAAAGGAACATCATGAAAGACATACACAGCATGCGCAAAACGACAGACTGACAGACACAGGGTATAGACAGACATAGGCAAAAACAAACGGACAGACAGGCATGTATATAGACAGACACACACACAAAAGACACAGACAGATGCACTCACTCACATACAGACACACATGCTAACAAACGCAGACAAAAGAATTCGCTCACAGGCAGACGGAGACACCGATATCGACGCTGACATAAAAAAAAACCCACATCAACTTACATACAGACACACACAAATGTAAATAACATATCAACTACAATTTTCATCATCACCTGAGATATACATGTAAGGTCTATATCATACCCCCATCGAAGATCTCTATTGAAAGCAAAATTATAAATTTAATGTTTCAAAGAGAAATTCCAACCCATTAATGGTAGGCGAAGGAAATCTGCTTTATGGGACTTCAAAGACTACAATAAAGTTGGTTTTTTTTCGCCGGGAGGGGGGGGGGGTCTCCAGTAAGTGTATAACAGTTATAGGGAGCTACTATGGGCAAAATTATAATGGCCATTTATTACAAGTATTTTATTACTTTGTACCTTTAAATTCATTTTTGTGCATTTGATATCATTTTGTCCATTCGATAAAACAGTGCCTAATAACCTATCCCTAGGTAAGAATCTTATTGTTTCTGGAAAAAAAGCATGCGAAAATTCTAGATCAAAGAGCGATTTCATGTTAAGAACGTTCGGAACAGTTACGTGATAAAGGCTGAGGCTATCAAAATGTCTTCAATGGCCGATATTTGATGTCTTTGTTTTTAACGCTATATATGACTTCAAAATCCCTTTAACAATTGTTGTTAAATTGATTAATGTATAAATTCATGAAGTCATCCTACACCTCTTCAAATTCATGAATCATATTTTCAATTTTAAATCTATTCTATACGATCTATGTTCACGTAACCTGAAAATTATATGATATCCTCCTTTACAGCTTTACAAAAAAAGAGAGAGCTGAATTTTTTAAAGAATTAACTAAGCTAATTTAATTGCTCAATCTTAGATTCGAAATAAAGATTCAATTCCCCATTCATGCCCAAATACCGTTAAGAGTCATGACAACGGACCATATCTTCTTGTCTTGTCATAACAACGGACATTCTTTATCAAATAATCAAAGTATACAATAAATATACAATGTAAAAGGCGGTCATTCACATACATTGTTTGTATAATGTTGTCGATAATTTTCTACATAAAATTGGTATATAAAATCAAATAATTAAGAGACAGGATAGTTTTCCTGTTCAAATTTCCGTTTTCGTTGCTGACAGTAGGTCATCGCCAATTAGATCTCCTCCTAACATAAAAGGAGTTTTATTCATTTCATGGTAATAATGTATTACTGAAGCGTGTGGCTACCCCCCGTTGGCTTTTTAAAAGAAATCACCGGTTACCTTATGATTTATTTGTGATTTTACTGAAATTTTGTCGATAATTTTCATGACAACGGATGGTTTTCAACATATCCTCACCTGTTGCATAATGTCAACGGACGGTTTTAAGTGCAGAACTTTAAATACTTCTGACAACGGTACTGTAAGGCGACGTAACGTGTTCCTGCCCGTGTACATATCCGGCATGCAAGTGAATTAAGTATGAGAAAAAAAATTGATTATTAAAACAACCAGATTTATTTTTAAGGTATCTGCGCCTACGACAGTTTTATTTACATGTTTATGCCTTAACCCAATAAACAAACGTGACTTAAAATACGTGAAGTTATCGACGAAAGACACTCCTGGAATTAAAATAAATCTCATTAAATTGTACTTTAAAGAGTTTTCGTTACTAAAACGGATTATTTTGGTCGCGTTTCAACTTATTTATGTATTTTATAATATGTTCGTTATATGCGTATTTCGTAGAGATTTTTGTGGTGTTAACTTAGTGGAGTTACTTGCAGGTTTTTTTCCCCAGAGGGAGTCAGTGGCGGATTCAGGGGGGGGGGGGGGAATGCGGAGGGGGCGCCCGCCCGCTCGCCCCCCCCCCCCCCCTTTTGGCACTGACCCAAAATTTTCCAAAAATAGGTCTATTTTTGTCCATTTTCAGTCAAAATCGTCAAAATCCACCCCTTGACCCCCCGGGCACTGGATCCGCCACTGGGAGTAATCATGCAGTGGCGTATCTACCACGTATGATTGTACGCTAAAGCATCCAAATTTTTTCCCGAAATTTCTTTTTTCACAAGTTCTCACAAAACCCTGATATATATGAGCAAAGCCCTCTTGTCCCACAACAGCACAATATCGTTTGACCTGGGCGATTAAGCGATTTAAGCGATTTAAGCGATTTAGGGTATTGTTTTAGGACATTTTTTTTAGAAAAAAAAGTATCATTATCATTTTCTAAAATAATTAAGATATCAGAGACAATATTAGGAGGTCACCGTCCAAAATTTTTGAGAATTTGGAAGCGATCGGATTTTGCAGCCATCCATTAATGTAGGTAGAAACGAAGTTATAATGCAAAGAAATACTGCAATTTACTTCAGACTCGAATCACGGTCCTCTTGCATGCTAGTTGAGAGCTCTACCTCGAAACCACTGGATCCACAGACACTATAGATTCTAAAAAAAAAAAAAAATCAAAACCCCATCTTTAACGCCCTCTTCTCTTCGAAGAGGGTATTAAAGATGGGGTTTTCATTTTTTTAGGAATCTGGTGCCTGGGCGTAGACATAGTTCTTGCCTCGTTGAGAGCATCAATTTAATTTGCCCCAGCAACGTCAATGGTAATGATTCTGAGGTGCGCAAAAACAGGAACACTCCTCCCCTGACCGAACTGCACTCCCTTTTATCTCGACCAAAAACTGATTTAGATCTTTTAAGAATAGCTAATGCGTGCCTTTATGCAGTTAAAATCATCCATTCTTCTCGCAAATGCATGTAGGACAAATAAGATATGTTAGAACATGTCAAGTTCTTGACAAAACTAGCGCACGTTCCCTTTTGCAAAATGGTGCACCTGCACTTATAGACATACATTGCTCAATTTTGAATTCTTTCTTCAATTGATCTTTTTAAAATAAAAAAAAATAACACTTTAAAAACAAAGTTATACCCCTTACTTCCATGCACTTGCACATCTCGACCCGCCACCAAAATTAGCAAAGTTAATTTCTTTAAATCCTCACCGCTTCCATTCAAGTACGAATTTACTACCTAAGGTCTTTCTTCCTAAATTGGGTGAGGATTCAATATTCATAATACACACAATAGAAAAACTCGAATAATTTGTCAAATATGTAGATAGATTTGAAGGCAATAATAGTTTTATTTTTATCTGTGGCTTTTATTTACTTTTTATCAGAAATGTTCGTGATTTTTTCCCAAATTATAGGGGGGTTGAAATTTCTGTCAATTATCTTTTGATAAAATCTGGATTCTTTTTTTATTCAAGTTAGAAAAAAATTAAAACTTGATTTATTATTGACATACAATCGTCATTTGTACAATTATATATTTTCTTTATCGTCATTTTCCTTCTTCACGTGTCGAAGCAGGAGACCACGCAGCGTCTAATTTCATTGTATGTAACAAGTAAACTTTATAAAAAAAAAACAACATCCAATGCAAGGTAAAACAGCATACCGTTTTTGTTTTTGTATTTTTTTCTCTCTCTCTCTCAATTTCAGTACAAAAATTTCAAATTCGAATTCGACAGACCATGAGCCGAACTTGAGTTAACCAGAAACCCGGCCCGTATCCACCCCAGTTATAAGACTTTTGACTGAACTTTGCAATTAACCTGATTTCCGGTGTATTTAAAGTCTAATACCCATATAAATTTATTATCATCATAGTCCAGGAGAAACATGAGAAAGCAGTGTTGTAATTTGTACATAGAACAATAATAAATTTCATTAATGCATCATTTGTTGATTCTTTACGCAACAATTTCCTCATTAGACCAGAACGACTTAGTATTTATTCGATCTGACTTTTCTCGGCACACCTAAGATGGTTTTAAAGAATGAAGTAGTGTCCTCCGTAGAGAAGTTTAATATACAAATGTAATAAATAACAATGAACACTCTATATCGACAAATTTTCGGCCACTCGGCCTTTATCAAATGGAAAAGCACGAATATATTATAAAAGGAATTCTTTTATATTCTTGCTTTTCCACTTGATAGAGGCCGAGAGGCCGAACGTTTGTGGACATAGAGTGTTCATTGTTATTTATTTAGATGGTTTTGTTTGTTAGCTTGTTTGCATGTTTCTTTATTTGTTAGTCTATTATAAAGACGAAATAAAAATACTGTAAGTACACCTATAATAAGTCAAGCATCTGAAGTACAAAAACAAAGTGGCGACACCTATATAAGTTCCAGCAGCTGAGATACAAAAATAGAGGAGCGACATCTACAAGTACAAAGTGGTGACGCCTATTATTCTAGCAGCTGAGGTCAAAACAAAGTGGCGACACCTCTAACAGCTGAGCCACAAAGATTAAGTGGCGACACCTATAAGTCTAGCAGTCGAAGTACAAAATTAGAATGGCGACACCTACATGTATAAGTCTAGCAGTCGAAGAACAAACTTAAAGTGCCGACACCTACAATAAAATGGTGACATCTTTAGGATTAGCATAAAATAAGCTAGTCTAGTGATACTGTCATCCTTCGACTAGTATTAAGAAATCCTCAACGCCCGTCACCGTCACTATTACAATTGTATACATCTGTTGAGTTCAATAGCTGATTTTCCAATAGATTCATAAAGCGGACATCACAAACTTTGGCGATATTTTCATTGTGACGTCAAAATGGAAAGCATGACAACACATCAAGGTGCTTCAAGACAGTGCGATAAGATGTGACGTCACAATTGAAAATTTTGCCAAATGATGTAATGTCTGGTGTCTGTACATATAAAATCAAGGTTTAAAACGGTCATCAATACATTCCGGAAAATGGACTATTTAATAAGAACATATGTAACGAGAGAGACACAATCAGAACCGTATGTATTTTCTTCAATGTCGTTTTCTTATTTACACTTTCAAACGACATATAACAATGGTTGAAATAGGTGAACATTTTGACAAGACACGTGATGTCTTATATGACACCTAATATGTCTCCTATTATTTTCAATATTTTTCCTTCCCATTGTAGTGTATTGGTACTAAAATTGCCCCAGAATTATGTTCTAAACTTTGCATCACGTGGAGAATTTGATTTTAAAATACGTCGATCTGGAAATGGGGTAAGAGCGGACGGGGACCACCCGCGGTCCTTCTGGAATCTGTAAGTTTTCGCATTCTTTTCTCAAAATCATTGGGTGAGCACCCCCCCCCCCCCTTATGAACCCGGAAAAAATGAAAATATGGAGTTCAGTGCAAAAAGAATTATTGAATTATTTCATACCAAGAAATCATATCCGTTTAGACGTTCAAGAAGCAATTTTTCAGAATTGCAAATATATGGAATCCGACATAAACGCGATTCTATACTACGGTATCACGTTGTGAAGAAAATTACATGCATGTAGCATTAGTGCAAGTTTCATCAACGGCCTTATTCAAAATCGAGAAAAAGTGGTTTTAGTAAATGTACCTATGGCGCGAATATATGCATTGTTCATTCTTAGTGCATTCAAAGCATGTTTAAACGCGTGACAACAGTCGCTGAATGAAAAACCTCTCACGTGCAATTGTATCTTAATTTTTGATTACGAGGGCTGTTCCGAAAGTTCGTGGACACGTGCCTTAAGTACCACATCTCTAGGCGAATGTGAATTTTCCTTGAAGGGATATATCAAGAAAGGATGATAACAAAATATCAGGCTGATTATAAAGGGGTGTTTTACTGTTGTATTTGAAAATAAAATAAAATTCCGTATGTGTATTCAAAATATTTTATAGAATTAGGAAATCAATTTTGTTTTTATCCAGTTGTCTAGATCTTTCCTTAAATTGAGCTGTCCATGAACGATCGGAACGACCCTCGTAATTGTCAGATTTTTTTCTGCATCTGAAAATTATACATTTACATCTTTTTACCAAGATCTGACTTAAGGTGAACAAGGGATGAATTCGCTAAAGGGTCAGGGTGATAACTTTCAAAGAGAAATATTCTTTTTTTTATTCTGGGGTCATGTAAATAAAGCTTCAAGGTCACCGCTTATTTGGTCGGAAGCCATAAAAATTAATATACTAGTATAACATAAAAATCACTGCGTGTTCATACTTTTGGATGCCATGGATTAATTTATTACATTTTTTATTCATTTATTTCATTTTGATTTAATTCATTTCATTTTATTCTATTTAATTCTACTCAATCAAGTTTTCTTTTATTTCAAACTAGAAATGTGGTCTCTTTTTTCCTTTCTTTCATGAGACCGCGACTTGTCTGCATGGGTGCCGTTGGCCAAGCTTAGTACAGCGATACTGAGCTTTCAATTTTGAATGGTTCTAAAATACAATGCAAATATAAAATGATTATACGCAGTTAAAGGGCTTAAAGGGAAATCATTATTTTCACAAGAAAATTGATATACAGTCAAAGTATTACATTCTCTTGTTTGAGGAGGAAATTAGATTTTAGTTAAAAGGAGTTGATAATATTGGGATAATGGACTATACGAACTAGTATTCGATATACTTAATGTTGAAATAATAGATAAAAAGAAATCGTATTTTGCTGCAAGAAAATTGTTGTTAAGAATTCATTTCAACTACATGTATGTATTTTTGATAACTAAATATGAGAAATTATAAAACTGAAAAGATCAAATGTGATTTATTTAATTCAAGTTAAGAAAAAAATGAAAGCCATTTATACATTTTGAAAAATAAAAAAAACAAACAATGGAGAACGAAGAGGTAATAATATAATTTTATGTAAAAGTATTATTTAGGAAGGGGGGACTGTTTTACAGATTTTGCCATGACTCTTTCAGGACCTTAAATTCAACTATCAACAATAATTAACATGTATAGCCTCCCGACAGATAAAAGTATCATTTTCAGGCGCAGGTCCAGATGGGGTATATGGGATCAATCAGGACCCTCCCCTGTAATTTTCAAACAAGAGTGTTTTAAAAAAAAGACTGACACAAATTAGACCCTCTCCTCCCCTTCTTGAATCATAAATGGATGGACCAGTTCCCTATCGCCACCTTTGAAAAATCTGGACTAGCGCACTATAATTACTGCTTTCAAATCAAAATACACAGAAAAATAAAGGGCTTGATAAAATAAAATACAACATAATTGTATACAATCGAAGCTCTATGGACAGGAAGCAAGAAAGATTCAATCTAGATCTACTTTCACTTTTAATATTATTAAAATGAGAATGAGAGCAATAGGGTTGGGACCAGGGGCGGATACGGGATTTGAGTGGGGTAGGGGGTAAAAAAATAATAAATAGGGAAAGAGTCCGCTTAGCGCTTTCTCTCCTCCCCCCCCTCCTTCCCCTTTCGACGGTTATAATCGAATATATTGAAGCTACATACCTGACGAGCGACGCGAACTAGCGAAAATTGATTAAGGGGGAGTTTACACTTCCAAAATTCCATCAGTAATTATATCAGAAAAACCACAGGTAAAAATTGTATAAAGTGAAGTTTAGGTGTGGGAAAGGTTAACTAGCTAATTAGCATGAATTACTACAAAAATGATATGTAAACCAAGTTGGTCGCGAGCGGTAGCGAGCTAGCCAAAATTTTCTGCAATTCGACTGAAAAGTTCCTGAAATTGAATCTACACATAGACGTTTGAGCCCCCAGAATACCTTGCTTTGACGATTTAGAGATGCGACCCACGCCCCCTCTAAATCCGCCGATGGGGGCCAACTCGACCCTTTTATTGATTCACAGCAAGCGGTTAGCTGACATCTTTAATAGGTTGTTCCGATTACCTGAAGATCGAACAAAGTTTGTTAAATTCCATCGCCCTTTATCAAATTTTAATTTGGGCAAATTGAAGAATTATGATGTAAATAACAATTATAAGTTTATTGCCATCCTTCTCTACGGGAATATACAAGAATTAAAAGCATCTTGTCAAAAATATAGTGCCCATATCAAAATTAATAATAGTAATTCGAAAACTTGATCATGAGGTCTTCACTAGAAAAAAAGAGGTCTGAATTCAATAGGAAAAAAAACGAGAATAGAGGTTTAAAATTGCTAGATGTGATTTAAGATCGACTTTATAAAATATGAACCTATTTTATCACAAGGTAAGGTTTATTCTGAGGAAACTTACACAATACAGTAAACGTGGTTATTTTCGCGGGAAAATTTTTCGCGAAATGACTATTGCAACAGTACGAGTGGGGTAATTATTAGTGCATCACGTGATCAATCCTTGGAATTCTATTGGTTGAACACGCGGGGACTATGAAATATTGATTTTTGCTTTACAGAGTTACGTCGCTTGGAGCGTAACGCGCTATAGGTGTCACCACTTCCCTGTAAAGCACTAAACGCTAACGCTCGGGCACTATTCCTTCTAGGTCAATATTCCCTAAAGTTTTTAATTGTAATTTTTACGCGGATAATGATACAATCGCAAAAAAAAGCGAAAATTACAACCACGCGAAAATTTCCAGGTTCAACAAATTACATTTACACATACGACGTCATTACGGAGGTGGAGGAAAGGTAAGGGAAGTCCGAACTTGTGGTTGTCTAGGATAACACCCCCTTCCTATCTCAGTCTGCACACAGCGTATTTGCGTACAAACTGCACTTTATCCCTCAAACACTGATTTTGTCGTTTAGGAAGGGGGAGGGGATGTCATCAAAATTTTAAAATTTGATTTGTTCGGGGTTTGTTTTGTTTTGTTTTTTATTATTTATTTGTATTGTTCTTGTTTTTTGCGGGATTTTGTTTTGTTTTGTTTTGTCTTGTTTTTTTTTTTTTGGTTGTTATTGTAGTTGTTTTTTGGGGGGGGGGGGGGTGTTTTGGGGTTGTTGTTTTTTTTTAATCACATGCGCATTTTTTCAGATGACCGCTTTAAGAAAATAGGAAATTTCACAAGGGAAAATCTTGAAGGGTTGTCTATCTCAAAGGGGTATACAAATAACGATAAATTTCAATAGGTCTAATATGACACACGCGGCAAATAAATTCTACTTTTATCGATATTTAATATGGAATAGTAAATCATGTAGACATACTTTATACCCATACCAGGATATACCGATATGACAAAGTTGACGGCCATAAGATATTGAAATATTGGAATGTCCGTGTTTAACATCATGAAAAGCTTGGGAATTATATTTACTTTATATATGTGGTAAATTTATAGTATACAATTAAAGGCCTAAATGCACCAATAAATAAATCTTATTCAATATAAAAAATAAATCCATAAAAGAAACGTTTATATTCCTATGTTCACTCCACACGGGAATACATGTATATTTTGCCAATTTTTACATTTCTATCGAGTTATTTTTAAGTTTCTCGCAGCCTTGCTTCTTGCTCTTTTTTTTTTCTCGTAAATTCATCTCTTTTACTTTCATTTCCTTTACAATCAACATACATATTCATTATGTAAAACCGTTTCATTTAAGCACTGTGTGTCTAATATAAACCATTTTTAGAATTTACCGTAGACGTGATTAAAAACCCCGTCTTTTCCTTCATCGAAATGCTTTATTGTTCAATTTATTCTCTGTCATTTATTCCGTCCGTCCGTCCGTCCGTCTACATTTCAGCTCCTTCCTGAGAGTCAAATCGTACCGCCACGCTATTACTTACATCGCATATCAACTGACTGTGAAGAGTGGACTATATATAAGGATTAAGGTCTCTCCACAAACGTTAGTGTTTTTATTTAGCTACATGTATAAGCATCGGTTATTAGTCATTAGGTTGATTTAATTCGTTCCTTCCTTCATTTATTTCTATCTTTTACGTCATGATATTAAAAAAAAATTATAATTAAACTTTATTTATTTTACAACGTTTAACAAACAAGTTACACAACTTATAGAAATGTCTCACGTTGGCTCAGATGTTGGCGTGAGGGGTCCAAGGAGCAGGAGGAAACCGGAGTACCCGGAGAAAACCCCCTGCAGAGGCCTGGGTAGGGGACCACCTACCCTCCCACATAAGACCCTTTGCCGAATCTGAGATTCGATCCCGGGACCTTAGAGGTGAGAAGCGAGCGCGCTATCACTGCGCTAACCCGACCTTAAATGATATTACTTTTTGAACTGGCTAAAAAAGAAATTTTCATGCTTAAAGTTTAAATTAAGACAGTTTTTGAAAATTATCCTTTTCAAGACGACTACATTGTAATTGAATGACTAGTGGAATTTTATTCATTATGGAAAACGATTTATGACTTTTTGATATTAATTCGTGTAGACCAAGAGGACTTAATTTTGGTACCAGGGTGTTTGTATTTTCTGTCTGTTATCATTCATTATATTTAAAAAAAAAAACCATTTTTCAGTAGAAATGAAACAAAATAAATTTTTTTTAATAAACTTAGGCCGCCTTCCGATCTACGATTTTATATAATTGATAGAGCTTCGCTCGAATTTTTGAAAATACATACCATTTTTTCATAGAATAGAATAGAATTTTCAAAAAAGTCACTTTCTTAATCATCGTGATCACTGCATCAAATTTGAGATCTTAAGATATATCGCTTCGTTTTTCTGTTTTTTTTTTTCTTTGAAAATTTTTTTTTTGGTTCAAATCTACAGTTACATAATATTGAATTGCACAACAGTAATAAGAAATGATATAAGTAAAGATATTTTTATAGTGCTTGAGTGTTACTTCATCACGCGAAAACTGACTAATATTTAGAAGTGATTGGGGGGGGGGGGGGGGGGGGCACATTCACATACACACATTTTCTGTTTTAACTTATAACCATAAGTTATCTTTCAGATAAATTGATTATTTGCTATCTAATAACGTAGAAATTAGATTTATCATTTATGCGTTAATTTAGCGGATATCAAAATTATGAAACTAGAGCTATATAATTTATAATTTATCTTCAATATATTTCGCTTTTACACTATCGTCAATTAAATCTTTAAAATCATCAACATCATCATCATCATCTTTTTTCTTCTTCATCTTCTTCATTTTTTTCCGATAATTCCAAATATTTGTCTATATTAACGCTTGTTTTGTAATGTTTGTATTTAACGACAAATTAAAATTGTGATACATTTGAATAAGTAAAAACAATTCAATGTAAATACATGTACATAAAATGTATTGAAATATAAGCATGAAAATCAAGGAAAAAAGTTTTTTTGACACATCAAAAGTTCAATAAAAACGTGCACTGTCTTGAAAAAGAATTAATGCTTAAAACATGTATACTTTCTCATTTAAAAAGAATTTGAAAGAACATAAAATTTACCTTTGCGTTTATCATAAACTTCCCTACATCCTTGATAGTTGCAGACGATGAAAATTTGTAAATATATTCATATTCTGGTCGGAAGTTAATGAACTTTGGTGTTACGGGTAATGCTGCTGCGAAGATTATAAACAATGTCCAGACAACTCGGTCAAATGACCAATTCATCCTAGGTAATTTTAAAGTTCGTAACAGGCCCTACCTCATCATATTACAAACTAAAGGTGAAAACAACGGTAGTAGGTATCAGTTTAAAGTACCTCTATAACGGCCAATCATTTAAAGTAATATTGTTCCTCAATGAACCGTAGAGGTGAAAAGTGCCATTATAAGATAACATTGGCATCTTTAAAGTTGGGTATGACGAAAGTACATGTAAAAGTTTTACTTTCATTTCTTGGTTACAAAATTAAAAGGTGTAATAATAACAAGTAAAGGTTTGAGCACGACTACGCTGTAGGTGTCAAGTAAATGAAAGAAGATAAGATTTATCTAACCTTAATTTTTAATAGCAGTTCTCTGTAAGCATTAATTTACACTTTTATTAGAGGGTTTGGCACGCATGATCTAAGATTTCAATGAAATTTGGCACAAATGTTTATATATTGAAACATAATTCAAGAAAAAAAAAACATCCGTTTCTAAATAACCAACTCGGTTGCCATGGAGACGCGGCAGCCATATTGAATGGATATCCTACTCAATTTGTAAGCGAAAAATACCTATTTTGCTATTAAAAATGTATATCTTGTGCTTAGAATTTCTATAATTATAACTTTTCTTGATTTTATGAATAATGGACTTATAAGAAAGAGTTATAAGAAAATAGAATTTTTATGTATTGTTCAGATTTTTGACTAGAAATACATTTACCTTAAAAATTGGGGGTCAGAGGGGTCCCAGAATTACCGAATTTTGGCCTTTTCTGGTTGACAATACCAATTTCATGCAACATGAGGAAAATGTAAAATATATTTGTTGTGAATGCAAGGCATAAACTTATTATGGTGAAATAATAAAGTCAATGGGTTTCCGTACAATTTCTCCGTAACCATTGTAAGTAACAAAGTGGGTCATTTTCACCGTCATTGTTTAAATTAAATTTTAGATAAAGTAGTAACGATTTTATGCCAAAATCTAACTACACTGTCATATAATATGATTATTATCACAGCCTTAAAATTGAAGAAAAATAATGGCAGTGAAAAACGAGTGAATTGTCTCTACTTTGCCGTTGCTATGGCAACAAAATGAGAAAAATGAAAATATTACAACTCTATTTAAGAATGCGTCTGCTTCTTGCTTTGATTCATGTAAACTGATTTTTAAAAACTTAGACATCTAGATGGAGAAAGAAATTTGAATTCTTGAAAATCATTTTCCAATAAAATTGTGGTTGCCATGGCAACATATTGAAAAAATGTATGAATATATGTATAACATATCTTGCGAAAAAATTTCTTAGTTGACATTTCGTTTGTTATGAACAAAATGCTTAAAAATTGTTATGATTTTTATGAAGTTATCATTTTCATTGAACATATTATGGTTACCAAGGCTACTTATCAAGATATTTCACCAAAACACCCATTTTGGATGTGTTGGGCCTTGAATTATAGGTATTATCAAAATACGAGTTTCCATCAATGAATTTCAATCTTGATTTACATTCCTCAGACTGCCCTTATGGTATGATGCATCATTTGGCATAACATTTCACAACCAAACATTGATTCATTTAGAAAATATAAGGTTCAAGGTCACATGGTCAAATGTACTTACATGTAGCACACCTGCTGCGCTGATTGTATAAATACAGTCCCTTAGGCAACAAGAGAAATCTACTTTATTACAACAACAATGCATTATAAAATTACTGACATTCTAGAAGCCATTAGAATTGAGTGTAAATTACTATATAAAAGACCATGCTTTATATGACATAAAGGACAATACATGGAAAAAACGAGGGGGGGGGGGGGGGGGGGGCAAACATGTCAAATTGCAGATAAGGCTCTGATTGGAGTGATTTGTTTATAAACAAGTCATGTGAAATATTAATTTCATTTACACCACCCTGGCTAGATAAGCCTGTTAACTCAAAAAAAAAAAGAGTAATTACATGAAAAACAAGAACTTTTTCGAGATTTCGCTAAAATAAATTTGTAGATCAAATTGAAAAGCGCATTGCATCAGTAATGTATGAATTTTTTTTTTTTTTTTTTTTTTTTTTTTTGGTTTATAAGATACAGTATAGAAGTGAAAACAATAGGAAAATATTAAATTCCCACCACACATCTCTGCTACCTCGTAAAATTAGCACAATGTAGAGCTTATTTTCAACTTGCTCTTATTTGTAACCATGGTTACATATAGAAAATACGATTTAAAGCAAAATAAATTGCCCTCATTGAAAAGTAGAAGATTCAAACTTTTAGATATTACCAAACTCGTGTTTCAAATAATCGCTAGTATTGGTGTAAATATACGTCGAAAAATGCTTATAACCAGATTTTGTCAAAGAGATTAAGCCGTTACCATGACAACCAATACCGATATCAACTTACAAAGTTTATAAAATTGGTATTTCATTAAACCTCAATAGGTATGCAGATTTTCAAGAAAATCGGTGACCATGCGTGCCAAAAATTTTCAAGTGCTTACAGAGAATGGCTTTTTATCAATTCTTAAAAAAATAACCAAGAAATACACTAGGTGCATGCGCTTAGAATACAAGATAACCCAGTGGAGGATTCAGGGCGTGCGCAAGGGGCGTACCCCCGGTACTGACCCAAAATGTTCAACAACAGGTATATTTTGGCCCATTTTCAGTAAAAATCGGTAAAATTCGCTCCCAATCGGAACGCCTCGAAAATGAAAAAGTTTCTCTTCATTGGTTAAAACAAAAATTCTGAATTTTCTATCTCAAGTTCAAAGGTCAAGGTCAAAACTTGTTGCTGCGTCTAATTTGTCTCATCGATGTCAGCCTATTACATTGTAACTTGTAAAGTTTTAAGTTGCTGCTCCAAACAATTGTCTGAAAAAAGCCCGAAGTGTTGATGCGTTGACGCATGGACGCCTTGGACGGACTGACGGACTTCGCCATTTCATAGACCGGATTTTGCTTCACAAACCGGCTAAAAGTCAACTCAGCATTTGCGATATCGGCAAAAATAAAGATAGCGAAGAGATACAATTTCTAAAGACTTTTTTAGCGAAAGAACCATTAAAGCTTGAGCCAAAGATACACTAGCATTCCAAAATATCAAGATGAGCCTAATGAAAACATAGTGGGTAATCAAAGATTACATATAGCTCGCTATATGTTGTATCAGGGCTTTAATGAAATGTCGGTCAACCACGGTTCAAAATATCCGGTTCGATTCCAAATTTTCCAGCTAAAAAGAGTAAATCTAAAAATTCGATTTTAGAATGAAAATCATACGCATAAGTATTGATTTATATAAAGTTATAATAGAATACCACCAAACGTATTTCAATATTATCTAAGGGGGAAAAGTATGGGAAAAAGCTAACTCAAATAACACTGTTGAAATGCAAAAACATGTATCAAAAATTTAATTGAAATTATTCAGATAATTTTAAAATGCATAAGTAGCTCAGAAAATGGATGAAAAAAAAACTGAAAAAGGGAAAAAAAAGCCACTGCAATGATTCAAAGAAAATTAAATACATGTATATAACATTCAAGTGCGGATCTAGATGAGGAAAAGAGGGGGGGGGGGGGGGGGGGTCGGGACTCCACCTCCCCCCATTAGATTGCCAAACGCTTTGATTCTCCCCTGCATCACGTTCTCTTTAGAAATGTTATTCATATACTTCATATTTCATTATTATCCTTTCTCTCACTTCATTACTATGTACTAAAAAACTACTGTTGTGTTTAGAATTTGCATTATCGTTCCAAAGTTTTGTCAATGACAATTTATTTTTTTCTCATCATATGACGTAATTGTGTTACATTTGAAATGTGTGTTCATCCAAACTAAATCGGTTTCGATAGCAACATTTCGCCTTTGCATTTTATCTATACATTACTACTTTTTTTAGTTATCTTTTCATTACTTATTCATTCCTTTTTCACATTGATTAGTTGTAATGACTGACTTAATTATTGCCAAATTTAAAATGGGAAATGAATTGAAATAAGCGATACGCTTTTTTTCAGATCCGTACATTGTTCGAACTTCAGTATTTACATGTAACATACATTGGAATGAATAAATATGTTTAAAAACTAAATTGCCAAAGAATGCAGTAGTGTCCACCGTAGGGAAGTTTAATTTAATAAATAACAATGAACACTCTATATCCACAAATTTTCGGCCCCTCGGGCACCCGAATGGCCGAAAATTTGTGGATATAGAGTGTTCATTGTTATTTATTAAATTGCCAAAAAATTCCCAATTTTCCCCGATTTGACGTAACTATATTTTTTTTCAAAATAATATTATAGGCTGGATTTTCTTGTAGGGTTGCCCCCACCTCCCCACCCTTCCTGGAAAAAAAGATCTGAACCCACCCACGCACCTTTAATTAGGTCAGGCAAGTTCGATATCATGTTTATTGGCACCACTACCATGACTCAAAGCAAATCAGATATATAACATTCAAGTGCAGATCAAGTTGAGGGATGGAGGGAGGGAAGTCAGGACTCCCCCACCTCTGAGGTTGCCAAACATTCCTAATTTCCCCCGAATTTACGTATATATTTTTTTCAAAATACATCGTAATATTATAGGCTGGACCTTCCTGTAGGGTTGCCCCCACCCCTTCCTGAAAAAAAATCTAGATCCGCCCACGCACCTTTAATTAGGCCAGGGAAGATCGATATCACGTTTATTGGCGCCACTACAATGATTCTAGGTCAAATAGCACATAATAACGAAGTTCACAGAACATTAGCTATATATGATGTAAACTATAGAATGATGTAGGACCTTTCTAATACCTATAATACCTTTTTAACAAAATGAAAAAGAGCCCCAAAATAACCGTTGTTGATTCTTGTTTATTTCATTACTCTTATTCTAGGTCAAATAGCGCGACGTCATAATAACCGAGTTTACAAAGAATCTTCTTTATTCAGCACAATTATGCATCGGTTTGGCTGATTTACTGTATATTTTATGTTTAAAAATTGGAAAATGTATTCACGTTATCATCTCCACTCAAAACGCGAGGAGAAAATTGTCCTTAATTATCATAAAACAGGACAGGACTTGAAGAGTATACGTCAATAATTTTGTATTTAACTGAAACGTAGCGTGAATTTTGTAAATTTCCCCACGATGAAGAAAAATAATAGAAAATGTTCACAAATTATTTGAATTTTCCTATGGGTTGCAGAATGCCCACTGACGGGTAACGAACATTGCATGATTGAATGTTAGGTACAAAACGATTTAAATTCTTTTAAACTGTTACATCCTTGAATTTAAAGTCGGTCAATACCTATATACCTCATAGTGTAACTTACTTCATGTGTTTCGTTTCGTTACGAGTTGTTTCGTTTCGTTACGCACTTTACAAGTACCCGAGATTGGGTCTCTCGCTTTGCGATTTGCGGAATTTGCATTCGGAAAACCGACGTGTATTAGGATTTAGTGCATCACATGATAAATCCTTTGAATCCGGCGTTGCCCGCAGCGGAACACCCCCACAGGATGTAACAAACAACGAACATCAAACAAAACAACTTCAACAAACAACAGGGAACAACAAAACATAAAGTAACACAGCGGAACACACCAACATGATGTAACAAACAACGAACATCAAACACAACAACTTCAACAAACAACAAGGAACAACAAAATATCCATTAACACAGCGGAACACACCTACAGAATGTAATAAACAACGAACAACAAACGAAACAACACAAACAAACAACAGGGGAAAACAAAACATCCACTTACACAGCGGAACACACCCACATGATCGTAATAAACAACGAATACCAGACAAAACAACACAACAAGCAACAGGGAACAACAAAACATCCAGTAACACAGCGGAACACACCCACAGGATTGTAGCAAGCATCAAACAACAAACAAAACAACACCATCAAACAACAGGAAACAACAAAACATCCAATAACACAGCGGAACACCCCACAGGACGTAACAAACAACGAACATCAAACACAACAACTTCAACGAACAACAGGGAACAACAAAATATCCATTAACACAGCGGAACACACCTACAGGATGTAATAAACAACGGACAACAAACGAAACAACACAAACAAACAACAGGGAACAACAAAACATCCAGTAACACAGCGGAACACACCCACATGGTCGTAATAAACAACGAACACCAGACAAAACAACACCAACAAGCAACAGGGAACAACGAAACATCCAGTAACAAAGCGGAACACACCCACATGATGTAACGAACAACAAACATCAAACACAACAACTTCAACAAACAACAGGGAACAACAAAACATCCAGTAACACAGCGGAACACATCCACAGGATTGTAGCAAGCATCAAACACCAGACAAAACAACACCAACAAACAACAGGAAACTACAAAACATCCAATAACACAGCGGAACACCCCACAGGACGTAACAAACAACGAACATCAAACACAACAACTTCAACGAACAACAGGGAACAACAAAATATCCATTAACACAGCGGAACACACCTACAGGATGTAATAAACAACGGACAACAAACGAAACAACACAAACAAACAACAGGGAACAACAAAACATCCAGTAACACAGCTGAACACACCCACATGAGGTAACGAACAACAAACATCAAACACAACAACACCAACAAACAACAGGGAACAACAAAACATCCAGTAACACAGCGGAACACACCCTAATGACGTAACAAACAATGAACAACAGACAAAACAACAAACAACAGGGAACAGCAAAACATCCAGAATCACAGCGGACCACACCCACAGGACGTAACAAACAACGAACACCAGACAAAACAACACCAACGAACAACAGGGAACCACAAAACATCCAGTAAGACAGCGGACCACACCCACAGGACGTAACAAACAACGAACATCAGACAAAACAACAAAACTTCCAGTAACACAGCGGAACACACCTACAGGATGTAACAAACAACGTAGATCAGACAAAACAACCTCAACAAACAACAGGGAACAACAAAACACTCAGTAACACAGCGGAACACACCCTTATGATGTAACAAACAACGATCAACAAACAAAACAACCCCAACAAACAACGGGGCACAACAAAACATCAGTACCACAGCGGAACACAACCGCGTGATGTAACAAACAACGAACAACAGACAAAACAACACCAACAAACTACATGGAATAACAAAATATCCAGTCACACAGCGGAACACACCCACAGGATTGTAACAAACAACGAACACCAGACAAAATAACACCAACAAACTACAGGGAATAATAAAATATCCAGTAACACAGCGGAGCACACCCTCATGATGTAACAAACAACGAACAACAAACAAAACAACAAGGAAGTTCCGAACAATAAGACACAAAATACACAAGCCGAGCGGCCCAAACGCAATCAAAGCAGACATACATAAACTTTTTACATTTTAAATTTGTCAAAGCGATGAAGACCAATGTGCACCAGGCGCCGACAGTCATATAGTGTATTTATCCGGATTACGCGCGTATTACCCTCCCATTTATTCGGATACAAAGAGGTGTTTCCTGAGACGCATAGCTGTTCTATTATATTAATAAAAATTGTTGGGCTCAAGTCCAGCACAAAACGATGTAAATGGACATCAGAAGTGTATATGAAAAACAGTCCGCGTGCTGTGCTGGCTGAAACTAACTCATGATAAATCACCAAGAGGTCCGACCTACATCAGTATTTTCAGATTGGATAAGGAATCAGGGACCCAGGATTCTCTGACGAGATTTGGACAGGGAACGTCATGGAGTCCCGTCGTCACAGTTGGTTAGTGTGCAATACTGCGAAAGATGCTGGTACAAAACTGTAAATGGTCCAAGTCATGAGTCAAGGGGTTGGATGTTTTTATTTTAATAAAATGACAAATAATATTTCAATGTTTCAAATTCAAATACAATGTAAATGTTAGTACACTTTCAAATCAGAAGAGATTTTAATTTCACATATGATTTTAAAAAAAAAGCAGAGGTAGCAAACACGCTTTGATTTCAAACGGCAGCGATTTCATATTTTGGGGAAGTTTTTTTTTCACTAGTTGGAAGTTCAAAGGCATGTTCAAAAGATAACCACAGATCTGATCTACTTTTGTAAAACTAAGTATTGGCTAAACGAGTACAGCAGAGCCCTACATTTTCGTCAGTGATCCTCAGTTAACCAAACCTATTTTGCTGATACCAAAGTATCTTGACCTTCAAACTATAACATTTTTTAAGCATCCCCCAAATGTATTTATTTCACACACAGCCCCCCCCCCCCCCCCAAAAAAAAAAAAAAAAAATCAAGAGTTATCTATTTTTACTATATAGTAGTTTTCAAATGATCGAGGACTTAGAGCTAAACCTCACCCATCGTCAGAACCCACGGTCGGTCACGCTAAACTCATTAGCGTGATCCGACCATGGGTTCCGACGATGAACCTCACACGGCACTCTTGAATGTTTACACCATGTTTAATGGTGCATTGAGATGTCGAACATGAAATTTGAATTTAAAAAAAAAAAAGATTATTTATTACATGATGGCATATACATTTTATTGACAACCGTGAATTGCAAAATTTATAGTTCTAAGTTCGTATATATTTAATTAGTTAAATAGAAAAAGGTGGAGTGCTCCAGACCTATGAATTTCGTATAAACGGGAACCTTTTTGCACTAACCATAATTATATCACGTGTCAGAAAATAAAAGCTGGTTTAAATTCCAATAATTCTTTTATTTCCAAACATACTCCACTCCACTCACTCCAACCCCCCCCCCCCCCCCCCCGAAAGGAATATGATGAAGGTTGGATCCAGGGGTAAGAAAATTCAATGTATGTAAGATTTCAATCACAAATTCACTGTTCTTTATATGAAAAAAAAGGTTGATGGTGGATAAAGATGGATAGATCGTAATGCATAATGCTCGAAAAAGGGATGGGTGGATGTGGTGTACTCAGTCCCATACTTTTAAAAGTGTAAGGATTGGGGCACGTCCCATGTCCTCCCCCTCCATCCCCCATTTCACTCTCGTCTTAGTTCTTTTTCCTTAAAAAGTTTTTCTTATCATTAAAATTCTCATAATAACAAAAAGGTTTCGAATAAATGAAATTGATTTTTTGTGTGTAATTAGTACTAATGGGTACACGTAACGGGACCCTCTTATTCTACGTATATAGTTAAATGATGCAGAAATTGCAAATTTTTGACTTAATATTCTATTTTATATGTTTAATGGCGCATAGATTGTTTTCGAATTCTATTACATTAAATGGAATTGATCTAAGGAGTGTTGTTTGAACATAATATCTTATCACTGAAGCACAAAATTTTAAGATTTTGCATCTCCGAAAATCAGATTAGGGGCAACATATGTAAGTTTTTATAATGTCTTACATTTGACGGATTCATGGAGTACTTGTTAAAGGTTTGCTTTATTTTCGCGAGTGACGAATTTGACATATTATTTTTGCGATTAAATGTATATAACGTGGATTTGAAAATATCCATCAGAGTATCAGACAGTCTATAGATTTATTTTGCAGAAACCTATAAAATCTAACCCCAGTACTGATTACAAGATTTTGTGACATAACAATATGTAGAACCCCTTTTCTTTAAGTCAAATTTCAGAAATATAACACAATTCATTCTAAAGGAAACTTCATCAGGAAAGGTATCAGTCATCCTCTAGGGATTTATCGCCTCTTCTTAGGAAGAATCCGATATTTCAATATGGCTGTCTGACTGTCTTCAATTCGAAGTTTTTGACTGCACTTTCATGGCACATTTTAGTGATAACATTTATGTTTAAGTAATATTCCGTAAGTCGCTCAGAAAGTAAAATGCCTTATTTTAACTATAAAATCCGACATGTCCGAGTACGATTTTTTCATTATGACCACATGGACTTGAATCCGTAGATTATTTACAGCATATCGTATAATATCTTCTATTTTATAGGGAAATATGACGATAAAGTTATCACTATTCAGACGTACAATCGGAACACCTCACCCCTTCTTCCTATGTCCGAAGAAAATAAAATCGAGGCGTTCCGATTGTGTGACGTAATGCTGCCATTACGTAAATGCCAAACCGAGAACGGTTGTCGGAAAACCCTACTCTAACAGTTTTTTTTTTTTTTTTTTTTTTTTTTTTTTTTCAAGGGAAATAAAACTTGAAGAAGCATCTTAACAAATCAGACAACACAATTGACACGAAGAAAAAATGTTAGATTTTTTGTTGCATTTTTATATTCCGTTGAAAATCATATTAGATCTTAATATTTTAAACTTTATTATTTGTAAATTTTCTAGATTTTTGGAGTTAAATCAAGATTTTATCACAATGTTTTGTAAAAAAAAAGTCTGTTTCTGACTTTAAATTTTGAGAAAATTTCAAGTGTTGAAATTTTCTCAAAATTTAAAGTCAGAAAAACACATGATATTTCAATAAGTAAGTATTATGACGCAAAATTGCATAAGCTTTCGTGTTCGTGTACCGACTTTCTTTATATCAGTCACAATTTCTTTTTCTACTGCGGGTGAAATGTTCTAAAATGCTTCGAGTGCGTAATATAGATGTTTTTAACTGAATGGTTTATTGTCTTTTCACCTAAGTAAATACAGTGGCATATGTAATTTAAAATTCTTTGTCAACGTTTTGGAAATATGCCCCCGTTTTGAACCAATACAATTTGCAATTTCTTATGCTATTGTAAATTTAATATTTGGGTTAGTGTTTCACAAGCATCGGCGATTTCCAGTTACTTAAAATCTGGCAGCTAGTCGACAATTACTTTCACAAAATATCGAAATCACTCAATTTAAACGATTCTATACAAACACAATATCAATATGGGTTTATCATTGTGAATTTTTTTGTTATGAAAAATGTTGTTTTTTCGTATAAGAGGTCTTTGAAAAGGATTAAAACCTGGATTATGAGACAATCTTTTTTAGTTTGCCGAATTGAATGAAAATTTTTCAATATCAAAATGATTTTAATCCCGATAAAATACTTATAAGAAAACCAATGAAGAGAAATTTACACGCCATGTACATTCATTTTTGATGATTTGCCATTAGTGATTAAACGTCATACATGACCCAGCATTTTGAATAGATTTTTAAAAACTATTTCTTGTTTTTATTTTCTTGAAGTTTAAGTAAACAACCTGAAGTCCTGCACTAAATGAAAATTGCTGATCGCCTACGGATCCATTTATTCAATCCCATTGGTTCACATCGACAGGAGTTCTTAATGAATATAGATTGTATAATTTCATATCTTATTAAAATTTTAATCGAATACTGCCGTCTTCTCACTATGTTTTTATTTAAATTATTTCTTGTTTACTGTATTTTTTTACATCCCCACCAATAAATTAAACACTAATAAACTTTCAGAAAATAATGAATCTATATGAAAAAAAATGATGTCAAACAAACTTTCAGAAAATGAATGAATCTTCGAAAAAAAAAAAAAAATGAAAAAACCCAAAGCATTCTTTAAAATTTAAACTTTATTTCTTTTACAACGTTTAACACTTATATTAATGTCTCACGTTGGCTCAGATGTTGGCGTGAGGGGGTCCAAGGAGCAGGAGCAAACTGGAGTAACGAAAAACAAAAAAAAAAACAAAACAAAAAACAAACCCTGCCGAGGCCCGGGTGGGGGACCACCTACCCTCCCACAACCCATTGGTTCACATCGATAGGAGTTCTTAATGAAACTCAATTAAACTTTCAGAAAATAAATGAATCTATATGAAAAAAAAATAATGTCAAACAAACTTTCAGAAAATGAATGAATCTATGAAAAAAATTATATGAAAAAAAGCCAAAGAATTCATTACGCGTTTAGATACATATTATTCCTGGATCCGCCCATGCGTATTTCTATGAGTTAAAGAAGATCTTGAAAACAATCTTAACAACACTCACAAAAGTGCACCAGATTGAGTATCTACGGAGCCCTAGCAAGCTAGAGGTGGGACCAGGTATCCGGGAGGAGTAAGCATTCCATGTTTGGCTAGCCACACCCGCCGTCGATGTTCACACACGACGATGAAAACAATATCTACAAAACATGGACTGTCTGAGATTTCTATGTCTAAATATAGAAAGAGCTATGGCGACCATGTCAGGGGAAAAATAAACACTTTCTGTCAAACACCTCGCGGGGAACTTTTTTTACGTGCTCCACATGGCAAAGTGCAAAAGTGTGACACAAATGAGATAAAGAAGATCCTGACGACAATCTCAACAGCACTCACAATAGAGCACCAAACTGAGCATCGACAGACCCCTAGCAAGCTAGAGGTAGGACCAGGTGCCCGGGAGGAGTAAGCATACCCTGTTTGGCTAGCCGCACTCGCCGTCGATGTTCGAGTTACGCGCAAATCTAGAGGGTGGGGAAGGGGAAATAGGGGAGTATAGTATGGACACTAAGTTGTCGATAAAGATAGTTTTCAAATTTTGCATGCAAGTTTCTATATATTATAATTGTGGCTTTAATTTGATTGAACATCCGCCTTATTCACCTAATCTTGCTCCATCAGACTTTTATCTATTCCGAAAACTGAAAGCAGCTATTTCTGGCACCCTCTTTCAGTTTCAGACCACTGATGACGTCATACTTGCAATGGATAACTTTCTGACCAGTAAGAAAAAGTGGTATTGAGGCCCTTAAATACCGGTGGCAAAAGTGTGTAGATAGTGAGGGGGATTATATTGAAAAATAATGCAAAATGTCTGATAAAATTCAAATCCCTAAATACGAGACTCACAACATATCAAGCAGCCCTCGTAATTTTCTGACACTCTTCATCAATCTTCCATAAAAATGATAAATTACATGACTATATAGACACAAGTTTATTAACGATCATCGATATACGTATAGTTATCTATGTCCTCTTGAAGATTCGGTAACTCTTACTTATTTGAACTACGAATGCACTATACAGTGTCTTTTTTTTTCTATAATAAGGAGAAAAGCACTATTATATGTAATTTTCTCCCACAAGGGGTAAATAGCGTTTGAAGGCCTTTGTTGATCTTGAATATGACTTGTAATTATAGCTACAATAGAGTATATTAGTAAGATATAGATAAAAGCTAAACAGACATTGATTGATTCACTTCACGACAAGAAGGCCGTGTGGGTCTCGCCTTGTTAGCCCTGACACGTACAGCCCCGTCACACTGCACTCCACGTCCAAGTCACGTTCAAAAATCGGCTGAACGTGGTTGTAAGTGGCCATTTTTGTCCTGTATGCGATATGACCGTCGGAGGTAGTTCCGCTACTGAAACAATTAAAGATAGTTAACAAATTTTCAAGTTTGGCAAGAAAAATGCAAACGTTGCAGAGGATGTTCGTTCGAATGCTTTCATTGACAAGCATATAAAGTATCATGCATTGACTATAGATAGATATTAAATATAACAGTGCTCTCATTTTCTGATTTTGTAATACATTGCAGGAAAATTCTAAAGTTATGAGAGAAAGGAGGGGGTCTCCTACAAGATCCAACTGCAACCACAGCAAAACACAGAAACATCACTATGCGAAAACACAGAGTAAACACGCACATCGAGCGACGCAAGTAAAAAACGACGCACATCGAGCGACGCAAGTCAAATACGACGCCATCGAGCGACGCAAGTCAAATACGACACTAAAACACATAACACTACACATAAACCCAAGAGACCAATGGACAATCGGTGCTGACTTAGGACGGTCATCTGCTAGTTTAGTAGCAGATGGTGCTCTTTGCTTTCTCATCAGGTGTTTTGGTGCTTTGCTGTGGATACTGAAACCGAGTCTGGTTGGAGATCCCCTCCTTTATTTCTCAAGCGAAAAGAAATATCGGACAAACAGACGGAGACAATGACAGAGTTCCGTAGAAGCACAAAGGAAAACTTTATCTATGAACAATCTGCAGAACCAAGCGCAAGTGCAGATTGCGCTGCGCACACAAGTCAAAATCCAAACACAACCAGATATCACACGAACGCAAGCACAGTGTCCAAGAAAGCAGGACCAAACAGGAAGTTTAAAACGTATTTAAATGTCTATCTTCGTATCATTAAAAACAAAGGGGAGTTCCGCTCATTGACCAAGGTATGAAAACCTAGAACAAGAAAATTACCAAAAATCACTGTAAGCAGCAAGACCATGTATAAATTCGATGAAGAAATTAGATATGTACTATAATTGAAAAATGCATGCAGTTCCATTGATTCCAAAGCATGTCAAACATAATGATTTCTTGTGGAATCTTCTATTACAAATTATTATTATAGAAAATATTTCAACGACAAATGATGCAATCAACTTAAACGTTCTATTTGTTTGCATATATTGAAAGTAAATACACAATTTCAGACAATAAGATATGCCTTAGTTGCATATCTAATCAAGCCGTTAACATGTTCAAGTCGGCAACATGAGGCAAATTCAAACAACTTTTCTGTAGACAGTGTCAACAAATGTTTATTTATGGTTCTAAAAGGAAGACAGGTATAAGGCATTGCATATACCCCATAGCTTACATATTTCACCCTTCCAAAATTTTGTTTCAATAAATTGTTTATATGTATGGGAGGGCATCTATTCCTTCCTCCAACAAGACCATTGTCGTATCATAATTACATGTTGTTGTATCATGACAAAGAATATCTATACATGTACCTTACTATCGACAGTCCTGTTTTTGTAAAGTATAAAAATGTTATTTATCCACAAGAATTGATTCTAAACATGGCAAATGCTACAAACACAGAAGCACCATTTTGAACCTAAATATTAAAATTGTTAATGGGGAGATTCATACAAGTGTGTATTACAAAAGATATGAATTTGGATTCAACATAGTAAATTTCTCCTTCCTTGACGGTGATGTTCCTAGATTACCGTCCTATGGTATCTAAATTTCACAACTCATCCTGTATGCTAGAGCATGTGCTGATGTTTTGGATTTTCACAGTAGAAATTTACAAATTACTAGTACCAAGAAACTTTTAAGACAAGGTTTTCGCTTTCACAAACTTATACAGACTTTCTGGAAGTTTTACAAAAAATATTGTCAACTTCTTTTGAAATTCGGATCAATACAGGCAACAAAGTATTATTACTTTGGGTATTTCACAACCTGCATTTAATGGATACATTATTAATTAATTAAAGACAAGAAGGATCAAAGATAGACAACATAACTATTGAAAATGCTTCAGAATCATCAAACGCCTTTTATACAGTGGATATGATCCTAATGTCACCAGACGCACAATAGGCTTGGTACTTGACCAATCTACAGTCTTTTACTAGCGCATTCTTAAAACTTGCACTCTCATTGACTGTGACGACGGGACTCCATGACGGGCCCCATGCAAACATCTTTTGAGAATACAGGGCCCTGACCACCTCTCCTCTCAAAATGTCAGTCGGACTCCTCGGTAGATAACACACATGAGCTCACGGCGGCAGAGCACGGATTGTATTACGTACGCCCTCTTTTGATATCCATTTACATATTCATCTGTGTTGCTTGGGCACCTGCGTTTTGCGGTCTTGTTTGTGAGTGGCCAGTCTGACAGTGAGGAGGTTGTTTTACACCACAAATGTACGTTCTTCGAGACCTCTGGGTAATCGGAAAAGTGGGAGGGCTGTGCGCACGTAATCCAGGATAACCACACCTTCTGTTATGTCCGTTGCAGATGGCCGTCCTAAGTCGGCACCGGTTGCCCACTGGTCTCGTTGGTTTATGCGTAGTCCTTTGTGTTTGATGTTTCTGTGCTGTGCGTTGACGTTCCTTGTCCCTTTTGCGTCTCTTCCTGTGCTTGTCTGCTCTTTGTTTTTGCATTGGGTGTTTTGGGGTTATGCTGTTGGGTGCTGCAACCTGGTGTTGTTGGAGATCCCCCTCCTTTGATCTTAATTACAACTAAGAAATTTCATGTTTCATCTTGGTAACTGATGTCCGAAGTATACGCTTTTAATCTTTCCGAACGGCATTTTCCTGCAATACTTTCAAAGTAATATCTTAAAAAATACTGATAGGCTTAGAAAAGTTATTTGACCGTTCTGAATAGTAGAATTTTTGACAAAAAGGTAATTTGTCACAGTAGATTAAAGATCTTGTGGTTTTGACTGATCATATTTACTATTATCTCATAATCATGCGGTTACATGCAATCTAAATAACACAATCGGTTCGCACCACATCAGCAACCTGTGAGATAATTAAAACTCTCCACACACAGAAAGTTTACATAAGAGTTTCTGATCTAATTGTGATGCATGTACCTCTAATTATTTTCTTTTATGTATCATAAGTGTGGGTGTATTTTTAAACCAAAGATCCATTGCTTGCCACAAGGATAGTTTCGAAACTCGTTTTTCCACCGAGTCAGCAATGCAGCGACATGGTTAATTGAAATTAAAAGAATATGTGCTTTGGGAAGTAAAGATTCTATCGATGGATTACAATGTCATTCTTAATTTCTCATCCATAAAGGGACTTTTTGTCATAACCATGTAGACTACAACTTGTTGATTAATACGCCAATCAAGAGGGTTGGGAAGGGAAGGCGTGTCAATGTATCTCTTTAACTGTCAAAAACATCGTAGGAACAATTCACCTGGACGGGTTGCCCCCCTCCCCATCCTTAAGAAAAAAATCTGGAGACGCGCGTGAGACATCCCTTTAAACGCATGAAAAATGATTGAATCTGATGCATTCATAACAAACTTATATCACGGATTGACAGAGCGAGACTTTATCTTTGTGAACAGATTATGATGATAATGATTTCGAGTTTTATAAAGTTAATTCACGTACATTCATTGGGAAAGTTCACGACCTTAAAAGTAACTTGATCTTTTACACATTACTCTGCCTAAAAATCTAAATTGCGGACGATATGTGTCCTTGATTTTCTAATATTGCACTATCATTGCGGCTAAATTGATTTTGTCTCAGTAGCTGCAATTACGCAATGTATGCATGTACGTTCACATCAATTTTGCACACAAAGGGCTTCAGAGGAGGGAAGAGAAAAAGGTTTAGTAGACTATTTCAGACAGTACATAACTGACAAATTTAGCAATGTCCGTATCCTGTTACACGTAAAGTGTTGCGCAGAACGACCGCATCTTTAAGCCTTGTTTGACTACATACACAGAGACACGGTTTTTGATTCAGACAAGGTTGTCAAGCATTTTGAAGAAAAAATGTGTTTCGAAAATTAATGACAAATATATGATACACTAATATTGGCGGAAAGATCAGACATGACTCATGATGAACTCATTTGCGCTACATATAGCCGCCAAAACAGACATATACCCTATTTCTCTAGTTCGTATATTTTATTCACATTCTGGCTTCGTGTCTGGAATTTCATATAAGTGGCATTTAAGATAAGAAAAACATTCACACATATATTCAATACACAAAGAGTATACAATGAAGTGCTACAAATTATGCCAAAAAGGCTCTCTCTCTCTCTCTCTCTCTCTCTCTCTCTCTCTCTCTCTCATAACTTTATTTGTTACTGAAATATTTCATCAGTTCAATAACAGGCAACTCTTTTATATAATGTTTTTTCCTGACGTAATCGGAAACGCCTACTAGTATGACTTCATTTCGAATTTCTTTCTCATCATCTCAAAATCATTTAATTTCCATTGTAATTCTTAAGAAACGACGATTTTGATTGGCCGAGAAATTTTGTTGATACCTGTATCAACACAAAACGGAAATACGCGCTTAGCAACGTCATAAGCAACGTCGTTAGCAACACGATTTCAAAGCTGCAAATAAACGTTCAAAAGCGACGTAATGAAATGATAAGTAATCAATGTAATATTTTTTTGGTTGATCGAGGTATCAACACCAAAAATTGAGGGAAAACTTCTGCATCTTGGGCTACGCGCACAATGCAGTTTTCCCTCAATTTTTGGTGTTGATAACACGATCAACCAAAAAAATATTACAATGATTCCTTAAATCGCTCCCTTGTCCTTTTTAAACAAATTCAGTTGTTCTGACAAGTATTACTACAGTGATATACTTTATTTAGATTTTCACTTATAATTGATATCTTAAAAACCAGTTGCATGGATGAGTTGTTTCTTGATTTGTTATACAAGCATTGACCTTTTTATGTTACTTGAATTGTCATTGTGGTCTGTATACTGAGAGCTTTACAAGCTTTGATTGAAGATCCTTTCAGAATTGTATTGTGTTGAGGTCGTTTCGCAAGGAATCATGAAAACTACATAGTTTCTTTATTTTAAAAGTAAATTACTTCTCAATCGATTCAGGCGCACGGTTTCGTCCTTTTTATGAAATATATGACATACACACCTTCATAATTCATTCATTTTATTGCTCATATAATAGAATATACAAATGTGGCCAGAAACGTGTATTTCCATAGTCCATTCCTTGTCCGTAATGTTTCTTGACCACTTGATACAAAAATCCCCCTATATAACGGATTTCATGACAAATATGGACAATGGCCATATCCCAATACACAGTACAAAATCGATAATTCAGAAAATCACAAACCGAAGGCGTAAAATAAAAAAAAAACCCAGGAAAAAAAAAAAAACAGGAACCAAAGCAAAGAAACAAAACATCCACCACATGAAAAGAAGCGAACTCCCAATATGGGAGTGAGACAATTTGTCCAGGAAGAGTCAGTATCTCCTGCTTGCAATGTCACCATGTTGGGATCTACTCTGTATCTTTTACTTCATATTCAGAGTTTAAGATACATCTCATCCTACTAAGCAGGGAATGCTTACTCTTCTACTTCATCTCTTTATCATTTAGGTTTTCACTTTAAGTGCGCAATCTGTTCAGTTAAAATATTCTTGATGAGAGATGCCTGTCGGATAGATAGAAGAATGCAACATGAGACTGTTTGAAATTCCAAATAAACAAATATCAAAAGAACCATTAAAATGACAAATATGGATAATGACCATATCCCTGTATACAGCACAAAATCGATAATTCAGAAAATCAGAAACCGAAGGCATACAAAATCAGGACAAAACAGGAACCAAAGCAAACAAACAAAAACCTCCACCATATGAAAAGAAGCGAACTCCCGATATGGAAGTGAGACCAGGTGCCCAGGAAGAGTAAGCATCTCCTGCTTGCATGCAACACCCGCCGCTTCCATTCGGTAGAACTGTCACATCCGGTAACTTCCATTTCGGAAGACATAGAGTACAATCTTGGGTTGGATGGTTCAAATGGTCTATGACAGAATATCACCCAGCATTCTGGAGAGTGGAACATCATAGTGTATGACGAGTCCCCCGTATCGATCGTAGAACTTCCTCAGTGACGATGTTTTTGAGGGACTGTCTGTATTGAAATATGTTTTATGTTATATACCATATGCACATTTCATTTAATAATGTATCATCAGTGATGATCGTGTTAGAAAGGGAGGGAATATTAATACTGAATACATGATGAACCAGGTATGACTTTCATCTTTTGAGTAATTGACGAAATAGTGTCAATGTGTCAATGATTTAAGAAAAAACATTTAAAACAAAAAGTCTGATAATTTTTTTTTTAAATATCGAGATATAAATTCAGTACAAAAGCACCAGTGCAAAGGACAAGAACTTCGCTAGAGTAAAGGGACGACCATGCATTTTATCCTAAGGGGGATGTTGGCATTTTTTTTTTCGGGTCAGATTATTCATTTTCAACGCAGAACCGTCCGGGTTATTCATTTTCCAGCAACTCAAGGTCAAAATATTTATTTTCAACCTTTATCAATCATGAGAAGTAAAAAATGTTATATACTAATATTAATTTAATTAATTACTTACAGATTACACGACTTTCTGGCCACTACAATTAATCTTTATACATATGATATGTTCATGTATTTCCTGCATATTCTTAATTGAATTTTCACAGCACATATTGAAGCTTATCATATCTGTTTTAACAAATAAAAATGATATTTTTGTCTATGCTTGCAATTGTAATGATATAGAATAAAATATATGTCTAAATTCACTTGATATGAAATCTTGGGAGGACGAGCGGAGCGAGCCCGAAAAAGTTCTGGGTGTAAGGCGAGCGAAGCGAGGCTATAAATGTTTTGAATTTGAATAAATGTGGGCCAAAATATTTATTTTGTTTAACCAAGAGGGTAAGATTATTTATTTTCAACATTTTCTGGGTCAGAATATTTATTTCCAAAAAGTGCAGGCCCCCGATCATAAAATGAAAATTTAATAAGGTATAAAATATTCTCAAAACAATACACATTTACGGAAAAATGCTCGTGTAATTTTACAGTTTATCATCTTGTTTTCACTTTGGAATAGTTTATGTTTTCAGTGTAATCCTAAAAATTTAACGTTTCATTATTTGCAATTTGCAATTTACATCTCTGATTATATCCTATACAAAAAAAACCTTCTTTACTTTTGACGAAAAACTACATGTATATGAAAATATAAAATAATTACAGGGCCATATCATTACTTTGTTTTGTTTTTTATGGTTTTGGCTGGAAGTACTATCATTTAATGAGGATTCATGATTTGAAATATACATACAGAAATGTGAAAGAAGAATTATTTGACAAAAGTTCTGCTCGTATCGCAATGACGTATGTTGTCAATTAGCTTGACATCATGTCATCATGCGATACACAATCGGCTTGAACCACAGCGGTCCATTGGAAAGAATTGAAACTCTCCCACACAAAGTTTACATGTTCTTTTTGGGTTCATTTGTGCCAGTAATTTTCTTTTCAATTTTCTAAGTATCATCAAAGTGGGTGTATTCTAACTAATGATCCATCGCAACAAGGATAATTTCGAAACTTGATTTTCCACCGAAATTGAAAGAATCTGCATTTCTTTTCAAATTATTAAATAGTCCATATAGGAGACTATTTGTCATTAATTTACAGACCTTAGCTTGTTTATCGATACGCAGATCAAGGCGATAGGAAGGGATTGGGTGTTACTTCATTACAATGGAGTATCACTAATTTCCAATTTCTAGGTATACATTTTTTCTTCAAAATCGCAGGAATAATCTAAGTGGACGGAATTTTACTATTGAAAAGGGCGAAATAAATTACCTGAAATAAAAATTCTGGATACGCGCACGAAACATCCCTTTACTCGTATGAAAAATAAATAAATGTTGTTTTGAGGATTGATTTCATTTAAAATTTTGCATTCATAGCGAACTTATATCACGGACTGGCGAAGCGAGACTTTATCTTTGTGAACTGACTTATGAAAATAATGATTTTAAAGTTCCATAAGGTTAGTTCTCATTCACAACCTTGAAAATAACAAAGTTAACGTTTTCTTTCCACATCATTTCCCTAAAAATCTAAATTGCGGACGACATTTGTCCTTGATTTTCTAATATTGCACTGTCATTGCGGATAAACTGATTTTGTCTCAGTAGCATGCCGTAACAAAACTTGGCGTACTGAGAATCAACGAACTGCCCCATGCACCCCTCGAATGGCCAAAACGGACCTCGTATTTTTCCCTAGTACGTACATTTTATTTAACATTCTTACGGAGCATCTGATATCTCATATTAATTGGATTTAAGATAAAAATATCTTTAATGAATGAATAAAGAAAAGAGTATTGCAATTACGTGCACTAAATAATGACAAGTAGTGTGTCTTTCTCTCTTTCTTGATTCTTGTAATTGAAATATTTACCTGTCATCAGATACACTACTGACTACACTACGTTTAACATACTACTGGACAACACTTGTATATGATGTTTATTTCATGACGTAATCGAAAGCGCCATTAAATGACCATATCACTGTATACAGCACAAAGTCGATAATTCAGAAAATCAGAAACCAAAGGAATACAAAATCAGGATAAAACAGGAACCAAAGCAAACAAACAAAAACCTTCACCACATGAAAAGAAGCGAACTCCCGATATGGGAGTGAGACCATGTAATGTTCGGTTTTTAAAAGAAGCTGAGAGAAGTTTTTGTAAATTTTCATTAAGTCTTATTAGTTTATGAAATTGGAAACCTTGACCTAAAAGAAGATAAAGGAACATATTGTCAACATGAAATATTTATAATGGATATATTTTCTTTTATTTTATATCAATTTCGAATGTTTTTGTTGACAGTATACATAATACATTTCAGCGCACCATGTGAAAGAAAGGAGGGGATCTCCAACAACACTCGGTTGCAAATGAGTTAAAGAAGATCATGACGATAATCTCAACAGCACTAACAATAGAGCACAAAACTGAGCATCGACGGACCCCTAGCAAGCTAGAGGTGGGACCAGGTGCCCGGGAGGAGTAAGCTTGCCCTGTTCGCTAGCCACAGCAAAACACCCTAGGAAAAAGACACCCACAGAAAGAGACGCAAGAGGTAGACTGGCAACCGTTCTTGGTTTTCTCCGTTCGTTTTTACTTCCTATCCACCGTGATGATTCTACCACAATTTCGATGATAATTTTGTCTACCTTTGCTCCTTCATATTTTGTTAATTATGTGAAATTATATAAGCTACTTGTTCAGGGTTATGTTACACAACGACTGAAATCATCATTGAGGAAGTTCTTCGGTCGCTACGGGGATGTTATGAAATATATAAGCATATTCTGGGGTTGGATGGTTCAAATTGTCTAAGAAAGAATATCATCCACCATTCGGGACAATGTGACATCAAAGTGTAAGACCAGTTCCCCGAATCGATGTTTGAATTCCTGTAGCATCATATCCCACCCATTCTGCTACGTCTTTTGGTACATTTTTGGACATAACAATTTTCATACTTTTTGGCCATATATTACATTGTTTAGACTAAGGATCACTGACGAGGGTTTAGTACCCGAAACGTGCATGTCTTTTAAATGATGCTATTGAATTTAAAGACGTTTAATATTTGAACTGCTTGGTGAGTGTCACTGCTGGTGGACCAAGAGTCCCCGAGGGCACATGTAGCCAAGTTCGATCAACTTTGGTTGATCGTCTGTCTCTTCAACGCATTTGAAATTTTCTGTTACAAAATTTCTTGAAATTCTAAAACGTGGGTCCTGTAGCATCATATCCCACCCATTCTGCTACGTCTTTTGGTACTGTTATGGGTCAGAATACCCCAAAACGCCAGCAAAAATCAGACAAAGACAGAATATAAATTTACAAGTTTAATTATGTACAAAATATATATATTTGAAATGTTTACAACTTACAATACAATGTCCGGATCAAAGTGTCCGTTACGGTCCACAAAGTCTATTGAATGTATGGTTTCCGGTAATCACAAACGTTCTCGAAAGATCGGTGTCCAAACGTTGTTAAATGGATTAAAGTCTCAACAAATAAAGTGTCCCAGTATATCAGAATAGATGAATGAATCGTGTCTACGAATGTGTACGAATGTCCCCTTAACACAGTTCCTCAGAGGTATTTATACTTAATACCAATGAATTAACCAGAAGCTTCTAGAACAATGACTCATTACAAATGATTAACAATAGAGTAAATTCTAGAAATCACAGTCATGTGATGATAATGATGTAACAAAGAACATACTGGAATATTCTCTAATGAAATAAACATGACATAGTAAAATCTAGAAAGAATTATTATGAAATCATTAAATAACATGATTAAGTACATGTGTACCTACACATAAAGTAAAACCAAAACAATACATGACCCACAACACCTCCCCCCTTAAAAAAAGTTTGATTGTCAATGAAAACTTAGGTGGTAAATTCTGCAAAAATCACTCATGAAACTCTCGATAGTGCATCTGCAATCACATTGTCTTTGCCCTTGATATGGTTAATAATAATATTGTACTCTTGCAACAATAAACTCCACCTTGTAAGTCTTTGATTCTTGTTTGACATTTTGTGCAAAAATGTGAGAGGGTTGTGGTCAGTAAACACAAGAATGGGATGTAAAGTAACATTCAAATAAACATCAAAATGTTGTAAAGCTAACAATAATGCAAGACACTCTTTTTCAATAGTAGAGTAATTCTTTTGACATTTTGTCAATTTCTTTGAAAAATAACAAACAACTCTATCTACACCATCATCATTTTCTTGAAACAAAGCAGCCCCGATTCCTACATCACTGGCATCAACAGTAAGCTTAAATTGCTTATCAAAATTTGGAGCTGACAGGACAGGACTATTCATAAGAACACATTTGATTTTCTTAAAAGATTCGTCACAGTCATTGGTCCATGCAAAATTCACTTTCTTTTGTAACAGATTGGTAAGTGGACCAACAACTGACGAGAAATTTGGACAAAATTTTCTGTAAAATCCTGCCATTCCCAAAAATCTCATTATCTCTTTCTTATTGGTAGGAATCGGGAACTTTGAAATAGCTTCCACCTTGGCCATGATAGGAGTAACAAAACCTTGACCTACTTTGTGACCCAAATATTCTACAGTTGCATGACAAAATTCACTTTTCGCAAGGTTCACTGTGAGGTTTGCTTTCGCCAGTATGTCGAAGAAGGTACGCATGATTCGGAGATGATCATCCCAGGTGTCGCTGTAGATGATGACGTCATCGATGTACGCCTCGCATCCTTCGAGATGATTTAGGAGCGAATGAATTATCCTCTGGAATGTGGCTGGTGCGTTTTTCATACCAAAGGGCATTACTTTATATTGGTATAGCCCATCTGGAGTCGCAAATGCCGATTTTTCTCTGGCTCTCTCGGTAAGCGGGACCTGCCAATAGCCTTTAAGCAAGTCAAATTTACTGACATATTTTGCACTGCCAATTTTATCTATACAGTCATCGATTCGTGGGATCGGATAAGAGTCAGTTTTGGTGACTGAATTGACTTTTCTAAAGTCCGTACACAATCGGTAAGTTCCGTCTGGCTTCGGAACAAGAATACATGGGGAACTCCAATCACTATTGCTGGGTTCAATAATGTCATTTTCAAGCATGTATTGAATTTCTTTCCGCAGGTATTGAAGCTTTATCGGGTTTAACCGATAGGGATGCTGTTTGATAGGTGACGCATCACCCACAATGACGTCATGATGAGATGCATTCGTCTTTTTTGGAACGTCCGGAAAGATTGTCGTATATTCCCGCATTAATTGGTGCACTTCCTCTTTTTGATGCACGGTCAGATGTCCGAGTTTCACTTCCGGATTTGTCAGAACATCAGAATTCTTTAAACGGACACTTTGAGCAAAGTCTTTTTCGACAGTCTCTTCATCAACACAATTTTCTAATGTATTTACATTGGCCAAAGTGGAAACTGGTTTTACAAAATTTCGGTCACTTCTATCAAAATACTCTTTCAACATGTTAACATGACACACTCTTTTTTCTTTTCGCCGACCTGGTGTCTTAACCACATAGTTAACATCACTAATTTTACTCTCAATCTCATAAGGACCGAAATATCTAGCTTGCAAAGGATGACCAGGGATAGGCAAAAATACAAGAACTTTATCGCCTGGTTTAAAAACTCTGTTTCTAGCATCTTTGTCATACCATGTTTTCATTTTCATTTGTGATGTTTTGAGATTTTCTTGAGCTAATTTGCAAGCACTATATAATTTCTCTTTGAAATTAGACACGTAGTCTAAGAGATTCAAATCGCTAGTCTCAGTCAACCATTTTTCCTTCAATAACTTCAATGGCCCTCTGACCGTATGCCCAAAAACTAGCTCGAAGGGACTGAACCCCAGGGACTCCTGAACTGCTTCTCGTGCCGCAAACAACACGAGGTGAACCCCTTCATCCCAGTCTTTTCCATACTGGTGACAATATGTTTTCATCATAGTTTTAAGGGTTTGATGAAAGCGTTCAAGTGCCCCCTGGGACTCAGGATGGTACGCAGAAGACTTATACTGCCTGATACCTAGCTCATGCATAACCTGCTGAAACAACCCTGACATAAAATTCGAACCCTGATCTGACTGAATAGCCTTGGGAGCACCTACGAAACTGAAAAACTTTGTAAGGGCCTTAACTATGGTCTTTGCCTTAATATTCCTAAGAGGTATGGCCTCAGGAAACCTAGTCGAAGTACACATAATTGTCAGTAAGTACTGATTACCTGACCTAGTCCTAGGCAAAGGACCTACACAATCAACTAACACCCTACTAAAAGGTTCCTCAAAAGCTGGAATGGGTTGGAGGGGAGCAGGTGGTATAACTTGATTGGGTTTACCTACCATCTGACAACTATGACAAGACTTACAAAACTCAGACACATCTTTTCTCAACTTAGGCCAGTAAAAGTGACTTAAAATCCTATTATAAGTCTTATTGACACCTAAATGACCTGCCATGGGTGTGTCATGAGCTAAACTCATGATGTCCCCGCGATACGCTACTGGAACCACTATCTGGTGAACGACCCGCCACACTTCATTAGGGGGTGCATCGGGTGGTCTCCATTTCCGCATGAGGATGCCATCTTGTATGTAGAAGCACTCTCCGACTTTGTCCGCTTCTTCTCGGGGAAGGGCCCTCTTGCTTAGTCGGATAATCTCCGGATCTTTAGTTTGTTCGGAGAGGAGCTGCTCACGGCTTAAGGCATCTGTATCACTGTCTAATGGCGGATGGGAATCATCACCAGGCACTGTCGGAGACTTGTCAACATGAAGTGGTACTGACGTCTCAGGTACGCTGTCATCAATGGTAGACATGAATGTGTCAGAAAGGTCTATATTTTTGGAGGGATGGTCCTCGTTAAGTGCAGAAGTACTCTCAGCCTCTTTCAGTCTGTTCCTGGCCATCGCCCTGGTAACTGCGCAGGCTGGGTACAAGTCGTCGTCTTCATCATCGGACACGACATCGGACGTGATTTTCTCACAAACAATCGGATCGGCTACAACTTTGCCGCCAGCTAAATCGTTGCCAAGCAACAAGGAAACGCCTTGAACGGGAAGAGTAGGTCGAACACCTACGATAACAGGTCCAGTAATTAAGTCTGACTTCAAATAAATTTCATGAAGGGGAACATCAATGACGCCTAGCTCCACACCCTGTAATAAAACTGACCTACCAGTAAAAGTGTGCTCAGACAAAGGCAATGAACCCTCTAACAATAAAGTCTGGGCAGCACCAGTATCTCTCAAAATCTGAACAGGCAACGCTTCGCTAGAATCACTGAGTGAAACAAATCCCTGTGTTAAAAAGGGCTTATAATGATCCTCCACAAAATCATCAGAACTGGACTTAGAACCCTGAATCTCAGGAGTGTCAGAACAAATCGAATCTAAGGCTTTCCTATCATTTCTAACAGACGCACAGGCCTGTGACTTAAGTTCTTTTTTCTTCTTAAGCTTCAAACACTCACCAATAACATGACCTTTTTTCTTACAATAATTGCATGTAGGAAGTGACCCCACCCCTGGGGATGCTTCAGAACGCTCGGACCTAGGACCGGACGTAACACCACCTTGAGATGGTGACTGGGAACTAATGGACGACTGAGACTCTTGTAAATTTTTCTTTGGAAAATCTGAAGTTTTTGCGCTATCGCTAGACTGAGTTTTTGACACAAAATTTTTCTTATGAGTGAGAGCATACGTATCAGACAAAACAGTGGCTTCTTCAAGAGTTTTAACATTTTTGTCTTCCAAATGAGTTCTCAAATCTTGATGTACACACTCTTTGAACTCTTCTATCAGAATTATTTGACGCAAATTGTCAAATGAATTGGGAATTTTCTTAGATCGAAACCACTGGTCAAATAAATCTTCTTTTTCTCGAGCAAATTCAACATATGTTTGATTTTCAAACTTTTTGTACTTTCTAAACTTTTGTCTGTTCGCCTCAGGTACTAACTGATATGCTCTCAAAATCGTGTCCTTGACCTTGTCATAGTCTGAACTCTCAGCAATACTGAGCGCCGAGTACACTTCAGCCGCTTTGCCAATAAGTACGCTTTGTAACAAAGTTGGCCAAAAATCACGTGGCCACTTCAGATTGGCCGCGATTTTCTCAAAATGTGGAAAATATCTGTCCACGGACTTTTCTTGAAATTTTGGTACTAATCGGATGTTTTTGGCGGCGTCGAATTCAGACTTGACAAGCGAAGGAACAGGATTTTCCTTAGCGCTTTTCTCTAACTTTAACTTTTCTAACTCAAACTGGAGTTCTTTCTCGTGCATACGTTCCTGTTTCTCTCTTTCTTCCTTTTCTCTTTCAAATTGTCTTATTTTTTCTTCTTTTTCAAATTGTCTTTCTTTTTCTTCTCTTTCAATTTGAAATTGTCTTTCTTTTTCTTCTTTTTCAAATTGTAATTGTATTTTCATTTTCTCTAATTCAAACTCAAATTTTGACATTTTGGTTTCGCTTGAAACAGGTTCAACAGGAAAATCGTATGACGAAAAGATTTCCTTAGCTAAAAGCTCTTTAGCCACAATATTTCTAATTTCTTGTTTCTCATAGAAGATTTTACATCTAACTTCAAGTGAAGACCTAAACCAATCAAATCATCTTTTTTCAATGATTCGAACTCATCTACAGTCGGCGATTTCAAAAATTCAGTGACCGAAAATACCATGATTGATTTCTGCTGGCAAAAGTTTGGAGAATTTTCCTTTTTTCAAAAAACGAACTTTCACGTAAAGTGCAAATATGCAGAGATTACTATCCCGGACGAGCCCCCAATTCTGTTATGGGTCAGAATACCCCAAAACGCCAGCAAAAATCAGACAAAGACAGAATATAAATTTACAAGTTTAATTATGTACAAAATATATATATTTGAAATGTTTACAACTTACAATACAATGTCCGGATCAAAGTGTCCGTTACGGTCCACAAAGTCTATTGAATGTATGGTTTCCGGTAATCACAAACGTTCTCGAAAGATCGGTGTCCAAACGTTGTTAAATGGATTAAAGTCTCAACAAATAAAGTGTCCCAGTATATCAGAATAGATGAATGAATCGTGTCTACGAATGTGTACGAATGTCCCCTTAACACAGTTCCTCAGAGGTATTTATACTTAATACCAATGAATTAACCAGAAGCTTCTAGAACAATGACTCATTACAAATGATTAACAATAGAGTAAATTCTAGAAATCACAGTCATGTGATGATAATGATGTAACAAAGAACATACTGGAATATTCTCTAATGAAATAAACATGACATAGTAAAATCTAGAAAGAATTATTATGAAATCATTAAATAACATGATTAAGTACATGTGTACCTACACATAAAGTAAAACCAAAACAATACATGACCCACAACAGTACATTTTTGGACATAACAATTTTCATACTTTTTGGCCATATTACATTGTTTAGACTAAGGATCACTGACGAGGGTTTAGTACCCGAAACGTGCATGTCTGGTCCATGCTGTAAATTTATCAGGTTTTAAATGATGCTATTGAATTTAAAGACGTTTAACATACATCAATTTTTTGCAAAACCTTTTATGTTTCGAGACGTACATGTAGTACAAATTAAACATATGATATTCATTTCTCAAGGTGGCTATGGTAAAGCGAGATATTCACCTAATAATTTATAAAGGATTATGAAGGGGAAAATGGTGGGAGAAATTTCTCTATATAATTCAACCAAATTTGCTACCTCTACATTAATAACTTTCTTCACCATCCAAGTATGAGGAAAATTCCTTCAGAACATCCATATGGAGGCTGATCTGAACACATTTCTAGAGAAAAAAGTTCTGCAAAAATTTTAAGGTTTTTCAAATGCCTGATCCTCACGTGGACCTGTACTTAAATCATTTCGTTTTCGGACATAATCTCAATCCATTTGTACATACTGACCTGAATTTTAGTATTTTAGTGCAAGTACAATGTCAATTAAATTATGTTTGAATTCATATTATTTTACTAGAGTTATGGCCATTTATCAAGCAATTCTCGTGAGATTTTGGAATGTTATCTATGAGCAGATATTTTTACTTTATGCTTACATTTATTATATTATTCTAATATTAATGAATGCATGATGAGAAACATAGTGATTTTTTTCAGAAATCAGCTTCCTGAATCATTTGCAGATTAAGAGGGGATTGGGTGTCAGTGTATCTTTATGAAATTTGTCAAAATGTACACTTTTTTAATTCAAAAATCTCACATAATTGATCCCTCCTTAATACACGCATGGATCCCCTCCTTACTCCAATGGACAGCAATTTTGTTTTGATATGCATTTTGAAATTGCATTTAAACTTATGTTTGTCACAGACTGATGAAGCGAGACTTTATTTTTGAGATTAGATTATAAAAATTATAATCTGAGTTTTATAAGATAAATTCACAACCACTTAAGGTTTTGAATGGATTTTAACCGACCTTGAATCTTTAACCCAAAACTCTCTCCCAAACTTTAATTCCGGACGGCATTCGTCCTTGATTTCCTAATATCAAATCTTTATTTCAGATGAATGATTTTTGCCTAAGTCTTTAAAGTAAATAAGTTAATAAGAAAGACTTAGACGCATAAAAGTTTTTCATGGCTCTTGTGTGAAATTATTATATGAATATGTATACTATTATGATTTACTGCTCAAGATCCGCATTTCAACGACTATTGATTGAGGAAACTGCACCTCTCTCTCTCTCTCTCTCTCTCTCTCTCTCTCTCTCTCTCTCTCTCCTTACATGTGAATGTTACTTTTCGCGTAATTGAACTATCCATCTGTCATCAAACTTGAACGAGGCAATTATTTCCCTGACGTAATCGAAAGCGCCCATTTTTTTTTTTTTTTTTGTGACGGTCAAAGGGTTATTGAAATGACTTCATTTCAATTTTTTATCTCAAAATTACCCCCCTGTGACCGCAAAGTTTCAATACTTCTGACTTTTTTATTCTTTAATTTTTCTAACACTTTTGATGTGGAAATCTTCGACTTACATCGGCGGCTTCTTGGTTGTTCTCTGTACTAGTATTTCCACTATAATTCAATTCATTTAATGTGAAACTTAAAAGAATAGAAAAAAAATGGTATAGCCACAGTGTTATTTCTCTTTTACTCTCCGCTCACAGGAATTAAACTTCAAAAGTAGAGATTTTTTAGAAAAAAAACCTCTTGTAAATATTACGTGCTTTCCGGAGAAACAATTGTTTAACAATGTTAACAAATGAGTGACAGATTCATTTAGGAGTGAACGTGTTTTTCCTACTTTAATAAATGAGTTTAGGTCTAAATAGATAACTTATCGTGCATATGTATTGAAAAGGAAGCAGATTGGCTAGATATTATGGGGAAATATCGCTATGATTCTAAATTCTTTGAGCAGTGTTTGGAGCGGTATATCAAAGTATAAAGAAAACTATCCAGAGGAAGCCTTCCAATAACAAACGCTACTTTTGCTCGAAATAGACATACTAGCACATAATAGTGCACCAAAGGCACATTTGGACGAATAACTTTATTGAAGGATGCTATCGACAGAATAGAACGGAAGTAGAAGAAAAATCTAAATCGAAACAATATGATATGAAGTAGGGAACACAAGCACTGATGGAACGGTTTCTATAACGGTACTGAAAAAAACCCCATTATCCTCAAATACATGTATGTCTATATTGACACTAGAGGCTGAGTTTGAAGAACAATAAAATAAAGTGAGATTAAATTCACACTAATATAAGAACATAAGCTTTTTTTGCGTTGTTTGCAACACAGATGGCATGGGCGGATCTAATAAACATCAAAGAAGTACCTATCAGTAATTCAGTCACAAAGTCGAGAATGCAAGGCAAAATCATTAGAATTTCCATAGGAGCAGTTAATTGCGAACAATTTCCTTGGAGAAAGCGGCTGAGATGAACCTATGAGCTAGGAAAAAATGGAAAAGGAAAACATCAGTGTATTTGACTTATCTTACAGAAATACGGAAACGATCAGATTACAAAAAAATAGTTGCCAGAGTCACCTAATGCTCGACTGCATAGCATAATGTCTTTATGGACAGCCAATTTCTGAAGCTCACTTTTTTCTCCAATTTATATAATTATACACAATTGTATACTCATGTAGCACCTATACTTTGCTCAATATTGGCTTCTAAAGGCAAAATCACTCAAGCGGAAAAAAGTAGGTCAAGGTAATATTATGAAAGTTTGATTAAAGATTCATCCACCATGTAAGTTTGGAACATGCAGAACTTATACTTTGCTCAATATTGGCTTCTAAAGGCAAAGTCACTCAAGCGGAAAAAGTAGGACAAGGTCATTTTATGAAAGTTTGATCAAAGATACATCCACCATGTAAGTTTGGAACATGTAGCACCTATACTTTGCTCAATATTGGCTTCTAAAGGCAAAATCACTCAAGCGGAAAAAGTAGGTCAAGTTCATTTTATGAAAGTTTGATCAAAGATACATCCACCATGTAAGTTTGGAACATGTAGCACTTATACTTTGCTCGATATTGGCCTTAAAAGGTAAAATCACTCAAGCGGAAAAAGTAGGTCAAGGTCATTTTATGAAAGTTTGATCAAAGATACATCCACCATGTAAGTTTGGAACATGTACAATGTAGCACTTATACTTTGCTCAATATTGGCCTTAAAAGGTAAAATCACTCAAGCGGAAAAAGTAGGTCAAGGTCGTTTTCTGAAAGTTTGATCGAAGATACATCCACCAGGTAAGTTTGGAACATGTTGCACTTATACTTTGCTCAATATTGGCTTTTAAAGGCAAAATCACTCAAGTTGAAAAAGTAGGTCACGGTCATTTTATGAAAGTTTGATCAAAGATACATCCAACATGTAAGTTTGGAGCATGTAGCACTTATACTTTGCTTAATATTGACAATTAAAGGCAATATTGCTATCTTAACATTTACCTTATCATTTAAACATTTGCCTTATCATTTGAAATAATTTTAAAAATCCCCACCCCAGGGGCTACATCCCTACCTGGTAATATTAAACAAAGTACAATTAAACATTAATAACAAAAAGAACCAACAAAATATGAATATAGGAGAGGAAATTAGCAATATTGCTATCTTAACATTTACCTTATCATCTTAACATTTGCCTTATCATTTGAAATAATTTTAAAAATCCCCACCCCAGGGACTACATCCCTACCTGGTAATATTAAACAAAGTATAATTAAACATTAATAACAAAAAGAACCAACAAAATATGAATATAGGAGAGGAAATTGTGTGATCTTAACATTTACCTTATCATCTATTTCATCCCAAAGCCTATTGATGGTGCGAGCATCGCCATTTTGAATTAACGTCATTTGAATCCTTTCAGTATGTTTATGTAGTTTTGTATGGTTTTGCATTTTCTCTGGTTTGCATTCCCATTGATTGTAAAATTTTAAAATTCTTATTTCAGTTTCTGTAAGATATGTTTGCTTACGCATAACCCCTTCTCACAATTAATTAGTGCATGAAAGTCGAACACAACAGCCGAAACCAGACTCCAGAAACAATAATCGAAAGGCTTACGAATTTTGGGAAAAATACAACTTGAAGACTGAACTTCTCACGCGAAAAGAAAATAGAACAAACAGACATTCCCCACAGAAACACGAAGGACAACTTATCTAATAACCCATCTCCAGTGTAAGTGCGGAAGGCTTTGTAGAATGCATCGTAGGTGATACTATTAATACGCGCCGGAATTTCACATGAATCTTGTTACATATCAAATACAAATATAGTGACCATGTAGTTAGGATCAAATAGGGAGCCCTAGTATTACCCACACTTTCGCTCGTTCGTCATGGAATGACCAAAAATAATTGCAAGTGCCATCCTGGATACATTCAATAAAGAAATTGACGAAAAAATTGATCAATGCCATTCCATTGATCCTTTAAAGCCTTCCAAACATAATACTATCTAATTAAGCGAAATTGTTGTCTCTTTTTTTCAGAATGAATTTAATTTCCTTAGTGATTGATATTCTTAAGGAAAACGCATAATATTCCAACTTTCGAGACCTCTGAAATAGATGCACACTAAATTGATAAATGCTATTTCATTGATCCTAAAGCCTGCCAAAGATGATAATTTCTAATTTAGCTAGATTTTTCTTATTTTCAGAAAAACTTAATTTCGGAACGGATTGATATTTCTTATGACAAAATATAATATTCCAAGTTTCGTTACCTCTATAATAATCTTATTTTCCGTTTGTCATACATTAATCAAAGCAAAAGAAAATTCCCAAGTAAATAGATCTTAAAAAAAGAAAAAAACAAAAAAATCTACTTCATTTCTTTGTATTCTCTTATTATGATTCCCAGATGCAATAACTCACGTATCGTCATATTTCAATAAATGTGTTCTGTACACGTGTTGTTAATGTCAAAATTACGATAATTTGAAAGGTACTAACTAGAAAGTGATTGCGATATTGCATAACCGTGCCTGTAATTACTTTGAAAAGCGTAAATTACTGCATTCTATCAGATCTAAAGATTGCGCTTAATATATCAAGTGAACCTGTTTACAGACAACTTTGTTAGAGAATCATGCACCAAAAAAACCCCAGCAAACAGTCACGGTGGTGCTTTAAGTTCACTAAGACTAAGGAAAACAAAGTATACAAATGTAAAACGTCTTGAAATTCAATATCATCATTTAAAAACAGATAAATGTACAGCATGGACCAGACATGCACGTTTCGGGTACTTAACCCTCGTCAGTGATCCTCATTCTAAACAATGTAATATGACCAAAGAGTGGGAAAATTTTGTCTAAAAATATATGGAAAGACGTAGCAGGATGGGTGGGATATGATGCTACAGGACAACTCTACTGTCATAGAGGAGCTCTGTAGACAGAAATGTCTAAATGCGCTGTACCAGACATGCTTGTTTCGATTAATCAAACCTCATCAGTGGTACTATAGGCCAAAATGATGAAAAATTGAAAAAAAAGAATTGAAAAAGCGCCTCCACGCTGTGAAATATTGAAGCCTTATCACTTACTATTCAAAAGTTATGGTAAAGGTTAAAGTTTTTGAAAAATAGGTCAAACTTCAAGGTCATAAGGTAAAAGTTTTTGATATCAATGGAAAGGTCGTATCACAAGAAATACACATGTGAAATTTGAAAGCCCTATCACTTGCCATTCAAACGTTATGGACAAGGTTAAAGTTTTCTGACTGACGGACAGATGGACGGACAGACAGATGGACGGGAAAGTTTTAATGTCCTCGCACTTTCGCGAAAGCGGGGAACGAAAAATGTTATTTCTTTATTCCTTTGTTTTCTCTAATTTTGTTTCCTAGATGAAAAAAAAAATCACGTATCGCCATATTTCAATAAACGTGTTCTGTAAACGTGTTGTTAATTTCAAAATTACGATAATTTGAAAGATACTAACTAGAAAGTTATTGCGATATTGCATAACCGTACCTGTAATTACTTTTAAGTGCGTCAATTATTGCATTCTATCGGATCTAAAGATTGCGCTTAATATATCAACCTGTTTACAGACAACGTAGTTCGAATGCCTCCTACAAAATCATACACCAAAAACAAAGCCCCGTCTGTGCCAGCAAACAGTCACGGGGGGGGGGGGCTTTAAGTTCACTTAGACTAAGGAAAACAAAGTGTACAATATAAACGTCTTCAAATTCAATATTATCATTTAAGAACAGATAAATTTACAGCATGGACCAGACATGTACGTTTTGGGTACTTAACCCTTGTCAGTAATCCTCAATCTAAACAATATAATATGGCCAAAGAGTGTGAAAGTTATTATGTCAAAAATGTACTGAAAGAATTAGCAGGATTGGTGGGATATGATGCTACAGGACAAGTCTACTGTCATAGAGGAGCTCTAAACGTGATGCACCAGACAGTCATGTTTCGGTTAATGAATCCTCACCAGTGATACTTTAAGCCAAAATTATGAAAAATTGAAGAAAAAACGGAATAGCGCCTCCCCGCTGTTAATTTCTAAATTATCAGTGGCACTTTAAGCCAAAATTATGAAAAATTGAAAAAAAAACCCGAAATAGCGCCTCCTCGCTGTTGAATTTCTAAATTATCAGTGGCACTTTAAGCCAAAATTATGAAAAATTGAAAAAAAAAAAATGAAATGGCGCCTCCATGCTGTTAAATTTCTAAATCATCATTGGTACTTTAAGCCGTAATCATGAAAATTGAAAAAAAAACCGAGATGACGCCTCCACGATGTTAAATTTCTTAATTCCAGATTTTTATTTTGTCCTATTTTCTTTACGCGTGAGAAAGTTCTGTTTTGTACCCCCCCCCCCCTTTCGTTTAAATCCTTTCGATGGTAGTTTTTGGAAAATGGATTCGGCTTTTGTGTGTGACCTACATTCGCTTAGGGTGAGCGGCTCCGAATTTTGACTAGGGTATTTTCTAAAGCAGAGTTCAGCGAAAAATAGACCAAAAATCAAGGAAGGGGTTTAACTGATGATTATTTGGATATCCTAATTTAACCAATATGATATGACTAAATATGCCTACCACCAAAGAATCACCAAAAACCAGGAATCGACTTGAATAAGATGTTCTGTTCCTTAGTAATAGAATAATTAGCACTTGTTACAGTTCATATTTCAAATGAGTACACAAGCACTTATGAAACAGAATACAGAGAAACACTAATATCAAAGCACTTAAAATCTCATAATCATTAAAAAAAGACATATATGTCTAACACGGACGTCCAGGTCTAAGGTGCATGCAAGAACAATAAAATAAGATGCGTTCAAATGCAAACAAATAAAAGAACAAAAGATTGGGCTTTTTGCGTTGTGTGCAACACAGAACACAGAAGGCATGGGCGGATCTAACAAATTTCTTTGGATAATGAAAGTATGAGTTACGAAACAAAAGGGAAATTCAAAAGGAAATAAAGCCTGTGTTTGTGAAACACGAATGCCCCCGGTGGCATCTTTGTTAGTATGAACACTATTTTCTGTTAAGTACATGTATGTGAGGTCACTGGGTTAAAAGGTCAAAGGTCAAGGTCACAAGGTCAAAAATTTTGGTATCAATGGAAAGGTCTTGTCACAAGGAATACACATGTGAAATATGAAAGCCCTATCACTTACCATTCAAAAGTTATGCCCAAAGTTAAAGTTTTTGAAAAGTAGGTCAAAGGTCAAGGTCAAGGTCACGAGGTCAAAAATTTTGGTATCAATGGAAAGGTCTTGTCACAAGGAATACACATATGAAATATGAAAGCCCTATCACTTACCATTCAAAAGGTATGCCCAATGTTAAAGTTTTTGAAAAATAGGTCAAAGGTCAAGGTCAAGGTCACGAAGTCAAAAATTTTGGTATCAATGGAAAGGTCTTGTCACAAGGAATACACATGTGAAATATGAAAGCCCTATCACTTCCCATTCAAAAGTTATGCCCAATGTTAAAGGTTTTTGAAAAGTAGGTCAAAGTCAAGGTCAAGGTCACAAGGTCAAAAATTTTGGTATCAATGGAAAGGTCTTGTCACAAGGAATACACATGTGAAATATGAAAGCCCTATCACTTACCATTCAAAAGTTATGCCCAATGTTAAAGTTTTTATAAAAGTAGGTCAAAGGTCAAGGTCAAGGTCACGAGGTCAAAAATTTTGGTATCAATGGAAAGGTCTTGTCACAAGGAATACACATGTGAAATATGAAAGCCCTATCACTTACCATTCAAAAGTTATGCCCAATGTTAAAGTTTTTGAAAAGTAGGTCAAAGGTCAAGGTCAAGGTCACGAGGTCAAAAATTTTGGTATCAATGGAAAGGTCTTGTCACAAGGAATACACATATGAAATATGAAAGCCCTATCACTTACCAATCAAAAGTTATGCCCAATGTTAAAGTTTTTAGAAAAGTAGGTCAAAGGTCAAGGTCAAGGTCACGAGGTCAAAAATTTTGGTATCAATGGAAAGGTCTTGTCACAAGGAATACACATGTGAAATATGAAAGCCCTATCATTTACCATTCAAAAGTTATGCCCAATGTTAAAGTTTTTGAAAAGTAGGTCAAAGGTCAAGGTCAAGGTCACGAGGTCAAAAATTTTGGTATCAATGGAAAGGTCTTGTCACAAGGAATACACATGTGAAATATGAAAGCCCTATCACTTCCCATTCAAAAGTTATGTCCAATGTTAAAGTTTTTCGGACAAACAGACAAACAGACAAACAGACAAACAGACAAACAGACAAACAGATAAACAGACAAACAGACGGACAGGCCAAAAACTATATGCCCCCGAATCTTTGATTCCGGGGGCATAAAAAGTTTGGTATCAATGGAAAGGTCTTGTCACAAGGAATACACATGTGAAATATGAAAGCCCTATCACTTCCCATTCAAAAGTTATGCCAAATGTTAAAGTTTTTGAAAAGTAGGTCAAAGGTCAAGGTCAAGGTCATGAGGTCAAAAATGTTGGTATCAATGGAAAGGTCTTGTCACAAGGAATACACATGTGAAATATTGAAGCCCTATCACTTCCCATTCAAAAGTTATGCCCAATGTTAAAGTTTTTGAAAAGTAGGTCAAAGGTCAAGGTCAAGGCCACGAGGTCAAAAATTTTGGTATCAATGGAAAGGTCTTGTCACAAAGAATACACATGTGAAATATGAAAGCCCTAACACTTCCCATTCAAAAGTTATGCCCAATGTTAAAGTTTTTGAAAAGTAGGTCAAAGGTCAAGGTCAAGGTCACGAGGTCAAAAATTTTGGTATCAATGGAAAGTTCTTGTCACAAGAAATACACATGTGAAATATGAAAGCCCTATCACTTCCCATTTAAAAGTTATGCCCAATGTTAAAGTTTTTGAAAAGTAGGTCAAAGGTCAAGGTCACGAGGTCAAAAATTTTGGTATCAATGGAAAGGTCTTGTCACAAGGAATACACATGTGAAATATGAAAGCCCTATCACTTCCCATTCAAAAGTTATGCCCAATGTTAAAGTTTTTGAAAAGTAGGTCAAAGGTCAAGGTCAAGGTCACGAGGTAAAAAATTTTGGTATCAATGGAAAGGTCTTGTCACAAGGAATACACATGTGAAATATGAAAGCCCTATCACTTCCCATTCAAAAGTTATGCCAAATGTTAAAGTTTTTGAAAAGTAGGTCAAAGGTCAAGGTCAAGGTCACGAGGTCAAAAATTTTGGTATCAATGGAAAGGTCATGTCACAAGGAATACACACGTGAAATATTGAAGCCCTATCACTTCCCATTCAAAAGTTATGCCCAATGTTAAAGTTTTTGAAAAGTAGGTCAAAGGTCAAAGTCAAGGTCACGATGTCAAAAATTTTGGTATCAATGGAAAGGTCTTGTCACAAGGAATACACATGTGAAATATGAAAGCCCTATCACTTACCATTCAAAAGTTATGCCCAATGTTAAAGTTTTTGAAAAGTAGGTCAAAGGTCAAGGTCAAGGTCACGAGGTCAAAAATTTTGGTATCAATGGAAAGGTCTTGTCACAAGGAATACACATGTGAAATATGAAAGCCCTATCACTTCCCATTCAAAAGTTATGCCCAATGTTAAAGTTTTTGAAAAGTAGGTCAAAGGTCAAGGTCAAGGTCACGAGGTCAAAAATTTTGGTATCAATGGAAAGGTCTTGTCACAAGGAATACACATGTGAAATATGAAAGCCCTATCACTTCCCATTCAGAAGTTATGTCCAATGTTAAAGTTTTTCGGACAAACAGACAAACAGACAAACAGACAAACAGATAAACAGACAAACAGACAAACAGATAAACAGACAAACAGACGGACAGGCCAAAAACTATATGCCCCCGAATCTTTGATTCCGGGGGCATAAATATCAGCATTTCTGACTTATCGCACAGAAATATGGAAGTGCTAAGGTTACAAAAAGACTTCGTCATTTCTTTGCTTTCTATTATTTTTATATTAGATATTGAATTATAACCGTATAACTTTGAAGTACATTAATTATTGCATTCTATCAGATCTAAAGATTTTATTTAAAATAAAACATCTTGACAGACAACTTTGTTCAAATGCCTATCTTTTAGTTAGTACCTTTTAAATTGTCGCATTAAGTCTGAATATAGTCATAATCATTTTAAAACCAAAATTAATTAACATCACGTTCACAGAACACGATTATTGAAATTTGGTAATAAACGATTCAAGTTATGTGATTTATTGATTTATTGCTAGAGTTTTGCTCTTGGAATCAAAATAATTGAAAGCCTAGAAATGACGAAGTAGAGTTACTTAGTTTATTTTTCTTATCATCTATTCACTTTTTGATTTGTTTTGGTTTTTTGTTTGCATATGTCAAAAAATCAACACATAAACATCGAATATTAAAGACCACACATAAACCAATGAGACAAATTGGCAACCGGTGCCAACTTAGGACGGCCATCCGCTACGCAAGTAGCAAATGATGTAGTTATCCTGATAACGTGCGCACAATCCTCCACTTATCCGGTTGCCAAGAGGTCTGGAAGAACACACAAAAGTTGTGTAAATTAACCTCCTCACTGTTAAACGACCATACAAACAAGACGCAGGACGAAATGACCCGAGCAACACAGAGATGGATAGGTAAATGGATATAAAAATAATGGGCATACGAAATACATTCCGTGCTCTGACGGCTGTAGCGAGCTCAAGCATGTTTTCATCAGAGGAGTCCGACATGCATTCAGAGAGGACAGGTGGTCGGGGCCCTGTTTTCTCTACAAAACGTTTTGACTGGGACCGTCGTGTAGTCCTGTCGTCACAGTCAGAGTGCAATTCTTAAGAATGCGTTGATACGAGACTGTATATTGGTTAAGTACCAAACCAGGTATCCATATGGACAGAAATTTCAAACTGCAGTACACCAGACATGCATCCAACGTTCAAACAATGAATCCATATCAGGGGAGCTTTTCCAATATCATTAAAAACAAAAGAATTGATGTTGCACCTCCTCCACGATTTTATATGTCTAAATTCCAAGTATATATTTTGTTAAAGTTGAGTAGGGTATTTAGAACTATTTTCTGAAGCAGAATTCGGTTGCAATTGGTGCAAAAATCAATGGAGGGATTTTGATGGACGCGAATTTGGATAAACTAATCAAACAGTATATAAATGTGACTAAATATGCACACCAAAGAGGAACCGACTTGAATGCTTGAATGTTCTTTACCAGTAAAATAATTTGCACAAGTTAAAGTTTATATTACAAGTGAGTACATAAGCACTAATGTCACAGAGTATATCAAGGCACTGAAAATATCTAATCATAAACCTCATATACATTTACTTTATATGTCTATCATTGTCGCGCGAGGCCTAGGAACAAATGAGTTCAAATGCACCGACTCAAAGGATATGGTTTATATTGTCCATATTTGTCACTGAAACGTCCGACTGAAATTAATTCAAAAATCGTCTTTATGTAAAAGAAAGACTTTGCTCTGAGGACAAGACGAGTACTGAAAACTCAACAAGTGTTTTTGTGGGTGTCTGTTTTAATCACATCAGAATTGTTTATGGCGATATAATGAAAACATAAAAAACTATACGATCACATTTATTTGTCGACAATGTTGGGAGTTGTTAGAAAAATAATCATAAAACGTAAAACACATTTAACATATTTAATGTTCACATTTTCTACACAGGTATGTCCATGGGTGTAGCTAGGAGGAGTTTTCCCTCCTGGGCCACTTGATTGCATCTCCATTTGGAATTTGAAGACGTTTAACATTTGTACCACTTGGTAAGTGTCACTGCTGGTGGACCAGGAGTCCCAGAGGGCACATGTAGCCAAGTTCCTTCAACTTCGGTTGATCGTTTCTTCAACGCATTCAAAAATATCTGTTATCAAAATTTATTAAAATTTATTAAAATTTCTAAAACGTGGGTCCTACATCTATCGGTACATTTTTTTACATAAACGTTCACATTCTTTGGCCATATTACATTGTTTAGATTTGAGGATCACTGACGAGGGTTAAGTACCCGAAACGTGCATGTCTGGTCCATGCTGTCAATTTATCTATTCTTAAATGATGCTATTGAATTTGAAGACGTTTAACATTTATTTATTTGTAACCGTCTCAGGATGTTTATGTTGTTTTGTTTTTTTTCTCGATATGTATGTCCATTGATAGTAAAACTGAATTCTTATTTTGAGTTTTTGTAAGACTTTTGCCTATGTAACTGTTTTTTTTTTCTGTATGGCAAATTGAAAAAGAGAGTCTTGTTGATGCTAAGATAAAAATGAAGGTATCAATCCGTTCGGAAATTCAATCTTGAAAAGTAGTATTGCATAAATGTGAGAAGGGATCATACATAGTATGTATGATCCCTTCTCACATTTATTAAAATAAGTAAAGAAAAGGGATCTCCAACAACACTTGGTTGCAGCACCCACGGCAAAACACCAAAGCAACCCATACAAAGACACAGATATGACATGCACAACAAGAAACACAAAGGGACAAGGAACACCAAACACAACATAGAAACATGAAACACAAAACACATAAACCAACGAGACCAACGGACAACAGGAATTCCACCTAGGAATTTCTTTACTTCCTCAAATTTTGATACCAGGTGTAAGACTAAATAGCAGTAAATCATGTAGCTTGAAACGATTATTATCATATTTCAATAAACGCGTTCTGTAAAAGTGGTGTTAATTAATTTTCGTTTTAAAATAACTGTAACAATATCCGAGCTAATTGCGACAATTTGAAAGTTACTAATTAGAAAGTTATCTAAATATTGCATAAGTGTAATTACTTTGATTGAAGTGCGTAAAACATTGCATTCTATTCAGATCAAAAGATTGCGCTAAGAATATCAGCCTGTTGGCAGATTTCGTTGTTCGACTGAAAACCAAAAGCAAAAAAGTCTACGTCAACAAACAGCGGCACTTCAAGTTCACTTAGACTGAGGAACATATTAACTGATTTTTCATTTTATGAGACATATATTATGAATTTGAGTCATCAATAGATACAAAATATTATTTATTCCAACCAGTGCACTTACAGATTCTGAAAATAGCATGTTTTTGCAAAGTAAGCACCAATTAAGTTGCAAGAAATGACCTATTATGGGTGTTCAAGAATGCTTTTTGTCACACACAAAAAAAGTAATTATGACTGGCATAAAATTTCATCATACTATAAAAACAATGTGCTCAATAGTAATCAAACTAAATTATTTTATCAGTATATCATCTAAGCTTATCATTAAACCAAGAACATGAACCTCTAGCGGTACTTGTATTCAATATATACTGTTAGAGAGTGTCCCTATCCCCTTTAATCCCCTCCCCCTGAAATACCTCAATACATGAATAAAGAGCTCTGTCAAAAAAGAATGTGTTCAAAGTTCTTTTAAACATGTTTTATTATAATAAAGACATATTCTTTGATGTTCAAAAGAGAGAAACATGTAAATACCCATTAAGAAACTCATTGTATATATCAGAAACTGGATGGTTGCCATAGTCACATATGACATGGCTTCCAAGCTGTGATAAATAATTACCGTAAGTCATGACTGACGGTATACTGTAATCAGTCGTAACCTTCTTGCACGGATAGAATACCTCTTGGCAATATGATTGGTTAAATGCAAATAATCGTCTAAGTTATTCCGAATTTGTGCATATTAAAGATTCTCTCACCAGGTCGGCTTAAGAGTCTAGATGACCTGACAAATTAAACAAATGAGGGGATCTCCAACAACCAGGTTGCAGCACTCACAGCAAAACTCCAAAACACCAAATGCAAAAACACAGGGCAGACATGCACAGAAAGAGACGCAAAAGGACAAGGAACACCAACTCACACCATAGAAACATCAAACACAAAGGACCACACATAAACCAACAAGACCAATGGGCAATCGGTGCCGACTTTGGACGGTCATCTGCCACGCAAGTAGCAGAAGGTGTGGTTATCCGGATTACGTGCGCACAACCCTCCTACTTTTCCGATTACCCAGAGGTCTCGAAGAACGCACAATTATGGTGTAAAATAATCTCCTCACTGTAAGATGAACAAATGAACGGTTTCTGATTTTCTGGGTTATCGATTTTGTGCTGTAAACAGGGATATGGTCATTATCCATATTTGTCATACAAACAGACTGCATGACGCATGGGGCCCAAGAAACACACAGATGGATTTGTAAATGTATGTAAAAACAGAAGGCATACGAAATACAGTCTGTGATCTGCCGGCTGTAGATAGCTCATGCATGTGATCATCCGAGGAGTCTGACTGAAATTCAGAGAAGACAGGTGGTCGGGGCCCTGTCTTGTCTAAAGAGGTTTGGAAAGGTCCCGTCATGGAGTCCTATCGACATAGTCAGTCAGAGTGCAATTCTTAAGAATGCCCTGGTTCAAGGCTGTATATTGGTCCATTACTAAGCCAAGTGTCCGTCTGGTGACAGAAAGATCATATCCATGATATAAAATGTAATTCTGTCTACATTTGATCCTTCTTATTTTGTTAATTATGTCACCATAAAATGCAGGTTGTGATATAACCAATGTAATGTACTTTGTTGCTTGTATGGGTCCAAATTTGAAAAGAAATTGACAATAATTTTTGTAAAATTTCCAGAAAGTTTTTACTAGTTTGTGAAAGCGAAAACCTTGACTTGAAAATTTCTTTGTAATTTGTAAATTTCTACTATGAAATCCAAAACATCAGTTCATGCTCTAGCATACCGGATGAGCTGTGAAATGTAAATACCGTATAACGGTAATCTCGGAACATCGCCGTCAATCAGGGAAATTTACTATGTTGAATCAAAATCATCTCGTTTGTCATACACACTTGTATGAATCTCTCCATTAACAATTTTTATATTTAGGTCCAAAAATGGTGTTTCTGTGTTTGAAACGTTTGCCTTGTTTAGAGTCAATTCATGTGGATAAATAACATTTTTACACTTTTCAAAACAGGATTGTCGATAGTAAGAATATCATCCAGGTACCTAGAAGTAACAATGAAACGTTTCATGAAAGTCATATTGCATCAGTGTATTTTCTACACAAATATGCATCGAGATGTCTTTTTACCGATACTTCCTATAATAAGCGCAGATTTTCGGAAATTTCCGTGACTTGAATCGGAAAAAAACGGAAAAGCCCGGAAAAGTGCGATTGGTAAATGCATTTTATTCCGTTTTTTTCTAACTAGAATTTCACAACATTGAAAGTCAGTTAACTGACGACATAGTTATTGTAAAAGCTAATTCTTGTTGCTTATGAAATTAGTACCCGAATATATACAACAAAGTTCATTCATGCAACTGGCTGATTGCGGAAGCTTGCTTACTCTGACAATTTCTACATACTGTTTATGCAAATAACAATTTCCGAATTTTGCCGAAATGTTGTGTATCCGAGAATATTATATTATATTATAATTAAATTAAAACGTCTATAAAACACTGATTTCAGAGTTAATGCAAGTAACATACAGATGTTCAAATGGTCTTACTAGTATTTGAAACCTTTTTACGGTAAAACTTCGTTATTGACGGTTGAATCCCTGCGAAATGATATATGACTTTAAAAAATACTAATTGAAGACACGTGGGCAAAGAAGGATAAATCCAGCGTTAAAAAATAAAGACTTTGATATAAGCCTCCCTACATAGAAAATAAACGATTGGCGCACAAATGTCATTTTTGCTAGATGTACCAATGATGAAGAAAATGTATTCATAGCTGGATCTTCTTTTTTTCAGCAAATTGTAGGAATCGAATGCGCTTCAGTTCTTATCGATATTTTTCTTCAAACTTTTCCATCGAATATGCGTCAGAATCTTCAATAGTATTTTTATACCGTGGATATGACCCTTGTGCCACCAATCCTTTTTCAGCGCATTCTTAATAGTTGCACACTGACTTTGACGACGGGACTCCATGAAAGGGCCCTGTCCAAACCTCGTCAGAGGAGGCAGGACCCTGACCACCTGTCCCTTATGAAAGATTGCCGGGCTTTTCGGGGTATTTCATACATGAGCTCCCTCCAGCAAGCAGAGCAAGAGCTAATTTCCGAATGTCCTCATGTTCTTGATATCAAGCCATATATTCCCTTGGGTCCCGGCGCTTAGCTGTCTTGTTGATGTCGTCATCAAACAATGAGGAGGCTATCACACACCACAGCTTAAGGTAATAGGACAAGTAGGAGGGACAAGTAGGAGGGTTGTGCGCACGTAATCCGGAAAACCACAAAATTTACTACTTCCACGGGAGATTACCGTCCTAAATATGCACAGATTGCCTGTTGGTCTCGTTGGTTTATGTGTAGTCTTTTATGTTGAATGTTTTGATGTTATCAGTCAATATTTGCTCTTACTCGTACTTTGGTCTCTCTGCTGCGCCTGTTCACTCTATGCCACGGCATTTGAGCCTTTCGCTTTTTTACATGTGGTTGCTGCAACTGATGTTCTTCCTGAGAACACCTCCTTTCTCTCATGAATTAATATTTTATGATAATTGAAATGACAAAGGTCCAATAAAAAGTTGCTATATGAAAAGTAAAAGAGGAAAAAATATCGTTTTTTCGTACTTTACACCAAAGCGCTTACAATTATGGAAAAATATCAGTAAAATAAATTGACAGGGAACCCTTTATACACCATCTCAACATAAAATGACAGTTAGTGTTATGAATGTCTTTCCCTGACATGGTCGCCATAGCACTTTCTATATAGACATAACCTCAACAAGTGCATGTTTTGTAGATATCATTTTCAGTGTCGTGCATGAACATCGACAGCGGGTGCAGCTAGCCAAACAGGGGATGCTTACTCCTCCCGGGCTCCTGATCCCACCTCTAGCTTGCAAGGGGTTCGTCGATGCTCAATTTTGTGATCTATTGTGAGTGCTGTTAAGATTGTCCTCAGGATATTCTTTAACTCATATAAGGAACGCATATAACATGTATTAATGTCTAGGTCAAATCAAAGAACAGTCCAAGTCGGAATAAACAAGGATAGAGAACGCATCTAACGATAACTTTACTTGATCATGCGATGTACTTTAAAGAACAGTACTACAGATATGAATTGTATTAATATATCATTAACAGATTAATTCAGAGAAAACAAATATTTCATTGACGTAAAGCTTCACCTTAAATGCTCCTGTTATCAAGAAAATATCTGATGATATGTGAATATAGATCCACTCTTGTCTGTCTTTCCAAATGTTATCATATAGGATGAAATATGCATATCTACTGAATATCTATTTATAGATTTTATCATTTTACCTCGATTGACTGCATCGCTCGGGTAAAGAGTGCACTTGCATCAAGAAAGAGAGTAAGTAATTTGCTTCAATTCGATTTCACGTTTTTACCGATAAAAGATATGAAAAATCACCATCGGTGCGCCTTATGTTCAATTTCAGATCAATAGACAAGATTTTTTGGGTAGATTTTGTATTTTTGTAAAAGCAACATAAAGTTTTGGTCAGTCCGACTTACTCATCAATATTCCTATTCTACACATATAACGTATAACTGCATCTTTCTATTAATTATAAAACAGTCGAATTGTCCTAACACTTTTGAATCATATTACTAGGACTGATTGTTCATGTAAAATTCATAAAAATTTCACATGAATAAAGATGTGATCTATGTGAAAAATATTTCACGTGAATTTCACATAGATTAACTAACATCAATTTCACATGGATTTTTCTATGTAACCTCCATGCGAAATTGAATTCACAAAAAATCATGTCAGAAACTTCACATGAATTTCATGTCAAAAATTGTATGTAAATTTCATGTACGTGCTCGTTTCACATAAATTTCATGTGAACTTTTATGTAAAGTTCATGTAAATTTCGCATGAATTTCATATGAATAATGCGGAAGGGTTCCAACACTATACCTTCTTGAAGAAAATCTCAAACCAATTTATTATGTTTCGAATATTAAATTATCATCAGTGATGCTTCCAGCCTAAGTGCTTTTCATTAGCCACAAGAATTCATTTCACTAGCGCCCTTATCTTTAGATTTTAATTTGTGTATATACTTTACAGAGAGTACGCGGTATCAAATTTCATGTAGAGTCGCTTCAGTAGTATATCCAAATAAAATCTATATTCAAACTAGCATTGGAGGGATGGTGCTAAGATGTTAACCTCATCTAATTTCGATAATATTTTTGGATAAAATGACAAGTTTCCAAAATAGCCAAATGAAAATGTATGATGTCAAATTGATCAAGTGCCAAAACAAAGCTTCTTTCAGGCGGCAGAGCTGGAAAGAAGTAATTGATACAAATAAAACATCCAAAGTCACGGGGAACGAGTTTAACTCCTCCACACTGCAACAGGAAATAAGTGTTTATATTAACAATGGGGAAGGGATGCACAATTGATTGTGTATAGTTCACTGGATCAATTCAATGCTGTCGGAATATATTTGAGAAGTTTTCTTTTACAGTTTCGATAATAGTTGGTGATTTTCTCCTTATATTTGTTATATGTTGCATTTTTCAAGGTTTTGCCTATTGATTGTGATTTTTGGATTCCGATTACAAAAGGTTCAATGTTTACAATTTACAAATTACGGAGAAACTTTTAGGTCAAGGTTTTCGCTTTCACAAAATAGTAAAGACGTTCTGGAAAAGCAACAGAGTATATCACTTTGGGTATTTCACAATCTGCATTTTATATTGACATAATTCACAAAATAAGAAGGATCAAAGGTAGACAGCATAACCATCGAAATGCGTCAGGAAATCAAAGGCTTTTATACCGTGGATATGATCCTAATGTCACCAGACGGACTTTAGGCTTGGTATTGGACCAATCTACAGTTTTGTACCAGCGCATTCTTAAGACTTGCATTTTCACTGACTGTGGCGACGGGACTCCATGACGGGCCCTGTCAAAACCTCTTTAGAGAAGACACGGCTCCGACCACCTGTCCTCTCTGAATGTCAGTCGGACTCCTCGGGTGATAACATACATGAGCTCGCTACAGCCGGCACAGCTAGGACTGTATTACGTTCACCCTCTTTTTATATCCATTTACATTATTCATCTGTGTTGCTTGGGCCCCTGCGTTTTGCGGTATTGTTTGTGTGTGGTCATGTAACAGTGAGGAGGTTGTTTTTCACCAAAATTGTACGTTCTTAGAGACCTCTGGGTAATCGGAAAAGTGGGAGGGTTGTGTGTAACAGATGACCGTCCCAAGTCGGCACCGGTTGCACATTGGTCTCGTTGGTTTATGTTTGGTGTTTCTATGGTGTGAGTTGTTGTTCCTTGTCCCTTTTGCGTCTCTTTCTGAGGATGTCTGCTATGTGTTTTTTGATTTGGGAGTTTTGCTGTGGTTCTGCAACCGAGTGTTGTTGGAGATCCCCTCTTTTCTTCAATAGCAAAAAATGGAAATCAGAAATACACGTACATCAAAATTTTGTTCTTGGATACAATAAAATCTTATTTTGTGTGGGAAAATTCTTATTCTTATTATAAATACACAGAAGAATGGGTGATCAAAATGTTGAACCGTTTGATAGATAACACATTTGAAGTTTTTGGAGGAATGTTCTTACAGATAATTGTTGGAATTCCAATGAGAACAGATTGTGCTCCACTTCATGCTAATATTTTCCTACAATGTATACTGTATAATAATATGAAGCTGATTTTGTTCCTACCAGTCTCTGATGGGAAGAAGCACCTAGCACTCCAATTAATATTTATATCTGATATATATCTTAGATTAGAACCATCCAAAAGCACCGAATTTGACACATTTACCGGGTTTGACTTTTCTGCACGTCCTAAGTGACGGGTGTTGCTAGCAAACAGGAGATGCTTACTCTCCCCGGGCACCTGATCTCATCTCCATTGGTGATTCACTTCAGCATCTTTGCAGAACGCTTGAGTTTATTTAATTCTTTACACAGCCAATTGTGCCTCATATGACATTTATGTGAAATTTACATGAACTTTACATAAAAGTTCATATGAAATATATGTGAAACGAGCACGAACATGAAATTTACATGATTTTTTTTCATGAAATTCGTGTGAAGTTTCTCACATGAGTTTTATGTGAATTCAATTTCGCATGGAGCCCATAAAGAAAAATTCATGTGAAATTCATGTGAAGTAAAGGAGCTGTATTTAGCCCTGAATCTCATCAAGTATTTCTTCTACACAATGATCTACACGCAAGAAAAACTTGATCATTGCTAAAATGTAATGTATTTGGAGATTCATCATACAACTTTTATTTTGGTAAACTTTAGATACTTAAATTACAGGCCAAAGAGTAGGGGGTAGCCATGTTGAAAAGAAGCTAATATCGATAAAAAACGATGAAAATGAAGAAGTATCTGGTTATCGTCTAAACAAGATACTAGAAATCAAATTTAAGGTATTCAATGGGTAATGAGAGGTAATTGGAGCACACATTCATCGAATCCTGAGACCTAAAATTACAGCATAGTTATGATGTAAAAATTAATTAAAAATGTTTGACCAATTTAGAAAAAATCGGTTACTTTGAGAGTTACGGGCCCTTACAGTTTACATGGGACTCTATTGGAAAAAGTTTTTTTCCCAAAAATTTTGAATAAAACGATGGGGCATCATATATTGATTGGTCAAAAATTTCTAAAAAATATATTTCATCAAATTTCGCTGAAAAATCAAAAGTTCACCTATTATTTTCTGCAGTTGATTTTTTTTTCTATATTTTTCAACAAGGGGAGATAACTCCTAAAAGGACCCTTTTCAAAATATTTCTTATTTCGATGTCTACTAGGCTAGTACAAAAGTTGTTAAAATATCATATGACACAGAAAGATATTTAGTGATGAATATATGAATTTCAATGTTTTTTTGCATAATTTCTTTCATTACCCATTGAATACCTTAAAAGACTGGTCTCAACTTTATCCATAAATATTAAAATCTTGAATCTGAAATACGGCTGTATTGTGTTCACTGGCTACAAAGTAGGCATTTTACCGCGAAATACACCCTTGCATAGATCATCCCAAAATCTTGTGCATTTCATGTGAACATGTTTAGAATAAATGAATTAATGGTTTTAAAAGGGGGAAAATGAAACTTTGCTTATATTATGGACTAAAACACAGATTCGTAGAAAGCTCCCCATCCCCCTTTTCAGTTTTTGTCAATTTTTATATGTTAATTATAGACTTAAGTGACTATTTTGTAGAGTCGATATGAAAACTCGTTTTACGAGTTATACGTTTGTACCACTTGGTGAGTGTCACTGCTGGTGGACCAGGAGTCCCCGAGGGCACATGAAGCCAAGTTCGATCAACTTCGGTTGATCTATTCTTCAACGCATTTTAAAATTTTTGTTATTAAAATTACTTGAAATTTCTAAAACATGGGTCCTGTAGCACCATATCCCACCCATCCTGCTACGTCTTTCGGAACATTTTGGACATTTGGCCATATTACATTTTTAGATTGAGGATCACTGACGAGGATTAAGTACCCAAAACGTCCATGTCTGGTCAACGCTGCAAATTTTATCTGTTCTTAATTTGAAGACGTTTAACATTTGTACCATATGCAATGACAAAAATAATACACTGCTATATACATGTAGCAGACGCCGGCGGCTTTTTCCCGCCTGTTTGATCCATACAGATGTCTACAAAAGCATCATCTTGTATCTACTAGAGAGTTGTCATGGAAACATCAGAACATTTTTGGCAATTCAAGAAATGGATATAATGTTCAGTTTATCTAATAATAAATCGTCACTATCACTGAAGACTCTCTTACCCACATCGTTTGCGTAACAGGCGATTCTGATTATAAATAGTATGTACAAACATTGACACATTGTCATTTGCTCTTTGCGCGCGCTATTGCTTGGAACATCTTGAGAGCAGACGACACAGTGATATTTTTTTCGTCAGCATTATCATTTTCACGTGAATTTTGCCGCGGTAAGTCCAGAATTCGTTGTGTCCCTCTGTCTTTTTTCACGTTGCCTCCCTCCATCCCTTCATCCAAGATATGATATCCCAACCACCCTTTTTTGTTTAAAAATCCCCTTTCTCCAATTATTTTTTGTCTAGAAAATGTCTTTTTCCTTATCATTTCTTTTTTTTTTTTTTATTTCTCCCTCAAAACAATAGGATATAAATCTTTCATTTGATGATGATATAGAATGGATAGACCTCGCTAAATCGATTTTTGTACCGGGGTTTAATTTTTCAAAGCAGATAAGACAATTTGCATATAATCGGTTCAAACATAAAAGAGGAAATAATTGTCAAAGATGTTTCTTTCAATCGTATGAATTTAGGATCAATATAACGTTCGTGAAGATATGAGCAACTATTGATCCAGTGTATTCTGAAGTTATATGTAGATATACTAAAGTCAGTAGCTCTCTAGCATAGAATGGGCTTTGAAGATATACCAAGGGCATTGTTTTGTTTCCAGTATTTTGAATTGATCTATGTCTATATCACTTAACCATTTATAAGCTTTTCCACTGGCCAAAACGCGGTCACGTGCATTGCGATTAATCGTCGTATTGAACTGCTTCCGGTCATATCGACGCGTTTACGGTTTTGTGTAAAGTATTGTTGGCATTGCTGAGTGTGATATTTGGCTTTTTTTAAATGGAAAAAAAAGATAAAAAAATTGAAGGAGAAAAGAGTTTTACTATAATACAAATGTTTGTCCAAAAAAAAAAAACAAAAAAAACAAAAAAACGGAAAAATAAGATAAAAAAAATTGAAGGAGAAAAGAGTTTTACTATAATACAAATGTTTGTCCAAAAAAAAAAATCGGAAAAAAAGATTAATAAAGCCTGTGTTTGTGAAACACGAATGCCCCCGGTGGCATCTTTGTTAGTATGAACACTATTTTCTGTTAAGTACATATATGTGAGGTCACTGGGTTAAAAGGTCAAAGGTCAAGGTCACAAGGTCAAAAATTTTGGTATCAATGGAAAGGTCTTGTCACAAGGAATACACATATGAAATATGAAAGCCCTATCACTTACCATTCAAAAGTTATGCCCAAGGTTAAAGTTTTTGAAAAGTAGGTCAAAGGTCAAGGTCAAGAGGTCAAAAATTTTGGTATCAATGGAAAGGTCTTGTCACAAGGAATACACATGTGAAATATGAAAGCCCTATCACTTCCCATTCAAAAGTTATGTCCAATGTTAAAGTTTTTCGGACAAACAGACAGACAAACAGATAAACAGACAAACAGACGGACAGGCCAAAAACTATATGCCCCCGAATCTTTGATTCCGGGGGCATAAAAAAAATTGAAGGAGAAAAGAGTTTTACTATAATACAAATGCTTGTCAAAAAAAAAAATTGAAAGTGTGCAGTGCTAGAAAAGCAAATGCTTAGTTACCATTTTCTTTTCCAGTCTTTATGTATATGATAAAACAGTTATAGCACAGTTGATTCGTTCGATATGATGATTTATAGAGTGATAAAACGATAAACAACCAAGGCTTCGGCCTCGGTTGATTATCGTTTTATCACTCCATAAATCATCATATCGACCTCATCACTGTGCAATACTGTAATTGTATAACACTTCCCCCATGTCGTGTGATGTATTTGTATTTAAAAAAAAGTATGCCACGGTCCTTTCGAGATCGAGAAGTTTAATCCAACCATTGATAGAAAAATTATATTCAAACTTATTATTACTCACTCGAGCTATCGTCGGAAACCCACATATCTTACGTACTATACGGAGAAGATGCCGTGGGTTTCCGACTATGAGGTGAGCGAAATTACTGATATATCAGAACAAGTTATAATTATAATTATCTACATCTACTTTCTAGATAAGCTTCGGAAAAGGACAATGTTCACCAAGCCCGAAGGCTTTTAAAATACGTTTGAAAATTTAAAAAAAGAAATGGGTGAAAACAGATTTTAGTTTGAATATGCCGCATTTGATCACGTGATTCGTCACGATCAATCGAATTCCTTAGATTCCGTAGTTGTTTCGTATCGATGTGAGGATACGTCTATATATATGCGTATCAAAATCTAAAGTTGACATTTTGTTTACTTATGGGGCGTACATGGGGGTACCTCTCTCCCCCTCCCACCCCCTTACCTCCCCCTACCGCTCCTCCTCCCTCTCCCTCCTTTTATCCTTCCTTACATCCCCCTCCCGCCCCCTCCTCCCATGTCTCCCCTTTCCCTCCCTCTTCTCTCTCCCCTTTCTCCCTCCTTCCTCCTCCCCCTCCCTTTCCAACCCTCACTTATGCCACATCTTTTAAACACTGTTGTGTTGTCCTTTTTGACTAGAATGGTTTTGTTCTCTTAAATTATGTTTGTCAGTCTTTCTGTCCGTCTCTCACTCACAAAACTTTTGAGTTTTTAGAAATAGGACGTCTAAGAACTACATGTTTACTGAAAATTCTCTACTCTTCATTTAGATTTAATACAGATTCATTTTTAAAACAAATATTAACATGTACCTTTAATTCATCCTACATTCCTTTGTCCGGTCTTATCTTGATAAGAACATCAAAAAAAGGGGAAAAAAAGGGGAAAAAAGGGAAAAAAAAAGACGGATCGTCATTTTGTTATGCCATATGCTCGCAACCTAAGCATTTGCAAACACACAAGATGAATAGTTTTTTCCTTATTGTCTATCTTTATTAGATCCTACTTGCTTTCTTTTATAAAAAAAAAATAATTCTCTCAGTAGTAATAGAAAGGCAGCTATATTAAGTATCAAGTCCTTAGTCTTAAAATCGATAAGTAAGACGTCCTTGGCCCCCGATCAGCTTGCTATTTTTTCTTCGCCGGTTCTATAAAGTATATGTCTATTTCTGGAATTAGTATCTACTTTTTGCCATGTTTTCGCCTTTTTACATATTTTACAAAAGTACGTCTGGCGTTCAAGAAATGTTAATTAAAGGTTATATGACAGATCTCTCACCTATAGTAAATATAATCGTAAACAAAATTCTCGTTGCAATCATCATCATCATCATAAGCTTTGGGCGTTGGTACCTTGAAAAAATACCAGGCATAAAAAAATGCCCTATAGAACATAGTGTGAATCGCAAATTTCTCGGGTTTGATGGTCATATTTCTTGACTACCGTCATACCGTATTGACATATCACAGCATTTCTAAGATTGAACTTAGATTTTTAAAATTCTATGTTAAAAGAGAACTAATAATTACCACAATATCAATGATATTCTCTAAGATTTTGTTTTCATTTCACGTATGTCTTATTTCTGAAACAACATATATGAAGTAGGAATTATTAAAAAATAAGGATTTTTTAAAACATGCACTGGAATGAGCCCTGCTTTTGCTTTTTTAGATCCACAAATGCTCATATGTTATTCGTACTGCGTATTCTTGTTGAAAGAAAATGTGCAAAAACTGGACGACGTCGATGACATGACAACATTAGTTATGTAACAGCTAATATGCTGAGTATACTTTTCCAAAAATATCAGACAGCATTTTTGTTATAAGAATTCAATTATACAAAGACTATGTATACATATGCCAACTGTTTGTGCAACAGGCAACGTTATTGCGGGGGATAAGAGTGTCCTATTCCCCCACATTACTTAGTATAAACATATGGTTTTAATACAATAAATAGCTGTAACTGTTATTTTGCAACGTGTTACTGAGTTATACGTAATGTTTAATTAAATCAATCTCAGCATTGGCAGTAAACATCTACAGTGTAAGACAATTATCTATCATTTTGTCCTTGTCAGCACCCTTAGTTGTTTTATGAACCAGCCCTTTCATTTCGATTGCTCGTCTTGTTACCTTGAAATTGGTTTCAGTATTTATTATTATTATTTTTTTTTTTTTGTCTTAATTATGTATGTATTTTATTCTATTTTACATATATTTCCTTATTTTGGAATCGTTTACCAAAGATTTTGAGTTCTCGTGTTATTAGGACTGGGACATTACTGCATCCAGCCGATCCGATATGCATCACGATACCTGATATCCGATACGATACGTATCGCGATACTATTTGACACGTTGAACATTGCACACAGTCCGAGCAACGTTGTGTCGGGGCTGCGAGCGCGCCATCATATCGATCTCCCTTGCGCTCACAGCCAAACTTGTGGTCGGCGGGCCGCGGGGTCTGGAATAGGATCCCCGGGCCGCCGTTGGAGAACGTCTTTTTTTTCTAAACTTCTCGCTGTTTTCTGGATGCTGGAAGTATCAAGATTACACTTAAATAAGTTTTCAATCTTTATTGTTGTTACGTTTTTCGGAGAGTTTTAAAATATTTGTAACATAATATAATCAATTCAAAAGTATTGCGCATGCGCGCCAGTGATGTCCGTTTCCGGAACAAGGACTTGAACACATATATAAAATTAAAAGCGAACACCATAGTAATGCAATTATGTACATATAACAACTTATAATAATATGAAATGAAGAGACAGTAGCTTATTTCGAAAGTTCAAATTTTAAAACAGTAATTATAAAAGGATTTACGTACTTAACTTAAATTGAAATGTAAATGGAATTTATTCTAGGTAAAAATGTAAAATTCAAATAGTCTCATACCTGGAAGTATCAAGATTACACTTTAATAAGTTTTCAATCTTTATTGTTGTTACGTTTTTCGGAGAGTGACCGATATGGCCGAAGTTTGACCGTCTCCGAAAAACGCCCCACCCTTCCAGATACTGACCAATAACTTTCTTAGAATTTTGACTGACACATTTACCCGAATTTTGAAAAACTAAAATTAACCAATCAAATTTAAGAATTTTGGACAAAGAAGACGAGCCGAACAGGAACCGATAATTGACTTTCACACTTATGTCATGAATTAATTTACTCATCTCGGCGTCCTGTCCGACCTTTCTTCTGATGTCGTGTAATTTGTTTGTTCTCTAATAGCCTTAAGTAAATTTTGAAGTAATTCTTGTTATTTTTAAGACGGAAAAAGTAAAGTCACAAAAAGGAAAGGAATGTTATATTGTTCAGAGATTAATGAGAGATTAAATGCCAAAATATAGAAATGTTCAAAAATGACTTTTACAAATAGCTTGTTACATACAAATAATTTTACACTAAAAATATTAAATTTGATTTCCTGATCGATAATCGAATCTATCGATACCAAACTTGATTAAATGAATTAATTATCATAGACAATAGTTTTTTTACTTTTCAAATGCATCTACTTCATATCATTGGAATAAAAAGCTGTGATTCAATTTAAAAACGTCTGTCCTATGACACATTAAAATTAAAATTTAAATATGCAGTAATGACGACTTTCTACCCAACCTAATTACTTTCGTCCTCGAAAGTTCAAATTTTTACACACTACATACATTATAGTGGAGGACGTTTTGGTTGGAAAAAAATTCGAATTAAGATCACAAGTTAAATATAACTATAAAAGCGATTGAAAAGTGAATTATCTACTTGTACTAAAATAAAAAGATTCGGAACATATATACACACTATTTCAGAAGTCTTTGGAAATTTCGTACGCTAAAATATTCAATCTTTATATTGCATGAAATGTCATGACGTCGACTCATTGATTTGATCAAAATGTGTGCGATTTAGCACTATACGTATTCTATAACATCGAATTGCTTTTTGACTATTGAATATACACTTTGCATTCGACTCCTATCTGAGTCCGTATGTTTAGAGGTAGCTTTTAATCTGGTCTTAAATGTTGATTTTGGCTATGACGAAGTGACAGAGTGACGAACAAACTTGCTTCTCTCAATAGCTTCACAACCACAAGACAAAAACATCAATTGATAATTCATAACACCTGATTAGAATATTAATGTTGTAAAAAGAACCAGCTTTTATACAATCTAGCACTATATTACGACTGAAATGAAAACGAATTCCAGCCAAAATAAAAAAAAAATTCGTATCTAGTGTCATGAAATACAGTTGGAATGTCCATACAGCTGTTATACTAAGGGAATTTGAAACAAAATAACGGTTTGCCGTATATTATCTATATTCATCATGTATTACTTTAAAAAGTTTTCGCCGAAATTCAACAAGACATGATCAAAATTTAAGCTTACTCTCTTTTCTCATTATTCGAACTTGTCCATCTCGGGATCAATTCTTTTTACTAACTTGCCCACGCATCCATGGTACATAGCTTAGTATTTTTTTTCAACATAAGTGCTATTCATATCAAGCCAATACATGATATCATATCACTATCTTAAAAGACTTCCTGAAAATGATACATGTTTTATAAGCGTCCAATGTAAGAAACTTCTTTTCTGGAATCTTCTTTTCTCGTCTGCTGCTTGTCAGTTCTCAACACATTTTGTATCGAAGTCACTATTTCATCTTCTTCTTTTTTCTGGTCTAATTCCATGGTTTGATAATATGAAATACGTTTATTATTTGAGTCACTTTGATCTTCCTTTTTCTCGTCCAATTCCAAGGTTTTAAAGTATAGCCGAAATAAGTCCAAATCGCAATTTAAAACGAGTTTCTGTGGTATCCTGTAGTGGTATCCTCTAGACTTCTGAAGTAACTAGGTTAAACATAATTTTAATGTGTCATAGGACACTATTTTAATTAATAAAACCTTCTCAAAAAATTATTTGATAGTATTCATATTCATCATATAAGTAGCTTTTTTATTCGACATATTATATTTATTCAACACCAGATTTCTGTCTAGAATAAAGATGAAAAAACAAAAATAAATGGTTTGTTATTTGACTAGAAGAAATGAAAAACAAAATCATTTAAAATAACAATAAGAAGTCATGGAAAATCAATGGTTCTTATCATTTTGTCATGCTTATATCTATATGTACACTGAAGAAAGTTGGATTTAAACTTGAGTACTTGAAAATACGGAAAATTCTAATACATTTTTTTGTAAATCTTAACTTAGGTATTGGCGCGGTGTATCGATACTTGGTTCGCAAAAAAATATTGCGATGCATCGATTAATTGGAGTATCGTCCCAGCCCTACATATTATCAATTAGAGTTGTAAAGTTTATGAGCTTGAATTGTTAGCTAGTTACGTGAGGTTTGTCCATGTATTATCACCCAAACTCTGTCGTGGATATATATTTCTAGCCTCGGGTTTTACATGATTTTGAGACCCCTCGGGTGGAACCGATGTATCTTTCATTGAATTCCATGAAAGAGTTTTATAAGATCACGTCATGGAGTCCGGATTCATAGACGTTCAACGTGCAACGTTCTAACATATGCCGAGGCAAGACGGTAGATGGCTTATACACCATACACAATGACTTTTGGTGAATGCAGATCAATGACAAAGAAGATAAAAAATGGCTTCTCGTATCTGAAGTTCAAAACTGACATTCATTTTGACCTTTTTAATCACAGGAGCTCGACGCAAACGACCCTCACTAAAATCAGCCTCTTCCCTACTTCCCCTTTAATAAAGTAGAGGATGATACTAATGTCTATCCGTGGCGTCAAGCTCCTCTGCACTTGTTCTATGAGTTTTATTGATTCGGCTGTCATATACCAAAGTTCTTCAGGAAGGATCCAAGCACATATGTGTACCCCTACTTGAAATATTTAATCTACCGCTTATTTCAAATAATTTTCCGACATAAAGGAACATTTCGAATATCGTACCCATTTTTAAAAAGATACCCCCCCCCCAAGTAAACAACTATAGACCTATTTCTCTACTTTGTGTAATCAGTAAGGTACGTTGTATTTGAAAATGTATGTACAATATATATTTCTAACTTTATCAGTAAAAGCAACCTACTGACGGACCATCAGTCAGGATTTAGAAAAGGGGACTCAACGGTCAACCAACCTCTATACATTTCTCATGAATTTTCTTACGATAAGGAACTTAAAGTTATTTTTTCGACATAAGTACAGCTTTTGATACGGTATGGTACGCGGGGTTGTTATACAAAATTGAACAAAAAAAATAATAATTTGGGGAAAGCTTCTTCTTAGGATAAAAAATTACTGGGCTAATCGAAAACAGATACATGCACAAAAAATGTAGTAATCATAAACGGTTAAGAGTTTTCGAATTTAACGCAGGTGTTCCCCAAGGATCCATTTTCGACCCTGTTTTCTTCCTGATTTTCATCTATGATACCGTCTTGGGTATTGGATGTAAACAGTCAAACTTTCAATTATGTCCTTAATAATCGATAATCCGCGACGAAAACCGGTACTCAATAACTCAACGAAGATTCACTTAAAGTCAAATCCTGGTCGAATAAAACAGAAGCTATATTAATAACGAGGAAAACGAATAATTTACAACTCTCTTACATGTACCTATACTTGATAATACTGTTATAAATGAAGTTTCTAGTCATAAACTCCTAGGATAAACTTTTACTTCTAATTGTAATAAGAGAGAATATATTGATCTTATAATTCAAAAAGCATATCAAAAGTGCAACACACTGCGTAGGCTAAATTCGAACACAGGAGCTCGATGCCAACGATCCACAAAATTAGAACTTTGACTAGAGAGAAATGGGAAGGAGCGGGTGTCATTGAGGATTGTTGGTATCGAGCTCCTGTGAATTCGACCTACAGACGCTGCACTTTCATCAGACCAGTCCTAGAGTATGGTGACATAATATTTCATATTGAAGCAGCGCGTACTATGACTGGTGCTACAACCTTAGTGAATCGTGATTTACCATAGAAAGTGGATGGCAAAGGTTAGAGAAAAGACGAGAGGAACACAAATTAGTACAACATAAGATGAATAATGACCTCACCACAGATATTTGACAGAACAGTTGCAACACTCGCGGGTCTAATAACTTCGCAATACTCGCGGGTCTTATAACTAAGTAACTTGTAAATGCAGAACTACTCACCGCTATCAGTTTTTCGTCTTTGGAACAACATCTCCCAAGAAATCAAAGGACTCCAGCACATTTGAAATACAACTTTTCTCTCTATATCCAATCACTAAACCTCCTAAAAACACGCCTTAAACCACCGTTCCACTGCAATCCCGCTGTACTTACGACCATTCGCGACCGCAATTTTCACAAGAGCGGGTAAAACTTTCCCGACCTTTTCATTTTTTCTTGACATCATGCTCTATTCCCGACCGATTCCCGATCAATTCATGACCGATTCACGTTTCATCGCCGACTTATTCACGCTTTACCCGCTCTACTCACGATCATATTGTCGACCAAGTCCCGTTCTATCCGATCAAACTCCGATCTATTCCCGACTAAAACCGGATCTATTCCCGATGCAATTCCGATCTATTACCGACTGACCCCGACGCATTCCCGCTCAAAACACAATTCTAACTTAAACTGATCTCATTTGTCATCCAATGATCCTATCTTCCAAGAAGAAGCCTATATTTCTCGTATTTACCAAGCCTTACCCAAAAGTGTCGCGATCAAAATTAAAAAAAAAAATTCCTTATACTTCAAAAGTAGCATTGGATAGCCAAGAATCGTCGCCGCGACAGTTTGATAATAAGTATTTTGAACAAATCAATATCAGTGCGAGAAAATAAATGAAATATGCACAGATCCTATTTGAAGCGTTGTTTGGTCGGAACTTGATCATACAGAGCGTGAATAGGTCGCAAGATGGTCATGAAAAGGTCTTGCTTAGATCAGCAAACATTGAATCTGTTGTGGATAGATCGTGGTAAGAGCGTAGAATAGACGGGTAAAGATCGGGAACAGGGCGTAATTAAAGCGTTTCTTATGCGTGAAGAAAGCGGGGTGAAGTTAAATGCCGATCAGACCACGCTCAAGCCACGCTCTTTCCCGACCTGGACACGATTAACCTAGGCTGTACCCCCGACTATCCCGACTAAGCGCCGACTATTTCACGATCACAAAGAGAGCGGGAAAGTTTCCCGTATTTTTTCAACCGGTTGAAAGAATACGGGAAACTTTTCCCGACCTCTAAAGCGTGCCCGCTCTAATACCGATCGATTTTGGACCAACATCCGCTCTACCAGACCAAGATACGACTAAGAGCCGTTCTCTCCCGACCTGGAAATTTTCGAGGTCGGGAATGAACGTAGGTACAGCGGGATTGCAGTGGAACGGGGGCTTTACCTGTGTTTTGAAAGTGACCCGTTTTGTTACAGTCCCGATTACGTTAACTGTCTACCCCTCAAGGGGTAATTTTTGTTAGACGAAGGAGAAATTTTGTGAGGTAAAATGAAGACGAAAAAATAGAAGAGGAATTTTTAAGCCGAAATGAACAAGGAAAAATAGAGGAGAAATTTGCGAGGTGAAAGGAGAAAGAGAAGAGGAATTTGTAAGGTGAAATAAACGAGAACCCTGAAAGCGAACTCGAAAGAGAAATATTTCTCCTTTAAATCCCGCTTCGATTCTCTTCATGTTCTGTTACGTTCTCTTTCAAATTCCGCCTTCAGTTCGCTTTCAATGTTCGCCTCCAGCCTCGTTTTGGAAATATATATGGGCGGGGCTTAATGCGGTCAATGTAGGCTTAATTTCTAAATATTACAATATTTTAAAACGTATATTTACACTCTTTTCCTTTTATCACACTAATTATCGAATTATATGCTATAATAATTGTTTTAATATGTCTAGATATATTGAGTCTCTGGATAAAATTTAATTACTTTAAAACAGCTAAATTTATCGTGTAAAATAGGTCCGTTTCAACGGGTTATAGAACTTATTTAACAATAATTTTAAAATAAAAGTCAAGAAGCAAGTCATTTTATTCATCTAGATGTCAGTTCTCATTATTGACCCCTTGTACTTTACATGTATATACCCCGTAATCGATCGATTATGAGAGGTATCGTTCAGGTAGGCATAGTAGTCTACCTGTGTGGAGTCAGTCATGCGTTTAAGTATTTACGTCCAAAACTGACAGTGTCTGGAATGGTCAGATATAAAATGTATAAAAAATATTTCAGAGTAATAGTGTGTTTTATTTCTATTCTTTCAACAATAACTAAAGGAAACACGTAAGGGAATTCCCCCTTACGAATAAATTTGGGTTTTTATTTATTTATTTATTTTTTTTTTTATTTTCGGTCATTTGTGTATACGGGGAAAATTTTTATACTCAATGCTCCCTTCCTTCTTCGCCATTACAAATTAATTTTCATACCCATTTCGTTTTTATTTGCGGGAGGTCCAATTCCATGCTCTGAGAAAGAAGTTCTTACTTCACTGGTTTTTTTTTTAAAGATTCTTCATCTTTATTTCGATTTTATCGTTCTTTCTTTTTTTTTAAACTACGAGCTTTCAATTGAAATGTATTACTATGATAAAATAACCTTCAATATGTCATTATGAAAAAGGAAAAGAAAAAAAATATACGATAAAATAAATAAAAGGTGAAGAAAAAAATATATCTCTTGAAAAATCCATTCTTGAAAACAGTGTAAAATGAGAACGTACACTACATGCGACATGCAAGCAGAGTACGTAAAAGGTACATTTGTAGCAGGTAGTTTACATATTTAATTACATCATAAAGGAACGGTGTCCCTGAAATGAATTATTTTTACAAAATTTTATACGGCAAAATCTTCCTTCCCATATGAAAGTTTACATTCTCATTTGTATAAATTAAAATTTTCAGGCGAATTCAACGCATTCATTCGCTGTTATAGCCGTTTAAAAACGTAATTTTTAATTTGGGGTGCGCAGCTCTAATTAATTTCACTAGCGCCACCTACAAAGTATTGCGTTTTTACAATAGAGGTATATGGAGATTTAATTTTACCAATTAGGTAATATTATGGCCGATACTGCATATTTTCAGATAAAACTTTTTATGAATAGATTTTACGTTTTCAATAAAATTTATTTTCAGGGATGTGTATTTTTTTTATATACGTCTCTGATTATATCAAGTCATAACATTAAATTTAAAAATTTTTAACCTAAATTTATTGTGAAGATATTCTCTCCCTATCTAAAGTTGAAATGACCGCATGGTGATATCACGCTCCGATGATTTTCACACCTGGCAGGTAATGGATAAACGACACCTACGTACATGTACCCTGCGCGGTTGATTTACATGTGTGTATTTGTAAAAACAACGATTTTTTAATTGGTATGTTACTTAAAAAATGGATTTGTGCTATAGATGTACAAATGCGAAGAAAACAAACCACGATTTGTAACCATACAAAAAGCTACTTTTCAATTTACTAATAAATGTTAAATATGCAGAAAAAGTTCGTTTACAATGTATCTAAATAAAACTAATTAGTCGTGTATTTTAATGCAACACAAAGAAATTACATCAAATTACGTTTGTACCCTCTTTTTTGGGAAATCCCCTTATATGCTAATGAGGAAGTCTCGCTTTGATTGACAAGAGGACTGAAAGCGGAATGAAAGCGAAATATTTCGCTTTCGTTTCTCTTCTGTTTACGCTTTGCGTTTCTCTTTCCTTTTACGCTTTGCTTCTGTTTCTCAAAAATTCGTGTTCATTTTTCTATTCCAACACTGAAGGCGAAATTTTAAGGCGAAATAAAGGAGGAAAATTAGAAGAGAAATTTTGTGAGGGAAAATGAAGACGGAAAAATAGAAGCGAAATTTGGAGAGATGAAGGGAGAAAAAACGTTAAAGGGGGGACAGTTAACGTAATCGGGACTGTAGTACGGCGCGGAGGAAACATCCGAACACTTCCCACTTGTATGCAAAGAAATATGTCTTTCTCCCTACTTCAGCTAAAATTATTTTGTTTGGTGACAGTTCAAAATCATTAGATTATTTTTATTAATAAACAACTTTTTATTCATGTTCAAAATTGATCAAATTATGAAATGAATATATTTTAACTGTGAATTTCAAGATTATGCATAAGTTACTACAGGAAATTCAATTTGAAACTACATGTAATCTAGTGTAATTAGCCCCCTTCACACTTTCACGGATCGAGCCACAGATAGCTACGGATCGAGAAAAAGTTTCCGTAGCAATTCATAGCTCGACCCGGTACTAGTCGTGTCAAGTCGTAGCTATCCTTGACAATCCGTAGCTATCCGGGATGAGACAGAAATTTTTTGAACATGTTCAAAATTTTCTACGACTCCATTACGGATAAATCTGTCGTAGCGGAGTCGTAGGGAGTCTTAGCAACCCGTAGTGGAGTTATAGTTATCCGTGGTGGTATCGTAGCAACCCGTAGCGCATCCGTAGCCATCCGAGACCATTTTTGTGATAAGAATAACCATGCAACTCTCCTACAGATTGCTACGACTCTCCTACGGATTGCTAATACTTTCCTACGGATTGCTACGGATTGTGTCTTATATTAACTTCAAATTTATCGGTATTTTGTGCGTTTTTCGGTCAATATGAGTTAATATTTCAACTATTCAATTTCAGGTAATGATATAAAGGCATGTATAAAACATCAATGCTGTTATAAAACAAGCGAGACCATCTCAACTTGAAAATATTCGGTGTTTAGTAAATAATTATGGTTTAAAAATACATAGGAAATTCGGCCAGTCCTGACAATCCGTCCTGAAGTCGTAGCTATCATTGCGCGAATCTTGGCTATCCGTACTCGAGTCGTGGTAATCCTTAGCAATCCGCACCTATCCGTATCTATCCGTACGCGTGTCGTAGCAATCCGTATCTATCCGTAAGCGTGTTGTAGCAATCCGTAGCAATGTCGGGACGATATCCGTAGCAATCCGTAGTTATTCGTTCTCGATTCGTAGCAATCCGTACTGGAGTTGTAGGTTCATGGTTCATCGAACATTTTGCGTCCCGACTCGCCACGGCATCTTTTTTGGAGTCGTAGTGGAGACGTGGCTCGATCCGCGGAAGTGTGAAGGGGGCTTAAGAGTTTCAAAAACGTTTTCGGAATGCGAAATACATGCACCTACGTATCTGATAAGTTGGAAAACATTAATACTGTTACCATATGATGGCACTAAACAAGCCAGTGAATATTAACTACAATGATGAAATCCGAATTATCTAATGTTTGTGTGTTTGTTACCCTAATGTCAAACTGTAAGAAGTGTATCGTCGCAACCGGGTTTAGATCTATTTTGGCTGTTGGAAACGCGAAACTTTTAGCTTCTTTAGATACACACTATATGAGATTGATATTTCAATACTGTAAGTTACATGTATGTAGTTTTTATTTGACTCGCCTTCTTTGGGCTTGATCAACCCGACAACTCTCTGTAGGTGGTCAGTAACAAACCATAATTAATGATAATATTAGGATATCTGTATTGCTAAAGGCATGAACAATGACGATCCAAAGTATTATACAATTTTCAAAACTTCAACAATGGTTGTTGCGAGAACGCAAGAGAAGTCTACGCCCTCCAGTGTCTTAATTCACATATGCGCACTTGTTATTGAAAAATGGATAAGACATGATAGAAAAAAATCAGATTGCATTTTCACAGGAAAATTGATTCGATATCATAGAAAATGATATATTGACTTACTGTGGTGTTATAAACTTGGATTTTTTTTTTGTAGCCACTTGCTGAAATTAACAACATGGACTACTTGACCGGAAAATGGAAGTTATGGTATAAAATGCTGGACGTAAACCATGACGGGAAAATCTCCATCGAAGACGTGGAAGAATCCAGGAACAAATTTACAAACCTCCACGAACTCCTAGAAGAAAAGGTATTTATGAATGTTTCCCCTTCAATCAGGAAAGTTTGAAACATGAGAGCAAGATCTACAGTAGCGTGTTTACTCTTCGGGACCACTGGGTAACCGAATAAGTGGGAGGGTTGTGAGCTAGTAATCCGAATAACTACATCATACCATTTACCACTACATGTAAAGAAAAGGGATGTAATTCCGTTAATCAAAAATAATTAGACAACAAACAAGCTTTCATATTTCAAGCAAATTTTGGAATTTTTAGTATGAGAATGTAAAAATATGTTTTTAGTCTTTAGTAAAAAAAAAAAAAAAAAAAAAAAAAAATACGCACAAGCACTTTCATACACAAATCTTTGGCCCTATGCCTTTATCAAGTGCAAAATCAACAATGCTATCGTTTAAAAGACTGCACCTAATTAGATGTAAACTTGATTATTTGTGCGCTTTTATTTGTATCCTTCTCCTTCCTCTGGAGGAAATATTTCCTGGTACTAAAAAAAGTTCTTTGTTTTCATTTATTTGAATGGAAGTGATCATGGACGTATTTCGAAGTTTATATGTGAATTCGTCACCTCATATGAATCATTTGAATTCTTGCTACATTCTCCCGTGACTTTTTTTTCAGGCAAAGGGCGTAAAAGTGGACATGGAAAATTGGTGGACTGAATACATATTTGGACAGAACGGACCAAAGGAAATTTCAGAGGCTGATTTTGTCAAGAGATTGCAGACGGCCTACGAAACCGACAAGGCGGCCTTTGTAAAAAAGATGGAGGATTGCTTTAACACGATTTTTGATGTGATTGACACCAACAAAGATCGCCAAATTGAGCTGGATGAATTTGTCCTCGTATTTAAAGCTTTCGGCCACGAGAACGAACAGGCCGTAACCAAGTTTTTCGGCCTCTATAACGCACCTGCAGGAATCCCTATAAAAGACATTGTGGCCGCTTACGTCAAATTCACAACCAGTGACAACTCCAACGACACGGATTATGTCAACCAGTCGCTCAAATTAGTGCTGTAACTTTCATTTTCACTACTTTCATTTTGCATTCTACCCTCGGAAGGATAGCATGTGAAATGAATTTCAGTTACATAATAAATGACGAAAACTAGTGAAATAAACTACATCGGAAGAAAAAAAACAACAAATAGGGAAAATAGAAATAAAAAAGAAATAAATTTATAGACAAATTAGAAAAATATTATAGGAAAAAAGTCCTGGTCCCCTGCTTTCCCATTTTATTAATTTTTGTAATTGAATTAAGTTGATCTAGTAATAGAGTCGAATTATTGAAATTTAACAAAATGAAAGTGATGTCTGAAAATTCGCCAATCGAATCAAAGACAAAACACAGGTATTCAGCGCATGATAATTGAATATCAATTACTCCAATTTCTTCTTACCATATTTCTACCTACCTTAAGAAGTGATCGATCCTTTTTTTTTTTCTTCTAATTTAATGTTGTTATTTTTTTTTACCCAAATTCATCAAAATTTTGATTCATATGTTTGTACATGTACAGTCCCGATTACGTAAACTGTCCCCCCTTTAACGTTTTTTCTCCCTTCATCTCTCCAAATTTCGCTTCTATTTTTCCGTCTTCATTTTCCCTCACAAAATTTCTCTTCTAATTTTCCTCCTTTATTTCGCCTTAAAATTTCGCCTTCAGTGTTGGAATAGAAAAATGAACACGAATTTTTGAGAAACTGAAGCAAAGCGTAAAAGGAAAGAGAAACGCAAAGCGTAAACAGAAGAGAAACGAAAGCGAAATATTTCGCTTTCATTCCGCTTTCAGTCCTCTTGTCAATCAAAGCGAGACTTCCTCATTAGCATATAAGGGGATTTCCCAAAAAAGAGGGTACAAACGTAATTTGATGTAATTTCTTTGTGTTGCATTAAAATACACGACTAATTAGTTTTATTTAGATACATTGTAAACGAACTTTTTCTGCATATTTAACATTTATTAGTAAATTGAAAAGTAGCTTTTTGTATGGTTACAAATCGTGGTTTGTTTTCTTCGCATTTGTACATCTATAGCACAAATCCATTTTTTAAGTAACATACCAATTAAAAAATCGTTGTTTTTACAAATACACACATGTAAATCAACCGCGCAGGGTACATGTACGTAGGTGTCGTTTATCCATTACCTGCCAGGTGTGAAAATCATCGGAGCGTGATATCACCATGCGGTCATTTCAACTTTAGATAGGGAGAGAATATCTTCACAATAAATTTAGGTTAAAAATTTTTAAATTTAATGTTATGACTTGATATAATCAGAGACGTATATAAAAAAAATACACATCCCTGATTTAAAGATACAGTGTCCCTGAAAATAAATTTTATTGAAAACGTAAAATCTATTCATAAAAAGTTTTATCTGAAAATATGCAGTATCGGCCATAATATTACCTAATTGGTAAAATTAAATCTCCATATACCTCTATTGTAAAAACGCAATACTTTGTAGGTGGCGCTAGTGAAATTAATTAGAGCTGCGCACCCCAAATTAAAAATTACGTTTTTAAACGGCTATAACAGCGAATGAATGCGTTGAATTCGCCTGAAAATTTTAATTTATACAAATGAGAATGTAAACTTTCATATGGGAAGGAAGATTTTGCCGTATAAAATTTTGTAAAAATAATTCATTTCAGGGACACCGTTCCTTTATGATGTAATTAAATATGTAAACTACCTGCTACAAATGTACCTTTTACGTACTCTGCTTGCATGTCGCATGTAGTGTACGTTCTCATTTTACACTGTTTTCAAGAATGGATTTTTCAAGAGATATATTTTTTTCTTCACCTTTTATTTATTTTATCGTATATTTTTTTTCTTTTCCTTTTTCATAATGACATATTGAAGGTTATTTTATCATAGTAATACATTTCAATTGAAAGCTCGTAGTTTAAAAAAAAAGAAAGAACGATAAAATCGAAATAAAGATGAAGAATCTTTAAAAAAAAAAAACCAGTGAAGTAAGAACTTCTTTCTCAGAGCATGGAATTGGACCTCCCGCAAATAAAAACGAAATGGGTATGAAAATTAATTTGTAATGGCGAAGAAGGAAGGGAGCATTGAGTATAAAAATTTTCCCCGTATACACAAATGACCGAAAATAAAAAAATAAATAAATAAATAAAAACCCAAATTTATTCGTAAGGGGGAATTCCCTTACGTGTTTCCTTTAGTTATTGTTGAAAGAATAGAAATAAAACACACTATTACTCTGAAATATTTTTTATACATTTTATATCTGACCATTCCAGACACTGTCAGTTTTGGACGTAAATACTTAAACGCATGACTGACTCCACACAGGTAGACTACTATGCCTACCTGAACGACACCTCTCATAATCGATCGATTACGGGGTATATACATGTAAAGTACAAGGGGTCAATAATGAGAACTGACATCTAGATGAATAAAATGACTTGCTTCTTGACTTTTATTTTAAAATTATTGTTAAATAAGTTCTATAACCCGTTGAAACGGACCTATTTTACACGATAAATTTAGCTGTTTTAAAGTAATTAAATTTTATCCAGAGACTCAATATATCTAGACATATTAAAACAATTATTATAGCATATAATTCGATAATTAGTGTGATAAAAGGAAAAGAGTGTAAATATACGTTTTAAAATATTGTAATATTTAGAAATTAAGCCTACATTGACCGCATTAAGCCCCGCCCATATATATTTCCAAAACGAGGCTGGAGGCGAACATTGAAAGCGAACTGAAGGCGGAATTTGAAAGAGAACGTAACAGAACATGAAGAGAATCGAAGCGGGATTTAAAGGAGAAATATTTCTCTTTCGAGTTCGCTTTCAGGGTTCTCGTTTATTTCACCTTACAAATTCCTCTTCTCTTTCTCCTTTCACCTCGCAAATTTCTCCTCTATTTTTCCTTGTTCATTTCGGCTTAAAAATTCCTCTTCTATTTTTTCGTCTTCATTTTACCTCACAAAATTTCTCCTTCGTCTAACAAAAATTACCCCTTGAGGGGTAGACAGTTAACGTAATCGGGACTGTATCTAGTCATTGAATGTCATGAAAAGCCAAATCTTGTATACACATTTCTATATATATTATACTTCCTACCAATTTATATTTTTATCCAATGTGGTCCAATAAACTTCTTTATCCTTAATGTACTTTATACTTTTTTTTATAAATTCTCGAAGAGTAAAAAAAGCACATCTGATATCGCACGTTTCAGTGAGCTTATACGTTATGACGTCATAATCAATTTGAGTTGTCGCCAAATGTCCGACATCGCACCTGTTGTCGTATTTAGCATTATGACGTCATAATCTATGGCCCGTCAAACAATGCTTAGACGGGCCATTCAACCAACAGGTGCAGTGTCAATCTGGCGATCCTTCAATAGACCATTTTCCCATCTTTTCTTAGCTAAAAGAATTGCGATGACACGATGTTACGATGGCAATGACACGATGTTGGGGTTCTTTATTTAGAATGACGTCACTGATAAAATCGCAATATACCATTGCGACGTAACAATGAGTAAGTGCGCAAAAAGTTAATTTTCGTCATTCCTTATAAATTTCGGAAAGTGGTCTATGCGACTATTGATACAATTTGACAATTTGATACAAATGAGAGGGTACGGTCACAAAATGTCTGAATACTAGTATTTCTCCATCATCTGACCAAGAATTAGAGGAATTTTCAGACGGCATAATCGCGTTAAATTCGCAAGCAGGATCACTTATGCACAAGTTAATGAAAATATTGACAAGGTCCAAAATTTTGCATACAAATAGACATACATGTACATGTGCTTGCAAATGAAGGAAACTCTTAGACCTCGTACCTCTTTTCAACTGAGCTTGAAATGACAAAATAATGTCAATTTACACGTGTCGCCATCTAGACCTTTATGGTCAGCAATCATCACCAAAGAGTATAAACATGTAATTTAATCCGATGTCAACAATATGAAAATATTTATTCCCCTGTAATGTAAAGTATGGATGTTTTCTCTCCATCAACTGTGAAGACGAGACTTCATGACGGACCCTGTCCAGAAATCGCTAGAGAAGACGGTATTGACCTCCAATCTCTTGTGAAAGCCACTCGGACTTTTGTTGCACACACATAATCCGGGCTTCTTTCGGCCAGTAGATCACAGATTACTGGTATTTCTGAATGTCCATCTTATATCTGTTTATATACAAATGTATCACTATATATTTGGCACCTATTAAGTCTCGCAAATACACAATTTCATATTGAAGAAACTTCTGTATACATTGTCTAGTGTGTGTGTAGAAATCTCACGTTACCTTCTCAAATGAGTGGGTTTTGTGGATGTTATCCTGATAACCACACCATCTACTTTTCAAGGTCTTGTCTTCAAATCGACTGTCTTTGCTATTTGCATCAATGTTTGGGTATTTTGCTAGGATTGTGTCAAAGCGTTACAGTCGATAGCATATGTTATATGCCTAGTCGTTACACTTGCTATAGCCTTTACAATGAACTGAAACCCAGACTTCTAAACTTAAAATGTTAAAATGTAGTCGGGACCATGTGCACAATGTGCTGTACATAGTAGCAAGAAACCATGTGCACAATGTGCTGTACATAGTAGGAAGAAACCATGTGCACAATGTGCTGTACATAGTAGGAAGAAACCATGTGCACAATGTGCTGTACATAGTAGGAAGAAACCATGTGCACAATGTGCTGTACATAGTAGGAAGAAACCATGTACACAATGTGCTGTACATAGTAGGAAGAAACCATGTACACAATGTGCTGTACATAGTAGGAAGAAACCATGTGCACAATGTGCTGTACATAGTAGGAAGAAACCATGTGCACAATGTGCTGTACATAGTAGCAAGAAACCATGTGCACAATGTGCTGTACATAGTAGCAAGAAACCATGTAATGTGCTGTACATAGTAGGAAGAAACCATGTGCACAATGTGCTGTACATAGTAGGAAGAAACCATGTGCACAATGTGCTGTACATAGTAGGAAGAAACCATGTGCACAATGTGCTGTACATAGTAGGAAGAAACCATGTACACAATGTGCTGTACATAGTAGGAAGAAACCATGTACACAATGTGCTGTACATAGTAGGAAGAAACCATGTACACAATGTGCTGTACATAGTAGGAAGAAACCATGTGCACAATGTGCTGTACATAGTAGGAAGAAACCATGTGCACAATGTGCTGTACATAGTAGGAAGAAACCATGTGCACAATTTGCTGTACATAGTAGCAAGAAACCACGTGCACAATGCAGCAACAATATGCTTTGAAAATATTCAGTTATGAATGTCTGGTGTATTACATGTAGATTATACTGACGATGCCCTCAATTCTCAATTTTCTCTAGTCAGAATAAATGACCAATCACGCATGTCTGGTGCCCAAAGAATATAATACTGACGCTACTGATTATAATACAATGTATAATGTCCAGTTATGTTCAACATATGTACATGTTGTACATGTTATCGTATACAAGCAAGCTTAGCACAAATGATATACATATGCTTCTTATGTGAGCTCACAGCTCTTCAGCAAAAACGGAATTCATGTGATTCTCATATGTAAATATGTGTACTATCATATGAGAATCATATGTGTACTAGATAAACTCTGGTGGTATCCATCCTCCACAGGAATCAAATTACACATTCAGGCCAAATTATCAAAGAAAAGGTATGATGACGTATGTCAGATATTTGACACTAAATATATGACCTTGACATTCAAAGTGACCTTGACCCTATGACCCTTATCTGGCATCAAGTCTCATCATGCTTAACCTTCTCTATTAAGTTTGATTAAAGTATGATGTACAGACCTGCATACCTGTTTATCACCACAAGTGTATATTATTTTGTTCACTACGTAGTGTCATTTTGGGGATTAAAGCGTTAAATATAAAATACTAATGCAACTTTGAGAAAAATATCGTCTTTGGTCCGCTTTGGCAATTGTTACAAATCTTAAGAATTTATGTGCTATCCTCTAAGATATGGAAAGCAATTATTTAAACAAGCATTCCAAAAAATAAAAACGTAGGCGTAAAACGGAATAGCAAAAGCGTAATTAAAGGTAAAAAATATGCCAAAATAATATAAGTAGGCAGGTCTGGATGTATATCGTTTCATTTATATCCATACCTGTGAAAGTGGAACTTTTAGATAGATGGAAGAACAGACAGATATACAAATGCTGGAAATAGTAATCGAGACCCATCACTTTCGCTTCACAATCAACATTGTAAAACCAAACACAAATTTATGATTAATTTATCATTTATTATAACATGACATCATTAATTTAAGATCTATGTTAGAATAATCCAAAGTACAACAAAATGAAATACTGGAGTATCACATTAAACATCAGATCTGCAAAAAAAACGTACATCGTAAGTATAACAAGAACATTAACTCTTGCATGGTATTTAATGTAAATACGTCAAATGATTAAGTCAATCTCTGATATGTATATTTATTTGATCACAGTATAGCGGGTGTAGAGTTATCTCCCCCTACTTCATCTGAGACATTTTTATTATAGATTCTATATATTATATCATATGTATAACATATAATGTTATAGCTACAAGATTGTACACAGAACTGTCAACCTAATTATTAATTTATTATAGAAGAATTCAACATTAATGTAACAAGTAACTTCGTGGCAGTAACTTGAAAAGATCTGAAGCATAATTTTGTTCCAAAAAATGACAATAAGCTAGAGAGAACTTTTAAAATCTGTACCACAAAAATCATTGCCTGCAAGGTTATTATGTAAATTCCACATGAAGAATGTGGATGACATCAACCTACCGGTATTTCATATATTGGCTTTTACACTGTGAATTTTACATGATCATATGATACATTTGTGCTCGAGTTTCCTGAATTTAAAGCGACTCTAAACGCTGATAATTGCAAACTAAAAAATTTTTTTACTCAGAACCTTACAGCATATTGGCCTAGAAAGAACTTTTGCGAACTCTTTAAGATAATGAAATTTTAGCAGATTATAGGACAGGCAGTTCTTTGTAAATGCAGTACAAGTAGAAATATCCAGAAAATGGTAATGATATTTAATCAAATTTAAATACAAAGGCTTAAATACTATTTCATTCAGACGAAGTTCCAAAATATAATTTCATAAACATAAATTAATGGTGGCAACGTAAAGTACAACACTAACGGCAGTGTGCTCATATAAAATTTATACATAATAAATGTAAGAAAAAGTCCATAAATGTTCCGAAAAAGGAAGATCTATTTTGAGATTAAGTGCGAAATTTGGAGAATGTTAAATGCCCAAAGACGATCATGATGATTCTATCGACGATTCATTATGCGATGATGTCACAAACAAACAGTCTGCAACATCAGTGAGTTACATTCTCTGGATATGGCTCGATAGGCAATACCATCCATTATGGTATTAGTTCATACTAAAATAATTTTTGTTAGACTGGTTGGTCTTCGGAAGTATCTTAATCATTCAAAAATTTCAGATTTCTTAAAAAATAATATACCTATAATGCAATTCATGATAAATCTTTGGGGCGTCAAATTCACAATTGTGAAATAAACAGGATTTTAAAAAATTATTTTGAAAAAGGTCAAAATCATCTTTAACTGAGACAATACATTGTGAAAACTTAAATTGATTGCAGAAGTCATCAAAAACAAAATTTCTATGATAATTTTTCATAAATTTGATAAAAAACATAACTTTTACGGGCAATATTTATATGTCATGACTCTTTAGTATTTTGCCATTCATAAAATTGAACAAATGTAAAGATCAATGATCAAGAGATGTAACTCTTTCAAAAAAAAAAAAAAAAAAAAACAATGAGAGATTTGCCTCCCTTTGAGATAGCATATTATATATTTCATATAATATATTAGTTATAAATATCATTATCATTGAAATGTAATCACAGTTGCTCTACAACATCATATACTGGGTAATATATACATATATTGTAGAAAAAAAATAAACCATTGCACTTTGCGAACTTTTAATTACAAAAGTCCTTAGATCATGAACATTGCCAGAACTTCACAAAAAACATTTTGCATAAGTGTATAAAACAATACTTCCATAGATATTACACATTGTTAATTTTTTAGTATATTATTACTGGAAAAAATTGCACTTTTTGTCTTATATATTCAGTACTGCTTCAAATATTGTAATTCAAACTTTTTGAAATGTTTTCATTGTAATTATCATGGACAATCTATGGAATTCTTTTTACAGCACTATTATGATAAGATTAGGGCTTGGGTTTGTCTGTGGATAGATCTCCGATTGAAAAGTCATTTTAAATCCTTGAGCAATCAAGTTGGAATGAGGCATTCATTGTGGATTTCCTCCCTTTGAAGTCATGATACAAAAGAATTGAGAGTTATCTTTCTTTAAAAACGTTCTAACGGTCTCCCTCTTCTCGTAACTTCTATCTTCCTTGATACAGAAATTCTCTCCCTGTGTACTAAAGCACTACACCTCGCTGAAAAAATTAATGAGAAGTTCATGAAATTCTACATAATTTGAATATAATCATGCTAAATCTTATGTGTTGATAGAATAAAGGGGTAGGGCCACGAGACCCCTAAATCGGCCCTTGATTTTTCTCTTAAAATAAATTTCATGAGGAATACTTGATACCTCTCATGAGAATACACGAATGTGTGCCGCTTTTCATGAAAAGAATAATATCACCAAATAATGTGCCATTTAACTGTAATGACGTCATGAAGTGACGTCATTTTGACGTTATTGACAAAATATGGCGAAAATTGCTAGGAATTTTGTCTTTTGTCGTAGAATTCAATGTGGCCGCATGCGTTAACTGAGATAAAACGTTTATGAGAAAAGGATATAATGATAATCTTTCACATATAAATTTTCCATCATAGTTAATGCATGTGGCCATTGCTAATTTAATAGAAATATTGAGTTTTTGCATCAATTTCGCCGAATATTACCTATTTTGGTGTTTTCAAATGTCTAAAGGGTATTGATAAATGCAATGTTTACAAAAAGTAGATTCGTGATTCAGTAGAGAATGTTTCAAAATGTCAAATAACAGTTAAAAATTCTATGAAGTACAATGTTCAAAATTTATCAAAATTAGGGCCGATATCGGGCTTCGTGGCCCTACCTCTTTATTAATAAACCATTTTCATTTTACCACAGTAGATTTGAATTTTACACACCCAGACCCAAAATCATAAGATTCGACGTTATTTCTTACATTGGCGTCGAAGCATATCTCAGACGTCCACTTAGAAATAACGTCAAAAGATGTCATGTCGGGTCTTAGTGTGTCTATAGAGCAGGTCTAAAGAATATATCTATGAAAATGATCTATTACTGAATGTTTCTGTCTTTGTTTCTGTTAGATATTGAATTGATCTTGTCAAGTTGAATTTCATTTTAAATTCAACATACAGACAGGTCACAAGAAATAATGAATTTCCTACTGATTATTGAAATATAAAATGCTCCTATTAAAAGGTTATGAATTCATGTTTGTCATTTTGCTGCTAACTGATATAAATCGTGGAATTTTTTTTACAAATTTTGAATAAATCTATTTACCTCGCTTCTACGTTAGAGCTCAATAATAGTTGTTTCTTCATCCTCATAATTTGTGCGTGCGTGTATTTTTTCTTGTCGAATTCCGTAGGAATATCAACAGATGAAATTCCGTCCTTCACTTCACTTGTAGAAAGGTCCTGAAACAACTTTGAAATATCCGTTGTAGACTTGGATTTTATGTGTTTGTCTTGTTCACTAATTCCGAAATTATCGTTAGAATCCAAGAATTGAGTATTTTGAAGCGAACTGGAATCTAGGTCATTATTGTTCGACTCGTATTCCATTTCTTCACAAATATCGCCGTCCGGACTTAAATGTAACGACCCTGTAGAACTGACACCGCTAGAACTATGAATGCTTCGTATAGAATCTGTACTTTGAACTTTGTTCCGAAGCAAGTTTTCACGTTCATCCGGATGATCCTTTGTTCCGAAATTCCATGAAAGACGTTTATATATACTGGCATCCTTTTCATCAGGTTTTGCGAGTTCTTGTATTGCATCTGCCGTGTAATAACGTTTTTCCGATCTCGAAGATCGTCTTTGGTTCAACTTTTGTTTTAAATTATCGTCTAAAATATCGGGTAACGATGAGTCACTATTTGCTGATGATGCATTTGAAGAGTGAATTTTATTTTTCTCCTCATCGGAATGCTCATGGAAAGACGGCACTGAGTAAGAAGATTGCACAATACGATGTGAACTAGGAGAAGATGAATCTCCCGATTTTGTAGAATCACCGCGATGATGATCTCCCTGTTGAGAGTCCATAACTTCATCAGACGGTGATTTTTGGAGGCGACTTGGCGAGACAGGGCTAGGAATGGGGCTGCGACTGAAGTCTGGAACGATTTCCTGACTAGATGGGGACAGAAGGGTGTCTGAGGTGTGCTCTGAGAGGGTGTGGAGGGGTGTGGTCCTTATCACCTCTTCCTCCACAACCTCGCCCATATTGAGGAAGCTGTATGTGTTAGGATGGGAGCTGGTGGAGTCCTTCACCTCACGATACAGCATCTGTAATATGATATGAAATATTGTTACTCATTTACATTTCATATTCATAAACGGTAGTATGATATTGAATATTGTTAATAATTTAGCCAGATTTCCTCTACATATGATACTGCATTATATGCACGAGACAAAATTTAATTCCTCATGAGAGAGTGAAGAATCAAAGAATAATTCTGAATTACTTCTTTAAAATTTTGGGTGCAGATTGGAAATGCCCTAACACAATAAATTCTGTCTTTAGAATGACAAAAATGTCAAAATTGAAAATTGAAGAAATCACTGAGTAAGAGGCAAAAATTAAGAAATATGATAAATTTAATTCCACTTTAAGGTACTAGACCATTCAACATCAAGAAATATAACTCTAATCCTGCCAGAGAGCATTAGAATTAACACAACCGATAACATACCTGAGCTTTCTTGATGTGATCAATCCATATTTTAACAGAGGATTGATCGGCATGGAATGTAAAGGCTGATACAGGCACATGATACTCGTTAAGGTAGATCAACAAGAAGGATCCTGAAAATAGGAAATTAAAAGTTAGATTTAGGTGAAATTTCCGTAGGACGTTTGAAAAAGCAAAGCCGCAGTACTTCTAGCATTCAAATATGAATCCCATTTCCATGTATATGCATGTCTATATGGTATATTTTTCTGTCTTTTTGATATAAAAGTATAGAATCACTCCTTATTCCGGCAGTATCTAATATTAATTCATTGTTAAGTTATGAAATTCCTGTATATAAAGAGACATCATATTTGCGGCATGTTTTCCATGAATTTTATATGTTTTTCTAAAGAATTTGATAGCATCATTATCAGTGTATGTCTGACTACTGTCCATGAAGAGCAGTTACTCTGTTTATCAAGAAAATAAAATTATGAAAGAGAAAAAATCTTTATCTTGGGTATTTTAAAAAATCAGAGTTACTTCCCCCTTGAGTCGGTATCTGTTGTAGACTTATTGTGATATTACAGTGTATCAAGTTCTTCAGAAACGATTCGTATAAAATGGATATTACCATACTATTTTCATGACGTCATTATGGTTTAACATAAGATACCGTCTCAAATTTGAAATCGATTTGAAATATACATGTATCTATTCTGCAAAGACACAGAACAAAATGCTAATCACCTTTGTCCTTCAGTTCCTGTACAATAATTCTGTCCACTCTCATGGGAGGTTTGATAATTTTGTATTTTTCCATTCTTTTACTGGACTTGCATATCAACAACAGGTCAGTAAACAGTAAACATTCTACATCAATCTGTAAATAAATAAAACATACTTAGCAATTAAAGATAGTTATAAAATAGCATCTTCAAACAATGATTAATGAGACCTTCCAACATTCATTTCTTACATTACAAATGCTGAAATTTGCTTTTTTCATCATTCAATATTCTATCAAGCTTTGAATTATTCAATTCTTAGTTTCAATATTAGAAGCATGACACAATTCAAGGAATTTGGGTATTTCAAAATATTTTGTTGAAAAAATCTTTATGTCTGTTTACCCAGTTCTTAATTCACCCTCAAATTATAGGACAATAACGAGGTGTAAAATTTCTCTTTTCATAGTAAGAAGACTGAATAATAAATTTCTATATGTATTGAGATCATTTTCTATAAATTGAGCCTCACAACAATAGAAAATTTCTATACTTAGTAACAACAACTTACCCTTGATGCAGAATCTTTAAGTTTGAGTACAGATTGCATTATAAGAGATCTAGTCTGGTCCGGACCACATCCAGGCATTGGTAATAACAGATCGAAGTTGGAGTTAAACTCCTGTAAATACTGAAATAAAACACACAAAATTAAAAACCAAATACATGCAACTATTCATTGGAAAACAAAAATATTAGAAAATCATCATGTATAAAACAGAGTTATCTTTCTTTGTCCGCTAACTTTTCTCCATAATGTTGCAAAAGTTACAATTAGATTGCAATGTTTTTAAGTTTCATGAAATGAACACGAATGACACAAATGAGACAGAGTTATACAATTTATTTTTTTTTAATTCTAAATTCTAAAATTCATAATAAGAATTTGTTGTACATAACTAATTTTGTAAAGAATATTACATCCCAAACAGTATGTGCAATCTTAAGGTCAACTTCGTTAAGATTTGATTCATCAATACTAGTAAACGTCATATATACATACTTACCAACATCAACAAGAATATTCAGTCATTCAGCGTTTTATTGAAAACAATGAAATATTAATTTGTTTCATAGGTGAAACATTAAACAGAGTTGTCTTTCTTTGCCCTTATTGATAAGACAGTATGTTACCTACCTTAACGCTTTCATCGTTTGGTGATTCTACAGCTTCGTAGGATTCTATTTTTCCCATAATCTGTGTCAGTCGTTCCTGATCGTGTTTGTGACGGAGGGTAGCATTAACATGAGACACAAATCTGTCTACTCCCCCGATCTGTAAATTACAAAATACATTCAAACATGAATCCTTCTACATAGGATGGAAAATAATCTCTTCATTGAATAGTTATCAGTTATGTCTTAGTAAATAATAATAAGAAACTGTACGAAAGATTTCTTTGGTCAATTTTAGGGCTATTAAAAGTGATCAAATAATCTACAGGGTTTAAGGTGGCTCAATAATCCAAGAATTCTTTGTCAGAGTCCAAAAAATTATTCTGTTTATTTGACATACATGTCTGATGATTTATATTAGTAAGTAAGATTACATATCATCGTTCATTTGATTGACTAGTGGTCCTCTGAATATACATGTGTGAATCAATTCCGAGATCTGTCGCAAAACAATGAATTTTGATAGATAAATACATGACATAGGGATAATAATTTCAGATTAAAACCATTCTTGTGATTATTTTCACCATGATATAATCAAATATGTCTATTTCTTTATAGATAATGCTTTCAAAGAGTAAAATAGCTAAACCTGTTCCCGAAACGTACATTTTTGTGCACCCCCCACCCAAAATGAAAATCTAAAAAAAGTACCCAGTACCCATATTTGTCATCAAAGTGATAAGAAGTCTTTGTCAGAAGTTATTTTCTTTTACATATTTCTCAACGACAAACTCGGTTCTTAAAAATTAATTATAAAAAAGTACATGTTTTCCTGATTCAAAATACTTGGTTGTCATAGTAACGATTTTAAGGGGGTGGGGGTAGGGTTGTCAATAATGTTTAAAGAAGGGGGCGATTCTGAAATAAGTAATTCAGATGATGAAATTTCTAGATTTAGTTATATTTTAAACGGCGTTAATAATGTAAAATAAGCGGTATTTTTTTTTTCAAAGCACAACGATCGCCGGGCGTCAGAGATACGGAAATATGAATAAGAGAAATAGAAAAAGTAAACGGAAGCGTTTTTAAACATTTTGACGTTAAAGGTCAATAAGTAGACGTCACTAACCTCCCTCGTTCTCGATAATACGAGCACTCATTGGTAAAACGGATATATCTTTGAACAAAGCAGGGTTAAAACTAAAATTCACTCGCTCAAAGTTTTTAAATAGGGAAACTTTATTCGATAACATCTCGCTGCAAAGTACGATAGTTCACAAAATTGTAGAAAAATTTGTAATACCTAAGATAATTAGAGATAGCAAACTTGAAATATTTTATCTATTATATTGCTAAAATCTCAAAGAAATATCCTGTTTGATAATTAAACTTTAGTTTTTCTACTTGATTTTATTGCTAAGCAATACACGGTTGAATTTCCGATGATGACGTTATAAAAATAATACGTTTACGGCAGTAGCAAGGGTGTTTCACTTACGGGATATTTTTTAATGTATAGATTTAACGATGCATTTGACTATAAATATATTACACTCAGATTGTAGATGATAATTTTCTGGTTCCATCGATACCAAACTTGTCGAAATCCGTTAAGAAACAAGCGAATTAGAGGAGTTTGAAGACCGAAACCGCACTCGGTTCTATTCGAACCAGTATTGACGCCGGGAATATGATGACGTCAAACGATTATTGAGCCTCCTTAATCACGAATCATTGAAAAAGGACAAATTCTTTTCATTGATTTCATGAAAATTCACAAGAGGATTCTGGATTGTTAAACACACTGTTTGACAAATCAAATGTTGGGATTAAAATCGGTATATAATATCTGTTTGACTTGACGTAAAGAATATTCGATTTTGATATATGAAAATCATACCATTTCGAGTAGATCCCTACGTTGTCTTTCACATTCGGTTTTCCTGAGTATAGCTTGGAGTAATAGGGAGTATTTGGTCAGTCTCTGCATGGGCTTGACCAGTAGATCGGTCAGCTTTAATCTGTTACACTGCTTCTGGGTCTCAGCCCACTAAAAAACGTAAAGTTACATTACAAGCAAATTCTAACATCGCAAAAGACACCCAAGACAAAGTTACATTACAAGCAATTTCTAACACAGCAAAAGATGCCAAAGACAAAAATACTGAAATCTTAAGGATTCCCTGTATATATCTTTATGAGCTTGGATATACTTAAATATCTTGTGAAGAAAAGCCATCCTACCACATACTGCAAACGTGGAAATTTTGGCATGGAGTAATTTTTGCACTTTTGTGATTGTATGATTATCGCGAAAATAATTCCGGCGTGAAAATTACAACCAGTATAGAAGAATAAAGGAAATACTCCTGATTTTGCCAAAATTTTCCCCACTTGGACCATTGCAATGGTCATCTCGCGGAAATTTCCCCAATGGAAAATATTACCACGTTTATTTACTACTTATATTTTACTGTTGTTTTCAATTCTTCAATTCATACTTCTTCAATTGTATCATTTGTATAATCTAGATTATGCAGCGGCAAAATTTGGATTTTTCCAAATTTATAAGAAATATTTGACCAGTTTCAACTGTTTTTGTCATTCGTGTATTGGATAGGAGTTAATTGACTCGTAAACTTACCACTACAAAAGTTTTGAACAAATCGTTGTCAGAGTATCTGGCTTTCATATACTCTGTACAGGGTTTCTGCTCTATACAATACTTGGTGTACGGAGAAAAGAGCTCTGGAAACTGAAAGTAGGATTTGCTTAATTAATATTTGTTATATGAATTAAAACATAGACGTATAAATCAAGATATACATTTCGGATTTTAATGACACTAAAATTTGACATCTTGGATTGCTTTGATGTTTATACAGACAGAATGACTATTTTTTGCTACATTTCTGAATGAACATGCCATAAATTAGCATTTCAAATTCTCAGTTTTTTGTGCATTTTGACAGAAATAAATCGCTTAATATTCTAATTAATTCCTGACAAAGACCTATATATAGACGCCTGTAGTGAATCATCTTATTGAAGTTTCTAACGAAGTGCAAGACATTACTGAAAATTCCCTCTAAATTGAAATAAATTACATGCATATGGCCATTTTTTACAGGAGAATTTTCCATTCTTTTCATGATAATAGTAGGTCACATAACTTGAAATGAATAAAATTCAACATTTAATTACAAGAATATTTTACCTTTTAATTTAACCCCATTATTACACATTTAGCATAGTTAATATTTGCAAATTCATATTAAATGAAACAATGACTTAAAATTATACGCTTTTTTACCTTTTTAAACCCGTCCTTCATGTCAGAGGGGTTAAGTGGCTCCCTCATTTCCCGCGCATCCTTTAGGACTTTCAGGAGATGGTTTTCCCAGAAATCACAGTTTACGCGTACGATGTCGTTAATATTACTGAACAACTGTTCTGTGTCAATCTGTAATTAGATTTGTCAACATAAAGCTTTTTACATATAAATTGCACGTCATTATTTTCATACTTATGGTGTTTGTTCATTATGTGTCTTGAAATAAATTACATTTAATTTCTAATATACCGTTAATATAAGAAATCTTTCTTTTTTTAAATTTTCACTATAAGAATTTATATCATTTCAAGGTACGAAAAAATCATAAAAGGGAGACAACTCTTGTTGACTTACCTCGTTGAGTAGACTTTCACTTTGTAAGTTGATCAGACAGCACATAAATAACTGTAGAAAACGATACAAAATTTTATAATACAATATAAGATATAATATACTTGTTTTATTTACAATCGAAGACATACATGTTAATGAAAAACATAGATTTTGATACTTGCTTTAATTAATCATTGAAAATGTTAATCATTGTTTTCATTCACAATGTAAAAGCAACAGTTCATTTATAGTATTTCTTCACATCAGTTCAAATGCGATTTCAAATACTTGATTGGCGAGCTTCTAAGGTTCAATTCTAACTCTGCAGCGCAGTGAAGATGTTAAAATAAAAATGCAGTTTTTGTAAAGAATCTTACATCAGTTATGACTCTAAGAGATTTAAGGTACTGGACTTCTGTGTTAAGTAGTTCCCATATAGCCTCTTGTTGATCATGCTGACGTTTTGTTAGGGTCTGAAAGAAAAAAAACAATACAATGTTACATAAAACAATATTTGCATGACTAGTATGTGGGGAAAGTTACAGGAGGCACCAAAATGAATTACTAGTAAACAGTACTAGATATAGGACAAGGTACTAAATATACAAAAGAACATGTGCTATGCTGAAACTGTATCTTATATCAAATGTTCTCGGAATGTTAAAATTTTGTAATTTAAGGTAAGTTCTATTCTCTATATTTTTTTCTCACTAGTATCAGAAACAAAACTAGAATTACACATTTTCAAATTATGGGTGGGATCGTCATGATTTATACAGGATAAACAGGACAAAAGGGTATCGTCTGTCAATAACATCCATTTTGCAATACTGGAAAACCCACATGTAGAATTAAAACGTACATGTACGTTCTACTTTTGCGATGACATTACATTTTTTTTTTGGAAGATATGTTTGATAAATTCGCTAGAGTACAAACTCAAAAGCCCGTGTCCTCCTTCATTTCTACATTTATCGTTTTTATGCGGTTTTCATGTGGAGAGTCCATAATCTATCGTGACTGACAATTGCCTTTTCTTCACTTTTACTTGTTGGTTACTTAGCGCTACTTTTATAAAATGATGACGGATTTTGACCAAACTTCGTAACGGGGACTCCGCCCTTATAGGTTTACCGAGTAACGCGCGCAAAAGCACTTGCGGTTTTAGAAACAATATTACTTGAACCATACCCCGGTTGTTTCGCAAGTCTTAGAAATTTATGGTCTGCGGTGATGGTATATTAAGTTACATAATCCAACCAACAAGTGTTCTAGTTTCTAACGCACCTGATACTTGATATCAAATGCCAAGCTATGCAACTGAATCACCCTTCATTATAATCTTACAATAGCATGCACTCTTTATAGTTCTTGGGTACCCCCCCCCCCTTTCCAACTCAAATACTTTTACAATGTACATGTTACGTCCTTGCGGGCCCTTTTTTGTTATAAAGCCTATCTTATCTTAATCTATTAAACTTAATCTGGGAAAACAGGATCCTTTTTCGGGGAAAAAATACAAATTGCTTCCTTGACTATTAAAAAACGTGCCCTTTAACAAAGAAATTTTAAATAATTATCTTTGAATGAACGTAACAAGTCACTCCCTTTCTGATTAGACTTCTTTTCTACGATTGGTAAATCACCTTCTGAATTCATCCTAAAGATATGTGCAAAAATGTCATAATATAAAACGAGGACCAAGTTTATCAAGGCGTTGACATTAACACCGTGCTTAGTACCTCCGTTAGAAAATCACTTGTCTTGATGCCAAAATGACTATATTCGACTTGTCTTCCTTATTTACTGCCTGGGTGACGTCATTATTCTGCTCATTTTAAACGTTCATCGCGGGCAAATTCATTATTACAAACATATACTGTACTGATGAGGCACCTCCTTAAGTTTTAATACAAATGTGCCTAATTAATGTCATGGACAAAAACAAAATTTATTTCAATTTTTAAATATATGATACACAATTTTCTGTGTGCTGAAATAACGTCAACATTCACGTATTCGGAAGCAAAGCGATGCCATACTCGGTTTTTTTTTAATTCGACAGAATCACATTTCTATATTTGAATTTTGGAAAAGTTCACATGATCATAAGTAAAAACAGAAGACAGAATCAATTCAAGTCTAAATAGGGACTATGCAGAAAATCCAACTATGTAGACAAAAAGCATCCTCTTCATCAAAATATGCTAAATTCAGGTCACTAGACAAACATGCTATCAAGAATCTTTGATTCTACCTTTGATTACATTACATGTAATAGAGGGCTTTAATTATAGCATAAAATATATCATTATTCGCTATAAAACTTACAGAGGCATTATCAACGATGGAGCTCCAATGAGGTTCAATGTTGAACAAGGCCTCGTCCACCTGGCGGCGACCTATATTCAGGAGGTCCGGCATGGGAGGTAACCCGTTACTGCTGTAGGAATTCAGGAGTTCACTCAGCTGCTCATGCTTCTCCTTATCCTGGAAAAAAAAACAAAGAAATTTGTTACAAGTTTAGATGGTAAAGCACGCGCATTTTTTTTTTCGTCCTATTCATTAAACAAGATGGCCGTCTTGGGCTCTAATTGGTCAATACATTTTCGAATTCTCTTCCGCAGCTTCTGCAGAAAGACTGCAAGATCACAGTAAATGAACATAAAGAAAGACAAAGGCGGAAGGACTGACAGCATACATACTGATTAGTCCATAATTGTCCTTTGTGTGTCAAAAACATTTATTCATTACATTCATTACATTTACATGAATAGAAGGTGGTGGGGTGGAGAGGGAGGGGCAACTTTTGGCTTTCTGGAGAGAATATACGACATTTAATTCTTCAAACAAATGCTCAATTTTTCCAATTTTATATACTTAGGCAATCATCACGTCGAGCAACCTACGGTGAATAACCTGACAAAAAGTACTGACTGCCAATTAAGGTGAAATTCCGTTTTTCAGCATATTGACTTTCCTTTAGATGTAGACATGCAATCAGAATGACGTGTATACTATATGTATTATATATATATAAAGTCAATGCCCGATAATAAATAGCTCCTTTCTTTTCAGTTTTATTGGTTTTCTCGTGTAAATTAGATTTCTCAGAGCATGATTGTGCCCAGGTATGCTGACAATGTAGAAAGTGGAAATTCTTGACAGGCAACGTCGCTAATATTAAAACTTGAGACATGTACATAGTAAGTAAATGTATAGGACCGGATGACCTTGTTCAAGATTCGCGGGGGACATTTTGTACATTCCTTGTATGCAACCCCGCTTTCCTACTGGTCATCTCTTAAACACCCCCCCCCCCCTCTCTCTTTCATCCATAACTTGTTACGAGGATAAAATATCAAGTTCAAGAAGCTTAAGTTCAAGAGACATCTCTCTTTTCCGTCTCAAAATTGCATACATATCCACGAAGGTAGTCAACGCAAAGACATCAGGAAAAGAGAAATTTACGCACATCTCTCTTTTCCGTCTCAAAATTGCATACATATCCACGAAGGTAGTCAACGCAAAGACATCAGGAAAAGAGAAATTTACGCACATCTCTCTTTTCCGTCTCAAAATTGCATACATATCCACGAAGGTAGTCAACGCAAAGACATCAGGAAAAGAGAAATTTACGCACATCTCTCTTTTTCGTCTCAAAATTGCATACATATCCACGAAGGTAGTAAACGCAAAGACATCAGGAAAAGAGAAATTTACGCACATCTCTCTTTTTCGTCTCAAAATTGCATACATTTTCCAGACGGCAGTCAACGCAAAGACATCAGGAAAAAAGAAATTTACGATCATCTCTCTTTTTCGTCTCAAAATTGCATACATACCCCAGACGGCAGTCAACGCAAAAAAAAAAAAAAAAAAAAAAAAAAAAAAACAGGAAAAGAGAAATTTTCGCACATCTCTCTTTTTCGTCTCAAAATTGCATACTTAAGTATATCCTCCAAAAGGGTGTCAACGCAAAGACATCGGCCTATTTCCCAAAGATCATATTCAAGTTTATGTGCCCAACTAGCTGAAAATCATCTCAAAACCCCCTAGCCCAAAGATTGGACAACTAACTCAATTTCAGAACCCGCCTTGTTCAGTACTACTGAACATGAGTAACTGTATCTAAGAACTTAAATGGGTTCTGATATTGAATAAGTACAATATTGCCTATTTGGACAGAAAAGAAAGATAAAATATGTTTGTCAACAAACCACCTTTCTCCACAAGAAACCGGTTTACGAAATAACAGTCAAGTAAACACACCGGTTTTTTTCATTCAGGTACACAAGATTTCTATTAACTTGCAACGTTTTCGAAAAATTAAACTTGCATGTACATATAATTTTTTTCTGTGTTTATTTTTTTTATGATTTTAATCTTTTACGACTCTAAATTAGATGTTCACAAAGTGACAACACTGAATAAAATTACCGCTCAGATTTGATATGGAATGTCATACAAAAGGCAAAAGATGAAAAATTCTTCCTTCTGCAATTTAACTTCAATTCTTTCATTCCACAAGTACTTTTTGTGTGCAAGTTTTTTTTCATGAACGAATTAAGCATGTATATAATTATAATTTTGTTAATCAAGTCTCTGATTCAAGAAGTCGGTCCAAAATTTGGAGCATGTCAAGCATTTTCTTCAAATTTATATTCTTTTCTTATCAAATCTATCATTTACCTGTAAGGATCTTGACCAAAGTTCCACATCGCGATGACTGTGATGATGATGATTATTATGATGATGATGACTATGTTTATGTTTCATCTTCTCGTCTTTTAAAGGATGAATTTCATGACGATTTTTCCGATAAATCATCTTCTATCATACTCCTCTAAATGTTTCCTCAATCACAAGTCAAACAAATTGCAACGTTTTCCACTTTTTTTTTCAAGTTCAAGCAATGTTGCGTTACTATTCACAACATAAAATATCCAGACCAAAAAATAAATTCACAAACTTCTGTAAAAACAAAATTCCTCTTTAAAATGTTCAAAAGCACAGATTCTTTTTTTTTAAAATAATTTCGCTTGCAGTATAAAACACAGATTCATAAGAGTCCCACTTCTCACAAGCGTATGGCCACTCGTACGTTTATAAGGTTAAATGAAAGAACTGCACCACAAAACACCTATTATAGTTCTCAATAACAAAGATGCTATGACGAGGCGCTTAAAAACTATGTCAATCTTAAACAACCACTTGCCGTTCAGTGGAGCGACTGCCAAAATGTTTAAACTTCGTCAAGGTACCGGGTACAGACGATTAAAGAAATGAACTCCCTCCTATTGTGTACACATATAAATCGTTTGTACTCCCATCAAAATATTGTGCTTTATTTCGAAAACAATTTGAATATGACTCGTTGATGCCCTAATCTTTATCAACATAATTTTTCGGCTTAAAAGTTACTTTAATTCCACACTCAAAATTTCACACATCCTACGGAAACTGTAAAGACTACACTTTCAATACAGCACAATACGTAGATTTGATATAAATTTCTGATTGATAACTCACGAAATTTTATAGTTTCCAATATTATAAAATATTAGAATAGAAATATATTCGAACAACGCAACGTCGACAATTTGACGCTTTTTGGACCTACAACAGAAATATAGGTTTTCACAAAAACTGTCCCACTGAGTCTATATATGAAGAATACATATTATTTTATCACCCACGATATGTATACAACGTATGACGTCCCGAATGCCAAGTACAAACTGTAGATTTGATAAGAAAACACCTGACTTTATTTCTAGATACAAGCAACAATTCCCTTAATACCGTAATCAACTCCTACATAATTTTCCTTTCAATATTCGCATATCGCAAATTCTATTTCGCTATTTGCTACGAATTTTCCTAACAGTTTGATTTCCGATTGAGATTTATTGGTATTCGTAATGTCAAATAGAGGCGGGTGGATATAGCGCTAATCGATTCTACCTGTCCATGACGTCATATATGCTGTAATATAGGTAGATCATGTAGGAGTGCGCATGCGTCCGCATTAAGGCAATTCATTATTAAATTATCCATTGATTATCGATCCTTTTAGGTTCAGAAATAGAAACCATCTGATGTATTCTCAGAGTTTAATACTGCCTTCATTTCCGCTCTGCTTATAAAATATAGATTCTCTAGACGATTTTAAAACACGACGACCTGGAAAATTGACGGTCATGATGACGTGGTCGGATGGTGAAACTACATCATAGCTGGGCAGACGATAAAAGATTTCAATGGTGACGTCACACCGAGAGTTACATCTGGTCATGGTATACATGTATCAAGTGACCAAAATGGAGCTATGCACGGTTAGCAAAATTACACGTATTCAGATTCAAAATAAAATTAGCATTCAATGACAAAATGAATGTCTGCGTGTAACTGATCATTTTTTATACCGACGATCCGATTCTCGGTAATATATGATAGGTTTTGCAGGACATTACAGCTATAGTCCGAAAAACCTGACCTAAACCAAGTCTTTGACGATTATTTGGACGGAGGGGAGGGGGGGGAGGGGGCTGTGTTTTGGTCAGAAATACATTTGTATACCTAACACAGCCAAGATTGAGGATGATGCTAAAAGATACTTGAGGATGATTGAAGTATTATCCTTTTTTGGTACTGTAAAAAGGCATAAAAAGAGGGGGAGCTGATCTGCATTTTCAGTATTTTCTACAAGAACCATTGAAGGGATTTGGATGAAACTTGGTAGCTACATGAAAAGTACTAATGGTCTTCTACGACCCTTGCTGTTTTGTCCAGAACCCTTACTAGATGACGCCACAATATACAACTTATACTACAGGGGTGTCCTTAATTTGACTTCGAAATCTGGCGTCATTACGTTCCCAAAATCTTCGACTTAATTGGGTTGCAAACATCCTACATTTCCAAAATTAGAGTGAAGAGTTTGCATTTAGAACTTAATATTTTGGGAATATTTGCTGACGTTTGACAATATATTTGTTGAGATTTTGTCAATTCTATTGAACTCTCCATTCAGATCATTTTAGCTCAATATTTGCTCGAACTAAAGAGTGACCTTTGACGAGTGTTCGCGCAAAATAAGATTACACGAATTATTTGGAGGATTTTATAATTGAATTCAATCACAAACCCTAAAAGTTGTAAATATTTTCGATTCATTACTCATGGAATTAAAAAACAAGTTTTTACTAAAGTTAGAATGGCTTGCTCCTATAAAAGGAATCGGAGGCAACGCGCGGAAATATTTAAAGAAATACAAGAGCTTATTATTTAAAATTACGAGTTTTGATTCCAATGTCAATATTAGTTCTTCATTTAAGAAAGGAAAGGCATTCTAAAGAAAACTTGTTTGTGCAAAAATACAAAAACGTTTCTGTCAATGCCTATCAAAGTATAAGGACATACCCCGGTTATAATTTGGTTTAAGGGGGTATAATTCATCAAAAGTTGGGTCCTGTTTACAAACAACGCTGTGAACATTACGTTCTGGAGTATTTTCCGCCGATTTTATTTTTTCATTTGAATGTAAAAACTGATTTACGCGGGCCGTGATGACTAAGGCTTTATTACTGTGAAATCAACAAGCAAAGGTGTAAAATTATTACCTTCATTTGCATTTGTAAAGGTATGATGAACATAAATTATAAAACAGGTAAAACGGGCTCTCCTCTGCTACACAACCAAAATATTGCATGCACTCGAATGAAAAAGGAAATCAAAGGTTTTCTCACAAGAATCAGAGCAAAAAAATTTTTAGAAGAAACGATGAAAATTATATACAAGGAGATTTTTCCAAACTTGGCCGAGTTTGGCGGGCAAATAGTCACTTGTGCCAAACTTAGTCGTTCGTATTTATCAAGGTTTGTCTTGGGCGAGTTATAAACTCTTGAGATATATTGAATAAACTGCACAAACAGAGTGCCATAGTACTACAAACATCCGCTTGTATGACCCAACCCTTCCTTCCTGTACAGTATGCAGTATGACCTTTTTTTTTATTATTTTATATATACATGTATGTACATCTTGACCTCTACTACCAAGACGTCGATATAGAAATTCTGGGGAGGGGGGGGGGCAATGAGTTAGGTTAGTCCAGGAGAGGTCTGCACTAATGCATAACAATTTTACGTATTTTTCTTCAAATGAAATTGAAAACGAATACATTTATTTGTCCAGAACCGATGCATTAAGAGACGGTGAAAAGGGGAAAGGGGGGGGGGGGGTTTCCTGGTCGATGACACCACTTCTTTATCATTAGAATAAAGAAAAACTTGGTATTCATTGATTTTTGCAAATGTTTTTGATAGGAATGAAAAAAAGTCTGAAAGATTTTCAGAAAATATATGAGATATGAGCAGACCTTAGTATAGAACATGAACTTTGAGTAAATTATACGTGTACACTTAGCTGGTCGTTTAGTACATGCTGAGTTGAAAATGAGGAATTTTTCGTTCTATATTCCAAAAGTGACAAAACTCTTTAATTTTCTAATCCGCATTAAAAAGGACAGAAAATCTTGATAAATGCATTTTCAAATTTCAAATCAATCAAAGAAATCGACGTAAACTTCCTCCCAAATGTGTAAAGTACATAAACTTATCAGCCTGCATAGTATTGTCAGGAACGATAAGCGTTGACGTTAACATGGCTTATCTCCCCTACAACTTGATAGTAAACGTCCAATATTCAAAGGTCATCTCATTAAAAAGTCATTAATTTTTTCCCTCTTGACTCATTGCAATCTTTTTTTATACTTAGAATAACCAAACATTGGAAACCCAGGTATCTGACTCCACGCATATCACATTATTGGGAATAATTCTCTGAAAGGGAACTTTATACCAGACAATAGAGGACATTCTCTACGGATAAGATAGGTAAAACCCATTGACGTATGTAAGATCTATATCTATGTTTAAAGATTATCCCATCCTCATTTATCTACATTTTACTATTCCGAATACGTCATTTTTACTTATATTACATGCTATTCAGTAGCGAAATGAGCTCATATCAGAATTTTGTTGGGCGAATTTAAATCCATCAAGAATCCTTTTGATTGAAGTTGAAAATCTTCCCAAACACAACCTCGATTTGTCCTCTTAATACCCAAAACGTAAACAAAGTAATAAAAGAACTTTATTGTACGTCTTTCAGCTATTATTTTGTGGTAATTATTTTCTCCCCTCACCTGTAATTTAACATGTATGCTCAGGTTGTTTGAAATAAACATCAGAAATGAGCATCTTTCTGATCAGAGGTGCGCTGCTGGTTTTTACTAGAAATTCGATTATTTTCTTCTGGGTGGGCAATTTTTATTATTGTAGCCATTTAAAGGTTGTCTTGTTTCTAACCATGTACATACAGGTGTGATTATAGAGTACTACCCTAAATCACTGATTTGAAAATACAGATCAAAGTGTGCATACATGTAATTGGCGGTTAAAAGATCAACTTAAGGTTAAAAGTACCCGATTCTCTATTACAATCATACTGCACATCGAACCGATAAAAGTACAATGTAACTCGATCTAGTGTTTGTGATGTAGACAGGATTTTGTGCACGTGCAGCTAGTTTGTTCATAACACCCCCCCCCCCCCCCTTTAATTCTAAAATGGGCATTTTCCAAAACTACTTCGAGTATTTTTTTTCATATGTTGCAGACTGCATACAACTTCAAAATGACTATCCACCTCCCTCTTTTTTTGGTTTTGTTTTGTTTTGTTTTTGTTTGTTTGGTGTTTTTTTTTTTAAAGAATTTTAATTCTTTTTTATTATCTTTTGATATAAGATTTCTTCTAGTATATAAAATATTCAGCAGTTTCCTTCGTTTTTATTTTCACTATCTGGAAGAAAAAAAATCGTCTGTCTGTGTTGGGGTGTCACTCTCTGGTATAGAGTGCATGCCCCCAGTGTCCTGGGGAAAATACGCAATTTTTGAATATAAAACATCGAGTTCAAACCGGCCGAGAAAATCCGATTTTGACACACAAAGAAACGAACTTCCCACATCCTAATACAATAATACTGTGATCACAGAGCGCGCAGTCTGTTTTATGTAAACTCATAAAGGATTACAAAGTTCGTCAGGGTTATATATTTTAAAATATAAGGGTACATGAGCTTTGCACTAAGGGGCATAATCAAGTAGTCTGCAGCTTGAACTCTGAAACATCAGTTCGAAAAAAAAAATCATTTTTGATCTACAAGACTATGGAAAAAATCTATAGTTTGGAAAACGAAATCAGCAGATACAAAAAATAGAAGGTTCTTTGCAACCTTTTCCTGTTTTTTTTTTGGGGGGGGGGGAGGGGGGGGGGGGGGGAAGGAGGGATGGGAGTTAACAGGCGGGGTGACATATGTTTTGAACGAAATCGGCAGATACAAATAATTGAACGAAGTCAGCAGATACAAAAAATAGAAGGTTGTTTGCAACTTTCTTCTTTTTCTTTTCTTTTCTTTCTTTTTTTTTGGTGGAGGGGGGGGGGGGTGTTAACAGGTGTGGTGATGTTTTGAGCCCAAACCATTTATTTCTTCTAAGTTAAGTGTTCTACATGCATACAGAAGCAGTACAAAGGTTGCTATTGATAGAGAAAGCAGATCGAAAATTCGTTTTAAACTGTTACATGTATAATACCGGTGACCTTTAATTAACCAGAAATTAATAAGATGAAGTAAGCAAAATATTAAAGTTAATATGATTACGACTTGATCTGCTTTTAGGAGTATTGTTATTTGTCTTGTAAAGGTTTATTCCATTATTCTACAGTTGTTATTTTTAAAGCCACACGATGAACTCTGGGTGACTGATAATAATAATTAACAAAGTTGATTAACCAACGATAATTTTAATTTTTTGGGGGTTTTCCTATTTTTATTTAGAATCTGACGTCGGATCATAAAGTCATAATTCACTGTATTTGTAACATGATATGTTTTATTTTCGATGCCAAGCTCATCTTTTATTTCGAAGACATGCATTCTAACAGTATATAAATATATTTCGAAGGTTTTATGAAAAGATGGGAGGGGTGTTCTAGGGGGGTTGCGGGGGTGGTGGTGGTTGAAAGGAAATCGCCAAAATACACTATATAAATTTGATTCCCTCAAATGCATTTAGCGTACATACAATTAGTTTCTGATACTTCTAATATTTTCTACGTCACGTATTCATGTCAACCAAAATGCAATATACAAATATAAGCATTACACAACATTTCTTTAGTTAAGTGTAAAGAGAGCCACATTTCCAACTTCGTCATACACAAAACTCGACTTCTGTTCATAAAAACCTACTTTTCAGTTACATTTTTTCAGTCAAAATAAAATTCTACACATGGACCGAAAACAAGCTATAGCTGAATAACTGGGGAAAAATCAACGTCAATGACGCACAAAAAAGTCAATGCATCAAATTTCTTACAGTGCCTTACACCATCTGTGCAAATACAGCCGTCAAAAGTGCATGTTTGTATTTCATTACATATAAAACCTGATATTTTGACGAATTATACTATATACGTAAAACTGAAGACTGATCAAATTCTGATTACTATAAAAATATTGGTGTATTTGTTTATTTCATGATCTCGCGGAGAAAAAGAGGGGGGGGGGGGTGGTGGACTGGGGTTTAAAATGTACGAGAAAGACATTAGCAAGATATCATATATCAAAAGTGTTATATTGAATAAAGTTTCACATGCAATAACATTACATAACGGGTGATCCTTCCTCTTAAAGTCATAAATTATAAAAGACTCTCGAACACTTACAATGATTTTAAAGTGTCCTTAAACAAACTTCCCTCTTGAGGGTAAAGAAGAAGGAATAAAGACTTTTATAGATCTTTCAAGACGCAAAATAAAGTAATTATGAATATTCATACAGCTTGTTCTATTCTTTATAAATCATCAAAATTCGAACCGACTGCATTAATGTCCTGGTGATTTCTTTGCATGCTTAGATTTTAATTTTACTTTGATGTGGCGAACTTCAAAAAGAAATCCTCAGCACATAAAATTCTTGCATTAAGGGGTGTAGTGAAAGGTTAGGTCTTTACTGTGTCTCCAGAGTGATAAACTTTCACTACATTTGAATATACCCGCTTGAATCTATTAATGTTCAATTTTTTTTACATTTCATTTCTTATTCTATCATGATACATGTATAAAACAACTATAAGACTTGATGGACCTTAACTGTAATGACAGTGACCTTGACTCAATCATGAAGGATAAAGTTGACTTGACCTTGACATACTGACCTTTCATTGTCTTTATTAAGAAAAGGAGTATAGGGGATTCTCTTGATATAAGTTCTAAAGTCCTGTCCAACTTTAGCGTAGAGTGGGAGGGGGTAATTTCAATGGAAACTGTGGAGCTTCTTTGATTTTTGTCTAGCGCTAGACAAAAATTAAAGAAGCTCCTCAGTTTCCATTGAAATTAGGGGGGGGGGGGTGTTAAAATTCATTTTCAGGGATAACCGTGGTTGGGGCCATTGTGAAATAATGCGAAAACTATGCAAGATCGGAGAAATCTTACTTCAAATATGAAAGGGCACCCTATATAATCTATCCAAATATGCATTTAGTTTTGGTCTAGGACCTCCATTTTGCTAAATGGCCCTTCTTTTTTATCAAGTTTACACACATTTGATAAAGAGAGGGGCCATTGGCCCAATTTTATGGCCCATGCCTTTAAAAATTCAAGGTACTCCCTGCATTTTTGTTATATAATTGCATGCAACTATATCAAAGATACTTGTAGTAGGTAAAGGTATGGTTCTGGGACCTTTCGATATTTTTTGACATGATGTTTTTGCAATCTTGTTTTCAAATTGTTTACAAAAATATTGTCCCAAAACAACAAGTATCAACCATTTTTCTCTTTGAAAGACTGAACTCGGCCTTCGAGATTTCAGAAAGCTTTGTACAAAGCGTGACAGCCATGTAATGGGAACTTATTGACAAAAGACGAGATAAAAGACAACTAAATGGAAGTTAAAGTCCCAGTCAAGATGTTTTGACATTCTGTTTTGTATTGGAGGTGGTTGGGTGATATAAGATACGCCCCCCTTTTGTGAAAATTTGACACCACCCGTAACTGACGCGACCTATAGGCATATCATATGATCCCATAATGAACCCATTTTGTACTCTTAATTGATGATGTCGAGACCAGAAGAAGGGGGGGGGGGGGTCCCAGACAAAGAAAAGAAGGGGGTGCCACGGTACAGTCAGTGGAGAAGGTCCTATCCTGTTCAACTGGTGGTAGGGACAAAGGGGAGGGGGGGGGGGGGGTAAATAGGAGGGGTAGCCTTTTTGATGAGATTTATGGAAGTTTTTACATGACAATTCTGCCCAATCCTTATTCGTCCAGTTCCGCGCACTAAAAAATTCATTCCTTCGTGCAATTTCGCTAGTGTTGCAAATTGAGGTTTCTCTCTCCTCTCATGCCGTGTGCCATTTTCAGATTCTGGAATTTTAATTACAGGGTCATGTATAGGAAAATAACCCCAAATTTGTCCTTAAAAGTCTAACCTATCAAAGGCAAGGAATCTTAACAGTCAGATAACTTAAAGAAATCGATCGAGACGCCAAAGAATTCCAAACGATGAAATATTGATTGATCGTCTGCAGAAGGGAGATGCACACCTGTGCACATTCAATTATATTTCAAGTTGCATTCTGCACTTAATTCTCTATTATTAATTACATCAGACGTCTTAATGAAGCAAATCAATTAGAGGATCTACCTACATAGAAACTGGTGATTATATATAATTCTGGGAAGAAGTCAGAAGGGGGTGGGGCCTCGGTTCTTGCATACTAAGTACATTGGGATGGGGACTATATGTAACTTGTGTTTGAAGAAAGGCTCTCCTTTTCAAATAAGACTTTTTTTTCTAAATTTTCAAAAGATTCAGAGTTAAGCACTTCCCACTGTGATATGTTTTTTTCATACATTTTTGATATAACGGTATCGTCTACATTGTATTAGTTGATACAAGCCTTTTTTACCATAGTTCTTGTGTACTAAGACGGGGAAAGAGAGCAAGAACATTACTAGAATCATTATCGAGTTCGCAAGGGGGGGGGGGGGGGGGGCATGTTGATAGAGCGTTGATACACGTCTTTGCTGACCAGAGCAATTCAAACAGAGTTCATTTACACTAAAATGAGCAAAAGAAAAACACAATGGAAAACGAATGAAAATATCATTATCGAGTGGGTCTTTCTAAATCACAACAGTGTTGATAGTACGTCGACCTTTTACGACGTGTGTAGAGAAGATCGTATTAGGAGGAACGTTCTAACAAGTGCTTCCATGTTTGTTAAAAAGAACAATAACAAGGCCTTTGGTGTTTCACACGTTTACGAACACAAAATGACATATAACTCCCTGTTGTTGACCAGCTAGGGCCGAGAAAGAAGGGATTTTATGAGAAAAACTTGTCAATTTTACAGTTTCAACCTGCGGCGAGCGATAAACCCACTAAATGCCTTTGTACGACGGTTTGTAATGAACATTCTAACGATGAAATTGGAAATTCAAACAGTAGGGACAAAATGGAAATCAGTTCAATTTATCACACCCTTAATTAGCTTACTCCTGTCAGTTCTACCCTTCCTCCTTTCAGATCCAACAATATGAAAAAAGTTCCGTTTCTTTCAATATCAATGTTCCTGGTCATAATATACACGGGTGAGTTTATGAAAAGGCTTTTAATTTTTTAATAAAAGCTTCCTTTTCTACTTAGTAATGCCCTTTGGATTGCATGTAACGACGTCCTCCCCAAGTTGCTCGGTTCTAAAATGTCAAATGACCTTGACCTAATCGCAAATTACAACATGTAACCAAGGTTACAAATGTACAAAATCCCCTTGTTTTACATACAATGTATATACCTACTGTTATCTTGTAACCTTGATTACGCAATCTATAACTATTTATAAAATATCTATAGTTTGTACGTTAAACAACGGTATGATGTATATATCACGTGACGTACGCGTGTAACCTAGGCAACAGAATGTTTCCTTGATACTTTTTTTTGTAGTAAGTGAGGACTGAATGGCCATGACCTTCTGTATGTCGGGTTGACATGTAACCATGGCAACGGAATCTTACCTTAATACTTTTCTGTAGTAAGTGAAGATTGAATGGCCATGACCTTCTATAGGTTGAGTTTACATGTAACCATGACAACAGAATCTTACCTTAATACTTTTCTGTAGTAAGTGAGGACTGAGTGACCATGACCCTCTATAGGACGAATTGACATGTAACCATGGCAACGGAATCTTACCTTAATACTTTTCTGTAGTAAGTGAGGATTGAGTGGCCATGACCTTCTGTATGTCGGATTGACAACAGATCGGTGAGCTCGCCTCTTCACCTCGGCACTTCCTGGCAATATTTTATCCATCGTTTCAAATCCCATCGATTTCACAGAAAATGTACTTTTTTTCAAAAATATTTCTGCTACTTTCGTTCATTATCAATCTCATCCATTTCACAGAAAATGTACTTTTTTCAAATATATTTCAGCTAATACATAGATAGTCCAAATTCTATCTTTCAATTTTCGTCACACCTTTTTCTTTGTGCAGATTTCGTCAAAATGCCTGCTCTTATCCACTACATGTGACCTACTTCTTCCTTTTTGAAATTAAAATCGATATAACAATCAGGCGTCCTTCAAATCTGCACTGTTGATAAATAGTCCAGACAAGGCTTACTGTACGTTAATGTCGCATAAAAGTTACAAATGTCTATTTTCCTTGTAAGTACAGTTAAAACGCTCCATTCTCATGTTAAGTTCCAAGTGAAACAATAAATCTATACACCTAAGTTCATAAAATACACTATCATGGTAATTCATAGGACCCTCTCCGAATAATAAGTAACAAAAACACACCTTTTCAAAGGTAATGCTACCGTCGCCGGCGGTATTGTATTTAGAAATTTTTAAGGCTGCATCACACTCTGTATTCATAGGTGTGATGGCTTCGGCAAATTTCGTTCAAATCGACCATAGAACATGGCTGCTTCAGAAATATGATTGATATAGGGAAACAAAAGAATTATCGATCACGAGGTAACACTAAACCATCTGAATGTAAACTCCCATACGGCCAATAGTACGCTCTCACCTTCGTACAGTCGTTTGTTAGAACATTCCCAAGGTCACTCGCTCAATAAACATGAGAATATGCTATAGAACCAATTACGAATGCGATCTTATTCTCTCGTACTTATCGAACAATCTTACAAGACACATTAATATGCTTTCGGCGCGATAAAATAATCATAAACGTCAAAGAGTTCTACGGGATTTGTCTCCCTTCGAGGACGGTTATGACCTTAAGTCGCAGTCCTACATTTATACGTTCTACTTTCTATGCATTTTGCTGATACAGTGAGAACTTTTGTTAATATATTATCCAAGTTTTTTTAAACGACCTTGAGCTTCAATGTAGATTTCCTTTATCACATCGTTCCTTCGTACCAAACTTAATGAAAATCCCACCAATCGTTACTAGTATTGCATCCTCGAAATCTAGCTGTGTCAATCAAACAGGACAAACGGACATGACCTTCTGTACGTATGTCGGTCATGTGACAGGACAGACGGACACTGCATATGTCACGAAGCCATGAACATCCAATCATCACGCAGTACATGTAACTGAAGCATAACATAAACTCCGTTTCACGTTCGACTTTGTGAACAACTGTGAGAAAGGATAATGATTTCGCAAAATAATCCCGACTGAAAAAAAAATGTATCCCATGTGTTACTTCCTCATGAATATGCAACTACGTAATCTATAGAAACGTGCATTCTGGTGGAATTTTAACTCATAATAAAACCTAATGCATGCGTTACAGTATGATACAAACTGTGCATTTTCACATAATCACGGGAATTTCTCGTGAGATTACGACAGGTGTGAATTTGTGATTTTAAAGTAAAGTTAATTAAAATAAACTCAGGTGAGACGATGACCTAAATTAACATTAATTCTCGAGAAGGAGAGAATGGTTTAATGCACACACCTTTCAGTTTCGCGTGGTAAAAATGTAATACATAATTCACTTTTGAAAATGTTTATGAGAGAAACATTGAGCTATTCATATCTATATGAATGTAGAAAAATCAATTAAAGCAAATTCCTGAGAGCAATAGAACAATATGATACAGAAATGACGTCATCACGCAATCTGTACAATCATAAATTCTGAATCTTTGAGGACTTTCTATTTTTTCCTTCTTTTTCAAATTTGTATTGCATCAAAAATGAATGAAAAAGGTCGAGGTTTGTCCGCAAAGGCAAGAGCCGAAACAAGTAGGAACTCCTCGGGTTCCTAGTACTTTATAAGTGTGCAAAACACTGAAAAGTTCCGATTGGAATAATTCTAGTAACACAAGTAATTCGCCGAGACCTGCGCGAGATTTTGATTCTAACGTAGACCTTCCTTAATGTATATAATTTATACTTACATAAGAATGTTTCATATGATCCAGGCTTTCCATAAGATTCTGGAGTTCACGGAAGGTGTTTTTAGTTATTCCCGCCATCATACAATGGCTAGGTACATGTACGGAATTTACCCTAATTTCTATACAGGTACACTAAAAAGTCATTTACCCGCCTGACCTGATAGCAAATTTACTGAAGCTCTGAGGGACTAGTGTCGTCTTACCAAAGTCAAATGTAATCAGTCCCCCGAATTTCTCACCTCATAAAAATGATATGCTAAGAACTACTGAAGTCTCAAATCATCAATTTAAGTACTGATGCATCTATTTTCCCCGATTTATATTTCACTTTGATGCGATAAGGATTTTTAAAATAATATTCACTTTCCATTCATGCGCAGATCCAAAGGTGTATCGTGGTTACCTCCCTGATCCCACCCCCTCTGATATCTTAAAACACATGTAATGCTTTTTTTTTTGCAAAGTTTCGTGTTGTTTTCTTTTCACATGCTTCCATACCTTTCGAGTGAAGAACATGTACGTCGCCCGTTTGACCCGCAAGACTTTTCACCGCATCGATTGTGCCTAAAATCTCTGCAAGTTTGATGAAGTAGAATGTACAAAGTATAGCCATTTATGTGTAAATGTGTCAACAAGACGCACAGATGGACAGATATGCACGCTGAGCAAGGTAGCAACTACGTACAAATCACCGATGTGTTTCAAAATCACGAGCGCACACAAAGAAAGATAACTCTATTATACTTCATGCAACTACTGTCGTCTAAAATGAAATACAAAATTAATTAGACCGTTGGGGAAGATTTTAGTGCAAAATAAGCAGAATAAAGGAGATATGAACTCGAGTCAAAAGACGAATTGTCATATATTATGCATCGGGTGATTCAGAAATTTCATATACAGGTACAATGTAAGGGAAAAAAAATCCACGCTACTCGAAAGTTTCCCCTTTTTTGTTTTTGTTTTTACAGGAAAGTGGGCAACCTCAGAGATGACATTTTATTCACCACTTTTGGTAAAACTATCAAACAAAATGGTAATTATTCTCTTATCCCTAGAATTCTCCCTGGATCCACTAATGCATACCCCCCCCCCCTTCTTGATGAACATAAAATTTTTCGACAGGCTGATCAGTTTATTTTTTCATTTTATTTTTTCATCAGAACCTTGCATTTCATTTCCTTACCGTTTTATTAGCCTCCGATTTACAATACTCTAAAAGTAGTTCATCTGTCTGTCTGATTGAATCCCTCGAGCCCCTCCTAGAATCCTTATTCTCTAAGGGAGGTAACTCATTCCTGGGGGCAGCGGGGACTAAATTCCCGATCAAAAGTTTTGAAATCGTTGAGTAATTGTTATTGAGGGATCTCTGCATCATGTTAATAACTCTACGATAAATCTCCTCATTTTCTTTTTAAATGTCCACAAATTGACGAGTACTGACCACTTGTATAGGGTATTTCTTTCAAATAGGGATGATTATAAAGAAATCTAAAGCCAGATTTCAATCACACCGTCGGTCGACAACTCTCACAATTGTTTAGTGACACGCGAATTTATATCAATTTAAAGATCTGTATTTTATACAGCATTTGCGTTTTCATCAGTTACATTTCCACCCTAAGGCCTAAGCATTGTGTGTATGACAAGACAGTCGAGTTGAATAAGCCACTTTTTTGTTTCGCAACCATCTGTTCTTTGTCCGAGAGTAAAGGAAGCACATTTTCCTGTGTTCAATATTATATACTTGTACTAAGTCCGGGTCTAGAAACAGTTAGAATTGTTCGATTTGACGCAAAATTAGGCCAAATATGAAATACGAAAATATACATAAACTCCTAAATCACACACGAACATTGCATCCCGTGTCAATAATATCACCAGTAGATACTGGTATAAATGCAATCTATGCACATCTTGTTGAAGCTATACGTCTACTTAATCGTTTGATGAATTTGTTTTGATGCGAAACGTCTACAAAAATATCCATAAAACACTTCACGGTGAAAGAAAACAGGGAATAGGAATCTTAAAATATACATGTACGCCTCTTTTTTGCTTTTAAAATGCAGATTTTTACACGAATCATGTAAATCCTTCGTTTCCCTTCAAACAGAAGAGATCAAAAACTCATGTTTCTTCCATCCAGCACGCACAAAAAACACTCGACGTCTTCGGAAGTTTTTTTATAACTTTTTGTCTCTTGTAAAACTGAATTTCACCCTACATTCTGTAACTGTACATTTGTATTTTCTTCACTCTGGTAAAAAAAAACAATGTATTTTCTGTTTCTATAAGCAGTGTTGTCTTTGATGAATAATGTGAATAAGCTATATATATAAGCTCCACACTTGAAATATCCACCAAAAATTCTAAGAACGTTCTCCAAAAAATTTCGTCCTCAAAACACTATGAAATGTTAAGTGAGGGTTATGACACGCACATTTGAGTAAATTTCCCGAAATTCATCGCCACATGACAAGTGTAAAGAAACCACAGGGACATTGTTCTAACTCCACGATCTATAAATAGGCTGACTTTGTTACCTGCCGAGTTAATTACAGGTGTAACATCTTGTTAATAATGCAGTATACATATATAACTCTATTCTCTCCCAAGCCGTATATTTGATACTTCATTGTTATGTTCCATGTCGATTTTCTTCACACGTTTTACAGTTTGTGTAAAATACTCTCGAGAAAGTATAAAGGCGAAAATCATACGCGTATTTTATAATATAATCCGCATGAACTCTAACCCTAGGCAACGAAACGTACAAAAGACTACAAATAATACATTTTACAAAATCCTTGTCTTTTTCTTTTCTGACATGATTTAATTTCTCGATCGTCACCAATTTCACAGGTGAGCGACGACGAGAAATCTGAGTTATGTCCCCTTTATTGAAGTGTCCACATCCGGATTGCGTTGCGGAAATGCAGTTAAGTCCGTTTGAATTTATAAATTATAGTGATTTGATCTTTGACCTCCTAAGTCTCTATGTTCCTGCCAAACTCCCCCATACTACATTTAAGTATTTGTACACAAAACATTTTGATACATGAGCGTATCAAAAACATTTTCAAAGGGAATGGATTAGCCTTTTCATATTGATGTATGCGCATATCTTAAAACAATTTTCATGGCGGTGGGGTGCGTTCATTCCGTAGTCAAGAGGTCGAGCCTCGAACTTTGACAATATTATACGTAAACTTAGAATTCTCGAAGATAGTGAGGGCGTTCCAGGCCTCCCCGGTTACCCCTACATCCGCTCATGAGGTTTGATGTTCTATAACATACTGATCACATCGGATACGGGACATCAACTTTTCAATTTCGCATCAATTTGAAAATCACCTACCAGAAAAAAAAAAATCCTGATAAAATTTTACAAAAACTGATGTGTTCGATAAGAATGATTTAAAATCGGCTTCATTTGAATTTTCATGAAGCTTTATTCATATTTCAAAGCCTTTCAAAGCCTTTAAGTTTTACGTAAATTTTTTTTCATACATATAATAGTGTGTCCGTATTACATGTAGAACTAAACGTGCGATTGGGGAATCTAGCTTCAATCTATTTCCGAAAAGTGGAATCTTGAATTTTGTAATTTTTTTTTTTTTTTTTTTTTTTTGCATGATATAATGGATTATGGCATTTTGGCAAATATGAGGCCCTTTGACCATCGACCTGCAATTCTGAATCAGATTACGATGTTGACTCTCATTGATACATGGAACATATATTTTAAAAAAAATACATGTACTTGTTGAAATTCAACGATTTTCAACATAATGACATGCATCTAGGAAGCGTGTACAATAGTTTGGGCAGTACAGTCGTTCTGTATGTCACATGGACGGAGGGAATGATAGCACCAAGACAGACGGACATGCGAGCCAGTTTTCTACATTCAAATTCACCTATAGAACATTTTGTTCTTTCGGATTTTTTTTTTTCAGAAGAAATGTAGTCGTTTAAAATCAGAAGTTGTGATTCAGTAGGTTCACAACTTCACATTCTGATAAAAGCAGACGAACAGACGATTCTCTAGTAATTCTCCATCAAACACGGAACAACTGACAATGTGTCAGGATTTTCTACCCACCATTATCTCCTTCTTACGCATAAAATATCAAGGTTACTAACCTTTGATCCCATAGGACTGAAAAGATTGGTGAGTTTGCTGCGATCCTTAACCCTCCTCCCCTCCGTGTATCCCGTGAGGGTTCCCTGGGGACTGATGGAGGCAAGCACCGCGGGAATGGGCGTGGTGTCATCGATGGATAGGTTTATCCCACGCCTACTTCTCAAGCTCCCCACCTGAAAATCGGGGATTTGAAACAGTCAAAGAAAGATAACTCGTACCGTCTTGAGCTAATGAAAGAAAAAAGACGAACTCGGTCGATAAATGAGATGATATGAAGGGAAATAAAAGCTAAACAATGCATAGCGCTGATTAATAGAAAGCTTCTATGTACATCTGAGTATGAATAGCACTAAAGCAAAATAATATTGTAAACACTGCATCAGTTAAAATGGATTTTTTTTTTCAATTTACTTTTTATTCGAAAGGTAGATAGATAGGTGGGGAATCTTTTTTATAAGGAATGGCAATAGCCTTGGACCGACCTATAAAATCCGTAAATTTTTATGACACATTTTATTATTACTTCACTGCATGAAAGATGCAAAAATTGAAAAAAGAGCAATTGAAAAGAAACTTCAAAATTCATCTCCTATACCCCTTCTATCAACCTTATCCACATGTATACATATCGTTAACACATTTTTTTCTCTAGTAGAATTTTTATAATAGATAAGTTTTAACCCTAATAAAATATTTGTTTTAATTTTGGGGTTTTTTTCACAATAAAATGTACTATCTACATAAATTGATAATCAATAGTTGAATCATTGACAGAGAACAGCTGGTATCCCATCAATAAAGCCCGGGGAATGAGGCGTGAAAGTTCCCTTATTTTTTTTTATATACAATGTAGAATAAAGGGGGGAAATCGATAGAAAATCTTCAGGACTCAGTGGTTAAGTGATGAGAAAATTATCTACTTTTTACCATATGTTTTGAGAAAGAAAATGAAGCACTGTAGCATTGCTAAAAGAGAGCAACCATTTAATTGGAGAATTCGTATTTCTCTGCAAAATCTAATTGTTTTCCGTATGATTAAGCCCCCGCCCCCAAAATGTAGATGCAATACAAAATACTTTCAGGGCCCCATGCAACCTCCTGACTTTACGTACAAAATAGCCTACCCTTTCCAACCGGTATAGGCAAAGTACATCAAACATATGTAACATCTTACTATTTACCGGTATTTAACACAGCATAGTCGATTTAAATTAATATTTTAATTTTCAACATTCAAGATTTTAAGTTAAAAGCATGACGACGTCGACAGACAGACGAACTGACATACAGTTACCTTCCTCTGTAAAGAAAATCAATTGCATGTAGGAGGGAACTTTCATTTCCTTTTACCAACGATTTTTAGGTTTACACGTAAATAATCCGAATAATCTTTTAAATTATTAGAATTTTAAAAATTACGGGATAATTTCGGACAAAAAGGGACCCCCTCCCAATCTTAAAAAAAAAAAAAAAAACAAGCCAAATTCCTCTGAAAATAAGATCCTAACAAAATATGCAGGTATTTTCTAGTCATAAGAAATACTTGTTCTTCGACTTCTTCAAGTCACAGAAATGTAGAAAAGGGTCAGCCCGATAATACACAAAAATTGCATCTCTTTTAATTGTTCGGACTGACAAAATTACTAAAATGTCTGTAAGAGTGTTCAAAACATATTTCTACATCTCTCAAGTCGTTGTACAGGATTAGTAGAAGGTTACTCGTGTGGGGAGTGAAAAATATAAGTACTAGCTCTACATGGGTCATAAATTCAATTTGGAAGATTACATGGGTCGATTATACTGTAAATACTTTAATAAATTCTTATGCAGTGGATACAAGATAAATTGTTTACAGTCGCCATGGTAACATGCGTTGTCATGGCGATCCAACTTACAGGCTGGTTATCATCAAGGGGTCGTGAGCCGTCACCCGATTTGGGTGCATTGGTAAAGAATGGTATAGATAAGGAATTTCTACGCTGTTTTACCGTCGGAACCTCTAGAGAGGATGGTGCTCGTCCGAAAAACGACTCCCTTCTCCCCATCTGCATTGTAACCAAAGATTAGCTGATCACGTGACATGAAGACATGCACACGAGAGTTGAGAACAAGATAGAATGTGAACGGTGAGGCGATAATAACTTTTACGATAAATCGAACGCTTTTGAATGAATTCGATAATGAATTCAACCTATACTAAATATTGCATTCTCAATCGAATTTTTTTGGGTTTCAGTTCATAAATTGTTTATGTCATTTATGTAAATTCGATCTTGTTCTCAGAGTGATTAATAAATTGTTTGCGACATGAAACAGAAATTTAAAGACCCTGCACAGAAATAGCTGTATTACTGTCAAAATACAGAAAATGTGAACGATAGAAGCTAAGTTAGAAGTCCATTAACCATTATAATAGAGACATTAGATTATTTAGATGTAGTTACAAAAATGTATCAGAAAAGTTCCATATGTTCGTATCATAAAGATGTTTAAGTCTCTATAAGGAAGAAAACTGGAGAAATTTGTGTGTAAAAGACATATTCATACGAACTGTAGGAGTAATCATAATCTAAGAGTAAAGGAGAAACGGACAACAATTTTTCAATGCAAAAGATATGAAAAACGAAAAGGAGATGCTTTACAACAGTGGGATTGGGTTTCAAGACAGTAAAAAAATGCACGTAGAAAATAATACAAAGTTGATCTATTACTGGACGTATTGTTTGGGTAACATTGACCTTGATCAATGATTATAATCTGACCTTGACCTCTATCGTCTGACTTTGACCTATTGATTGACGAAATTCAAATATATACAATACCAAGTTTGATTTAATATTGTTTCTATCAATATGTGCATGAATTCCTTGCATGTCGCAGATATACAAGATACAAGATTTTACAGAAACTGCTCACACTAAGAACATGAAAAAGGGTAAGGCGTTGATGGATTAAGGGGCAGGGTGTAGTGTGGGGCAGAATGTGGTGTGGGGCAGAATGTGGTGTGGGGGCAGGGTTGAAAGAAAAAAAATATAGATCCACAAGTGCCCTATAGTTTGAAATCACAGCACTGTTTTGTCATTTTGGGAGAAACTGTTTCATGTCATTAATGACACAACAAACAACTCGCATGCATGATGATTCCACACACAAGACAAAAAGTACATCAAATGCACAACACCCATAGGCTGCTTAGAAAGCTATTGTCTCTATATTAACACGTGTACCCCGTTCAGTCGGCAAAAAATCCCAAAGAAATCTAATGTGCATTTAAATGCATGCATTTTGCATTCAATCTAAGGTATACCGCAAGGCGCAGTACTTACCCCGCTTCCTTTTGAGTTTTTATTTGCAGAGTTTTTACCGCCACTGTTTGGTCTACTGTTATTCTTGGAAAAACCCAGTTCAGAATCTTTCTCTGAAACGAATAATACAGAAATTAGGTTTACATTATTCGACAAATTCGAAACTAGTAGATGTTTGTACTCGGTAAATTTCATAACAAGGCATAATGTTGTTTTCAGTCCCACAAATGTTGAAATGGTACCAACATTGTAACAACGATAAGCTGATGTTTTTATCAAATGCTCCATACACAATGTACAATACTTCATGGGTGACATGTTGCGCACACTTGGTAGATAAAGTCTGATTGAAATCATCGTCGGAAACCCACAGCCCATTGCCCTATTATAGGTAGGTTCTTAAGTAGTAGAACGGAGAAGATGCCGTGAGTTTCCGACGATGAATTGAAATAGACCTTCATATATTTCGATATGTCTTTTGTAACGGTGTAGTAACTTGCGCTTCTTTTTCTCAATATGAGATAGGTAACTAAAGAGGTGAGTTGAAGGGGGTGGGGAGAAGAGAGGTACATTTATCTTTTCTTTATTTCGTAAACTGGCATTGAAGATTAAAAAAATAAAGAGAGAGCTAGGTTTTGGTCTGATTGCAGATGTAGTTACATTCTAAACAGCGATTTTTTTTCTTTCTTTTCTTTTTTTTTTTCTTTTTCTTTCTTCTTTTTCCGTGTACATGTATTATATATGTTTGAGTCACTATGAAGGAAGTCGTAGGCACAACTTCTTATTAAATACCAGAAAACTAAAGTGCTAGGTTTTGGTCTGATTGCAGATGCATATACATTCTAAACAGCGATTTTTTTTCTTTCTTTTCTTTTCTATTTTTTTTTCTTTCTTCTTTTTTTCCATGTACATGTATTATATATGTTTGAATCAATATGAAGGAAGTCGTAGGCGAAACTTCTTATTAAATACCAGAAAACTAGAGTGCTTTCTCTGCGAGGACAATTAACTTTGACTTTTTGACATATACTTCGGCATTGTATGTATGATTCAACAATACACGAAATTAGAATAGAGCCATACATAACGCACAGGTGATAAAAGTATGACGTCAGACTTGATGAAATGACCAATTCTATAGATTTTTTTTATTCATTTAAAGTGCATTAACGCGTTCTTTTCACCACGACTTACCATGCTTAGCGTGTTCGTTTACTGTAGGTAGGTTAATCGATTTAGCTTCGTTGACACGTCTATTTCTGACCATTTGGACAGTCAAGTGGATTTGTACTTTCATGTATAATCCATTTACTATGAATAGATATTGTGTCACCCTATAATCCCGTTATAGTGCCATCATACTTCAATACACCGTGGAGTGCTCTATAATAAGCTTATAGAACACTAAGCTAAAACCTTTCTCCAAACTTTGACAGGCTTAAAACAACTACAAGGATCGGATATAACACGATTTGCAAAGTTAGCCCCCCCCCCCCTCCAAACCTCACGATTTGAAAAGTTAGCCCAACTCCCTCCAAACCTCTTTGTTTTTGTCAAGCTTTTTTAATGCAGTCCCCATCTTCATGTTGTTTTATTCCCTCCCTGTCTCGAAATACACTTAAAGTTTTCCCCAAGTCTCTCCTTATGCAATTCTCAGCTATATTGTCATTAACCTAACTACATGAATGCCTTTTTTCGATAATCAACGGCAAATTGATTTAAGTATTTGCTTTTTAGCAGGAAGTATTGGTCCTTTTCTTTTCTTTTTTTATGAAAGAATAAGGTGCAATATTGACTAAGATATGTATAATGCACAGAAAATTCAAAATGCAGTTCTTATACATTTAGCCCAATAGAGTCTAAAATCACAATTCTTTATATTATTTCTGTATCGAATCAGATCTATTCTTTTAATACATGTATCATCTTCATCTGTTTTTTTTTCAGTTTTGCAAGATTCGGATATTGTTCATAAAGTAAAACTGTGCCATCTTTTTACGCTTTGAAATTGACAAAATGTTAATAAAAACAAATTTAAAAAAAACAAAACCAAATTTCAATCAATGAAAACTTTGAAAGAAGATAAAGTTCAACAAATATCTACACAAACACGACATACCGGTAATACTACAATGTGGATATACATGAAATACCCCTCCCTCACCATCATTTTTATAAACTTACCTGAAAGGTGTAAAGCATTTGGCATTGAGCGCCTCCTTAGACTGAATGCCATGGTTACAATAATTTCACAAAATGTCTAGTAAGATCGACGGACCGCCACTTGTCTACGGTCTACAAAGTTTGTCCATTTGTGTATGGTCAGTTTTTACAAGCATATCGTATCAGTATTGCAATATTGAAATATACAATGTAATGTAACAAGCAGGAAGATCGGCTCGTTCTGACGTAGCTATAGAATGGATGCCTATTTCTCCAGGTAATAACAATGCACCAATAAAAATCCTGCTAATAAAATGTAATGAAGCACCCACTTTTGGCGGTCAAAGGTGATAATAACCATAAAACATATCGACGAAAACTTCCTATATTAAATGTTTTCTTTGAATACACGGGTCAATTCACGTATAGCATATTTATGTACGATTTTTATTTTTCCATGAACATTTGTACCGCAGGAATCGATTCTGCGCAGGTACGTTGTATAAGAAATTCCGGAAAAGCGAGGGACTCCTAAAACAAGCTATCACGGTTTAGCGTTAGACCGATAGAAAAAAAACTTTATGAAATTCAAAGCAAACCTGGCACGGTCCTTTCCTTACTCTGCACTGAGACCGTGGAGAGAACAGAACTTTATAAAAGTCAAACCAAACCTGGCACCAGTCCTTCCCGGCTCTGCACTACGAAAGGAAGCAATTTCTCCATTCATCGAAATTTTGATATTTCTCCATTTCCTAACTCCATAACTTATTTATTCTCAGACAGAACCGATATGGAAAGTCCCCTACAAGGCGCTGGCTTGTATGATTAGATAGGATATGAAAGTCCCGACAATATTACGACACATTGACACTTTGTAACATTAATCACACTCTTCCCCCAGCACCTTCTATAAATTCTGATTTCTTCACGGTCCGGCAAACGTCTAAGAATTCTCAAACCCTCTGGCTACTGCTTGTACAGTTACACTGATCAAATCATCTCCTAACAGACCTCCGTGTATAGATGATCGATTACGGCGATTACAGAGAACGGGACAATTCATCACATGACTAATTAAAGCACCTCCAATTAACACCGTAATTAGACAATAGGTAAAAAGGCCAAAACGAATCAAGTATCGAAATTTAACTTCTATTTGCAGATGCAGGGCATCCTAGTACTCGGGAAATTGTCTTCAAGCCAAAAAATACGTCCATAAAATCAAAAATGCTTATTCAGATAACAGGACAATTGAATAAGAGCACTTGAATAAATAAAATATCCTTTTAGAATGTGAATAAAAATCGAAGAGGTAATTTCTTTATAATATCTTTTTCATCGGACGAACCCTGTTAGAGTGTGAAGAAATCGCAGTGCCTTTTAAAGGCGCTGCTTTCATATAAGACCCTCGTTACAAACATAAAACACATTCAATGTCACAGTCAAATAATGCAGGTGTTTTCAAAATCTTTAATCCGTTTTTATCAGGGGAGGTGTATGCCCCCTGATCTAATCCGTTTTCATTTATTTTCATATTGTCGATTTTAACCTTGGGATCAAAGAGTTTATCATTTAATTATGAACGTGTTTATCGCTTAGTTGATCCTTACTTTGGGGAGATAGGGTACAAACAGTCCAAACTTGGTCCCGGATAGGAAAGTATAGAATCGGATGATAACGGAAGCGATTAGAGGAAACACTGGAATGGCGAGTGAACAAAAATGCTGAATATTGGAAGATTATAGAAAATACCTTAATCTGACATTTAATCCCTGTATAAACTCTGAATCCAAATTTATTAAATTCTTCACTTGTGAACTCTTAAGTGACCTTCAGAATTTTGCTATAAGCGACCTTGCATCTACTTTCACCAAAGTCCGTCAAAACCTGACCTAAACCCAGCCTTTGACAGTAATTTGGACGGTGAGGGCTGTTTTTGTTTTTTTTTTTTTACCAAAAACCAGCCCTACCCGGTCCAAATAACCGTCAAAGGCTGGGTTTAGGCAAGGTTTTTCGGACTATTTTCACCATAGGTCAAATCAATACGAGACTACTTTTTTCCAAACGTCTGATGACTGGGAATCCATAAGAGACAAGACGGACAGGAATGTTAAGGGAATTGTCCTAATGGTGAAATAGGGAGGGATGAGGGAGTGTCTACGAAGAGGGAGATTTATGGGAGGAGCACTACGGGAGAAGCGGGATAATTTTTATGTGAGGGGTGGGGAGGGAGTCTTATGGGAGGCTACAGAAGAGAGACATATTTGTTTGGATGATGGGGAGGGAATCTAACGGGAGACTATGAAGAGATAGAGATTTGTAAGGAAACAGGATGAGATGAGGAGGAGTATTTACAAGAAAAGGAATACGGAGATTTGTTGAAAATTGGAAAGAAAACTAACGAAAAACTAGGAAGAGGGAGTCTCAGAGATTCGTAGATAAACTGGATGAGATCGAAAGGGATTTTCTTGGGAGAATAGGAAGAGCGCGAGATTGTTGGAGTGTTTGGGAGGGAATCTAACGGGAGAGTACAGAAATTAATAGGAAAACTGGATGAGATAGAGAGGGACTAGAACGGGAGAACAGAAAGAGGGAGCGATTTTTGTGAGTGCTGGGAGAGAGTCTAAGAGTAGAACATGCAGAAGCACTGTGCTACTGTTCGTATTATTTTTGGAATATGTCGAAAGGGTAAGACGGGAAGGGGACCTTTCTGAAGACTTCAAAAAGGGAGATCGAGGGACTAAAACCTTACTATTCAATATTGGAATATCTCGAAAGGATGCAACTGTTAGGGAGTCTATCGGGAGATTTCACAGAAGGATCGGGAGTTTTGTCAGTTTCCTGAAATACTATACTTTCAGAATCATGCTGATCAGATTGAAGTTCGTTTTAGCTACTGAAAGAAACAGGAAGTAGATATGATCCAATACATTCACTTTGTATAGGTATATACAGGCTACTTAAAACATTTTCACAATACAAACATTATGGGCCTATGTACAAGGACAATGCAGGAATGAACAAGAGGCACGTCTACATGTAGATAGATCGGTCTTAGGTAGCGTTATTCAGGTTAAGTAAAGGAATACCACCCTCTCCCCTCTTCTTCTTTTTTTTTTCTATATTCCGATTGATATTTCTTTGATGCATTACGGAACTCTTAATATATAAAAAATAATTAAGTTTTGTTTAATTAAACTTTTTGTTTTATTGATAAGCAAACGCATCGGAAAAATTGAACAAGACGGTGACAATCATTAAGGACCCTCTGGAGGACTTGAAAACACCTTCAAGTTTTAAACGAATGTGCAAGTAGGCGAAGTTGAATATATTAGAATCGAGCGTTTCATTCAATTTGAATAATCCCAATAAAATATGCATTCAGCGGTTATGTTCTACAATATCTATAATGTCACGTCAGCTCTGGAAATAAATAAGAGCTGCACACCGAGTGATATAAAAATCTGTACAGACAGTCTGTGTACCTTAAATCTCTTTTTAAGTACATTTCACACCCACTCAAAAAGACATTTCATCGCAGCTTGCCAAAGACTAGAGTGCCCTCTACAAATTGACAAGAGCAGATAACTGTGAAATTGAAGATATTTTCGATCGGATCAAATAAATCTGAATGGACTTAATACACAGAGATATGTTTGAACTGTTTTATAGTTTTTCAGATCTGGAAACAAACAAACCATTTGAAGTTGCATTCGAAGTATACACTTAGATCGAAATCCACCCAAATAAATTGTACATGTATTTTCCTCAAAGGCCCAATAATCATATAAGAACAAACATCTATAAAGCATTCGGACACCTAGAATGTCTTTAATGTATTTTAGTCTTCCTTAGTGAGCAGATAAAGAGCGGACGGTTAAGATTTTCAAACGCATGTCCTAGATATACAAGGTCAGATTTCAAATGGCAAGAAAGAACCATATTGGCAACAGGAAGGTCATGGTCAAAGAAAGGTCATGGTCAAAGAAAGGTCAGGGTCAAAGTATACACTTCTAAAAATCCCATGGCAAGCACACATGTATATTGTGCCGTTTGTACACGCAGTACTTATTATCTACAGAAAAACAAAGGACTGACTACAGTCCCCAACCTCCTAGGACTGAATTCAATCTCCTTACTGACTGAATCCCCTAGGACTTTTTCAGATCCGTCGACTGCTTCACAAAGTGTACATTCCCTCTTGAATGAAAGGAAATGTTGGGTCGGTCAATAAATCATTGAAAACAGTTTTACACGTACCCATGTATACCCTGAGCAAAGTTTGATAGTATTCCATATATAGGTCACAAGTGCATATGTTCCTGTGTGCTTGTAGTAAAAGGACGAGAGAGAGAGAGAGAGAGAGAGAGAGAGAGAGAGAGAGAGAGAGAGAGAGAGAGGTTCAAATACGCTCATTACTTTTGTCAACAAAATAATCCCTCCAATCATCCAATTTCAAGATCAACTTGAATTCTAAAACATCATTTCATTGGAATCATACAAGAAATTTTTCAGATGTATATAGGTGGCGACAATAAAACAATGAAATTTCACAAGAATTGTGCATATTTGCATTCACAACTACAGAAAGAAATGGAAGGGGGAGCGGAATGGAGGTCGAATAAATATGAGAGGGCGAGATTTCTTCAAACTGTGCCAAATTATTCCCTCCCACCTCCAAAAAGTCTTTACTGTCATATATTTGTCAAAAACTCCGCCAAGATTGATAAAAATAAATTTATCAGTGGGACATGCTCTATCAAGATAAATGTCAATACCAACCGATTCAAATATATTACACAACTTCGTAAAGTTCTTTTCGTTCCAATGAACTTTGGATAGGAGCCTTCCAAGTTGACATGTATTGGCTTTTTTATGAGGCATATTTCAAATGAAGAATTTTATTAAATATGTATCGGGAAACACCCTCATATATATAAAGCTAGAGAACGAATGCACTGGATCAAAGGCAGTATTTGGTGATTGAATTTCTGAAATGAAAGGCGCCCAAAAGTTTCAGCTACATATGTATATAATGTGTTTAAAGTTACATTTTCCCTAACCGCAATGTGTTTAACGCAATAAAATCTTTATGCACTGAACATTTCAACCCCCCCCCCCCTTTTTTTTTTCTTAAAATACCTTTAATTCCGAAGAATTCCTCTGCGACACTTGCGAAGTATGTTGGCCGGAACAAGTCCGACTCCGACTTCCGGTTGGCACGGATTTTACTCCTGCTACCCCGACGTTGTTTTACGGACCCTCCTTCGCTCATATTAGTCTCAAACCACGAAATCAAAGTTCAAACTGAAGAAATTCATCGGAAACTTTTATATCCTTAAAATCCTCGGAAAATTCAAATTTAGTTGAATTATTCACATGCTGCTGTGGGAATTAAGGAATAAGCGAAAAGTCAAAGTGCAATCAAATAATAAAACTCCATCGTAAACCGCGAAATCCTTGCATCTTACATAAAAGTTCTCGAAAAATTCCAATAAAATCTTATTACACTGACAATGGAATCGTACGTTAACTTCATCCAAGTCCAATAATAATTATATCCAATATTTTAAATCCAACTCCGCAAAACCACATAATCTTCATATCCAGGTTTATCGTATTATATTGATCTAGTTATAACGACATTATACACGGTGTCCTTTTATAATTTTTTTTCGCACGCCAACAAGCTCGCGGCCTAAAAATCGGACGACTGACCCGTGAAACGACTTTAAACATAACTTCTTTTGGTCGTAAGTTTGGTCTTTGTTTCTAAATCTGGTCGCGAGCATACAAATCTCAGCGCCCCTGTATTTCTGTTTGTTTTGAGGTGTTGACAATTCGCCTTATCAATAACGTTAACCCAATACCGCACTCCAGTAAAGGTACGAATTTGTAGTGTAATTTTCAGACTGAAATATTTTGCGGTCCTCAAAATGAGATAATCCGGGAATACACTACAAGTATCTCAATTCAGGCGTAAAGTACAGTTTTATTTTCGAAAAATTCTCCAAAAATACAGCTTATATAGATTTTTTAAGCGAAATATTCAGTCATTTTTTTTTCTTCTCTGGCCTGCATGGCCTCTGAATATGATACGTATCGCCATAAATTTCAAACTTACTCTTGAAAAATCCTCTACACAAAACCACTAAAATTGATTTTTAAGCGCAAGTTCAGTCTCAATTTTTCTCATCTGACCCTCTGAATACGATACCTACGTATCCTATATAGGGTTAAATACATACATATCAGGGACTGATCGGAGAGACCGGGACCAGCTGATCGTAAGCTTAAGTAGCCTTGTATCAGCTGTTTTTGTAGAAGCTCTATCATACGTGCATTATGCTAGCTAGATAACCAAAGTATTTTGATATTTGCATTATCATAAAGGCATATTGATCTGAAATCGATAATCACGAAGATCAAGGCTTGTTATAACAGTGAAAGCCAACGTAATCTATTAGAGAGAAACCAGACCGGCAACTACATATATGGCGGATCATTTGGCGGATCCAAAACGTCCTACCTGGAGGATAAAAAAAGAGGGGGTGGGGTGTTGCTTAATTTGACTGCTAGCGAAATTTAATACATATACAATGTACTTGTTTTCTTCAGTCAGTATCCATATCCAGAGGTTATATTAGCTTTTATATTGGCGGATCAAGAGAGCCTCTCTAGAAAAAAAAAAGGGGGGGGGGCTCAATTTGATATGTGATATTTTACAATTTTAAATTATCCAGTCCTCACAAAATCATGGGTTTAGCTCTCCTCCCCTGGATATGCGTTTGGCGCCTGGATCACACAATGTTCATTTAAGGAAAAAAGTTTCTCTTGCACGCAATTTGTGGATACATTTTCTTGTTTTGCAATTCTAAAAAACGCCCCCGCTGCAAGATAACAACATTTTATAAGGTTATTGTTGGCAAACAGCTCTTTCTATAAAGATGACAGTAAAACTGAGAGTTTATGTCACGACATTATTGAGCAGGGAAAGTACGCAATATGAACAGTTAGGACAGAGGTCGTACTTTTAGACTTAAATTTATGACCTTGAGCTTTTAACCTTTGACATAAAAAGACAACGAACTTCAGAAACAGAAGAGTTGGTTACCCATGAGCTAAAATTGTAGAAGAATGGTTGAAATGACGGAAGACATGCATTGAAATTTTCTAACTTGGCTATCGAAACTTCAAATCTGATTTGAAATCTTTTAAAATTTGAAAATTAAAGAAAATTCTTATTCTGGAATGTAGCTTTTGATTAGATTTCTTTATAGATTACGACGCAAAAGGCTCCAAATTTCAGACAGCTTCTGCGCAACATTTGGAAATATTTTCCCTTCCCAGGGAAAGATAAAGAGTCAGTTACAGACGCTTGGCAACGGACATGAGCCATATCCGGTGACTGACGAGACACATCAGCGTTCATCAGTTCGTAATTTAGACAAGTCGGAGTAACTGGGACACTGACAGATCCCGCCTACACTGTTCTCTTGAAACCAGGCAGAAAATTAGTTTGTGATGAAGATGCCCAACTAGGGAACATTGCCAAAAGCCCTTTCAAAGTACGGCATATGTATGTATTGAAATTGATATTCGGCAGTACTGAGTCGAAAGCTTTTAGATTTCTCTGTTCGAATAATGATATTTAAAATATATACCTCTTTTGAATGCATGAATTTTCTCTGTTAATTAAAACCAATTTGTTAAAATCATTCAATGACAGAATATGAAACCATAGCAGTTTGGTTATCAACCGAAAAAAGGTTCTGTTAAGTACAGGTCCACATAAGACGGATAAGGTGGTTGAAAACTTGAAAATTTTTGCTGAACTTTTTTCTTTTGAAATATGTTCAGATCAGCCTCCATATGGATGTTCTCTAGGGATTTTCCTCATACTTGGATGGTGAAGAAAATTATAGGAGTAGCATACCGGTATTTGGTTGAATCATATAAGGATAATTTTCCCGCCATTTTTTTTTCTCTTCATAATCCTTTATAAATTATGATGTGAATATCACCGAGCTCTCAGAGACAGAAGGGGGTCTCCAACAGATCCTTGTTGAAGCTCCCAAAGCAAAACACTTATACACTCTAGTGTGAAAACACAGAGTGACCAAGCACAACAAGAGACACCAAAGTGACAAGGAATATCAAACAGAGTGGACAAACACAACAAGAGACACCAAAGGGACAAGGAATACCAAACACAGAGTGCCGGACAAACACAACAAGAGACACCAAAGGGACAAGGAACCAAACACAGAGTGCCAGACAAACACAACAAGAGACACCAAAGGGACAAGGAAGGCCAAACACAGAGTGGACAAACACAACAAGAGGCACCAAAAGGACACCAAAGGGACAAGGTACACCAAAAACAGGGTGACCAAACACAACAAGAGACACCAAATGGACAAGGAAGACCAAACACAGAGTGGACAAACACAACAAGAGGCACCAAAGGGACAAGGAAGACCAAACACAGAGTGGACAAACACAACAAGAGGCACCAAAGGGACAAGGACTACCAAACACAGAGTGACCAAGTACAAGAAGAGACACCAAAGGGACAAGGAGGACCAAACAGAGAGTGGACAAACACAACAAAAAACACCAAAGGGACAAGGAGGACCAAACACAGAGAGGACAAACACGGCAAGAGACACCACCAAAGGGACAAGGAATACCAAACACGACATCTAAATACTTTAAAACACAAAAGAACTATCTATTAAACAAATCAGCGGAAAAGGAAAACCTGGGCGGGAATTTAGTAAAATCCAAACCTAATAATGCATACAAAGGTCAAACAGACAGACAGGTAGACAGACAGACAGGCAAACAAAAAGAAACGATGATAAATGTATACATGTTGCATAAATATGGTTCTGTTGACCGACAATCCGAAGAGAAATCACGGAAGCATTTCCAATTCTGAATTCTAAAATAGAACGCGGACAAAATCATTAGGTAATGAGTCCTAAAATTAGAAGACCATAATAAGTCTGTGGTCTTTCTAGATTTCCCAGATTTACTATTTCTCTCCTAGGGATATTTAGTCTATTAAGGTAATTAGAAGACCAGGGATTGTAGTATAGGTCACAGTGTCTCATGGATACAATAGCACAAAGACTTCCTGGGTGATTTTTTCGGTTAATAATTCCACTTTAATCCATCGAATTTCCATTCGGAAACCTCATCAATATTGCATTCCCAGTCAAAATACTTTTGACCGCAAAACCGAAATTGTGAAAATTCTAGGAAATGTTTACAGGAACAGAAAATAACAATAATTATATTTGGGTTCCTGAATGAGAGCACAGATCGACAGTCAGGGTCAAAGAATCTATTAACTTTATTTTCATGAAAGAATACATAGAAATCAAATTATTCGTTTTGAAATAAAAAGAATATCGTTGATGTTGAACTGCAGAGCAGTGCTCGACAGGTTAGACGCTCTAATTATTTGCTAATCAATTAATTGGTGCAATGACCAGTGATTCATAATTCACATCGATTCCGAAATTGTCTGATTCATACTTTCTCCTACATTCCCATTCATGCAATCCGTATCAGCAATGGGGAATTTCTTTGCCCCCCCCCCCCCCTCACTCGTTTGTTTTTTAGTCTGTCTGTCTGTTTTTTTTGGAAATTGTAATCTTGGTAACGATAATCAAGTCATGTAAGAAAACGATGGCAGACGATGCTTTGTGAAAAGACCATTAGTTTCATATTGACCTTTGATCTAGTAAATGAATTGTATGAAGAGGGAATAAGTCTATCTGTTATACTGATCTATATAGTTTTACTTGCATTCATACACAGTATCTAGATATCTGATCATACCACTCCAGAATCACAGACGGACAAGAAGACAATCTGTCCCTTTAACATTTTGGATTGATAAAAGGCATACATGTATGCACAGATAACACTTTCTATATAGACATAACCTCAGACATTGCATGTTTCGTAGATATTGTTTTCAGTTTCGTGCGCGAACATCGACGGCGGGTGTGGCTAGCCAACAGGGGATGCTTACTCCTCCCGGGTACCTGGCCCCACCTTTAGCTTGCAAGTAGGGATCCGACGATGCTCAATTTGGTGTTCTATTGTTAGTGCTGTTGAGATTGTCGTAAGGATCTTCCTTGTCGTATTTATGTTCAAATACGTCATTGCAGACGTCCAAAAGTGCACAATCAACAACATGACTGACAGAGACAGACGGACCTACAGACAGACATTACATTTAAGTACGAGATGATCCCTATTCATCATACGAAGATAAAAACATTAGCCTGTGAGCTTTCAGTTCTCCAAGTAGAGTGATATTGATTGGATTTCAGAGTCTGACATCCATCATTACACTGGTCCCATTAAACACGACAAAGACAAAGGGGTTTTGTAAGGAACAATTAGTCCTTACGTAATGACACCCACACAAAAAACCATGGTGAAATTACTTCCCAGAGTACAACGTTTTACTTAAATAGTCAATACACCGGCAATTCAGAGAGACCATCAAGCGCGGACCCAGATACTAGTACATGTACCCAGTGGTAGAAAAGTGCGTGAGTGAAAAGGAGGGGGAGAGATCCAACCCTAATGGAAGCGCAAAGCCAAAGGATTGAAAATGTTTCAAATCTTAGCAAAAGTCAGGGCTCGGCACCATAAACTAAGAATTGACTCAAGTCAAATTTTCAAAATACAATATATGACAAATCAGTGAAAATTTGAAATATTAAGTTCATTCATTCAATTTTACTCAGCAAAAAGATTTTTTTTGTATAATAAATCGAAGTCATCACTGATAGTATAACAAGACAAACGAATATTGAAATTTAGACTTAAGTTAATTCTTAGTTTATGGTGCCAGGCCCTAATTTCAAAGAGTATCTTTTTTTGGGGGTGGGGGGGGGGGGGGGGGTGGGGGTTATAATTTGACTGACAACGTAACAAGAAACACTACTAGAGTAACACAGAAACAATGTTATACTCGTAGATGGCTCCGTTATATCATATCATTCCTTTTTCTACTTCATATTTGAAGACTGTATTTGAAGATTGACGAATTTGGGAGTTTGGACAGGATTGTAAAGCAAAATGCGTAAAATGATTAGGCTTAACATCGAGAACAGTGGCGCCATCTACAAAATGTTAGACTCTGAGTTTTGTGTTTCATTCTGAGTTATTGCGTCAGTGCGTATCGGCATTATTTCCGAACATTACGGAAGATATCTTTCCTTGTCTTTACACAGAGTCCTTGGTGTGAACCAATTCATAATCGGGAGATGTTTTATGTTTATCGATACCTGGTCGCGCTAGCAGCCAAGCAGTCTTGTTGGTGATCACAGTCCCAACTTTATTCAATCTTTACCCGGTCGTTTTGACCTCGACAAAAAATTTCCACATCAGCATAATAACTTCGAGAGCAGTCTTACATAATTTAACATTTGTACAGGACGTCAGAATCTATTGGAACTTTCTATTGACCTTTTCATGCAGTATTTGTTCACGGGCTAAGATATTTACCAAGTTAAACAAAGTCAAACAATTAAAACGGTCCTTCAAAAGAAGACTCCCGCTTTGACCCAACCAGGTCTGTATATCACAGTCTACATGCGCCGATCTAGAAAATAAGTCAAGAAAGGGGGAGGGTTCTATCAAGACCATAAAAAAGGAAGGGGTTCTAACCTATAATTTTCATTCAGAAAAGTAAATGTATAATTGAGAAAAAAAAATGTATTTTTGGAAATTTCTGATAGGATGGGGGGGGGGGGGGGGGGGTGGGGGTAGTATTCCTTACGACTTACACCCCCCCCCCCCTCTAGAGGTCCGCACATGGTCAATTTCCGAATACATGTCATCCATGGGCAGATTCATGATTCCCATGGGAATGAAAGGTTGACACGTAGCTATGGTGCTTATTTTACTGGAAGATGATGTTTTTTTTTCATGAAGTCAAAAAAGGGGTTAATTTAAATGATGTTTTTTTTCATGAAGTCAAAAAAGGGGTTAATTTAAATCAGATTATCTAAATACATGTAGTAGGAAGATGGTACGTGTATGAATTCGAACTTTCAGATTTTCTTTTTCATTGCAGAAACAATAAATCTCTTTTAAAATCCACTCCTTCTACGTACCAACAAATCTTAATTCACAAATCAAGACATAATTTAGTTTAAATAAATGTCTTATCAGCGAAATGTTCATATTAAAGTATATCTATGTAACATCAGGAACCTGACCCGGGGTAGGTTAGTCCGGGACAACATAATTATGCCGTATCTTATAAAACCAAACCATCATGATATAGTTAGGCTTCTTTAAACCGTTTTTAACAAAACATTCCAATTGTGGCATAATTGAAAAGATATTTCAAATGTTGACTTTTAAAGATAAAGCGTACTCAGTTGTTGGCCCTTTAAGACTGTAGATTGGTATGCGACCCTTGCGACTAACCCCCTTGGGAAATCTATACCCTTGAAAATAAGATATCAATATAAATATTGAATAAAGACGTCTCAAATCTTTTGAGTTAAATCTGTTAAAGAATTTTGCACTGAATAAAGAATGTACAGATAATTAGATACTCTTTGGGAAACGTTGGCAGAGATTGACAAGCGAAGGAAGACAACTCTTACTGGGAAAATAAATCAGGTTGAATTACCTTTGCAGCGAATGCAACCTTTACCTTCATGATCAAAGGTTGCGAAAGTAACCTTGACCTTCATAATCAAAGGTTTATAATTAATTACATGGGCGGATCCAGGAATTTTTTTCAGGGGGGGTCCTGATTTCCGAATTTTTTTTTGAAGAGCAAAAAAAAAAAAAAGCAAACGCAAGAAAATAAAGTTTATGTCAGCTCTGTTTCTAATTATTAATAAAACAGGTAGCTGGAGAGCAATGACGAGCAAAAAGATTAAAATCTAGAATTTTTACATCATAGTACTTGATTATTGATTGTTAGTTCTAATATGTAAATACAACAAATGGCGAGCGACAGCGAGCCTGCGAGATTTTTCCGAGAATTGGAATAAAATCCACCATTCGTGTCTTTTTCAGTTTTCTTAGTGCCCTTGTTTATTGGCCTAGGTGTAATGTATATGTATTGTATATAGGAAAGCACAGCATCATTTGAAAATAACGTACATGTATGTAATAAATTCTGGCGAGCGGTAGCGAGCCAGAGAAAATTTTTGAAATGCTGACGTCAAAATCTTATGAAAATGAAAGATTTCTAATACGAATTCATGATATATTTTTCAAATATAATATGACAAGAAAAGGGGAATTGGGACTTAATCTTATGAATTATGAATATGAATAAAGAAATTTAGCTATGCTTCGAAAATTCCAGGGGGGGTCCGGACCCCCCGACCCCCCCTCTAGATCCGCGCTTGAATTATCTATGGGTGTGACATATATGACAATTGACATCAGTTTTGAGAGACCTAAATGAGAAGTACGGACGGACAGGCTCAGATCAAGTTGGCGCAATACATGTATACCTAATGCACTAATTCCCTCCCCTCCCAACCACCAAATTCACACATACTCCTTATCGAATAAAATTGAATGACATATACATACGTGCACAGTTTCATAAAAAAAACGTGTTTGTTAAGAAATATCTTATGATACAGGAAAGTTTCAAGAGCTTGAAAACTTGCGTTTAAAAGGTCTTCAAGATTCGAAACAGTGACCTTGAGCTTGACCTATAGCTTTGAAAACCAAAAATATATTATCAATTCTATGACCTTGACCTTATACTCGTGATCTATGTCAAGTCAATCCAAATTAAAGCTATTCAAGTCAAAGGTGATCTCTAAAAATAACACTGGTTTTGCATAGACAAACAAACAGACAGACAGACAGACAGACAGACAGACAGACAGACAGACAGACAGACATAATGATGATATCAACTTATAACAACGTTCTGAACTTACCTGGACAGGAACGCTGCCTGAAGTGGGTGTACTTTTTATGGTGATATTTTAATGACATGGTGACCTTTCCCACAGGACGTCTTGACCGTCAATATTATTATAAAGTGATACTCTCGGAAACTACATGTACAGTAGTAAATTCACATCACAAACAATCTTTCAATAGTTCCTCGGGAAAAAAAAAGTTCACAGCGTTTCGTTATAATTTTCTTTTCCCCACAAGTTCAAATGCGGTCCGAACGTGGGTTCAAAGCTAAAATAATGTGCATTTCTTATAAAAAGTGCAGACGAAAAACTACTGCACGATGGTCCCACAAGCACTTCCTGAGTTCTTGTGGTCAATACGTAAAATATTAAAACTTAAAACACACGGTATATTATAAGTCAGTTCAAAAACGAAAATATTCAGTTAAGTCTACATTAGTTTAGCTATACTGGAACAACTTAAAAGGACCCTTGGCCTCTTTTCTATTCAAAATTTAAATCGTAAAGTCAAGTTTTTTGCATTCCGTGATTTGTTAGATGTCTATCGTTCATGTTTTCAAAATACCATTCACAATGTTACCGAAAAAAAATAGTTACACTGCATGAAGTTCCGTTAAACTGCAGCACGGGTTTCCAAAATTCATAAGTTCAGAGTCCTTTGGTGGATTTCCTTTTGGAATTGAAATCTTATGGTCTACGTGCGTCATAAAACCGCGGAGTCAAATGGCAAATTATCGCAGACGACATTTGTTTCAATACTCGAAATGTGAACACGATATTACAACAATTGTAGAATCAATGAGACCATTCCCAAAGATTCCCATTTCTTTTTTGTTTCCTGCAATATAACGACAGTTTATTGTTGAAGCATCTTCTTTTATCACGAAATCTGATGTCCGAACAATTTTTTTTGTTTTCGCAATGAAATTCACATTAAGTTCATGGCGAAAAAAAAGCGGTACAATACAGCAGCTACTTTTCAGGTAGATGAGAAACCCTTGAACGTTTTCGTCAAATAGCAGAAATCATCGATATTCTTAAATCATGAGACTGAGCGTTTTTCCCTTTTCAACAACAGAAATAACTGATGGTGCAAGTCAAGGGGCATAACTCCTCATCCAATTGATGAGACGATCGTATTGGATAAGTCTTGTCAATCATACAGGTACATGTAATCACTGGGTTGTCGCCCCTTAATAGTGTGGGAAAAAGCCAAACATTCCTTGTAAAACTCCAACTTGAATGCGACGAAAGGTGGCCCTTCATTCACTTACATCACAGGGAAAAAAGTCGTTATTATACAGCAATGTACATTAATTTTAATGAAAGTCGCCAATTCCTGTGTACATTATGGTCGTATAATCTAATATGATAATATATTCCCGTTTTTCTTGTATTGTATCTTTTGTTTTACTGGATACACATCAATTTGCAATACATCAGAAAACGACACTGACTCAGCTTTTAAATTCTCTTTATGCAATGCGATTGATCGTGATCGTTCGACAACAATCAATGGTATAACGTCAATTTAAAACTAATTTTCTGAATCTGGAATCAATTATATCATAAAAATCCATTTTTGTCCAAAAAATTCACATATTTTCCCACAGGTAATCTTCGATTTGCACGTCACAAATATCCAGTATTTTGAACGAAGTCGATATGTCTAATATATAACGCATGACATACCTTAAAAGTTAGCTAATCAGCAAATACACACAACACTCGCGTAATCTATGCAATGAAACTTTCTCTTTGTTTGTCAATTTAAAGTTTTAAATTCCACTTTAAAAAGATTTTGCCGACATGCATGACAATCCGGTACGTCTAACAGACGAAGTCAGCCGGTCTTTTTTCCACATGAACGAGCGCAATGTTAACCTTAGTTGTCCAAACACAGACGGGGTTAAATCACCTATGATGTCCGATAGTCATCTTTTTGTAAAAACTTTCACTTTCCAATAATGGTCTGTCCACAGTTATAAGCCAGACGTAAAGAAAATACTGTCCTATAAATAGACTCCCCCTCCGGCCAAACGAGATGAATTACGTCACGCGACGATCTGTTAACTTCCATTCAAAAATACACCAAAATTTCAAAATACGAAACTTCAACAATAAGTCCAAATCTTTTAAAAATCTGCCGAGTAATGTCTTTTCTTAATTTGATCCTACACACATTTGTATTAGAGTCTATAATAATTCATTAATTGACCTGTTTATGGTGACGTTTCAGTCGCGCTACGTTGACAGATCAGCCAAAATTGACACCTTTGATTTATTTATTTCCATCGTATTTTTGCGTTTTCTCTCATTTCTACTTTCTGACCCCGCTGACCTACATAGCTTGACATAGAAATGATGCTATAAATGACGGTAATTACCATCAAAGGACTGCTTCATATCTGTATGCTAATCTACTACAGTGTCGGACCCAAAAAGTCAAAGAAGAAAAAAGGACAGAGAGACTTTGAGACGCAAAATAAATGAGAGAGAGAGAGAGTACCTGTTAGATACCCCCCCCCCCCCTCCTTCCTCCTTCTAGAATGTCTATCTTGTAGGAAACGAGATAATTCATATAAGTATTTGGTAATCAAAAGTTTCCCGCTCCCACAAAAAAGAAAAAAAAAATATGAAGGAAAAAAAGATGTAATAAATTATATACCAAAATGCAATTGATAATTTCCAAGATGTGGGTTTTCTTGCACCAAGTTCCTTTTCAATTTTCATCTTATAATAATCCGACTCGATAAAAAAATTAAAGAAATTGTAAATTTTTTCGCCCCCCCCCCCTCTTCCCATCAGTTACCCATATCCACGCCTGAACTTCCTTATTGGAGAAATTTATAAGAAAATTATGATTATTAAGGCTACTCTCCACTCAGATGACGTCAGTATTTAAATTAGACGGACAATGTACAGATTTTCTTGCACCAAGTTCCTTTTCAATTTTCATCTTATAATAATCCGACTCGATAAAAAAATTAAAGAAATTGTAATTCCCCCCCCCCCCCTCTTCCCATCAGTTACCCGTGTTCACGCCTGAACTTCCTTATTGGAGAAATTTATAAGAAAATTATGATTATTAAGGTAACTCTCCACTCAAATGACGTCAGTATGTAAATTAGACGGACAATGTACAGATTCACATACAAATCACGTCCCCTTCTTTCATAGACCACGGAATACATACTTTAATTAAACTTTAACTTAAGTACACCTAATTTAACTACTAAACGTGTCTTAGAGGAAAGTAATGATATCCCTCCCTCCCCCATGATTAATTCCTGATATTTGTCAAATCTATGCTCGGTGCTGGCATTTTTGGGTTTTATTTTTTAGTTTTTTTTTTCATTTCTAAAAGGGGGGGGGGTCTTTTTGGTTCATTCGTCTATTTTGTTTCTAGTTTTATATCTTTGTTTTCTAATCCTCTTTTACGTTCATAGCCTACCTGCATTTTAAAATATAAAAAAAATCCGTTTTATTGAACATTTTCACACAAAATACCAGAATTTTTTTTTAGCCAAAGGCCATTGTGAAGGTAATTATATGTTTACAAGTGTAAAGCATGTTAACATGGGAAAAGGTGTCGGAACAGAATACAAAATGTCAGAGGTGATCTGGTACATAACACATATAGAATTTACCTACATACCAGGGGAATCTCCGGAATTTTGTCTGACAGACGGATTAAGTCTAATACACAAATATCCAATCCGGAAAGAACTAAACTCACTGTCTGACATAGTCTACGTACTTGAAGGGGTTTTTAAGATATGAATCATTTTATCTGCAATTCCTAATTTGGTAAAAAAAAATCCTTTCTTTTAAAATATCGAAAAACGGGAGGAAAAAGTTCGCGCAGAACCAAAGTACGCAATTCATTGACAAAATATAACCTTTTTTTCTAAATACAAATCAGTTTATACCGGCTTAGGAAGAATATGTCTTCCAGGCAAATGTTAAAACAAAAAATCAAAAACGTCAAAGGATAAATCTTACCCACATCAGGAATATCCCGTGTATCTGTTCATTTTGACGTTTTTAACTGCAAATTTTCTTTACGGATTCAGATTCTTGATTTCTTCTTTGTCCACATTGGAGAGGGTGGACACGGTGAAACGGAAGGGGGGAGGAGGAGGGAGAGAGAGTGAAGGAGGTAAGGGAAAGGATGGGGAGAGAGGTACCCCCTGTTCGCCCCCCCTCCCCCCCCCCCAAATCAGCACATAAGAATTCAGTGTTCCAAATTCTACATTTAAACTTTCACATAGGAGATACTTCAAATGTCTGATCTACATCCGAAAGGCTACGTGTATGGCGTCACGAGAGCCCATGGACGGACAAATATGACTGGGACGGACTTTTTGGCGTAAAGCTCCTTAGTTTTCTTTCTTTCAAAGAAAAGAGGAGATCTCAAACAACACTCGATTGCAGCACCCATAGCACCAAAATGTACGAAAAATGCAGAAATGCAGAGATTTAGATCTAAAGCCGAAATTCTTTTTTTTTTTTGGAAGGGGGGGGGGGAGGTCAAGTTTAAACTTCTTCCAGTGATATGTGGGGTTTTGGTTGAAGCTATTCTTCGGACGGATCGATGGACGGACAGACAAATCCATGATTGTAAGCATGAAGTTTTTTTTCATCTTTTTCTCGATCGGGAGCCTGAAAAGGGAAGTTCAATATGTGTAGTACGCCCAGTACTGTAGACTACATAACAACAATCGCGTCCCACAACCCTCGGGTATTTTCGTAAGATACAAACATATTTCTTACGTATTTCTTTGCCGAAAACCCCATTTTGTTCAATGGACTGTGTAAAACAATAGTTTTCACGTCTCTTCTCTCCGTAACTTTGTGTAAGAAGGACGTGACGTGACGTTGCGGGACTTTGATCATCAAGACGTAATAATATTTGTATCACCGAAACATGGGGTTGGACAGTGTTGCATGAGACACAATGAACATTATATGCAACAAAATCGTCTGTTTTGTGACTAAAGAAAATATATCTTGGAAATAATTAAGATTTCGGGGTGAGAGGAGGTTTCGCTAATACCTTTAGTTGATTTTACGTAATTCTAAGCTATTTGATTAAATCATTCTTTGACTTATTGGACGGATCCATCTATGACCCCCCCCCCTCCTTTACATTCCAACATTTCATGTGTACATGTAGTTCTAAAATGTGTTTGTAACATAATAGTAAAAGCATACGCTGTATATTGAGACATTTACCTACATTCGTAATGCACACACATCTTTATTGTTACATTGAATGTCCTTCATACACGTACAAGTGAAATTTCGAAATCCAGTTATCAAAACTTGAGCTTGATGGTATACATTTTGTAGCAGGTGTTACAATTTGAAAAATCTATTCATAATACATGACAACACGAAGAAGTCACAGCATAGTTCGATTTCAGCTAAAATTCGTATGATTACCCGCGCATTATTTTTCTGGTTGGTTTGTCTGAGACATTGTCACATTCATTACATGTTCTATTTACAATCGTTTTCCATGCAGAATTTCAAAAGGCTTGAACTCCCCCTCCCTCTCCCATCAAGGTCAACAAAGGTAACAAAATTTAACGCTCATCAAAGTTTTCATACGAGCTGCAGCCTTGACCTTTGACCTAACCTTGACAAAAAAATTATCGGTGGCTAATCAATCTATAAGATTTTGACCGTGGAAGGAAAAGCTGGATTAATTTGTGGACGGTTCGTCCTGTAACCTTGTCTCTGCAACCCATTTGGGATGACAGAGTTCTATACATGTACAGGGTACCTGCAGCGATTAAACTGAACATCGGACCTCAGTATATTTCCGAAATTACACAAACCTCCCCCTAACCCACACATCTCATACGTTCTGACTCTCTTATTTTATGAGTTGATAAAGAATATTAAAGAATATAACTCACCCAGTAAGGTCATCTTCATGGTCAGTTCCACCAGCTGACCAGTGGTCAATTTCATGGTAAGTCTTCACAGATGACCAGCACGGTCTATTGTCTTACCTACCGGTCATTACGGCCATAATTGGGCTCTCACACTTGACCAGTGTCCTAATTACTGTTATGATCATCGTAACAGCCCGGCCCCTCGGGGTATTATTATAACCAATCACAAGGCGATACTCGGCAAGATAAAGGGCAAGACCGCTACTTGTACATGAGAAGGTCCAATATCATAAAATCTCAAGGACTTCAGGCGCGCATGCAAAGGGAGGACTGGGATTTGAAAAATTCATCCTTTCCCTCCTTCAACACGAAACCCTTCTGAAGTTGGTCAACATACAGATTGTCTTCCATAATATGCATTTCTTTCATTCGCGTACGTACATTTTGTTGAAGCTATCGGTCAAGAAACAAGAAATTGACCATCGCCTCTGGTGATTCTTGACACCAAACATCGATATTGCTGGATCCGCGACTGTTACCGACACGGCAGTCCCGTGTGTACCATCCTTTTTATTAATTCATTGATTTATTATCAAAACAACGCCATATCATTTTACCATCGTGAGAAGATTTTCATCAATTTAGGGGACCAACGAGGGTTTTATAACCTATGATATGCAAGAGAACCCTCGCAAGTCTCCTAAAGTGAAAGTGTGGTTCTCGCAAGTCTCCTAAAGTGAAAGTGTATGTATTAAAGATACCTTTTTCACAGGTAAAACCGAATAACATATACTTTTAATTCTTTAGTTTTTATGAGAATTTCACTTACAAATTTGAAGAAAATGGACATTTAGTATATTTGTATAAAAAATAGATTTAGAGATTTTGTTGTTGAAGTTTGAGGATACAAAGTAGACCTCGAAGATTTTATGTCATAACCCTCATTCTAAAATTCATGTGTCAAGGACAACAAGCCTTAGGGTCAAGGACAATGTTAGTGTACAAATTCAAACCATCGATTTGACTATATTGTCACTGTCCGCTTCTTTTTTATAATAATCAATTTGAAGATTTCATACAGCTCAGGATCTATGTAATTCTAAGTTGCCCAAAGTTTGGACTGCAGGTGAGGAATAATCTGAACTAGACTTTCAAGACGCTTTAACATCATGTCTTAATTTCCTCTTATGCATCTCCTGTTAATCATTTCTTTACATACACAGCATAATCATTACTAGTACCTTCTAATGCACACTATGGCAAAGAATATGTGTCAAGATCATCACATTTTTGCCTAGGCAGAATTATTTTTGTGTTGAGGCAAAACTCGAATTATGCCTAGGCAGATTTTTGCCTAGGCAAAAATTGAATTTTGCTTGGGCAAAAATAAATTGCCTAGGCAGATTTGTGATAATTTTGACACGCATTCCGCACCATAGTACATATTTATAGAACAGAACATTTTCATTTTTATCGATAAATGGTCTAAATTTTTTGCTATACTTCCACCATCTAGATAACCTATAAATTGACCCTTCCCAATTGCGGGAAAAGAATGCAAAATATCGTGACGTCACAATGCTTTTACCTCGGACAAACAAGCTTCGAACCTCGGACAAACATCGAAATTGCATTGTGACGTCATGGAATTTTTCAAATTTTTCCCGCGTTCGGAAGGGTCAATTGTAATGATATAATCTGTTGATTGGAATTTGGTAAAACTGAGTGAATGAAGTATTGTACATTGTATTTTTACATGTGATACCACTCCAGACTTTTGAAATCTCATAATATCCGACATCTAAATTAGTTTTGTAAATTGTATAAATTAAAATTATTCCTCGGAATTCTGTAAAACAAAGAAATAAAGTATTGTACATTGCGTTTGTAATACATATAGTACCACTCTGATGAAAACAAGACATTTCATCACATGGTGCATACCATTTATTAGATGAAGGGTACATTGATTATATATACTCCGCTTACCTTTGATGTGTAGTGTATTTCCACCTAGTAAGAAGGATTCACATTCTAGAGGCAGGGGGGTGTTGGAGGCCTCCACAAATACATTGATACGTGATATGTCCAGCCCTCGTCTCTCTATTAGTGGTACCAAAGCAGCCCTAAAACAAGAAATACAATTTTTCTATTAAAGTAAACTCGTCATTGACAGCACTCGAGCTATGAAGATCCATTGACCATAGTATAATCAGTGAAAGGTGATAAATGCAAATTGTTTCATTTCTGACAAATGACAGTCACTCTTGGAAAAAACAAAGTGCAAAATTCTTTAAAATATGTTGATATTCACTTGAAACAGAAATATTAGATTGAGATTAATAATCTTAATTAAACAAAATCATTTATCTTGCAACAATTAATTCTATATCAACTGATTAATAATACATTGTACCTATTTCTTAAATATCATAAATTGTTGATATTGCCCCTCAAAAATGCATATGTACATGTATATAGATACTCCACACTTTTAAAATAGCTGAAAGTAAGGGGGAGATAATTCACCTTAAACTGACACCACGAATGGCCGCGACGATTTCCATGTCATTATCGCCTATTTCTGGGAATCGTATGGTGAAACACTCATCGCTGATTACACTCTGTAATATATAAAGATGAAATTACATTAGACATCATTTTCTTGTACGTATCTTGAATTAAAAATATCGTGTTGAATTGTGTCACTCCAGAGAAGATTTGGTGCAAGATTATGTCAATCTATTAGCACAAAATATTTAGAATTTCTGATTAAAATAAGTTAGTGAAAAAATCAGATTTATTAGTGATGCATGGAAAAATGAATAAGCAATGTTCTAAAATTAAGAAAATGAAGACATATTAATAGCACTTTTTTCAATTGGCATATTTTCATAGGAGTTCTGCAAAATTTTGTTAATAAATATTCTCTATTTTTCAAAAATTTAATGCAGACTTGTAGGATCTACTTCATGTAAATTATACAATAACTTCAGATTTAACATTATGCAAAGTTTATGAAGTAAGTATCATATAAGTAGAGACCATTCCTTTGTCGCAAAACTCTGGCTGGATAAAATACTCGTAATATTGTACCAAATTCAAATATTTGCAATAATATAGAAGCAAATCATGCACTGTGCAATGAAAGTTCACATGCTGTTATAATGTGATGATATATGTTACAATGATTCAACCAGATTGTAAAGTATATGTTGCAAGAATATCTTTTTTTTTTTCTTTCCTCTGTTTTGAACTGCTTGCTTATGAAAATCTATTCATAAACCATACACAGGGATAATTTTGGGCTGCGAAATTGAGAGAATCTTTCATAATTTTTACACTACTTTCTCGTAGCAAATCTTGCTTTCCTGATTCTCTCATGAACGCGATGAATAGAAAAACATAAAGTCTCCCATCGAAGTAAACGGCCAGAATTATCCCTGCATATATGTAACAGTGATTCTCTTGGAACTATATTATACATGAATCTATCATAATGTACTAGTATATATTGATATATTGCTATACTGGCATGCAAGAACATGACGAGAAAAACACATAAAATTTTTTTTAAATTGTGGAATATGATTTTTTTTGTTAAAGGGCGACATTATTACCGGGTATGATTACAGTCACATCTTCTGTATACTACTAGTAGGACTTTCTCAATGCCAAAATTTAGGATTTTGTTTTTTAGGTTTATCATTTCTCTTTAAAATACAGACATATGGGGCAAAATTAATATCTTACAAAATGCAAGAAAACTCACATTGCACAAAATTATCATCCTTCTTTTGAAATTCTCGAATCTTTATATATTAAGAAATTTACAGAAATATTTAAAGCTTTTTCAGAAAAGCCACACTTTGTATGGAAAGTCACATTTCTTCGCAAGAGAACCCATAGGCTAGTTGTCACATCGCGAGAGAAAACCTTCATCATCTGCAAAACTTTGAAATGTTTTGGATTTAATCATTTTCACTTTTAATTTTTAGCTCTTTGGAGCTATAGCTTTAACTTTCCACATCACATAAAAATTCATGCAAAACTAAATTGTTATGTTTTGTGCTAGATTCAATGTTGAATTTTAATCTTGTATTCTAAACAGTGCAACACGGCCATATTTTGCCGATACAATTTGGACTTCAACTTGCAACACGGCCATATTTTGCCAACACAATTTGGACGTCCAGTTTCTTTGTCTATAAGTCATAACACAGTTATATTTGTATATGTATCTATATTTAACATTAGATTGTAGAAGGGTCAAAACACGTAAGGATCTAATCACGTCACCATCTGCCTCTGATGTACCAGTAAATATATTTTAGTATGTAACATGCAATCTACTCCCTTCATTTAAACTACTTTTACTTAGTTTTTTTTTTGGGGGAGGGGGGTTATATATAGAATATTGTTTTCAAAATATTCTAAAAATGCCAAAATCTGCCAAATTATAAGAAAAAAAGGTTTTAATGGTGGTGTTGTAATGAAAAACTTGCAAATGCTGCCATTATGCTAAGCACATTAAGAAATTCTCATTTGAAGCCAAGATATGTTCAATATTTCTTAACAATTGTTCTCTTATCTATGTATTATTTTAAACTTTCAATCAAACTTTTTTTTTGAATTATCAAACACTAGTATATAGCATCTGCCAGAGCGAAATACTGATGCAAAAAAGTTTTAACTTGAAGCCAATTGAATGATAACTTTCATTGGAATTTATTCTCTTTTCACTAAAAGATAAAATAGCAAAGAAAATAAAAATTCTAAGAAAAAACTTCGAATTTGTATGCATAACACTTTTCAAAATTATAAGCAAAGCTATAACAGACAAAAAGCTAGAGATTCGGAATTCTGGCACCAGAGAGCAGATTTTCAAGCTTCTTTACAACAAGGATCGTCTACAGGTTACTATGGCAACTAGTGATCATGTGATCATAACTGGCACCTTAGAATGTCTGCGTATCAGACGCTGTGAGGGTGACCCCGAATGTAGGTCGTCGGATTTACGTCTAACGATATTGGGTTCGGTATCGTCAGAATCTTCCGAGTTAAAATCATTACCACTTTGACTTCCCTAGAAATGTTTGAAAATAACAAAATCAAGAAAATTTAATTAGCATGACATTGTTAGTAGGTAAGCAAATTAAAAGGTTTAGGATTATGAAATCAACAGAATGGGAAATTTTTTTTGCATGAATTCCGATTTTTTACTGACACTTTTTCTACTTTTCATAATAGACTTGTTTAAATTTATTTTCTATGAACAAATTCATTTTGTTCTGATTTAAAGCAGCATTTTTTCTGTATCTAAATCAGCTGAAATTATATTGAAATGTGATGATAATGGCTATGAAATTTCCGTATTTGTATATATACAATATTACATGAAATGAATAACAAAAAAGATTCCATATACATAAAGATAATGCTTGTTACACTTTCATGCTATAATGAAAATAAGAAAAGATTAACAATATATGTATCAGGCTACATGTTACTTACGTCTGTGTGTCGACGTTTAAGTTTGAGAACTTTTTTCCTCTTGAGTTTAAGTTCAGCAGCTGAAGGGGTGGGTGGGGGTCTGAAGCTGAAAATAGTGTAAACATTAAAATTGTACATTTATATCAGTTTCAGTTATTCTAAACAATTTTATTGTATCATTATTCATTGTTTCATAACATATTAAATATTATCCTCAATGTATTAAAAAGTATTCTATGATGACTTAAGATTTTCTCCCTATATGTACTATAGAACTTGCCTGGTGTAAAATCTCCAACAAACTTCCAGTTGACGCTAAGCCCCGCCCATGCACATGCTATAGAGCTCATGCAGAGCAATATTAGAAAAGAAATAATAACTAGCTAGCTGTGATTTGATGTCAAGTTAAATTTCTCTTGTCGCATGAACCAATCAAATTATCACCTCACCGCAAATTTCATTGGTTCATGCGACTCAAGGTATTACTGGAAAAACAAACAACGGCTAACTAGTTATTATTTCTTAAATAATTTGCATATGGTGCAATATCAATTTTATGAAACTGCTTATTTCCTATTTGGTATTGCCATTTGGATCTGACTTATACTCAATTTGACATGATCAAATTCTATGGAAACCAACAAATTTTGGGGGGAAAACTACATTTCTATAGCAATTCATCATGTCATTATGCATTTATGTCAGATGCCATTTCAAATGGGAAGTAAACCTGCAAATTGTTTATTAAATGATCAGGAATTATTGCCGATCCTGCTTATTTCTGATTGGTGGAGACGCTGTTTGATAGAGTGTACATCGGAGTGAGTTGACCGCTAACGCTCCAAAGCGGTCTATTCAGGATTAGCGCGTGCGGTACCAGCGCGTGCGTTGATTTTTGTAGTGTTAGATCTTTGACTTCGCGAATCATTACAATGCAAATGTTAATAAAATCATGATAATTTAATAAAGCAGTTATTTACTTTTGATTTCGGTCTACTCATGACTATACAGACCTGATCAGGCATTGGTTAACCTCTACCTGACCAGGTCAATTGTATATAGACAACTGAACATAGCCCCTATCAAGCTCAGCAAAAACCTGTAAGAAAATTCACAAGTTTCTGGAAAATTACATGTAATAAATCTCATGCAATAACTTGAATTAGAAAAACACTAAGTCTTTCAGACGAAATTTGATTTAGGTAGGAGGTTTCATGTTGCCCGGCCTGGAAAGAGGGAGGAAGATGAAACATTGGATTATCACAGTAGTCCTCCCCTCCACTAACAATTAAGTTTTTGGGTACCCCACAGCCATTCTTTTGTAAAGACCTGTAAAATAATTATGTCTTTGAATATTTTCTTTCTATTTAACTTTAAAATATTATTATACATAAAACAAAACATGTATGTCTCCTGTTGTATAAATGACCCTGTATATGTGACCTTGACCTTGAAAATGACCTTGATCTCACTGGGTGTTGAGTTCAATCATGCTTGACCAACCCTGCATCTTTGATGAAAGAATGCACATAAATCCAGTTCAGCCATTTACGTGAAAGTGTGACTACCAAACAGATAGACAGGTGCAAGGTCAGGGCCCAGCACCATAAACTTAAAATTGACTGAAGTCAAATTCTCAAATTACGAAAAAATCACAAAGCAGTGAAAATTTCAAATATTGAGTCTGTTCATTCGATTCTACTCTGAAACAAGACACATTGTTCGAGTAATTGCAAGTTGTCACTGATATTGTAATGCAACAAATGAATATTGAAATTTAGACTTAAGTAAATTCTTAGTTTATGGTGACGGGCCCTGATGTCTGATCCTAATACATGGATGCAGCCTTTATGTCAAAGGAGACATAACAACTTGTCTTTGATTTCTTACTCTACTACGTCTGGTTTCTTCATAAAGATCCCATCCACTATGTCCTCTCCGTTTGTACTCTGATTATCGTCACCTTGACCTCCGACCTCAGATTCATTGACCTCTGCTTGACCTTTAAGGTTGGGCGTGGAATCTCCTCGACCAATCAGGCTCACAGCTGTTAATGGAGGTCAAATACTTAAGAAAGTGATTTTCAAAAGTCAGAATGTGATTTTTAAAAAGTCATAATGTGATTTTTTAAAAGTAATAATGTGATCTATAAAGGTCATAACATTAAATATTTTGATTCTTTATATATTCTTTCGTTTTATGTCATTTTGTACATTCTATCCTAAAACTTATAAAATCTGCTTAAAAGAAACGATCCTTTAAATTTAGTTGATAGATGAAGTTGATATATTTCACATGTTTTTAATTATTTACATCACCATGCTCACATCCCTTACATTTCTCCCACAATATTTACCAGTTCTCCTTTTTGAAGCGTCGAGAACAAGATGGCTGCTGAACTCCGGGTTACCATGGATACCTCGGTCACATTCTCGGCACATGAGCAGAGGGTGTCCATTGTTAGTCTCGGTACAGTCGGGGTGGTGGCATACCTGTAATATAAACATAAATGACTTCAGTATATGAGCGCTTTATAAGAAGATCATGGTTCTTGAGATTTTTATAAATCCTTTTAATAACTTGTGACTTCAGTGACTTTTTAAATCGCCTGTTTGGTGATTATCCATTTATTATTTATTTGAAATAATTTTATGGATGTTGAACACTAGCAACAAAGATTTGGCAAAATTACAGATATCGTTTTCTAACTTCGTTTTCTTCGAGTCTTTCATCCCTTGATGATCCAAAATGTTTGAGAAAACGTGAATCTAAGCGAAGATATAGTTTCTAAAAATTGTAAAAGAACGATTTCGATATTACACGTGAGTCAAGGCGGATCTTGATACCGGGGGGGGGGGGGGGGGGGGGGGGGGGGAGGGGGGTCCAGGGAAGCCAGGAAACTCACCTTCCTTTGAAAGTGGCAAAAATGCTGATGATTTTTCTGTTCATAAATGTAATTTTTTTAAATCATAGACTGACCTCTCTCCCTCTTCGACGAAATGGGTGTCCCTTGGAAAAAAGTTCAACTAGATACGCCCACGGTGAGGCACATTTAGAGCTAGGAGTACATGGAAAAAAGCGTTTATTTTTAATCCGATTTTCCAACATGCATCTAGAACTTTCATTACAGATACATGTACAAAAAGTACTTTTTTTTCAATCACAGCCTAGACTATCGTACTTTTAAAAATCACCTGTAAAGGATAATTACTTTCAACACGTAATTGATCCTACTAGTAGGGCTGATTCATCAACAAATTCACCAACCGTAATGACCTGACGAATTCCTCGACAATGATCAAGGAATAAAAAGGAAAAGATAGTACATAAATGAAACTCTGGATTGGTTTTAAGTGACTTTGACCTTAACTTGGTTTTGGGTTGACCTTGACCTTGACGGTTTTGGATTTTTCTTTTTGAATTTCACAAATTGCTGGTCTTCCCTTCAGATTTCGCAAGTATTAACAAGCTTTATACACTTTTTACGCAAAAGAGGACTTTAAGATGGATGGACCGACCGAAAATTCATAATCCCTTTAACAACATTTATCCAAATGCCACGTTATTTGTAGAATTGACGTACCAAAGCCTGGAAATTCTCGATCTCTTTACATATATAATTTCCATCCGCCGTCATATCCCGTGTCACTTCGATCATTTTGACAGACACCGCAAACATACAAGGTTCTCCAGTGTCCGGTAAATTTCGCAACTTTTTGATTTTCTCAAGGCTCCTATTTTCCAGACTGAACCGGACTCGTTTTGAGACAGACGATTTTCCCATCTTTAATCATTATTCCGTTCAGATTCTCTCGGAAAGCTTTCCTCGTTTTGTATATTCTGTTCGTTTATTGCACTTACTTCGCTATCGTCAGAGGAACCGGAAGTCTTATCACATGACCTACTTTCATTTTCATCATCGAAATCAATGGCGTCATCCAATGCTGTCATGACAGCGTCAACCTCGCTGGATGACGTCAGTCCTTTCTCTTCAAGAGAGGACTGTGAGCCATGCTCTAACACAACCGAAAGCGGAGACGGATTTTTCTCCCGGAACATAGCTATCGGAGACATCGTTCTCGGTCTGAAGTTAATACACAACTCACTGTCGTCCTTGGAGGGAGAACCAAGAACGTCATCACAGACGGGAGAATTTGGATGCCCGCTATCGGGAGACGACAAAATAGGACTTCTGATATTTTTGCTCTCTCCGGATGATTTGAACGGACTCTTCCTTCTCGGCCAAGAGAAACCATATTCCAGGATTGGAAGGAAGAAATTAAGCGGTGACGTCGGTCGGCTGTTTTGTAATGGCGGGGTCGGCGTATTGTCGTCGTCTGCACTGCTCTGATTCTGAAGCTGGTAAATCTCAGACGCCGAGTGAGTCGATCTTTTCAGGTCTTGTTTATTTTTCTTCTTCCTGTCTTCATCGGGCATCGATAGGTGACGGGCCAAAATCTTCTTCCCTTTCTCTTTCGGTTTCTTCGTTAGTTTGTTCTTCTTCGGCATTTTGTTCGGCGTAGTTATCCAAATAAAACTGCAAATCGCAAGAACGAACTCCTAGTATCCGAATTCAAAATACCAAATGATTTTGTAAGCAGCAAAATCTCCAAACGAAAAGAAATACATGTATATAAATGTATATTATTCATATATTATTGACTGATTGAAAATTATCAATCAAATTCCCATTGTATTGACTCAGAGCCTTTTGATAGATGATTTCATCGCTGGTGCGTTTCCTAACCCAAACGGCTGACTCACAAATCTGAAGATACCGATTGAGTCTTCGTTATAATTTGACCATAGTATGAGGTCGCTACCTTGAAGCCCAGAATTTGTGTTTTTGATGAGCATTTAAAACGCCCATAACAAATAAGCCGTAAACATTGATGAGCCTATAAATTCTAAATCGAACTTAAATCCTCTTCCCGATAGGCGCGACTGCAATATCCAGCGAAGACGCCAAAACAATGAAAGCATTTATAAAAACACCGTCACATTGCAAAAGACTGGTGCACCTCTCCTTTTGCACCATAAGGCAATAATATTAGTGAAAAATCCTGATGAAACCTTCGATCACTTGAGCGTGGAATTCCAAATAGAATCAGCAGGTAATACAAAATCCATAAAAGCAATGATTAAATCCCACTTCCTGCAATTTCGTGCAATTTTCCGAAGATTTGCGCAAAAATTGTCGTCCACGATAGTAAATCGAAGAATGAAAGTTATATTTTCTTTAGAAATATGTTTTTCTGTCTAGCAGGTGCCCGGTTACCCAAATGTCCTTGATGCGCTACCCTACGTCTCCCAGACTGCACAGGTACACGGCTCTTCATACCCTCCTCTACGTCATGTTACATCCTGCACTGACCTCAGTTACTAACGTGTCCCCAATAACCAGTCCACTCTAACCTTTACAAAGTTAGGACCATTTTAAACCATGAATGACAGGTGTAATATTTGGTGAAAAGATTCTGTGTTTTCATGTCAAATTTAAATGGTCATACGGCAAATGTACACAAAACGGCAATTAGATCACTAATGTTGAGGTTGCCCTCTCCGAAAATCAATTAGTGCTGCGAAAAATGTTGAAAAATAGGTAGCAGGACCTCAATACACACTATACAGGAAGCTTTGCAGAAATCTTATTTCCTTATTGATTGAGGCCGGTCTAGTTGGGGAGGGGACTGCATTGTGCACAGGGACAAATAATTGATATGTACAAATGATTAGCAGGTAAACGATCCGACTATTTTCCGGGTTGATTTGTAATGATAATTTCCTCCTTTGTTTTGGAGCACCGACGATCAATAGGCTGTCTGTCTCATTTGATATACACCCTGCATATCTGTATTCACCAGCAAACAAAGATACTATAAGGGAGTGGGACACCGTGTCAGATTTCTTAGTTGAATCCTTCGTCCGAAATCCTTTCAACACGTTGCAACAAAAGATTTTCTTCTATAGGGAATACACATCGTTTGTAGAAGATAAATGTTTGTTTCCCCTGGCCTTTGGGCTATTTAGATTTCGTCCCAGTAAAATACAAATCCTTGTTTATAGAGATGCTGACCAGCTAGCTAAATCCTTTATTGTACATTTATTTGTCTTTCCAGAACAATTTCTCACGTACTCCATGTTCAGTAGATATAGAGTTCAAGCTATACTAGGTCGTAAATGCACAAATTCGACAGATGAATGCTTCACTCCTTGATTCACAGCATTCAAATTAATGAATTCCAATATAAAATAATTCAATCATAATTCAGGTGCAACATCGATTAGCACTTGTGTTCGTTTTGTAATTTTTGTGCAAATAAATTGAAATCTGCGCAAAACTTCACGTGCAAAAGTTTCACATTTTGGAGAGAGAAAATCTGCATCACATGTCGAAATATTTTTTTCCATGTGCCGAGTGAAAAATAATAATTACACCCGATTCTTTATGGTATAATGGTAGAATAAAAACTGTTCTAAACGCTTCTACACATGGCTTAATTCTATCAATGAGGGCTAGTCTTTGTTACCTACTCAAGTATAAAACTGAAAATAAGCTGAAAGTTCATCTAATTTGCAAGAAAGGTCCAAACGCCGTCTCCGGGACCGGCTCCCTCTTTTTATTATAAACAAGTCCATTGAAGAGTGTTAAATCCCCGGGGATTATAATGAGAGGGGAGCCATGACCGCGGTCTATGTGTAAATGGCGGAGAGCCGCACCCGGTCTTTGTCCCTCTATGTGTATTACAACATAAGAGGGGTATAATGAGAGAGATTTGTCTTATTCTATGTAAATCTTTTTCATACAGGGGGATAAAGACCATGTATGAGTAACAGGTTATGATTCTTCTATGATTGTATAGGGCTGTATTACTCACTGGAATAAATACATAGTAAAATGTACGTACCAGATGTTCATATAATTATTCTTTCTTATGCAGTTTATATTACACAGTAGTTTCATTCACTTTTATATTATCGATTGTACAAAAAATAATACATAAGGGTAAATGATACCAGGGAAAGAAAATTCAACATGATCAAACCAAAGATTTTCAGCGATAAAACGAAATATTGACACATGGGAAGGGTAAGAATACCCTGCTTGATTAAATCTACGTAATCAATGATGCATATGAGCGATTTTTTAGATGACGCAATAAGTGATCCCTTTCCTTCGTACTTGACAAAAACATAACCATGCAATACAGGATACATGTGGGCGAATACACACGAAGTACATATAAGAAGGCTGGAAAGACAAACACTAGAATTTTCGGTCCATTAGCGAACGAATATTTTTGCGTGTAACCAGTTAAAATTGCAGAAGACACTGAGTAAGCTTTAAAAATAGACGTCAAGACACTTGGTATTTGGGAAGTAATCGGGATTATGCAAACTTTCCCCTCGCTTGCATAAATCTTAAGAACACTACAAGACGGTACAAGACCCCCTTCAACAGTCCGTGTACTCAGGAAATGGCGTAGATATTTTTTTAAATATTCTATTATAAATTTAGTTGCAACTCTTGCATCAGCATCACCTTGCCAAAATTTCAGTTTTAGCAGCATTTCTGTTCACCTTGACAATGCAAATGGAAAGACGGACGTATGGACAATGGCCAATGTACTTCCAAACTTTACAAACTAATGTGTTTCCACGGTAACATTATGACTCACAATCTATTCATAAATCTGGTCTAATTTACATCTGTTTGGGTCTTAAAAGTTCATTACCTTTATATTTTTCAATTTGCTCAAGCCATCGCCGTTTACAAAAGTGTTAACAAAATAAATAAAACTGTCTTTTTATTGCTCTCAGATTAACATCTAGTAGCCCGATCCGAATGATAAAAGGGTATATCATATCCCCTATATTAGCATATGACAAGCCCGGGTAAGCAAAAAACACCTCCCATTTACATCTTAATATATTATATAGTTTACATCACACTTGGCGATAAAACCTGTTTTACCATGTGCGGATCTAGGATGGGCTTTGGGGACTTCAGGCCCCCTAAAACTTTCTTTGAATATGCCAAAAAAATCGTATTCTCCCATTTTTTCATACCATCTATCTTTTTGCGATTCAACGAAAAGAAAATTAGGATCGGTTCCTTGCATTCTCTATGACTATCCTGACCACCTCCCCCCCCCCCCCCCACCCCGTTATAAAATCTGGGTCTGCGCATGTACCAATTTCTTTATTATACACAACATGGTTAACTACAATATAGTTACACTATGAGACATTGAATTACAAGTTTTCAAAGGATTTTAACACGCCCTTTCAATTACATCCCAGGTCATTTCTACTTATGTTACTATACTCTGTAGAAACCATACTGCTTTCTGACCTTACGTTTTGAACAACAAATATTTCATCGGAGCCTTGCTCAGTCCAAAAGTCATTACAGAGTAATGAAATAATACTGAACAACACCTTAATTTCTCGTTTACAGAAAACTATACATTCGATATTATTTCTGTGGAGCCCAATTGAAAACTCTATACGTATTTCTTGATTACAAAGTGCCTACCTTCTCAATTGAAAACGATGCACCTTGAAATTATAGAAATAAACAGGTGCATTTTTCAAAGTTTGTACAAAAACATCAAACAAAGATGCACATTACGTAAAATATCTGCAGATCTAGCCGCTAGTTATAAGGACCATAATACTTCGTAAAACTTGCTAAAATGAATCTACAAATCAATTTAAAAGCGAATAGCCCAAAAAGGTATACTCGAAATCATGCAAGATATTTCACAGCACAAAGGGACGAGAGTGCAATAATTATAAATACTAAAACACTTTATCAAACTGAAATGCTCTTTTTCACATTTTACGAACTTTCTTTTTTTTTACAAGTTCACGAAGTACTACACTGAAACATGTACATGTACGTTCGCTCATCTATAAAGCGAATGTAAATCTCTCCATGAAGTGTAAATGTTTTAGGGTGATTTTCCTTTGTGTGAAGTTTTGACCTAGATCAGTAAAGTTAAGGGTTAAGCCCACCTTTCAGTAATCCATTTGCCATAAAGTAAGGAATAATCCAGTTTGTAGATTATAAAAGTCAAACCAATGCCGGTGCCTTATTTGTAAGTATTATGGAACGGGACAGGTTCTTTTATTTCCCTAATCCCTCACAAAATACCGACAAACAGGTTTTAATTGTGCCATGTAAACCATTCATTCATGTACATGTATCGAGGTAAATTGATTTTATAACGTATCTTGACTAGAATTACTGCTATAGGAAAGAGCACATGCATGTATAAGCTGCACGATATATTCCCTTATTAAGGTGTTTGCAAGTTGCCTCTTTCTTTTACTTTTTACAAAACTCTACTAATATCATTGGAGACTATACTGAGCATTAAGTACTGTCAATTCTTATTTGATAGTTTCCCTTAAGGTAGAGTATCCCTAAGGTCAGAATAACTGGTATTTTTATGCCTGAATACCCTATTTTTTCTCTTCAGAATATTGTTCAGATTATAAAAATAATATGGTTTTGGGAAAAGGAAACTCTTATAGATACATTTTATCACCTCTAAAAGGGATTTTCTGACCTTTCCCATAGGGTCCAATGTTAAAGTTCAAACGGCTTAAGTACTCGATATAATCATGAAACCATGAATTATTTTTTGTTTATATATCAGGTTTAAGCATAAGCTTTGAATTTATGGAAAGGAAAATATCGTAAAAGTTGTTATGTAGGAAATATGAGTATCTGACACCTGAGAGATGCTCTACCTTAATTGTGTCTGATCTAGTGATTTTATAACATAGACTTTCTGAAATACATTTGTACATCGTCGGATACCCCCGGTCTTTACTCATCTTAAAAGACGATGACATTTGTACAAATCTCTTTCTCTTTCTCTACTCATTCTCTATCTCTCCAATCACACATGGTGGGTGCATACTTAATCTTTCCTATAAATATTTATTATATTAAATCTGAACATTCACTTTCGCAAAATCTAAAATTTATAGACTTCGGTCCTGAATTCGATGTAAAGAAAAACATTAAAACAAACTGCGCTCCATAAATTAAATGCTAATTTTGGGTTCACTTACGGGCTACGGGGTCTTGTATTTGTCTAATATATAAGTAAAGGCGCTTAGTGTATATAAATTTATCAAAGTGTGTATGAATTCATCTTAAACTTTAGATTGATAAGTGCAAACTCAGAGGGTTAATGGCCTATGAAGTTGACAGCAGAAACGCTTCGTAGATATTACAAAAAAATCTTTGTTCGTCGGAGAGAAAAAAGTTAATCGCTCGAATCGGCGCAGAACAAGAAGGATAACTCTAATTCACCTAACAGTTACTGATTTTTTTTTTTCAAAGTAATGTGCTGCAACTCATATGTTTTAATATAATGTATTTGATTAATTTCTACATATTTATACAGTTCCTGATATTCGTTTCTGCCGTCTGCTGACCCATCAATAGTTACGTGTAGCATCTACACTGGTGAATATCTAATATTTTATTCGATATGATATCTTGTTTTAGAAAAAGAGCATTTGGATATAGAGACATATTGCTTTCTTTGAAACGTGTGAAAAATACGATCTTTTATCAAAGATTCATATAATGTTTGATGCATCGTAAATCAAAGATCTACCTTTCACATTTGATAGACATAAAACCTTACTTAAAATCTCTTTGTCGATGAAGGGACATATCGCTAACCTTATTTTATCAGTTATGGGGTTTGCTCCTGTCCTAATATTCCTACTCAACGTGGGTGTGTATAAATGGGGGGGGGGGGGGAGGGGCAAACCCCCTAAATATCTATACACCTACATCGAGAAGGAAGTAGGACAGGGACAAACCCTATAACGAATTCATCATGCCGAGAACCATTTTGTAACGTTTTCTTTGTAATCTTATCGTTTGAAAATTTAGTGACCTACTTCAGCGTCAAGGTAGGACACCACGTTACCATAATACTGCGGACTTGGAATATGGTCACAGACGACCATTACCATTTGAAGTAAAATATTTCTATACGCCCAAACTTACCCTAAGTGCAGTTGCACCTGTATGGCAGGATTTCCTCTGACACGCCTGCATGTCGTCCGGATCCCCGTTATACAGGTGTGGTTCTGAAATAAAGAAACCCAATGATAACAGTAGAGCACAACTATTACTTCAAAGCAAAACATTTCGGTTTCACCTACCGCCAATATCGGTAGGTCAAAGTCTAAGGTCATTGTCATGTCAACAACTTTAAAATAAATCGAAATATGAGAGCCATATCGCTAACCATTCGAAAATCATGGCTGACGTCAAAGTTTTCAAAAGTCTAAAGGTCAACTTCAAGGCCAAAGTCACTAAGTCTAAAAGCTTGATATGAAATTGAAACGTCGTGGCGAGCTAGATCCTTTCAATTTTTATCAAACTTTCTGACTAGCCATAAGGAACGCAATATGAAAACCCTTTTACTTCACATTCAAACTTCAGCCTGTAAGGTCAAGTTCACAAGGTCAAAAATTTTGTGTCAATGTAAAGATTTCATCATGTGCAAACCAATACACGTGTGAAATACTAAAGACTATATCATCACTAATATTCAAAAGAAATGGCCCATGAAAAAGTGTTTTACATACAAAGTGACAAAGAAACCCATTGGATGGACATGCATGTCGTCTGACGCATTGTGTGACCTTGACCATATATCGTTGGATGTTGATTCTCATTTCACTTGACCATCCTTCTTTGTATGATTGGAGTACAATGGATATCAAATATGTTTGAAAGAGTGACTATACAAGACAGACGGAAAGACAAACCGACGCCGATTCACGTGATCTCTATTCATACATTTTGTATGTCATCCTTGCAGCAAAAGATGAAACACGAACATAAATGACGAATGGTACCAAGTCGTATCTCATTCATCCAATATAACAATATGACATACATGTACCAAATCGCCGATATGAGGGGCATTTCTTCTAAATACACTTAATAATATCATTTTATTTCAGGCAAGTACGAATTGCGATGTGTATATAGAAGAATAGGACCTTCCAATCCCTGAATTCAACATAATTAGATCAATGACATGCACTCCAACACACACCCCCCCTTTCCATCTTTTTTTTTTTTATCTCTTTAATATAGTTCTACTTGATGCCATCTCATCAAACAAAGTTCTACTTGATGCCATCTCATCAAACAAAAGCTATCCTTGAAAACTAAGTCGATGGTGTGTTTAAAAGAGTAGATAGAGGTGCACATGGCCAGGACTTTGGGATCTCGGGGTTCTAAATTCAGGAAATTATTGACAGCAGCCCCCCCCCCCCCTCCCTTGTAGACTTAAACTCGTAATGAATGTTTTTATTTGTTCATGGAATACGTGTGGGTTCTTATCGTTGCAATTTAATAATGAAAATCAATGAAATTTTATTTCCATGAATCCCTTTCCCAAACACACACATACGAATGACACGTTATGGTTCAAACGCTATCCAATCCCACCATTTCTCCAAATTTTACATGCCTGTGCTAAAAGTATATTCACTTCAATCCAAATATGTTCTCGTTGCAAACATAACTACGTTACGTCGTGCGTAAAATATGACCGTCGCGAAATCATTTCATAAGCTGTTAACTTTTATAATTTTTTTAACCCATTCAAGGTCAAGTTTTTCTGCAACTTTGCAAAATACAAGCTGTAAATTTCACCAAAAATTACATACCCTTAGATAATTCCTTAATCAATGATTAACGTAATGATTAAAGCTGTTCCTTGAGCATGAAAATGTGAGAATATCCAAGTCAATTTGCAATGCACACCTTTAAAACACCTTAAAATTTCCTGTCTTTCTAGTGTGTGAAATTTTATATCTCAGGTTAATTTTTCTCATAAAAGGACTGCACAAACAAGATAAATTCAGTTGCCATGGATATGAACTATTTCCCTCGCCACAAATCAATCATAACTTCGATTAATAATCGATAACTGATCACTCTGCTGTCCATTACACGTCCCCGATTCTGGCGTTTGTGGGGAATTTCACGGGGGACCTCACAATGGGAAGATCCGTACCTTTAGAAAATACACAATCCAAACAGACAGTCAAAAGCTAAAAATAGATCTTATACGCGACTCAAAACAATGATTGCAGGAATTTAATACTTTTTTGGGTAAAAAATCAGTTTTAAGAACGATACGGTTTCTTAGGGCACTAGTTTGTAATGGCGACATATGAAGATGGTCGATGGTCAAGAGGATGATAATATCATTCCACTTTAAGCTCATCTTACTTAATGTTAATTAATTATGAATAATTAGCGGGGAATCTCACGTAATTAAGTTTCTAGAAGTCATTAAACAGGAAACGTGCAGCAGACCACGTCCACGTGCGCGCAACGCCATGAAAATCACAAGGATGTAAATATCAGTAGGATGAGAGATCCGTATAATGATGTCCAGTTCAATCCGCTATTGGTTCTAATTTAAACTTAACTTCTTAAAGATTCACCGCAAACAAACTTTATCTTTATCAAACATAAATTATGACGAGATATAATACACTCATTGTAATATTTGAAGGTCGTATAAAGCACGAGTTGCCGGACAATAGTTATAAACTTACCGTCTAACACAAAGACAATAGCATTATAAAATTAAAGGAAGATTTTATGACGCAGGCATTTTGCCTATAGACATAAATAGTGATATTATAATAACTACCTTTTATGAGTTTAGAATTTTCCGTCCCTCAGGTAGAAATAATTTTCAACATTTCAATACACAAATCAGCAGTTCTGCTCGGCGGAGTGTGAAGCTAGAGGATTATGACGGATGGATTTGGCCTTCTTTACCTATATTTTTGTAATTACAGGTAAATTAGTATTTTCAGGTGTGATGTAGCGTTGCGAGTCAAGTGACCGGAAATATTGTTCTTTTCAGTCCTGAATCATTGAAGTGGACATGTCCCAATACTGACCATGGCAAAGTGACCACTCCATATCGGATATATTTAATTCAAGTTTTCATTACGAGAATTTCCTATTCGCTTCATCATGGAGTACGTAAGACACCATATATATCATTTGACAGATTCTACATGCAGATGATCTATTTCAAAATCAGGGAGCTTATAATAATTCGAGATCTTCTAAAACATTCATATAAGATATCAATAAGCGAATTACGGAATAAATGGGCAACATCATACATTTAAGAAATCAAAGATACTGTAAATATATTTCTAGTATGTCGTGGGATAAAGGGGAAATTTGTCAGGAAGACGACATAGATCCCCAAAGGGTGTTGGTTTCTTGTAAATCTTCGGTATCCAAGGTCACAGTCACAAGGTTTAAAGTCAAAACACAGAGCAGACGCGCACCGCAAGAGACAGCAAAGGATCAAGGAAGACGAAAAATCAATGGCAATACCAAAAATACTATAAACACAAAAAATACATAGGAACCAACGAGACCAATAGTTAACCGATGTCGACATAGGACGGTCATCTGCCACGTTGGCAGCAACTGGTGTAGGTTATCCTGATTACGTGCGCACAACCCTCCTACTTGACCGGTTACCAAACGCTCTAGAAGAACCAGGGATTTTTCAAGTCCGTTTTTGGGTCCGATTATCGGACCCATTCCCAACGCCAAAATGGCCTGTATTTTCCCAATTTATGGTTGAAATTTCCCAATTTGAACCTCATAATTTTTCTGAAGTGTTCTTCAATAAAGAGCAAAATAATGACGACTGAAATACATGGCAGAAGTACGACATTGACGATCTATGTGTAAACTGGTCAGTAATCTTATATCCGGTATAGGTTTACGTTTTAATCATCAAATCGTATCTCCAGTATTGGGAACCCATGACCATGTCGTCTGTATTACAACAGCAAATTTGATACCAAAAAATGATGAAAGGGAGTACATCTTCTTTGTAGAGGAGAGATACATTCTTCAAAATAAAATTTTGGATAGTGACTATAAAAGAAACAACAGAAAGTAGAACTGTTCAGTAACAGAATAGGGCGACTCGGACAGTGGGAATGTCCCCAGTCAAACACTGACTTTGAATCTGAATCCTGATTGATCATGATGAGCCCCTCTGACTCTGAACAGATGCCTGTTCCTGATCCTAGAAGATTATCATTATGTCCTTTGAAGTACAATCTAAAGTATAGATTGTTTTACTAGTACATATGTACTTTGTTTATTTTATTGAAGACACTTTGAATAAGAAGGAGTTATATCTCTGTTTAAGGATTTATTCCATTAAGAACCAAATTAACTGTTGGAAATTCCCAATTTCATTAAAACGCCGCGGTTTTTCCCAATTTTACCGGACCCTGGACCCAAAGTAAAATACCCTGAAAAATCCCTGAGAACGCACAAGTGTTATGTATGACAATAGCATAATTCAAGATGTATCTTATAATCAATCTCCATCATTAGTTTTTTTTTATATTTGAAAGAATTTAATATTACTGCACGAACCATGCAATTTCTGTCCAAACCTATATACTAGTAGTTCAAGGACAGTGTAAAATTAGGGCATTTCTGTTTAAAGAGAGGATACTTTGACACCAAACCACATCCTCCCTTATTTTCCTGTCAACACAGATGAGGATGTATTCAGGTGTTGACAGTCTCAACACTGAGGTCCTATGGACACGTATAGCTCAAACAACAACACCTCAGACATTTCACATTATGCACTTACTATAATGTTCTAATGCACATTATGCATGGTTTTATTGTTATTTCAAGCTCCCGGTGAGAGTATTCACAATTTACATAAAGATAGCATATTAATTTTTAAGTCGTGAAGCTCTGAAATTTGCAGAAGCCTTTTACTAGACTAAGTATAGTCTATTTATTATTTTACCCAAAGCTTTAAAAAGGAGCAGAGGACATTGGATTTCTAAAATCGTCTAAAGACATTTCGCTATCTCGAAAACGATAAAATTTCCCATGGGATAAATGTACGATAACAAGGAAAGTAATGAATAAATTTCGTCCGTATATAAGCATGAAAGAATAAAAAGCACAAAAACTCAAAGTTCGTCAAACAAAATCGCAAAACAAGTCAAGATACACCAAAACATCACAGGGAAAGTACCGTGATTTGAATTTGTCCACTAAATAAAATATTTTTATCTAGATTTGATAAATTTCACGTCTATAATAAGATAAATCTATTCAGGATTTTCAGCTTAACAATTTATACATGTAGGGAAATGAAGTGAATAGGAATAGTAAGCGCCCCCTCCCCCCCTTACGAATTGTGCCGATGTTTCCACCTTTTTTTTCATTCTTGAAAATATATTCAGCTCTGAGCAACCCTCCACTACTCGAGACATTTTTCTAGATCGGTTATCCATGCTGCCAATTTATCTGTTCTTAAATGATGCTATTCAATTTGAAGACGTTTACATTCACCATTCACTGGCATACAGGTTTTGCTAAAAATACTTCAGCACATGGTATGCCTCGATTTTCACGTTACAAGTTGTTCCTTTCCTGATTTTATACATGTCAGTACAAGATGTAAAGTTTTAAAATTCACCTTTTTCTAAAAATAAGAATCTGTACACAGTAGCGTTTAAGATGTAACATAGGTGGCGCTATGGTCATGCATAGTTTGATATCTTACCATATGTGGCGCTACGGTCATGTATAGTTTGAAATCTTAACATAGGTGGCACTATGGTCATGCATAGTTTGAAAACTTAACATAGGTGGCGCTATGGTCGTGCATAATTTGCAATCGTAACACAGGTGGCGTTATTGTCATGCATATGGTGATATCTTAACATAGGTGGCGCTATGGTCATGTGTAGTTTAAAATCTTAACATAGGTGGCGCTATGGTCGTGCATACTTTGATATCTTAACATAGGTGGCGCTATTGTCATGCATAGTTTGATATCTTAATATAGGTGGCGCTATAGTCATGCATAGTTTGATATCTTAACATACGTGGCGCTATGGTCATGCTTAGTTTTGATATCTTAACATAGGGGCGCTATGGTCATGCATAGTTTGATATCTTAACATAGGTGGCGCTATGGTCATGTATAGATTGATATCTCAACATAGGCGGTGCTATGGTCATGCATAGTTGAAATCTTCACATTGGTGGCGCTATGGTCATGCATAGTTTGAAATCCTTCCACAGTAACAGTAATTTTCTTTTAATGTCTTTGGCGGTCATCTTTGGTCCTTCATGATGCAATTGATAGGGAACTCTGAGGGCATCTTCCTTTTCTATTTCTTTTTATTTTGAGAAACCAATAGTAGAAATGTCAAAAACAGATGTTTTTGAAATACGATATAAATGCGAAAAAAGAGGAATGTGACATCATAAGGTATAGAGCGCATATTTTTAAATAATTTTTGTATGATGTAAAATAGAAGAAACCGAATCTGTATCCTTGGAGGCGGTGTAGAAAAAAAAACTTGTGTTTGTGAATTCAAACAAATGCCCCCGTCAACATCTTTGTCAGTATCAACACAATTTTCTGTTAAGTAGATCAAATTCGATGGGCTAGTGTTAGTATGAATGTTTTTCAAAGGTCAAAGCTCTTGTCACAAGGAATACTCATGTGGGGTACATGTATAAAAGATTTAACGCCTACCACTCAAAAGTTGTGCCCAGTGTTTAAGTTTTTGCCATAGACAAACAGACGGACAGACAAAAATTGCATGTACATATGCCCCCGAATCTTTGATTCCGGGGACATAAAGAATAAGTATCGTTCGTGTTGAAGATGGGACAACTTTCTTCAATAGAGACAGTACAGAAAACTACATGTATGAACTATATAGTATCTTTCAATCTACACTTTACATGATATAGGTACACTAAAATTAATTTATTTTACCTGAGAGGATAAATTTGAGCTCCTGAGCGATGTCATGCCATAAACTTTGGTCCATGGCGGGTTACGTATGACTATACACAGCCAATACCACGATACAATGGTAAGTAATTTGGCGCCTCTTTATAAAACGTGCAAGTAACCGCAATTATCAACCTCTAACTGCAATTACCAAGCCAACACTAACTGCAATTATCACTCAATATCCAAAAGTCCGAGTTGTCAACGTTTAAGTACTTAGTGTAAAGTCAAGGATCCAGCTTAAGTCCATAATGGTTGATAGGACAATACCAAGTACCCGGTGGAATTAATGTTTTTATTTTGAATTAAAATAAAGCACTTTTAAATATGATAAGCACGCGATGTTTGTCCTGCTCATTACTGGATTGGTGAGGTAATTCCATTGTAGATTCGTGGATTTTTAAGAAAATAACGTTGTAATGTATTCAGGCCGATAAACTAAGGTTATAGACTCGGCCTAGTCAAGTGTTAATACACATGGCCTCGGGTATATTTTTTCTTGTCAGGGTGTCATAGAAACCGTACTTTTCACACAAACTGACATATAGTATAAATCATACAGTAACTCGATACTTCTCACTCATAACATTCAATTCTGTTCAAAACTCATTTAATACTTTCTCCGAGTTCAAAGTTCTGGCTACAAAACCTCATGGTCCAAATTCGAGCTATAATGTTACATGGTTCAAAGCTCTCTTGAAACATCGCCTTTTTCCACTTTTTATCGATGCAACTTCAATGTTTCAGATCTCATTGACAAAATTCCACAACGAAAGTAATAGTATTAGAATGAAACAGTTGTTGAAAACTTGTATGGTTTCAGTGACCATCGAATCTAGAGGACAATATGCTCCTGCATATCACTCATTAGATTATAAGCACAAGTCAGCTAAAGGTACCCAAATGAAGATGGTTCAAAATCAGAGGAACACCAAAATGAAGATAGTTCAAAATCAGAGGAACACCAAAATGAAGATGGTTCAAAATCAAAGGAACACCAAAATGAAGATGGTTTAAATTCAGAGAACACCAAAATGAAGATGGTTCAAAATCAGAGGAACACCAAAATGAAGATGGTTCAAAATCAGAGGAACACCAAAATGAAGATGGTTTAAAATCAGAGGAACACCAAAATGAAGATGGTTCAAAATCAGAGGAACACCAAAATGAAGATGGTTCAAAATCAGAGGAACCAAGAATTACACTAAGATAGGATGTCACTGCAATCTCAACTTACGGATGGCCTAATAGCCCACCACATGGGGGTAAAAATCCTTTATTTTCACAAACAATTTTTCAACAATCAGAAATCACGAGCAATGTTGTGCACAAATCTTTATATACAGTTTATCTTCTAGTATATGTACGTCTTCCAACGCGTGAAATATCAAATCCTGCACAAAACACCAGAATTAAAACGGCTTCGCCAATTTAGCTTATGCATAAAGCAAAGTTGCTTCTTTCGCCTGTCACTTATACGATAATTTCAACCTTGCATTAAGTTGCACTAAATTGCTTTGAACCAATGTAAAGAATCCAATTATTGCATGAATAAATAATGCTACAGTGCCGAGGTACTTCGTCTATCATTGATATTGATAATCTCAATTTCGCACTCAGACCCTAAATGAAAAATCCTCATCTTCATCTATCGTCGTTTTCAATGATAGCGGCTACACCTTAATTAAGTTTCCGTCCTTAAAGTTTGAATGATGACGATGCTGACGCTGACGATTTTGACCGTTTCTCTGTCCACCAGATATTTTCCCTTTGGTAATACTGACAGGTTGACGAGTCCGTGAACGGCTCAGGTATAACAATGATAGGTAAAACACAGGTACGAACCATCTACCTGTCAATATGTACCATACCTTGTGATCATTCATACATCATCAGGATTTGAGGTTTGGCCGTAAATCTAATCCTTACGTTGAAAATTACACCAGGTACATAGGGACATGGGACGAGGAACATTATAAAAACATACCTTATCAAAGGCGCGGCTCCCGAAGGGAGTGGGGGAAGGGGGGGGGGGGAGAGGACGCTGCTTCCCGGCCATGCTTTTATTTGTTACAGGACAACTTCGAAAAAAGACGATGTGTTTGTGAAATACTATATGCCCTGATCGCATAAATATTTTTGAATGTGTAGGGCAAGTCCAAGCAAGCTCAAGGTAAAAGGTCAAACCTGAGTATCAAAAGTCTCGTCACAAAGAAATACATGTTAAACATCAAAGGCTTATCAATTGGTAAACCATTAAAAAGTTATGTGTATGCACAACAACATTTTTGGACAGACAAGCGGGACAAAAAAAAACCCCAAACTATTGCCCCTCTGAAATTCGACAACGGGCATAAAAGATTCAACGGAGAAGCCCCCTGTTTATATGTATGGACAACGAATAAAAAAAACCCAGCTAAAATTCGGATCTAATTTTTCAGTTCAGCATATATGACCCCTTTTCCAACAATTTTCCTGGATCCGCACCTGAAAAACTTCATAAACATTTACATATACCCTTGTAGAGAGTTCAGTCCACCGTGCAGGGTATTTACCCGTCAGCAGAAAGCATGTTAAGGCCATAGGTTTACCACAGTATATGTAACCCTCATCCTGTTTTATGTCTTCTAAATTGTCATTGTAGTCTACTGTAAATATATCTGTTTCAATACCACATATTGCTATAAGAATGACCAATAAACAGTCGGACAGGCGAAGTAACGTACATGTACATAATAAGAAATATCCTGATCTTTTATACATTTGAATAGCCTTCATTCTGTTTTATGTCCCCTAAACTGCCACATATATAAAAATCATTCCAAGGAATGCATGTGTCGCCTGCGAAACACAACGACACCCAGGAATAACTTTTATAGGGTGGGACATCCAAGTGTGACAGACAGACAGACGGACAACGGACAAAGTGATCCCTAAATATCGCTATGCTTCGCAGGCGACACAAAAACCATCTACTAGTCTGCTATCTAGCTTTCTTTTTAACCACAGATTGCTATAAGGAGGACTGATATGCAGTCCGACAGACGAACTGACAATCTGATTAAAACCAGATCTCTACATGCTCCCGATTTTGTTATGTCGCGTATGTCTACGCGACATAACAAAATCGGGAGCATGTAGAGATCTGGTTTTAATCAGATTGGACGAACTGACGGACATATACATGTACTGTATGAATGAGAAATAGCCTGAGCTTAGCTTATGAGATTTAGTAAACAAACTCTATGTTCCTACAGCAGTATTGTAATCGTAATTGCTGGACTTTACGACATAATGGAATGAAAATGACCAACCCTATTCATGTACTTGATTTCGAGTTTATAGTTTTATGTTCGTCATTTAGCAAATGACGTCAAACTATAAAAGTTTGCATACATGTGAAAATATTCAAGCGACATCTTCTCAACTGAAAAGTGAAACTTCGGTCCTTACCCTGACAAGAAAACAAACTGAAATACAATTCGAGAACGGGCTTTTGATTGATGCTTCCGCTTAGAAGAACCGCTAAAAAGAATTGTTAGATGTAAAAGACGGAATAACAAGCTAATTCAGAGAATAGTTGGTTTCCCGCTTTGGGAAGTAGTCAAGGTCACAAGGTCAAATATTTGTTATGAAGAGAAGTAATTACTTGTACCTAAATTTTTACAATATTTTACAAATACAAGTAAATATTTGTATTCAAGAGTCTCACCAAAGGTTATAGTTTTTCAAAAGTGGGAAAAACTCCAATGTCAAAGATGGTCACAAGGTCATACATTTTGATTTCAACAGAAAGGTCTCGTAGCAAGAAATACATGTACCAAAGTGAAATGATAAAGCACAATCACTCACTCATAAATCACAAGCTAAGCCTAAGGTTTACTTTTCTTCCAAAGCAGGTAAAATCCATCTGAGGTCACTGTCACAAGTTCAAAATCTTAATACTAACGAGTAATGTCTCGCTACATGTACAAGGAATGTGAAATTTGAACCCTCTTTCACTTACCATTCAAAAGTTATAACCAAGATTAGAGTTTTGTAGCAGACAGACAGACAGACAGATGGACCATCATAAAAAAAGAGGAATAGAAAGATGATTGGTGAAAGGATGACGAGAGGAAACGGCAAATATGGAGGGGGGGGGGGGGGGGGCAGGCAGAAAAAATTAATTTGTCAATAATGATCGTTTCATTTCGCACGTACGGAATACGTTTTCTTTTTCAATTTTTCACAAAATCCCTTCAGTGTTTCGAGAGGAGCTAGAAACCCGACGGACATACGGACGGAAAGTAAGATGGATGCCACGCTTTCGTATTTACTAACATATGTTTTAGCCTTTTAAAATGCTCTAATTAAAAAGATAATTGTGTGAGGGAAGGTTTCTTTGTATATCTCATATTACAAGCTATCGACTTTACACCCACAAACATTGACTCGGATATTATGTCCCTTTAAAGAGGCTCCATTGACATCTAATATAGACACCTGCAGCTGTGATTATAACAATACAACTTCCTTAATCAACATGCAATCGATCCTTACAGAAAGTGAAAATCAACTGACTTCCATCATGGGTGTCTTAAAATTAACCATTAGGTTAAATGATTTCAGTACGAAGACATTAACTTTAAGCCTTTTTCACATTAGTAAAGTCTCTTTCACATAAGTCAAGTAGATACGCGACTTTCTTACATGTACGAACGATATTGTTACTAGTAAACGTTGGAACTCTCGTATTCGAAGGATCAACATCATACAAAATCGTACTTCATTTTTCCATCATTCAAGTCAGGCTGATGACAGTCGTCCGACTTTCTATTCGATAAAGGAGATACGACATTAGTACCATACTCCAACCGTTACGATTCTTTCCACAGTCGCAAGACATAAGCAAGAAAGCATTGACATCAGTCACTTAGCCTGTGATCTATTGCCGTATGAACTCCTACGATTTAACCAGAGCAAAAGCGATGAGTAAGATACATACCGGTATTCTCAATCTAAAAGGTCAGTCTAAACAAGAAATGCAAATGAATACTTCTTGAGCTAATTCTTCATTCTGACATTACCCAAATAAGGTATAAGTAAGCAATTGGCACAAAACTCGTAATCCGCCCAATGTTTCTCAAATAAGTATTGTTGGCAGACAAGAATTACAACTTTAAGCTCGCCACAAATTTGCTTGTCTCCAAATAGAGGAATAGAAGAAGCACATTCAATGAACTGCAGTTTTCTGCTTTGGTATGTATAAATACGGCTAAGATTGAAGTTTTCGAAAAGTCACTACATAAAGTGTTTAAAAGGTCAAAGTTCAAGGTCAACAGAAGGTTTATCATCAGAATATCAAATGGCAGGTTTTTGCCACACAGAATCATCAAATCACTATTAAATATTCCCCCTAGGTTCTGCAGGTAAAGTCCAAAATAAACGTGACAATTATTACCACTCTGTTGTTGTTATTGTTGTTGTTGCTGTTATTGTTGTTGTTGCTGTTGTTGTTGTTGCTGTTGTTGTTATTGTTGTTGCTGTTTTTATTGTTGTTGTTATTGTTGTTGCTGTTTTTATTGTTGTTGCTGTTGCTGTTATTATTATTGTTGTTGTTGTTGTTGCCGTTATTTTCTTCGTGAACAGGAAAATGTACTAGTCTACAACATGAATTCGTATGTACACAAAACAACGGTCAAACCAAAACAATTCTATCAAAAATGTTCCCATTTTAACGATGCATGTCACCATTACGTCACGTTATAATGCTTATTGACGATTTTCTGATCAGATTTGTTAGTTCTGTCAGAGAACCTGTCTTGTACAGATCTTCTTTGTAACAAAGGTACTTTATTCCCAGACTACGGTGTTCATGAGGGGACATCGCTTCTTCAAATCTTCGCCCTACTATATGTCACCAGGCGAAGAATTGAAGTAATGATACGAAGAATTGAAGTAATGATGCGAAGAATTGAAGTAATGATGCGCAGAATTGAAGTAATGAAGCGAAGATTTGAAGAAATGTTGCAAAGAAACGATTATTTCTTCAAATATTCGCATAATTTCTTCAAATATTCGCATCAATACTTCAATTCTTCGCATCATTTCTTCAATTCTTCGCATCATTTCTTCAAATCTTCGCATCATTACTTCAAATCTTCAAATCTTCGAATCATTACTGCAAATCTTCGCATCATTACTTCAAATCTTCACTTCAGACCTTTGCATCATTACTTCAAATATTCAAAGATTTGAAGTAATGATACGAAGATTTGAAGTAATGATACGAAGATTTGAAGAATTGAAGAAATGATGCAAAGAATTGAAGAATTGAAGAAATGATGCGAAGAATTGAAGTAATTATGCGAAGATATGAAGAAATGATGCGAATATTTGAAGAAATAATCGTTTCTTCGTATCATTTCTTCAAATCTTTGCATCATTACTTCAGTTCATCGCTTCATTACTTCAATTCTTCGCATCATTACTTCAATTCTTCGCATCATTACTTCAATTCTTCGACTGGTGATATATAGTAGGGCGAAATTTTGAAGAAGCGATGTCCCCTAATGAACACCGTACCAGACACGTTATATAATCAATGTAACGAGACAACCCTAAACCCTCTGATTATGCTCAATATGGCTTCTGTTGGATCTAGTCTTGTAATGTTTTAGGCATTACATTGGCTTGTCCGATTCTTATTAATAAGATACAGATTTTATTCAATAGAGGGAAGCGCCTGCATAAGCTCAGAGAGAACCAGCTAGCGCCAAATGTCCGAGATCGCACCTGTCGGCGGATTTATTCATTACGACGTCATAATCAAATGACCCGTCGGACCACTGATTGTGACGTCACAATATTAAAGTCCACTAGCAGGTAAGATGTCGGACATTTGCTGATACAAGAAACTGAACGAAACGATGTAAGACGTGGTTTGGACATAACATGGAAATGACCACTCAATAAAACAAAGCAAAGCAAATAGCACGGAGGTGACCAATGAAACACAGAAAAATTACGTGACCAATGAAATACAGCAAAACTACGTGACCAATAGAAGCATGGACGTGAACAATACAACAGCAAAACAAATATCATGAAAATGAGCATGCAATGAAACAAAGCAAAGCAAATAGCACGGAAGGGACCAATGAAACACAGAAAAATTAAGTGACCAATGAAACACAGCAAAACTAATTGACCAATGAAACACAAAGCAAACAGCATGGAAATGACCTAAGACGTCAATTTATTCTACATGTATATATCTTCTTTATCTGAAGCGTGGGTATATTTACTTAAAGTTAATCAATAAAGCCTCAATTGATATTAATTTTATCGCACATATTTTCATTACTTTCATATTGAATATTGAAATAATGAATTCTAACGTGATAGCTAACTGTACGTACCAAAATCGAAAGTGAACACATTTCCTCCGTCACATCGGCCTTTTCGTTCTGACTTCGTTTTTCGTAAGCCAAAGGAGCCGCCCAATGGGCTTTTCGACTTTCGTTTACTGTCGCCCCTTGAACTCTTCGGGGAGGGTGTTTTAGGTGTAGATGGCGGGGTTTCAGTTTTGGGCACATCGTCGTCATTTTGTGTGTCCTGGACAGTTATCATTCTGGGAACACCCGGACTGCCCAGTGGGCTTCTATTGAACCACAACACTAACGGCTCCGAAAAGAACATGTCTTTAGGGTGCTTTCAAAACAACGAATTGGTGTAAACTTTCAAATCCTTTCTTTTCCAGATGTAAAGTTTCCATAATATCAAATGGGTGAAAACGCGGAATGGTAGATATACATCACAAATCAACGTAAAAATGCTCATAAATCCAATTTAGGCCATCTATCGTCTGGCAAGTGTCCTTTTCTCCTCAATATCAAAATATTAATTGCATTTTTTTTCACGTAAATCAAAATTAATCCAATCTAATATCAACAAAATCAATGAACATCTACACCCAAAATAGCCGATTAATCGAAAAGGTATAAAATTTTACATCTCATCTTGCACTGTAAAGCTGGAATCACCTAAACTGTCGTCTGTAACCACACTTTGATCTTTAATCTGTGATTACCATACGACTCCCGTCTGATCTTTGCTAATTAGAAGCTCAACCTTTAAACTCTATGACTTATATTCGTTGACCTTTATGGTTTTACAGAGAAACATGCTCTTACAAACAGCTACCTTATATTGAATAACCAAAGCCTCAAAAGTTACGTCCGATAATCCGAAAATGCCATCATCACATCGCGAGACATTCAGCGCTGGTAGTGACGTCATCAATCCTGTCTTTTATTCCCTCTCTATACATGCGCTAATCAATGTCCATTCCGTAATGCTAAATGCAGGTAGATTCTATATTCTATTATCTACTTCCACGGGGAAATTACTAGAATATAGAAATGATACTTTGAGGTCGTTGGTAATTGCACACAGATAATTGCTCGCAGTTATTTTAATAGAGTCAATCTCTGGCAATAACAGGAAAGTTCTATAGGAAATGCTCTAACAGAATCTTCGTTTGGCTTAATTTTCGAATAACAAGACACGATTGAATAATATGTCACTAAAGCACTTTTTTTAGATGTCTCTAAATTTTTTGTTACAAGGTCCAAATTTTGATCAGCTTCTAGTTAGAACACTTGTCAAAACAAGACACAAGACAATGGCAGCGGCGCAAATCGCTCTCTCCAAATTGGCAAAATCCATGCTACAATGTCTTACAACAAGTGTCACGTAAATAACCGGAATGCAAGAATTATGCAAGAATTTCACTAGGGTTCCTTTTAGAAAAATTTGGAATACACAGCGAAGCACTTACTAGCAGAATGGTCAAGTGATAGAAATCTTAATCCAAAATTTCCGTACAAGTGCTTAATTTCTCACGGTCAACTGTGAAGCAATCCAAAACAAAGTTATGGACCTTATAAAGTGAACGTGTTACCCCTTATTAAGGACCATCTACAATCCGGTATCGAAACACATAAACATAAAAATCCGGTGCCAAAATAATGTAATTAAAGTCCCACGTAGAAATTTACTATTGACTGTCCTGGTATTTGGAGCAAAAAGCACGAATTGAAAATATTTTCCTTTTGGTAAACAAAGCTATAAGTCACTTGCTTTAAAATTCTCGTCACACTTGAATTAATGTGGATTTTGTACTTCCAAACTCCGCAGATCTCTGATGTTTTTACACTACCATGATTCATCACATATTGTGACCTTAAAAACTAGATATAGACTGCAATTTATGGCTCTTTAAAAACAAATTCATTCTCGAGTTATGCGACGCATTTATTTTCCGGTTGCTATTACTTACGATCAATTCTGGTCAAATTCTTGTTTAATAAGGCGTGCAACGTACAGGTTGACGAGCACGCTCATAATTTCACAGAAAATGAAGCACATAATTGATAAAACGGTACCTTTATTATAGATCTATCTGTGAGGGTAAATGTAAACCGTGTCACGGGACGAAGTCAATTTTTCATAAATTAGTTTTACGTGCACGTATCACACGACCGTTTTCAAAATAAGAATTTAAAAGAATTATTTTTCATTTTCACGATTAGAATATACTATACAAAAACAAAAAACAAAACAAAACAAATAGTCAAAGGTCAAGGTCAATGTCCGAGTCGTTGAAAATTTTTTATACTGATGTTTTACCAACCAACTCGTCCAACTAAAATTCTCAAGAATGATGAAGAACACTCTCTGAAAGGAAAAGCTTGATCATGGGTAAAAGGTCAAGGTCAATGTCTTCGTCGTCTGATTATTCTCTTTACTGGGTCTAGAGTAAGGTTGATTTTCCTTTAACATTCTAAAGAACAATGACATGAGAACTTTATTATGGGTCAAATTCCAAGGTCATATTTGCTATGATAGAAACATTTACAAGTAAAGTGAAAAAGTACGGTTTGGCACTTGTTTAGAAATGAAGCAAATAATGAAAATGTTTTACATGATTTTTTTTATGTTTTTTTATTTCTTTGAAATTATTATGAATCCAGCTTTTTCGACCTTTGCCGTACAAATCATGAAACGGGAGGAGGTTCGTTCCTCTTCCTGGAATTTGCATAAAATACTAATTTTAATCTTTTTCTCATTTTTTTTAAATTGAATACTGGAAACCCCTTCCCTGTGACGGACTGGACACCCCTTCCTCTTTAAAAAAGACAAAAACATTTCGATTCGTTAGAATCCTACGTATTTATAAGGCACGGTTTCACTTGAATATTACATGTACTTTGTAGGTCAAAGCGAGATAACTGTGGAAGGTACTAACAGAATTGACCTTCTACAGCCGCTATGAATGCTGGAATTTCGAATGCTTATGAATAAATATTTCAAAATCTTACACCGAAATTTCCAACCTCCCTCTTTCCCTCGTACACATAAGATTGCAACATCCCCTCCCTTTTCGAGAGAAAAAAAGAATAAGAACTGAACGTGGAAATAAATTTAAGAACTTGCTTGCAAAAGCAGCCAACTTTTCTAACTTGCAAACCGTTGGATTTCGCATTTTTTTCTTTCAGTTTCTGTCTTATTTGATCACCACAGATGAAAATTGAAATTCAGAAGTGTCGAAACTGTTATATCTTGGTGATTTGTTTATGACAAGGATCGATCATGTTTATTAAAATCATCTTGTCTGGTACACTCTTTTACCAGTATTCTTCTCTTTGGCACACTGCGATATAGAAGAGCACCTGGGTTGTTTTTTAAGTAGGTCAAAGTCCAAGATCAAGAGGTCAACATTCATGCTACTAAATCAAAGCTCAATCAAGGAACAAACATACAAATCATCAAAGTATTATCCTCTTTAGTTGGAGAGATATAGCTCAATGTACTTCTCAGAAAGAAGGTTAAAGTCCCAGGTCAAGGTCACTAGGTTTAATATAAAGATCTTAGCTTAATCAACCTAACCGTATAGTAGCATGTTTCTACTGCATATAATTTCAAAGACTTTGCTTCAACCAGAACTTTACCCAACAAGGTAGGTCAAAGACCAAGGTCAAAAATCTTGCCGACAGACGGACGAACAAATGGAAATCGTCAATCTAGAGACTGGAATTGCTTGTAATCCGACCAACAAAATGGACCACAAGGAAGATTTAAAATCTTCCAGATGATAATGACGTGAGAGTCGATATGTTCAACAAGATAGATCAAGGAGTCGTAATGTTACAAGTTTGACAAATAGAGTCTTTTTCTCCAACAAGACTGTTATCTTCAAAAAGTTGGACCACAGCGTCGTTGTCTTCAACAAGACCGGGTTATCTTCAACAAAACGGACCATAGAATCATTATCTTGCAAGGCCAATGTCGACACAAAGTCGGTATCATACAACATTATACAGTTGCAGCATCTTACCTGACTGATTGATCGTCTGAAAGTTTGGATGTGACCTATTGACCCTGCGTAGTTTGTGTCTCTGTGTCAACGCCCCGGCCCTTAGCAACGGTGTCGGTTGTGCGATTCCCGCCAAAATCTGCTTCTTCGTGATGCTCATTTTTTATTATCCGTTTGAATTTTTCAAGATTTTGATAATCCTGGAAATTCACTTTTCACAACTACGTAACAATTCACAAGTAAAATACACGTAAAAGTTCACTGGTCTCTATGCTTATTTAGTATGTAGTCCAAGACTGATTCATCAGTACTCGTATAACATAAATATATATTAATCATACTTGGAACACATCAAATTCATCTCCAATCCAATCGAACAGAATCGATCTACTTTCTCACTATGTTGAAAACTGACATCTTTGTGACGAGTTAAATGTCAACATAGGCACGTTGATTTCACACGGCAAGGAATCGTTCTAGGCTGTAGTCGTACAAATGATCAAATCCCCAAAGATAACTCTGTATCGATTACCTCACAAAATGCTATGAAATCATTCAAAATGAAATTAAACACACATTTCCCGTCCGGTCTCCCAGATTAACAGTAATAATACGCCGTTTTCCCGTTATAATCACGTCATCCTCGGCGACCCGCGTTGTAAAATATTCAAAGATTCCATTTCCATGTCTCTTCGGAATTTTGCCATGGAAATGAAATGTACAGTATCTTCTAAAGGACAATTTTTACGACGATCCGATCCGTCTTAACATGGCATAAAATCCATAAGTGACTAACGTCCTGACAGCATCAACTCTAGAACACCTTCATCTTACGTTATTTAGATCATTATTAACATTTTTCTTTCATCAGAAGTTACGTTAACGAGCGGCTTATATGGCCGAATCCAGTCACTTGACCATCGGTCAATCGGTTAATATAGTTCGACACTTGCTTGTCACTTGAAACTTCTGTATTGGTCATAAAACCACCAATATCTCTGCGCAAATACCAGGTACAGTGCGACTAAGCATACAGCGATCCAGTAAAACCGATCGGTCCTCGCGTTCAAACAAGGAAATAAAACGGTTACGATATCCTATTTATTGCATGTATTTTCAATCTCCATATAATGTTACAGTGCTTTAAAAAGTCACATAATCTCCGAATTATTATTAGTATATCGTAAAATTACATTTCCCTCTTGGTTGCACAAAAAATCTTCTTTTTTTCAAAAATTTCGCAACTTTTCGGTTTAAACTTCGAATCGATGCAATAGAACTCTTTTTTTTAAACTTCACTCATGCTTAAAATTCAATGCGATTCATTTGTCCAAACTTCTCCATTTTAATGTTCGAAGAAAAAAAAGAAGAGCACTAAGAACAAAACAAGAACTCTGCACTATCCTGAATAAAAGTACTATACTATAAGTTTGTACCCAAAATACCCACTATACGCAAACAGTCCATCGTACTATACAAAAGTCCTATGTATAAAACGTCCCTTGTGACTATACTTTGAGCTCAGCAGGTACCCGCTAATTATCGTATTACATCAGTCTTACTCACTTATCTCCCCTTGATCCACTTATACTACTGTGTGACCTGTCAACAAATGTTATTTTCCTCCTTTGTACCGAAAATTTCCCTTACGTCCAAAATTTTAAGGTCTATATGGACTCAAGGGTAAAATCAATCCAAGCGGCGAAATCTGACGGAATATGATGACGTCAGTAACGTATTTAACTTTGTTTTCCGGAAGATTCATGGAATCTAGTACAAGAAGCGTGAAGTTAATGAAAATATTACACGCATGTCATATGTTTCACACCTCAGTTACAATTCTAACAAAATCCACCTGCCGATACTCGTGTTGGAGGCGACAATGTCGCAAACGACGTAACGGCAATTCTCGCGTGATCGGTGCGGTAAATCGTTAGCGGCAATGCTGTAAAAAGTTGGACGCACACCGTATATACACTTCGTACCTTTATATTGCGGAATGCGCTAACCAGGGCAATCGGTCGTAAAAATGCAGTTTATTTCTCTCTTATGATGTTATCACACATAAATCATAGGCTAATAAGTTATATACAAGTCATAAAAAAACAGCGGTCAAACAGTAGGTGAAACGGAGTATTGTGTACTACATTTTTGTAACTTACGTTGGTCAACGTGTAAAGAAGTACTGAACATGAAATCATGGAAAATAAGTCACTTTCACTTCAATCATTGCCGTAGTCACTAATGCTTCCTTTCAAATCCATCACTTGTCAGTGATATACCCCAACTTCCGTCTTTTCAATCAGTTTTGAAATTTTAAGGAAAATCGGAGGTTCCTATCCCGATCCAGCTAGGCTGTTTCTATGGACAAAATGACAAAATAATATTTTGTGGCGTTTCATCGGACCGTATTTGCATTTTATCCTTTAGAATGCTAAAGCTATATCCAGATTTTCACTTTTCAAAGTTTGCTGATAGTAAAATTGTATGTAGTCGGCACTTTGGAAAATCGCCATTCAAAATAAAACTAAAATTTCATTCAGACGAACGAAAAACACAGACAGATTCTAAACAATACAGTGAAATAAGCCTTACACCTTTTTAGTATATTAAGGTAAAATTCTCACAATACTTTCCGGTCAGTTTTTAAGTTTTGCTAAATCAACCATTAACACGCACACTTGCCCTTATACTTAATACGGAGGGCGCTTTTCAAGTTGCCGCATATTGAGTAATGTTATTATTCCAAAGTAGCTAAAAAAAATCTGTCACGTTTTAAGAACAATAAAAGTACGGCGGTACCCATGTCCGCATAGTTAACTAGGAGGGGGGGGGGTTAAATTTATTTATAAACATCTGAGTGACCTTGAAATATTTCTTAAAACCGATAATTTACCTATAAATATTCATCAGTTAAAAATATCAGAGTTAAAAAGAGAAAATACATGGAAGATCGTAGTTCAATTCTCACGATTTTGCCTTGCCTTCTCGACTTTGAGACTGAATAACGGTTAGGTACTTCTTTGATGTTTATTCAAGAACCTTCCATGAAATTGTACCTACGCCATGAGAGTATATCTGTATCTGTCTATGCTAAGATATTTTCTTTTCATTTTCTTGGTGTTTTTGGTTTTTCTTTTGGGTTTTTTTTTTTTTTTTTTTTTGGTTTTTGGGTTTTTTTTTTTGGTTTTGGGGTTTTTTTTTTCGCAATATATATCATCAAATACAACCCCAGATCTGAATACAAGTCAGGAGTGGAACAATTCCAATATCTTGAAATTTTATCCAACCAACTTTTTTAAGGTTGTGACGGACGTAACAGGAAAGAAGGACGAGTCTGAGCCTCGGTCTCTCACCTAGTATATCACACGCTTGACAAGTATAATGCATGTTCTTAGTCAGTCATTAGTAAGTCATTAACGCCAATGAGTGATATAAGAGGACAACGTCAGTGATTGGACTTACAGCAAAACATAATCAATATTTCGTAAAAGGATAAAAGAAGGGGCCGGGGGGGGGGGGGGGGGTACAAGCCCCTCCCCTGATATTCAAATATCCGTGTGTAATATCCATGTTATGATGGACAAACCAGTGTACCTGGTATTCAGACACAAGACTTAAAGACTTACCTAAAAATCTTGACACCAGTTCCAGATTTGGACCTACCTGACAAACTTGGACTTAACTTGAACATCTTCACCTTGTAAATACTTACCTGATAATATTGACCTTAGTTTTCCAATCTAGGCTTCACAGAAACTTTAAAAGATAACTTTGATCTAGGTTTACAGAACCTTGGTTTCAGTTTTTCGGAACTCTGCTTTACAAAGACCTGACATTCTTGACCTTGGTTTTCTTATCTTAGCTATATAGATCAGACAACCTGATAATCTTGATATCAGTTTTTGGATCTTAAGCTTTACAGAACCTTACCTGATATAAACTTCACTTTTTTTTATCTAAGGTTGACAAAGACCTGACAACCTTGACCTTGGTTTTCTTATTTTATTTTTATATATAGGGATCTGATAACCTTAGCCTTAGTTTTCTCATCTAAGCTTTACAGGAACTTACCTGATAACCAAGACTTTGGTTTTCTGATCTTAGATTTATAGAGACTTGCCTGGTGACCTTGACCTTGGTGTACAGAAACTTACCTGACAACATTAAACTTGGTTTTCTTCTTTTACCCATAAAGAGACTTACCTGATAACCTTGACCTCAGTTTTCAGATGTCAAAAGTAACAGAGACTTACCTATGCCCTTGACCTCTCTTTTATTAACTTAACACAGACTTACCTGATAACCTTGACCTCGGTTTTCTGATCTTAACTTTATAGAGACTTACCTGATAACCTTGACCTCAGTTTTCGGATCTTGGCTTTGGGGATGCTTCTCCTAAATAAATCCCACTCTGCAAAATAAATAAAAAACAATATTCACTCTATAAACCAATCTGTCTGTTACTACAAATTGTGTATCTGAAATTATGATTAAATATTTTCATTAAATCTTTAAAACAATAGGAAAGCATGAAAAGAACGTTTGTTTCCCTTACTTGAAGATTTCCTTTTTCGTCCACCATTCATAGTAGGAGAATGTCAAGTTGTGAATCTGACATATAATTTTTTAAACCTACATTCAGCTGGTATTCGACACTCCTTTTATTCATTTTTTTAAATTCATCAGACATAACCTGTTTCATTTTACCTCGTAACCATGTTTTAAATATGATAGGAGTCGGCCAACCTTTAAATTCCAACTGTTACATCAAAATTAACAGATGTAGGGTTGAGAGGATACTGCAGAGAATTTAAAGGGTCAATCCTTTTATGTCTTATTCTTCTATAAAATTTTATCTTTACTCTTTTCTCTAAATGAAACAATGTAATATAACCCTTTTATAGCTATACGCATTCCCTCTATCATGTCTATCCAGTGCTTTTCACTGTACCTATCTTGCCTGACTTCATATCTGGTACATCAAATTAATTTTCTTCTTATTTCAAACATTCATATCTGATTCAGTATTTGTATATGATAACATGTATCCTGTAATATTATTCGAAATAAAGAAAACAAAATATATAATATATATAGAAATTAAAGAAAATAGGACCTGCAATACTGAACACATAGAAAATATTGAGTTGAATTGATTTGAGTGACATTGCACAGCCAATTGTGCCTCACATGAAATTCATATGAAATGAGCATCATGTAAATTTCACATGAAAGTTCATGCAAAATTTATATAAATTTCACATAAAATTTATGTGAAAAAAATTTCACATGAATTTCAGATGAATTTACTTTACATGAATTTTACATGAATTTTTCTTTGTTACCATGTTACCTTCAAGTAAAATGGAGTTTACATGCAATTTGTTTCAAAAACTTCACATGAATTTCATGTAAAAAATTTCATGTAAATTTCATGTTACTATTGTTAGTGCTCGATTCACATAAATTTCATGTGGTTTTTATCATATATATATATAATTTTATGTAAAGTTCATGTAAATTTCACATGAATTTCATATGAGGCACAATTGGCTGTGTAGTATTTTTCTACTGTTGACTGATGGATACATGCATGCATTTATTTTACTACCTGTAGTAGATCTACCACTATTGTATAAATTGTACTACAAATATAGTTTACATATTATTCATATGGTATTTCTTTATCTTTCATCTTTGCCCTTCAAGCCCATACCCAATAAAATGTACAAAATTTTAGTGTAATAGGAACATCTTGATAACACCCTATCATTTCTGCATAATTCAAAAAGCCCATAGATGATCACAGCAAGGGGCATAGGTGTCATACATGATTTATCTCCCCTTCTTTTTTCGCGGGTCATTATGACACTGCAGGGCTTGCTGATGATGAAAGATGACACCAACAACAAATTCAAGTTTTACATTTTTTTTTAATTTCACATTTTTCTTAAACAGCATGCCAATTTTTGCATTAATTTCAAAATTTTAGCTCACCCGAGCAAAGCTAAAGAGAGCTACTAGTATTGTCATCTGAGATATGTAGCATGTTGTCATTGTTTAGCATAAACTTTTCCTACCTTTACTTTTCTTTCTGAATTTCTGCATAGAACTTTATTAAAATGTTACAGGTTATGCCAATTTTGGGTTTGTTAAAATCTCACTTGCTAATCAGAATGACATGTGGTTCAGGTGAGTTACAAAATGTAATAGGCCCACTTGGGCCTTTGGTAGCACCAGTTACCTATACCTTTGTTTAGTGTTATTGGTTTAGAAAATAATGGCAAGTTTTCATCTACTGTGATATGCACATTTGTAACCCTCATACCATCAGTATAATATAAACTGTAACCATCACTATACATTAGGAATGAAAAGTAAAGTTCAATTAATTTTGATGAAAAAAATGCCCTATAGAGCATATATATATGCACTTGGATTTTGATTAATTCCCCACCTGTGACCTTCATCAAGGACCTTAACAATCAATAGTACATGCATGTATTCTTTTTTACACCATAACTAATAAGCATAACGACAAAGTGTAACTAGAACTGCCTTATACCATCCGCAGACTTTTCTTATAAACGGGACCATTTATTATACAACGTTCAATTGTTAAAATTGAAACTCTCTTTCAGGATTAAATGTTTTGGTATGAAAATCTAGTGCTTAGTGTACTACTTTCAGAACTATCTTACTTCATAACCAAAATACTACTATTCTGGTTATAAAATTAATTACTTCTTACAAAAGCCTAAAGCTAAGGTCAAGGTCACAAGGTCAAAAGTCACGATATAAAAATGTAGTGCTCTTTGTGGTGAATGTGTGCATGAAATATGAAAGGCTTTCCCTTGATAGTATGATAGAAATGTGCTTTCCAATCTTCTTAACTTAAATTGAAACATAAGCCCAAAGTCAAGGTCAAATGTCAAAGTCATAATATCAAACTGTAGTACACTTTGTGGTGAATGTTTATATGAAATAATGTATGAAAGGGATACCATTTACAGTATGCAAGAAATCTGCTTTCAAGTCTTCTTAACCTAAATTGAAACATAAGCCCAAAGTCAAGGTCACAAGGTCAAAAGTCATGATATCAAACTGTATTACTCTTTAAGGTGAATGTGTGTATGAAATATGAAAGGCCTACATGTACCATTTTGTTTATTCTGTAGTATAAAAAAGATATATCAAATCTTCTTAACATAAAATGTTGTATAGGGTGAAAGTCAAGGTCATAGGGTCAAAAGTCAAGGTACCAAAATGTAGTACTCTTTATGGTTAATGTGTGTATGAAATATGAAAGACCTAACATTAATAGTGTAAAAGACACCTGCTTTCAAATCTTCTTAACCTAAAATGATGTATAGGGTGAAGGTCAAGGTCACAGGGTCAAAAGTCAAGGTACCAAAATGTAGTACTCTTTATGGTTAATGTGTGTATCAAATATGAAAGGCCTACCATTAATAGTGTAAAAGAAACCTGCTTTCAAGTCTTCTTAACCTAAAATGATGTATAGGGTGAAGGTCAAGGTTACAGGGCCAAAAGTCATGGTACCAAAATGTAGTACTCTTTATGGTGAATGTGTGAATGAAATATGAAAAGCCTACCGTTTATAGTATAAAAGAAATCTGCTTTAAAAACTTCTTAAGGATTCTGCACCCTAATAGAGTACTTCCGGTCAAAATTTATGCACATTTTCATAATTTCCGTCAAATGCTGATGATTACATAATCAGGAATCTTCGGGATGACGGAGTAGGTCATGGTATGGGAAGTGTAATCCCTAAATTTAGCTAGAAAAGTATATGTAGCATTCTTTTTGAAGATCTGGTATTTATTATTGAAAATGCGTTAGGGGTTGAATACCAGACAGACAAGGTGATATATACCCCCCCTAAACTTTGCAGAAGGTATAATGAAATTCTTTAGAATCAAATGTGCCCTACAGTGTATGCAATGATTCTGACTACCATAACTCCCATCTATTACCTTGACCTTTAACCTATGACCTATCCCATCAATGAGATTCTTCTTGGGTAAAAACAATCAGTCTGACAAACTTAATGTAGAAAATAGACCCTTCATGCCATTTATAAAGTGTGACACACAATCCTACTTATTCAAAGAAAGCAGGATGTGTACATCTCTGCATTCTATGATGTAAAATTGTAAATGGTAGTCATGATTAGCATACCAGGTTAGGAAAAAGAAAGCCAAAATAAAATTATACAAGCATAATTACTAGACCCAATCTGTAACCTTGACCTTTGACCTTTAATTTTAAAATCAATGGGGTTCTTCAGTAGGTCAATAGACTAACAAAGTTCAGATTAAACAGGAGAATGGAAAGTGCAGCGTTTTTCTTTCCCAAAAAATTCCTCTCTCATGTCTCTGGAGTATATATTTTCCCCTCCTGTCGGAGAAATCCCCCCCCCCCCCCCAATATAAAAGATTTTTTTCTTCAACAAAAAATTGTTTTAAAATAATGTGTAAAAACTAAAATTCAACAAAATCAGAATCCAAATAGTGGAATATGGTTCCTTTAATGTACCTGTTTGTATTTAAATTAATTCCAGTTATTTGATGCTATCTACATGTAATACAGTTTTCCCAAAAATTTCAATCTATCAAAACTTCCCCTTTTGAGTAGTTCAAACACATATTTCCCCCAACGCATCGGCCTTGACCCCTTCCCCCTTCCCCAAAAAGTGAGAAAAAACACTGAAGTGTGTTGTGTGTGTGTGTGTGTGTGTAGGTATGTTTGACACACTGAAGTGTGTCAAACATACCTACACACTCACACTGAAATTATTTGTTGTGAGGAGCTTATAAAATTAGAGACACATTCAATTACCTCTACTCATCTTGTGTGAGGCACTAAACATAATGGACTCGGCAAACAGTGAAATCTGAATGACAGCTGTGGCACCGAATGAGGTACATACGGGTACTAGTACACATACTGAATCTACTGAGTATATTCTGCCATCAACATCCTGAAATTAAAGCAGAGAAAACTATGAGTAATAACAGATTTTTAGGTTAAACTGTATAACATGTTATTCAAAAACATTTGGACATTGTGACAATATAAATATTAGAGGACAGACAACGGACGAAGCACTATTACAATAACTCACTAGAGCTTCGCTCAGGTGGGCTAAAAAGCATGCATTACATATCAACAGAAAAAGAAAACCAAACAAGACACTGCTAATGGCCGGGTTGCTGGCAGCAGATTGTGTTTTGAAACACCGTATGACAAATGAAAGCAATAGAGTTCAAAGTTTCATTGAGAGATTTCATATAGAGAATAAGTCTCTTAATTTGTGTTTTATTACCAGTATGCGACACATTTATCACACTTGTTATGCGTGTTAGTGCATTTCATGCAATAAATGCACTTGCTGTGTGTTGCATAACAGTAACAAAACACAAATTATGACATTTATTCTAGATTCATTCTTGATTTCTTCTAGTTGATGCTAAAATTCAGGTCACCACAGGTTACCCGGTAAGCTTGCAGGTTAGAACAGCTGTGGCGGCATGTTTCTCCATCATGTTTAGATCTTATGCATTGTGACATCACAAAAGTTTACATCCCAAATGCAACACGTTTCTCACAATAGTTTCATCTCAGGGAATTGGCTGTGCATACATGTATAAATAGTATTGTCACAATGAAGTATAATTCAAAATCATATCTTCAAGGTCAAGGTCAATCCTCAATTTGAGCATCAGTACCAGAATCCAGTTACACTAATCATGTTCTACCTGTACCTCTATGACAAGTTTTAAAGAGATACTTCACAGAGTATTGGTGTACCGGTATGTCCAGTTCATAATAAGACGGTCAAGGTCAAGGACATACCTGAATTCAATTCCAGTCATCCTCATGCTCTACTTGTACCTCCATGTAAAATTTTAATGTATTATTTAATATATTGTACAATAAGGTCTTAGTCACGGTTTCATATAATATTGGTAAAACATAGTCTTTGTCAGACTCTTATTTTCAAGGTCGAGGTAAAATCTCAAGGTCAAGATCTGAAATTATGTCCACTTGTATAGATCTATCTCTATGCCAGGTTTTGATGTGATACATGTATGTTATGTATTATTGGTACCTTACTACAATAGAGTCAAACTAGAAAGGTTTCTTTTTGCGGTTGCAACAAGAGTGTCTTCCTCCTATACAATTTTTGGTTTGGAAATATGAAGGACGTCACATTACATGTATTTATATTATATATTTAAGTTTTCAAATAGCAGTAACATTAAATTTTCAAACCGATAATTGTTGGTGAGCAACCATTTGATTTTTTTTTGGGGGGGGGGGGGGGGGGGGGGGCAGGAATTCTATTGCCAGCCGGTAAAATTTTTTCAGCAATTTTCTGAGCAGGCCATTTTTTTCAGCCATTACCAGAGTCGGAGAAAAATTTTCGCCGGTTCTTCGGGCCGGATTTAAACAAATTGTCAAATGTTGTGAATGTCTGTGTAAGTTAAACTCCCCGCTGTTACAGAGTATGAGTTAATAACCATTCCTTCAGATGTCTCTTTGCAATTAGCGAATTTCAGACTGATTGTATGATGTTTAAATAGAACCTTTTCTAGATTTTTGTGCCTATGCGTATTAGGTCTCTGGTAGATACAGCTATGTGAACAGTTTGTATTTATATTAATTAATTTTTTGACTTTAAATTGTCTGGCACAAAGGGCCAGCAAAAATTTCCATATCATGCAATGTATCCTTACTTTTGCATGGTCCGGGAAAAAAAAAAAATTGCCGGCCCTTTGGGCCGGAATATTTTTTTCAGCATTTTTCAGAGCCGGGATTTTTTTTTTGCAAATTCTTCCTGCCCCCTTCCCCCATAAAAAAGGCGAGCTCGTAGCTGTAGAACCAATTTTCTTGAGAAGAGAAATGGTAATAACAAGTTACGTTCAATATATATATATATATAAATACCATGAGGTTCTCGCTGTGCAGGTTCAAATTTGGACCCCCCCCTTCCCTTTTTTCAAAGTTTATTTTGAATTTCCATCATGGCGACATCGTTCAATATAAACAGAACTGTTTTCAAAAAACGAGGGGAGGGAAGAATGTTGGAGAAATTGTTCATCAATTTGTAAATAAACCAACCGAAAATTATGTTCGAACGTTTGCTAGAATTAGAAATTAAACTTGATGTTCAAAATATAGTTATTGAAGTTTAGAAACAGGTTTGTAGGTTAGAAATCGGAATCAAACTACCACTTTTTGTGTGTAAATTCTGGTTTGTAGCTGATCTCTTCTAAATTAATCAACTGTTTTAAAATCAAATTGTGTATATCAAAATGTATTTATGAAATGCATATTCATCATCGCCGTGAAATCGGAATTTGAAAATCTCAACACTGCTTTTCTCGAGTCGGACTCGGACTACCAATTTTAGTGTGCGCCCGATCTGTTGGCGTGAAGGTGTATCGAAATACCAAACTCAAAATTTCGATGCTCATATCTTTTCAACAGTAAGAGATAGGAAAAATCAGAAAGACTAAATAAGACAGATATATGGATAAATAAAACACCGCTAAAGACGGTATGGCCGGATTGCAAAGTAAGTTTTTGTCACCAACTGGGTCAAGGTCACTAAGTCAAATATTACAGCATACATTGAGAGGTCTTGTCAGAGGCAAACTACATGTATAATATAAAGTTTCTACTGTATACAGTTCCTTAAATTTTGCTTAAACCAGGAACTTTAACCAAAGTCTTTAACTAGGTCAAAGTCCAAGGTCAAGGTCACTAGGTCCAATGTTACGGCATAAATTGAAAGGTCTCGTCATGGGCAACCTAAATGTATAATAAAAGGTTTCTACTGCATACACTTCCTTAGATTTTGCTTAAACCAGATACTGTAACCAAAATCTTAAACTAGGTCAAAGTCCAAGGTCAAGGTCACTAGGTCCAATGTTGCGGCATAAATTGAAAGGTCTCATCATGGGCAACCTAAATGTATAATAAAAGGTTTCTACTGCATACAGTTCCTTAGATTTTGCTTAAACCAGAAACTTTAACCAAAATCTTTAACTAGGTCAAAGTCCAAGGTCAAGGTCACTAGGTCCAATGTTGCGGCATAAATTGAAAGGTCTTGTCATGGGAAACCTATATGTATAATATAAGGTTTCTACTGCATACAGTTCCTTAGATTTTGCTTAAACCAGGAACTTTAACCAAAATCTTTAACTAGGTCAAAGTCCAAGGTCAAGGTCACTAGGTCAAACGTTATGGCATAAATTGAAAGGTCTTGTCATGGGAAACCTATATGTATAATATAAGGTTTCTACTGCATACAGTTCCTTAGATTTTGCTTAAACCAGGAACTTTAACCAAAATCTTTAACTAGGTCAAAGTCCAAGGTCAAGGTCACTAGGTCAAACGTTACAGCATAAATTGAAAGGTCTTGTCATGGGCAACCTTCATGTATAATATAAAGTTTCTACTGCATATAGTTCCTTAGATTTTGCCTCAACCAGAAACTTTAACCAAAATGTTGACGGCAGATGGACAGACGGACGGACAGACGGACGGACGGACATCGTCAATCTATAGACCGGAATTGCTTTGCAATCCGGCCAAAAATAATAATATTGAAATTTTTAGGAAACTTCATAAGCTTAATTTTTGTTTACTTTTATAAGCAAAAAAGTGTCTTCCTCCTATGAACTTCTGAATTTGGAAATATGAAGGACGGTGAAGGACGTCATCGTAATAAATCGTTACAGTGTGCATCTAGCATTTCATATCTTGCATGGCTGTCGACTTTCAAAAAGAATGGAAATTGTAGATAGCAAAATACGAGATATTTAAGCTTACAAATAGCAAAACATGAAATTTTCGGTCCTTTTGAGTAATTCGACGCTCCCGTCAAATATTTGAATCTACTAAAAAACATGATAAAAACATAGGTAATCACAGATTACGAAGCTCACCTCATGACAGCAAAATTCAATTCAAACATATTTCTTGGTACATGTATATTGGCTTTTAAAGGCAAAACCACTCAAGCAGAACAAGTAGGTCAAGGTCACTTTATGAAAGTTTGATCAAAGATACATCCAATATGCAAGTTTGGTACATGTAGCACTTATACTTTGCTCAATATTGGCTTTATAGAGCAAAATCACTCAAGCAGAAAAAGTAGGTCGAGGTCATTTTATGAAAGTTTGATCAAAGATACATTCAATATGCAAGTTTGGTACATGTATCACTTATACTTTGCTCAATATTGGCGTTCAAAGGCAAAATCACTCAAGCGGAAAAAGTAGGTCGAGGTCATTTTATGAAAGTTTGATCAAAGATACATCTAATATGCAAGTTTGGAACATCTAGCACTTATACTTTGCTCAATATTGGCTTTTAAAGGCAAAATCACTCAAGTGGAAAAAGTAGGTCAAGGTCATTTTATTAAGGTTTGATCAAATATACATCCGATATGCAAGTTTGGTACATGTAGCACTTATACTTTGCTCAATATTGGCTTTTAAAAGCGAAATCACTCAAGTGGAAAAAGTAGGTCAGATGCTGCATCCGACGCATGGGTCCATCTCGGCATCCAAAGATGAATCACATGTGCAAGTTTGGTTACTGTAGCATTAGTACTTTGTCAGATACTGAGCTACCCCAAACTTCTTATCCAAATCACTCAAGCGGAAAATGTAGGTCAGATGCTGCATCCGATGCATGGGTTCACCTCAGCATCCAAAGATGAATCACTTGTGCAAGTTTGTTTACTGTAGCATCAGTACTTTGTCAGATACTGAGCTACCCCAAACTTCTTAACCAAGTCACTCAAGCGGAAAATGTAGGTCAGATGCTGCATACGATGCATGGGTTCACCTCAGCATCCAAAGATGAATCACTTGTGCAAATTTGGTTACTGTAGCATCAGTACTTTGTCAGATACTGAGCTACCCCAAACTTCTTAACCGAGTCACTCAAGCGGAAAATGTAGGTCAGATGCTGCATACGATGCATGGGTTCACCTCAGCATCCAAAGATGAATCACTTGTGCCAGTTTGGTTACTGTAGCATTAGTATTTTGTCAGATACTGAGCTACCCCAAACTTCTTAACCAAGTCACTCAAGCGGAAAATGTAGGTCAGATGCTGCATCCGATGCATGGGTTCACCTCAGCATCCAAAGATGAATCACTTGTGCAAGTTTGGTTACTGTAGCATCAGTACTTTGTCAGATACTGAGCTACCCCAAACTTCTTAACCGAGACACTCAAGCGGAAAATGTAGGTCAGATGCTGCATCCGATGCATGGGTTCACCTCAGCATCCAAAGATGAATCACTTGTGCAATTATGGTTACTGTAGCATTAGTACTTTGTCAGATACTGAGCTACCCCAAACTTCTTAACCGGACGCGGACGCGTGGGGTTATAGCATAAGCTCACTCAACTTCGTCGAGGTGAGCTAAAAATAACAGAGACCAAAAATAAAAAAGACCAATCTAGCTTTTACTCCAAACATAACGTTGGAGAACTTTCATTGTCCTAGCTTACAGGGTTCTTGAGAAATCGCTGATCCAATTTTCCACGGTTACGAAAACAATAGGTCTTCCGACCAAAGTCGGAAGACCTAATTAAACATAGGTAATCACAGATTACAAAGCTCACCTCGTGACAGCAAAATTCAATTCAAACATATTTCTTAGTACATGTATATTGGCTTTTAAAGGCAAAACCACTCAAGCAGAAAAAGAAGGTCAAGGTAATTTTATGAAAGATTGATCTAAGATACATCCAATATGCAAGTTTGATACATGTAGCAGTTATACTTTGCTCAATATTGGCTTTATAGAGCAAAATCACTCATACGGAAAAAGTAGGTCAAGGTCATTTTATGAAAGATTGATCAAAGATACATCCAATATGCAAGTTTGGTACATGTAGCACTTATACTTTGCTCAATATTGGCTTTTAAAGGCAAAATCACTCAAGCAGAAAAAGTAGGTCGAGGTCATTTTATGAAAGTTTGATCAAAGATACATCCAATATGCAAGTTTGGTACATGTAGCAGTTATACTTTGCTTAATATTGGCTTTTAAAGGCAAAATCACTCAAGCAGAAAAAGTAGGTCGAGGTCATTTTATGAAAGTTTGATCAAAGATACATCCAATATGCAAGTTTGGTACATGTAGCAGTTATACTTTGCTCAATATTGGCTTTATAGAGCAAAATCACTCAAGCGGAAAAAGTAGGTCAAGGTCATTTTATGAAAGATTGATCAAAGATACATCCAATATGCAAGTTTGGTACATGTAGCACTTATACTTTGCTCAATATTGGCTTTTAAAAGCGAAATCACTCAAGTGGAAAAAGTAGGTCAGATGCTGCATACGATGCATGGGTCCATCTCGGCATCCAAAGATGAATCACTTGTGCAAGTTTGGTTACTGTAGCATCAGTACTTTGTCAGATACTGAGCTACCCCAAACTTCTTAACCAAGTCACTCAAGCGGAAAATGTAGGTCAGATGCAGCATACGATGCATGGGTTCACCTCAGCATCCAAAGATGAATCACTTGTGCCAGTTTGGTTACTGTAGCATTAGTACTTTGTCAAATACTGAGCTACCCCAAACTTCTTAACCAAGTCACTCAAGCGGAAAATGTAGGTCAGATGCTGCATCCGATGCATGGGTTCACCTCAGCATCCAAACATAGGTAATCACAGATTACAAAGCTCACCTCGTGACAGCAAAATTCAATTCAAACATATTTTTTTAGTACATGTATATTGGCTTGTAAAGGCAAAACCATTCAAGCAGAAAAAGTAGGTCAAGGTCATTTTATGAAAGTTTGATCAAAGATACATCCAATATGCAAGTTTGGTACATGTAGCAGTTATACTTTGCTCAATATTGGCTTTATAGAGCAAAATCACTCAAGCAGAACAAGTAGGTCAAGGTCATTTTATGAAAGATTGATCAAAGATACATCCAATATGCAAGTTTGGTACATGTATCACTTATACTTTGCTCAATATTGGCTTTTAAAGGCAAAATCACTCAAGCGGAAAAAGTAGGTCAAGGTCATTTTATGAAAGTTTGATCAAAGATACATCCAATATGCAAGTTTGGTACATGTAGCAGTTATACTTTGCTCAATATTGGCTTTATAGAGCAAAATCACTCAAGCGGAAAAAGTAGGTCAAGGTCATTTTATGAAAGATTGATCAAAGATACATCCAATATGCAAGTTTGGTACATGTATCACTTATACTTTGCTCAATATTGGCTTTTAAAGGCAAAATCACTCAAGCGGAAAAAGTAGGTCAAGGTCATTTTATGAAAGTTTGATCAAAGATACATCTAATATGCAAGTCTGGAACATCTAGCACTTATAATTTGCTCAATATTGGCTTTTAAAGGCAAAATCACTCAAGCGGAAAAAGTAGGTCAAGGTCATTTTATGAAAGTTTGATCAAAGATACATCCAATAAGCAAATTTGGTACATGAAGCACTTATACTTTGCTCAATATTGGCTTTTAAAAGCGAAATCACTCAAGTGGAAAAAGTAGGTCAGATGCTGCATCCGATGCATGGGTCCATATCGGCATCCAAAGATGAATCACTTGTGCAAGTTTGGTTACTGTAGCATTAGTACTTTGTTAGATACTGAGCTACCCCAAACTTCTTATCCAAATCACTCAAGCGGAAAATGTAGGTCAGATGCTGAATCCGATGCATGGGTTCACCTCAGCATCCAAAGATGAATCACTTGTGCCAGTTTGGTTACTGTAGCATTAGTACTTTGTCAGATACTGAGCTACCCCAAACTTCTTAACCAAGTCACTCAAGCGGAAAATGTAGGTCAGATGCTGCATCTGATGCATGGGTTCACCTCAGCATCCAAAGATAAATCACTTGTGCAAGTTTGGTTACTGTAGCATCAGTACTTTGTCAGATACTGAGCTACCCCAAACTTCTTAACCAAGTCACTCAAGCGGAAAATGTAGGTCAGATGCTGCATCCGATGCATGGGTTCACCTCAGCATCCAAAGATGAATCACTTGTGCAAGTTTGGTTACTGTAGCATCAGTACTTTGTCAGATACTGAGCTACCCCAAACTTCTTAACCAAGTCACTCAAGCGGAAAATGTAGGTCAGATGCTGCATCTGATGCATGGGTTCACCTCAGCATCCAAAGATAAATCACTTGTGCAAGTTTGGTTACTGTAGCATCAGTACTTTGTCAGATACTGAGCTACCCCAAACTTCTTAACCGAGTCACTCAAGCGGAAAATGTAGGTCAGATGCTGCATACGATGCATGGGTTCACCTCAGCATCCAAAGATGAATCACTTGTGCCAGTTTGGTTACTGTAGCATTAGTACTTTGTCAGATACTGAGCTACCCCAAACTTCTTAACCAAGTCACTCAAGCGGAAAATGTAGGTCAGATGCTGCATCCGATGCATGGGTTCACCTCAGCATCCAAAGATGAATCACTTGTGCAAGTTTGGTTACTGTAGCATTAGTACTTTGTCAGATACTGAGCTACCCCAAACTTCTTAACCGGACGCGGACGCGGACACGGACGCGGACGCGGACGCGGACGAGGACGCGGACGCGGACGCGTGGGGTTATAGCATAAGCTCACTCAACTTCGTCGAGGTGAGCTAAAAATGAATCACTTGTGCAAGTTTGGTTACTGTAGCATCAGTACTTTGTCAGATACTGAGCTACCCCAAACTTCTTAACCAAGTCACTCAAGCGGAAAATGTAGGTCAGATGCTGCATACAATGCATGGGTTCACCTCAGCATCCAAAGATGAACCACTTGTGCAAGTTTGGTTACTGTAGCATCAGTACTTTGTCAGATACTGAGCTACCCCAAACTTCTTAACCAAGTCACTCAAGCGGAAAATGTAGGTCAGATGCAGCATACGATGCATGGGTTCACCTCAGCATCCAAAGATGAATCACTTGTGCCAGTTTGGTTACTGTAGCATTAGTACTTTGTCAAATACTGAGCTACCCCAAACTTCTTAACCAAGTCACTCAAGCGGAAAATGTAGGTCAGATGCTGCATCCGATGCATGGGTTCACCTCAGCATCCAAAAATGAATCACTTGTGCAAGTTTGGTTACTGTAGCATCAGTACTTTGTCAGATACTGAGCTACCCCAAACTTCTTAACCAAGTCACTCAAGCGGAAAATGTAGGTCAGATGCTGCATACAATGCATGGGTTCACCTCAGCATCCAAAGATGAACCACTTGTGCCAGTTTGGTTACTGTAGCATTAGTACTTTGTCAGATACTGAGCTACCCCAAACTTCTTAACCAAGTCACTCAAGCGGAAAATGTAGGTCAGATGCTGCATCTGATGCATGGGTTCACCTCAGCATCCAAAGATGAATCACTTGTGCAAGTTTGGTTACTGTAGCATTAGTACTTTGTCAGATACTGAGCTACCCCAAACTTCTTAACCGGACGCGGACGCGGACACGGACGCAGACACGGACGCGGACGCGTGGGGTTATAGCATAAGCTCACTCAACTTCGTCGAGGTGAGCTAAAAACTGTATTTTCAAGGTCATGGTCAAATGGCCAGGTCAAGGTCAATACCTGTCACCTGAACATGCTAAAATAAAGTCAACTCATCATTTCCTATCTCCATACGAAGTTAGAATGCAAAATTCCACAGTACATGTATATGTATTAGTACTGGTACAATTGAATTCATAGAGCTTAACAAATAACAATTCGAGATGATTTTAACACTGTTTAAATGGACGAGACGTCCGCGAGATCTTCATTTGTACATTGGATACATTAATTGGAAAAATTAACTTGTCATTATTCTAACATTTTGATACCCATAAACATGGGACATCATTTTTGGACAAAACTTAATTAGCTCACCTCGACGAAGTTGAGTGAGCTTATGCTATAACCCTACGCGTCCGCGTCCGCGTCCGCGTCCTCGTCCGCGTCCGCGTCCGTGTCCGCGTCCGTGTCCGCGTCTCCGTCCGGTTAAGAAGTTTGGGGTAGCTCAGTATCTGACAAAGTACTAATGCTACAGTAACCAAACTGGCACAAGTGATTCATCTTTGGATGCTGAGGTGAACCCATGCATCGGATGCAGCATCTGACCTACATTTTCCGCTTGAGTGACTTGGTTAAGAAGTTTGGGGTAGCTCAGTATCTGACAAAGTACTAATGCTACAGTAACCAAACTGACACAAGTGATTCATCTTTGGATGCTGAGGTGAACCCATGCATCGTATGCAGCATCTGACCTACATTTTCCGCTTGAGTGACTTGGTTAAGAAGTTTGGGGTAGCTCATTATCTGACAAAGTACTAATGCTACAGTAACCAAACTGGCACAAGTGATTCATCTTTGGATGCTGAAGTGAACCCATGCATCGTATGCAGCATCTGACCTACATTTTCCGCTTGAGTGACTTGGTTAAGAAGTTTGGGGTAGCTCAGTATCTGACAAAGTACTGATGCTACAGTAACCAAACTTGCATAAGTGATTCATCTTTGGATACTGAGGTGAACCCATGCACCGGATGCAGCATCTGACCTGCATTTTACGCTTGAGTGATTTGGATAAGAAGTTTGGGGTAGCTCAGTATCTAACAAAGTACTGATGCTACAGTAACCAAACTTGCACAAGTGATTCATCTTTGGATGCCGAGATGGACCCATGCATCGGATGCAGCATCTGACCTACTTTTTCCACTTGAGTGATTTCGCTTTTAAAAGCCAATATTGAGCAAAGTATGAGTGCTACATGTACCAAACTTGCATATTGGATGTATCTTTGATCAAACTTTCATAAAATGACCTTGACCTACTTTTTCTGCTTGAGTGATTTTGCCTTTAAAAGCCAATATTGAGCAAAGTATAAGTGCTAGATGTTCCAAACTTGCATATTAGATGTATCTTTGATAAAACTTTCATAAAATGACCTCGACCTACTTTTTCCGCTTGAGTGATTTTGCCTTTAAAAGCCAATATTGAGCAAAGTATAAGTGATACATGTACCAAACTTGCATATTGGATGTATCTTTGATCAAACTTTCATAAAATGACCTTGACCTACTTTTTCCGCTTGAGTGATTTTGCCTTTAAAAGCCAATATTGAGCAAAGTATAAGTGATACATGTACCAAACTTGCATATTGGATGTATCTTTGATCAATCTTTCATAAAATGACCTCGACCTACTTTTTCCGCTTGAGTGATATTGCCTTTAAAAGCCAATATTGAGCAAAGTATAAGTGATACATGTACCAAACTTGCATATTGGATGTATCTTTGATCAATCTTTCATAAAATGACATCGACCTACTTTTTCCACTTGAGTGATTTTGCCTTTAAAATCCAATATTGCGCAAAGTATAAGTGATACATGTACCAAACTTGCATATTGGATGTATCTTTGATCAATCTTTCATAAAATGATCTTGACCTACTTTTTCCGCTTGAGTGATTTTGCCTTTAAAAGCCAATATTGAGCAAAGTATAACTGCTACATGTACCAAACTTGCATATTGGATGTATCTTTGATCAAACTTTCATAAAATGACCTTGACCTACTTTTTCCGCTTGAGTGGTTTTGCCTTTAAAAGCCAATATACATGTACTAAGAAATATGTTTGAATTGAATTTTGCTGTCACGAGGTGAGCTTTGTAATCTGTGATTACCTATGTTTTTCTTTATGACATCATTTTTGATAGTGCTGTTATGGTGCATCAAGATGTGTTATCAATGATGTTTCTTATTGTCACAATGTAAATCTTGCCACTTGATGTTTTTGATGTAACAAGTCTTTCTGTCTGACCCGATTACCGACTGGCATACATGTAAGCTAATTGTCTTTAAGTTTAATATCCATCAACACTTCTGTAAATCGTTATACCTCTTGTTTTGGGAACAACTGTAATTTACCAACATGGATATGAAGTAAATTCCACTTCTTATTGACATTTGAGTACATTTTGAACAATTAACTTTTTCATCCCCGATATTTTTTCTGAATGAATAATGTTTCAACTGTTCCCAAATGTTCAATAAATGAAAGAATGATGAATAAAGGAGTTCTCCTTCATTCAGCGAAAAAATTCCGTTGAAAACTTCGTTAGAAAAGTAGGGTTTTTCTGCAATATAGTGCCAGTCCCCTAAACTGAACAAAGGCATTGGTCATGCGCATGCATGGTGCAAGGACGACTTCCTTTTTCGATTGTGGTCCTTGCACCCCCATGCGCCGGTACGATTATACGCTAGTTGCGGTATGTACCAGAACGGAAGAAGAAGAAGGCCAATCCAAGTACAAAAGTTGCTAGGTAAATGAAGACAATCACACGATATATCAATTTTCCTTTTCATCTAAAACCTATACTTTGAGTTATTTAGTCTTTCTACACGGACAGATCTAGAATTTTGTTCTCCCGGGGGGGGTGGGGGGTCCAAGATACTGTAACCATCCCTCCCTTCTTGCAAGAGTTAGACCAACTTTGCTTGCCCAATTTACCCATAGTGATTTCTGCATACTAGTCCAGTAGAGATATCTTTCTTAATATAACAATGTACAGTAATTTTTAACAGATAAATCATGATTTTCAGAACAATTTACTTTTTTGACTTTTGTATTTTCGTTTTCGTCCCGCCGCGACTGAAGTAGCTACAAAGACGAATCGAGCGAGAAACTATTCATTCATAATCTCATCCTAATCTAATCCTTCTGTCAACAGACGGACACTTGGTTTGGTTCAGGACCAATCTACCGCCTTCTTAAGAATTGCACGCTGACTGACCGTGGCAACAGGAATCCATGACTGGCCCCCTTCTAAACCTCTTCAGAGAAGACAGGACCCCGACCACCTGTCCTTTCTGAATGTCAGTCGGACTCCTTGGGTGATAACATACATGAGCTCGCTAGAGGCAACAGGGCACGGACTATATTTCGTATATGCCTTCTGTTAGAGATCGATTTACAAATCCATTTGTGCGTTTCTTTGGCCCCTGCGTCACGCTGTCTGTTTGTATGTTCATCTTACAGCGAGGAGGTTATATTTACACCACTTCGAGACCTTTGGGTATTCATAAAAGTGGGAGGGTTGTGCGTACATTATACGAATAATCACACCGTCTGCTACTTGCGTGATTTATGTGTGGTCCTTTGTGGTTGTGCGTTGGTGTTCCTTGTCCCTAATAATAAATTGCGTTTCTTTCTGTGCATGTCTGCTCTGTGTTTTTGCATTTGGTGTTTTGGAGTGTTGTTGGGGATCCCCCCTTTGTTTCATCAATATTCGAAACTAGATCAAGAATTTTAAATTAGATCGGGGGAAACATATTGCCGAATTTGGCAACTTTACAGCAAAAAATCAAGACTGAAAATACAGATGTAGTTGAGTGAGTGAGTGAGTGAGTGAGTGAGTGAGTGAGTGAGTGAGTGAGTGAGTGAGTGAGTGAGTGAGTGAGTGAGTGAGTGAGTGAGTGAGTGAGTGAGTGAGTGAGTGAGTGAGTGAGTGAGTGAGTGAGTGAGTGAGTGAGTGAGTGAGTGAGTGAGTGAGTGAGTGAGTGAGTGAGTGAGTGAGTGAGTGAGTGAGTGAGTGAGTGAGTGAGTGAGTGAGTGAGTGCGTGCGTGCGTGCGTGCGTGCGTGCGTGCGTGCGTGCGTGCGTGCGTGCGTGCGTGCGTGCGTGCGTGCGTGCGTGCGTGCGTGCGTGCGTGCGTGCGTGCGTGCGTGCGTGCGCGAGCGAGCGAGCGAGCGAGTTTTAAGAAAAGATATACTTGTCAATAAACAAATAAAATTACTGATATTAACGCAACTGCCACTTCTACACTTTAAACAACCCCCCCCCCCCCCCCAAAAGTATGAAAACGATTTGATTTCTAAAAAGTATGACAAAAAGAATTATGTCAAAAAATGGTGATGCTGTCAATAAAGAACGAAATAAGCTTTCTTCGACATGACTGGTAAGACTTCTCGAATGACGTCATTCTCTGGGAAATCTACTTTCATTTTCTCCCGGCAATACATTTTCTGACAAAATCACGCTATAGTATTTCTGACCATGGCGTACGGATTTCAACCATCATCATTCGTTCCTCCACGTGTAGAGGTGCCATTTGAAGAACAGTTAGCTAGAAAAACGATAGAAATTTTGTGTAGGGCGAAAAAAGCACTCAGTCTCCGGGATTTGGTGATCGAGCTTGGCAGGGAATCCCACCTAAGATTGAGCGAAAAACAGCTTCATGACATTATTACAAAGTTTCCAAATAATTTTAACTTTGTGTACAAGGACAGAGAAATAGAAAATGTTTATGTATCAGCAGTGACAAAGCTGAGTTTATGCAGAGAGCATTGCTCAAAGCAGGGACAGTGTGGGGGGTACCTGCATGTGATGGCCTGCATATCTGTAAATTCTACTTGTTGTCGAATAATTGTCGTGTCTCAAAACAGGGAAAGACTTGTCTATTCGGACATGATCTTACATCGCAGCACAATATTCAACTGCTGAAAAGGCATCTTCTTGATCAGTTACCCGTCTCGAACATCAAAATTTTGTTCCGAACTACTGAAAGCCGATCAAGAACCACACTACCAAGTATATGCAAATTTTACAATATCAATGCTGGTTGTAGAGCAGAGAAAGAAGGCAAACCATGCCCATATCTCCACATGTGCAAGTTTTATGTAATTGGTCAGTGTAGATTTGGGAAGGGCTGCAAAAGAAACCATGACATCTTTAACCAACAAGTGAGAGGTAAAGGACTGATCATACTACGTGTATATTAACACATATCTGGACAAGATATGATAATATGTTTGTCCCTTTATCTATTATAAGTTTAGAAATTTTACTTATCAATAATAATTGTAATGTTTACCTTGTACATGTTGTACTTGCATGTATTGTTTTTATTAATTACCCTCGCTGTTATGTACATAATCTGCCTGAGGATACGTCCATTTGAAGTTTTGTTTTTAATCTTTCTTAGGAGCCTATACAATATGTTTATGTGTTGATTTACAAAATGTACATTACACACTTGATCCTCTATCCTTAGGTTTAAGAATTATTCAAACATATCAAATCAATTCAGTCTTCAAGTAATCATGGTAATGGTCTTTTTTGTTTATTTGATGTAAACTTGCATGTATAAATATTGAATTTTATTAATGAATTTATTACAAATTACAATATATACAAATGTATAGTATGGACACATGTATATCTTTGTTGGCTTGGTAATCATACCAACTTTCTTGATTGTGTTTTAGACATACTAACAAAATATGGGATTGATGTGAACAGAAGTCCTAAGGAGATACTAGCAGAGATTCGAAGTGCAGATTTTGACTTTGGAGATGACACCAGCAGCCAGGCCTCTGGAAGTACTGTAGATCATTTTAGGTAAAGCTTGTCTTCTACATGTATGCAAAACAGATCTTCATTACGCTGAAAATCAATTACTATGTACAAAGTTCACTCAAATCAATGTAGTTTTTGATTGAATCAGATTGCTTTTGTTATTCATTATTTTGAATACTGTATACAGGGAGATTTTAGCCCCTGTTTCACCCTTTTCATCTACTGTCATGAGGCAAATGTAAGACAGGGCTAGTAAAATTTAGCTTTAAGGATTTCTTCACAAAATGTGTATTAAAGTGCATGGAAGCAAATTCAATAATTGGTGAATCAGTCTCCTACATGTATCTAAATTAGGCAAAAATAAGACTGGGGGGAGAGGGGGGGGGAGGACAAAAGCTGTTTACTGTAAAGCTGCAGCTGTGGTGTAATACTGCAGTATTGAAAAAAAAAAAAAAAGAAGCACCCTAATAAATGAAAATTTTTTTTTTTAAATGTATTTTGTACGTTAATGATATTGAACGTGAAAAGAACTGGATATTTAAGAATACCTTTCAGGCGTGTCTCAGAGCTTGATCAAGATCTGTCAGATGATGATGACGAGGCTGAGTCTACAACAATGAACGCCAATGTCGACCCTACCGTAACTGAAATTTGCATCTTCCATCTACGTGGACGCTGCGCATTTGGCAAAAGCTGCCGCAAACTTCACTACAATACAACATACGTTTGGCAATACAGGAAGAAAGATCTGATGGAGTGGGTGAATTTCTCCGATGATCACAACAGAGAGATTGAAATGACGTATAGTGATGTGAATAACACCGAGTGCTATCTAGATGCAGGGTATTAGAATATGTCATTTTACTTAAATCAATTATATTAAGGTGATAAGGCAACAAAAATAGCAATCAAAGAAACGCTTTTGTTGCCTGCGAAGCGGCTTATTCTTGAAAGTGGATCAAATATGTAGGTCAAGGTCACTAGATCAAAAGTATTGGTATCAATAGAAAAGTCTTGTCAAATGAAATTCACATGTGAAATATCAGACCTATTGCTAACCACTCAAGATATGGTCAATCTCAAATTTGCAGAGAAGAAAGTTAATAATCTAGGTCAAGGTCACTAGGTCAAAAATTTTGATAACAGAAGAAAAGTCTCATCACAAGCAATACAATCACTTACCAATGAAAAGATAAAGCAATCTTCTTCTTTTTTTTTTTAAAGTAGGCTAGATATCTAGGTCAAGGTCACTAGATCAAAGACTATGGTATGTGTAGAAAAGTCTTGTGACAAGGAATGCATATGTGAAAAATATAGCCAATCTTATTTTTTTCTGAAAAGTAGGTCATATATCTAGGTCAAGGTCACTAGATAGAAAAATTATGGTATGTGTAGAAAGATCTTTTTACAAGAAATACACATGTGAATTATCAAAGTTTTGGGTGTGACACCCAAAGTGTGACAGACAGACGGACGAACAAAGTGATCCCTAAGTCAGTGTTATTATGCTTCACAGGGGACACAAAAATGTGCTTTGCAGGCTTGAATTTACATATGCCTTTAATATCAACAGAATACAACTTTTAAAAATACTTTCAGCACTTCTTGCCAATGATTTGTTTTTTTATCAAATATATAATTATACTGTAAAGCACGAATACTATGAACACGCATACAGGGAATTTATGCTTTTAGCGAACTAATTTGAAATCTCCGGCAAATTCCCTTAATAAAGATAGCAATATTCGAGGCTTTATACGAACATGGATATTGCGAATTCACGGCTATTGCGAACAAATTTTGCGTAAAATTACTATATAAACACCACCTCCATAGTGAAGTCGCTTTGGCTAATCTCTTTGTTGACGATGATGAAAGTGACGACGCATCGTTTGCTCAATTGATTGCAAAGTAACACAATAAAACTGGTACAGAAGCGGAAATGCCATGTGTGCGGGACTTCGTTACTGTAGATGATGATGTCATTGCTACATCTGAGATGACAGATGATGACATTGTGGTTTCCGTTAGCAATACAGATTTTAGCGACAAGGACGATGATTTGTACAACCCTGACCCTAGTGAATGAAATTGACTCAAAATTACGTGATATTGAACGTTTTATTGAAGCTCAAGACTCCGTGTCAGATAAATTATTTCACTCCCTTGCTACAATTAAAGTCTTTGTTCAAAATGTAAAGGGACAAAGTCCAGGGATAAATCTACCTCTGCGTCCTGCTTCTCTGACGCATAAAAATCGCCCAGGACCCATTGATTACTGAACGCTGCGTCCCACCGTGTGCATTATTCATGTTCGTATAATGCGTCCCCTTTAGTTCATGGTTTACATAAAACTTACAAAGTCGAGAAACTGGAAGTGTATATTAGCTGTAACTCGTAAACATGTCTCGTGTTTATATTTTGTCCGCTCTTTTAAACCTTACAGAACGTTGATTATGTCCATAGTATTGTATGAGAAATTGTTGCGCATCAATTTTTAGATATAAAAGTTATATGCGGTCTGATGCGAGTCTTAGTCTTTGTAATTCGGATTTAGATGTGCATGTAATATATACAATATATTTATGAAAAATTCTTCCATGGTAAACTTTGCAGAATAATATGAGTCAATAAATTCATATTGTTTAATTCAGACCTAAGTGTAGTAAGTTACCAGCGTCTTCGTATACAATATACATGTATAAGTAATTGGTTTGTTTGGATAACGTTTCACTATACACATGTACGAAGCCTCACTTGTGTAAACAAAGCAACTAAATAAACAATAAATTACTTAATTCGGCAAATTTGAATATGAAATTGAAGTTTGGGAGCTAGATGTTTTATTTCTAATGATTTCTTCTGGATTATAATGATCTCGCCGCAGGCCATTCATATCACTTGCGACGCCGTGAGAATTCTGCTGGGACCCATTGTTTTGGCAAGGGACCCATTGGTTAAATTTCATGGGGTCCAAAGGACCCATTTAGATCAAATTGTAGATTAATCTCTGAAAGTCAGTGCCAAAAGAAAATTACCGACTTTTTTCTGTTTAAACTCTTATCATTGTATTTCAACAGTATGGAAAATAAAGTGTAAATATGTTTGAATTATTAAAATCATTCTTTTCTAGTTTTTGTGTCGCCTGCGAAGCATAGCGACACTTAGGGATCACTTTGTCCGTTGTCCGTGTGTCCGTCCGTCCGTCAGTCCGTCTGTCTGTCTGTCACACTTTGGGTGTCACAGCCCATAGCTTTTGATTGGTAAGTGATAGGGCTTTGATATTTCACATGTGTATTCCTTGTGACAAGACCTTCTTACACATACCATAATTTTTGACCTAGTGACCTTGACCTACATATTTGACCTACTTTTCAAAAAAATTAAGAACGGATATATCTTTTGATTGGTAAGTGATAGGGCTTTGATATTTCACATGTGCAATCCTTGTGGCAAGACCTTTCTACACATACCATAATTTTTGACCTTGTGACCTTGACCTTGATATTTGACCTACTTTTGAAAAAAAGATGAGATTCACTATATCTTTTGATTGGTAAGTGATAGGGCTTTGATATTTCACATGTGTATTCCTTGTGACAAGACCTTCCTACACATACCATAATTTTTTACCTATTGACCTTGACCTACATATTTGACCTACTTTTCAAAAAAATTAAGAACGGATATATCTTTTGATTGGTAAGTGATAGGGCTTTGGTATTTCACATGTGTATTCCTTGTGACAAGACCTTTCTACACATACCATAATTTTTTTTACCTATTGACCTTGACCTACATATTTGACCTACTTTTCAAAAAAATTAAGAACGAATATATCTTTTGATTGGTAAGTGATAGGGCTTTGGTATTTCAAATGTGTATTCCTTGTGACAAGACCTTTCTACACAGACCATATGTTTTGACCTTTTGACCTTGATCTAGATATTTGATCTACTTTTAAGAAAAGTAATATTGGCTATATCTTTTGATTGGTAGGTAATAGGGCTTTGATATTTCACATGTATTTTCCTTGTTACAATGTCATTCTACACATACTATAATTTTTTTTATCCTTTTGACCTTGACCTAGCTATTTGACCTTTTTAATTGGTAGGTGATAGGTCTTTAATATTTCTTATGATGAGACCTTTTTGTTACCAATTTTTACATAGTGACCTTGACCTAGATGATGACACTTTTTTCTTTTAATTTGTAATTAAGAGGTCTGATATTTCAAATGAATTTCATTTGACAAGACTTTTCTACTGATACCAATAATTTTGATCGACTTTCTAGAATAATAATCAAACCGCTTCGCAGGCGACACAAGCATTCCTTGGATTGCTATTTTTTTTGTTATATCTTTACACGCGTTGTTTCTTAAATAACACGGATAATACGAAGTTTTTATATAAATTCAGTAAAATTCATTATATGCATTGTACAAACTATGCTTATAGCAAACTGAAACGTGAGGTCCCTAGGACTTCGTAGTAAGCGTGTTTTACTGTAGTCTTGTCCATCTTCACAAAATAACTAAGATAATCACTAACTTACTCATTCAATTCATTACGTGTTATTTTGACTGAGGACTACCTCTACAGTAAATAAGAAGTTCCTCGAAGGTATTATCATTTCTCTATGTTTCCCTTGAGATCCCCATAGAAATGAAGATCTGCTGATAATTTTGTAGATGAATATAAGAGTACATGTACTTACAATTCTGTATATTTTCAGAAACGACTTGCTTCTGAGGATGAATTTTGATACGATGCGCGGACAAGGTTTACAGGGAGGCCAGATTGCTTTACAGGTGGACGTTAGACGGCTGTCCACAGCATCGTCTGAGAGGGAGAAATTCCAGCCACTGGCCACTACATGGACATGGTACTGGCAGGACCAAACTGGACAATGGGTGGAGTACGGTCAAGGGGTCAGTTCTTACTTTTCATAATCATTGCCCTCTTAGCCTTTAATAGAATTTTTTTCACCATAAGCTTTTTTTTTCCTTTTTCTACAGGTTTTGCCAGGGGCAATGACTTTGAAAGTAGATTTTTGGAAATACTTAGAATGGTGTCTGCAATTTTCTGAAAACTTCAGTCGTACTGAGGTCAAGGTTGAATTTAGGTCAAGGTCATATTGATGTTGAACACTAGGTCATAGACTCATACATGTACATGTTGTAGATAAGACATACATGTAGTAAAATTAAATTATGAGAAATCTATTTATATCAAAAAGTAATATTTTAAGGCAGGTTAATGTCAGATAAATTGAATTACTGAATTTGGGTGGCACCCTTTGAATCAGTCCTCAACAAATACACAATGCCTCTACAGTACATGCAGGTTTGTAAGTGACGGTCAGAGAAAATTAGACATGCATCATCTTGCATAATACAAATTTGATCAAGCCAATGTATGTGTACGCATATTATTACATACCTGTCAACTTTGAAATCTTAAAAAGAGGGAGATCTCCCTTCTTTGCACTTGAAAAAGAGGGAGATTGTGCATGAACCCATTTTGCTACATTTTTAATGAATCGCGACATTTCGTGCAAAACCAATTTTCAAATAATTTCATTGTGCTGATATTTCAATGCAAAAACATTTATAAACTATGAAACATGTATCAATAGTTTAATGCATTCTATATATCTTTTCTTACATTTTGTCATGCAATTTCTCATGAAATGCTCTGAATGTCGCTATTTAGAGTGATTTTCTTTGGTAAATATGCCAAAACAGGGAGAAAGAGGGAGATGAGGTCATAAAGTGGGAGTCTCCCTCCAAAAGAGGGAGAGTTGACAGGTATGTTATCAGGGACTGTAACTTACAAATAAATCAATAACTTGGACATGTTGGATAAATAGAAGTGCTAATCTTCTACTTTTATAGGCTACGTCTGGTTATAGAAGCAGTGTTGATAGTTCAAGCATGGAACAGAAATATTTGGAGAACCCCAGCGGCCAAATGCGGTTTGCCACTATGGGCCATGAGTATGCCATGGATTTTGCCGCAATGTGTCAACAGAATATGGAGTACGAGACGAAACGGAAAGTTCGTAGGAGACCAGTTTTTGTTGACAATAGGGAAATGGAGGCCAAGAAGAAACAGTAAGGCTAAAGAAAATAGTAGAATTTTAAGTATGGCTTACTAAAACGGCAGCATCTAGGGGATAGTGGATTTTACGAAAATGTGGTCCGCAGAGAGAAACTGGATATACTATAGGGGTTGCTGTGTTTGTTTTTATACCTTGCCAAAAACGTGAACAGTCACAGTGTGAGGTTTTTCTGTCTCACTCTCATACTATGATGACATCAATCAGTTCAAATTCTGCCATTACACCACATTAGGCCTTACATTGCAAACAAAAAAATTCATGTAATACGTCAAAACTCACGAGAAAAAGAATCTGTTGCTACGTGTATGTACGAGACCAATATAGAGGACTCTCAGTCCCGCGTGATATTCAGTAACTGTCTCAATCTTGGCTAATGCATCAGTTTTGATTAGTTTCTGCAAATCACCCTCCACTGAGATTTCACGATATCCGTCTCATACAATTACCAGATACTATTAGTTGGTCCTCTTGTCTTCAGAAAAAGGAAAAACCATGCTTTTTGGGCAATTTAGAAGACATAGAAAGATCCAATTGCCAACTAATAGTAGAATGAATTCTCTTAGCTTTTTTTCAAATGATAAAGTGTCTCTTTAACTTATTTTATCCAGGTCACCAAGCAATGGCACAACTGGAGGAAAACCAGTTTCCATGGTTACCGGTCCAGCTTTGACCAAGCCGATGATGTCGTATATTCCAGACAGTTGGCAGTTAGACACCAGGCACCGTGGACATCACATCACCGACCATTTTCAACGAACAGTGGTGAGGAAATGTCAACACATTATAACATATGCATAAGGCTTGCAAATCTTGAATACAAGGTTAGGATACATGTACATGTATGTCCTGATTATTTTTTGTCTAGGGTTGGATTTCCCAGTCCTGGTACAATGGGGTGATAAATAACCGTATAACCAGAAATTTTCGTGAGATACTAATTTTCGATATATTCACGAGTGATTTGGAATCACGACGAATTATTCTCGCGAAAAATTGTGTTTGATAACGTTTATCATAAATTGATATATCCGTTACATTTGTTCATATTGTACATGTGTCATTGATCATTGATTAGACGTAAAGAGAAGTGAATTGAGCGTGTTCTCACGATAAAAATAATTGCAACTTCAATAATGAAAGGTACAAAACAGTAACATCATATGTAAATATTTGTTTCCAATTTAGAAATCACAAAAATTTGTACTCGCGGAAATAAAAACACCCTTATTTACCTTAAAATCGCGAAATTTGATACTCGCGAAAATTTCTGGTTATACGGTATATTACTAGTATTCATGAGATACAAAAAATGTAACAGGACACCAATCCCAGTACATGGTACGTATACCATTCTGCCAGACCACTGTGTACAAAGAATCCTTTTTTTTTTACATCTTCAATAAGGATCTGGAACCAGCTGCCAGAAAACACAGTCTAAGAAAACTCCTTGGAAGCCTTCAAGATCAGGATCCAAGGACTGATACCACCACCGTAGATATCAGCAGCACACGTTTTTATCAGATTTTTAAATTGTAAATACCGTACAGTGCTCCCCCACTCATCCACTTTTAGCTCACAGTGAAATAATGCCGCAGTAATGGTTCTTCACTTTATTGGGAAGAAGAAGAAGAACTACCATCTTCACAGCCAATTGTGCCTCACATGAAATTTACCTAAAAGTTCACATGAAATTTATGTGAAATGAGCACGAACATTAAATTTACATGAAATTTTTCACATGAAATTCATGTGAAGTTTCTGACATGAATTGCATGTAAAGTCAATTTTGCATGAAGGTCACAAAGAAAAATTCATGCAAAATTCATGTGAAGTAAATTTATGTGAAATTCATGACTGTGAATTTTTTTTTTCACATGAATTTTATGTAAAATTTATATGAAATTCACATGAACTTTCATGTGAAATTTACATGATGCTCATTTCATATGAATTTCACGTGAGGCACAATTGGTTGTATACATGTATGTTTAGATGGCAGACTTTTAAGTGCCATTACGATATAATTTCTTGATCTTTATTTTGGATAACTACTGTCCTGTCCACTAAATCCAGAACACCCTGTTTTGGCGATTTATTCTATCGTCTGAAGAATTTTGCTATAAATTATTGTTTCCGAGAATTGGCCTCCTTTAGTCGTAACTGGAAATTAACTTCAACTTACCCTATCAGCTGCCTTCAAACCGCAATATGAAAAATAAAATGTGTACGGGAAATTCCCATGCTAATTTCAAGCTGCCACCATATTGTTCTCCGTGTCAACAATAGTAAACAGTGACTTCAAGTAGTGTTGTAACGATTATCGCCGACATCGGCGACATCATCGCTAATACCCTTCGATTTCGATTAATCGATTATGTTTTTATGAATCAATTATAATCGGAAATATTCAACGTGGAAAAGAATGACATAGTTTTTGGTCGAATTCGCGTATGACAAGTACAAATAAAACGAAAGTAGATCAACGATCGTTTCTACGAGTTAAAGTTCCGGACGTAGCGTAAATAATTTGATAAGGATACACTTTCTAAGGCATACAATGGATGGAATTAGGATTCTCATTGAATTTACTAGTAATGACAAGTACTCTTATAGAAAACTTCAACGTCAGATGCCAAATGGGCCAGCGATACGTCAATATCTATTCATCTAGAAAAAAAAAAAAACTTTTTTAGTTTTTACGCCAAACTCCTGAGCTTTGTAAGAAGGAAAAGGTCAGTGAATTTCACAGTATTGTTGGCCTAAACTCCATGAAACTATTGCTTGATTCCTTGAATGAACTCTTGGGTCGTATGAAACACCCCCCCAATATCTGCCGTATAAAGTTGTCGACTATTACAATTACAAATTTGTTTTGACTCCATTACTGCTGTGATCTTGACAAAATATTACGTTTACTAGACAGGATTTTAGCATTCTGTGGTTGGAGTTCTTTCTGGACATTTTGCTGTGTACATTAGCATAAGATTTGATGAAGTTTATTCATTACTTGTCATATTCTTTTCTGTGAAAACAAGAAAGAATTATTTCCGATTAAATCGAAATAATCGATTAAAATCCTCTCCGATTATAAACCAATAATCGATTATGAAATTCTTCGGATTATACAACACTAACTTCAAGGCATCTGATGTCACACATTTTCAGCGATTTTATTATGGAAAATCCCCGTAGACTTTTTATTTTCCGTCCTATTTCTAACTTAATTGACGCACAGCCAAAACAATGGTATTTTCTGTTACGACTAAAGGAGTACTATGAAATTGATATCTTTTTGGAAGATGACATTATCATATTTTAGAGGAAACCTGGAAAACAGGGTGCTCTGGAATTAGTGAACAGGACAGTAGTGTTTAAAGCATTGCAGATTATCGTGATTTATATGCCCTTTGATAATAATTTCAGATTACTGGTGTTTCGTCGTGTGTAGATGAAGTGAAGAAAATAAAAGATCAGTTCTTTATGACGATGCCCAGTACAGCTTATATTACATGTGTGGAGAGAGTTGAAAATGGAGAACTCTGGATGAACTTCGCAAGGTGGGGTCATTTATATAGATAATAAGTGTCTTAATTTGTGTTTTGTTACTGGTATGCAACACACAGCAAGTGCATTTATTGTACATGTAATGCACGTTAGCGCATTTCATGTGATGAATGCACTTGCTGTGTGTTGCATACCCGTACCAAAACACAAATTATGACATTTATTCTATATATATGCACCACAATTGTCAGTTCATTTTTAGCTCGACTGCACTTTAGTGCAAAAGAGCTATTGCAATACCCCCGGCGTCGGCGTCCGCGTCGGCGTCGGCGTCGGCGTCCGCGTCGGCGTCGGCGTCGTCCGAACTAGATGATAAGGTAAATGTTAAGATTACACATTTACCTTTCCTATATTCATATTCTGTTGGTTTTTTTTGTTGCAAATGTTTAATTATACATCATTTAATATATCCAGATGAGGATATAGCCCCTGGGGTTGGGATTTTTAAAATTATTTCAAATGATAAGGCAAATGTTGAGATGATAAGGTAAATGTTAAGATAGCAATAAAGTCTTTAAAAGCCAATATTGAGCAAAGTATAAGTGCTACATGTACCAAACTTACATATTTGATGTATCTTTGATCAAACTTTCAAAAAATGACCTTGACCTACTTTTTTCCGCTTGAATGATTTTGCCTTTAAAAGCCAATATTGAGCAAAGTATAAGTGCTACATGTACCAAACTTGCTTATTGGATGTATCTTTGATCAAACTTTCATAAAATGACCTTGACCTACTTTTTTCCGCTTGAATGATTTTACCTTTAAAAGCCAATATTGAGCAAAGTATAAGTGCTACATGTACCAAACTTGCATATTGGATGTATCTTTGATCAAACTTTCATAAAATGACCTTGACCTACTTTTTTCCGCTTGAATGATTTTGCCTTTAAAAGCCAATATTGAGCAAAGTATAAGTGCTACATGAACCAAACTTACATATTTGATGTATCTTTGATCAAACTTTCAAAAAATGACCTTGACCTACTTTTTTCCGCTTGAATGATTTTGCCTTTCAAAGCCAATATTGAGCAAAGTATAAGTGCTACATGTACCAAACTTGCATATTGGATGTATCTCTGATCAAACTTTCATAAAATGACCTTGACCTACTTTTTCCGCTTGAATTATTTTACCTTTAAAAGCCAATATTGAGCAAAGTATAAGTGCTACATGCACCAGACTTGCATATTGGATGCATCTTAGGTTAGACTATTGAAATATGACCTTGACCTACTTTTTCCGCTTCAGTGATTTTGCTTTAAATTGGCAATATTGAGCTAACTATAAGTGCTTCATGCACCAGACTTGCATATTGGATGCATCTTGGGTTTGACTATTGAAATCTGACCTTGACCTACTTTTTCTGCTTCAGTGATTTATGATGAGATATATGTTGTTGCCTGAGAAAGGGAGTTTAAATAAATTGGCTGTCATGAGAGATATTATGCTATGCAGTCGAGCATTAGGTGACTCTGGCAACTATTTTTGTTTCCTGAAATCACGTTTTTCCAGGTAAAGAGATATGTTAAAATTTAGGTCACTGCGGATTCAGTTTGCAGGTTAGAACAGCCGTTGCAGCATGTTTCTGTAGAGCTTATGCATTGTGACGTTACGAGCGTTTACATGCGAGAAAGCAACACGTTCCTGTCAGTAGATGCATATAAGGGAATTATGGACTAAGGCTGTGCATATATAGTAGAACGGCACGTTATACATTGGATAGAAACTTTTTTTATGTTAACTTTATACAAATATTGACTTTTGATTTCGGTCTACTGGTGACTATACAGACCTGGTCAGGTATTGCATACATGTGAACCTCCCGGCGGGATCGAGGACGAAATCTCCCGACGAAACGAGGACCCTCCCGATGAAAAATAGTCCTCCCGATTCCTCCCGATGAAACAGAATCCTCCTGACGAAAAAGAAAAATCCTCCAGATTTCTCCAGATGAAATGCAAAATCCCCATTTGTGTATTACGTTACGCATTACGCCGTCTATAGTAATCAGACAATCAATTTAATAAGTGCTAATTATACAGGTGACAGGTATATTGCTGGAAAAAAACAAAGCAATTAGCGTTGCGTTCTCTTCACCGTCACGGGTACTCGACTTCCCCGGGGGACGTTATACCCAGTACATCTTCACACGGGTCGTCAAATTCACGTATCAAATTGATGTACAAGGTTAATTGGGGAATCTTCTTGATGCCGTAAAATCATATCATATTTATATATAACATGAAAAAGTGAGGAAATGCAGTAAAAGTTCGCTGATAAATAAATAAATGCGTAGGGAAAATGACGTCATGTAATTCACGTACTCTGTATAAGCGTGTATAACCTGAGGCAGATAATGGCCGTCTCGTTTATTATTCTCCTAACAATGGGATTTAAATCTGATGAGTGGTCAGTTTAAACCCCATGAAGAGCAGTTATTGTTGCACGGTCTACCTTGTAGACGGTAATTAACACTTTTCCAGACAGTGCAATATTTGTCATTGTGAAACAATGATTGAATTAATGATTGAACTAATCATTGAATGATCAACTGAGCCGTTAACTGTCCTTAACTAACCTGATGTCCATTGCCTCCCGTTTTGAAAATACAACACAACAAAATAGGACAGGAATGTTCGCATTAGCATCTCTAAAATTGTATTTCATAATAGGAATTAAGAAAAAAAAAATACCGCGATTTACAGGTTGAACTACTTTTTTCAATGTCACGGGCGGATCTTGATTTCTTCCCCATAACGTTGATTCAGCCCGTTAGGGGAAGGGGTTCAGCCTATGATTTTGAAGGAAAATACATAGAAACGGGAAATCAGGAAATCATGTGGTTTTTTTTTTCTTTTTTACAAATTCCAGGGTGGAGGGGGGGTCTGCTTTTCAGTCTAGATCCGCTCTTTGTAAAATGTTTCAATATCCATAGGATCAGTTACCAGACAAAACTCGCAAGATTTCGATTGAATAATGTATTGACTGGTACCCTGGAATACTTTTGAAATGAAACAAAGATGTTTGTATCATATAAATATTAGTATCATAATATTCCCGTAATTCTGAATATTTGTTGGAAAACATCATCTAAAATCCACTTCCTATGTACTCTAATTACACGGTAGTTTGAAAAATTCAAATATCACTTTCCCTTTATTTTATTGACATTTATTCCCCTAATTTAACAACAAATACTGGACTGATTTTTTAGCTCTACTGGTCTCAGACCAGTCGAGCTTATGCGATCACCCTTCGTCCGGCGTCCGTCCGTCTGTCCGTCTGTCTGTCTGTCCGTCTGTCCGTCTGTCCGTAAACAATTCTTGTCCGGACAACTCCTCTGAAACTGTTAGGGATAGAAACTTAATTCTTTTTGTATTTTACTTGGTCCATGGTCTAGTTGTGCACCTGACATTTAGTTTCAGTCCCTGACTCCCAGGGTCTTAGAAAATGGGCGTGGTCATTAAATTCTATGTAATTTTGTCCGGACAGCTCTTCTATCACTATAAATGATAGAGACATAATTCTTTTTGCAATATGATGGGTCTGTAGTCTAGTTGTGCACCTGATATTTTGTTTGAGCCAATGACCCCCAGGGTCTTAGAAAAGGGTGTGGCCATTTTCTTTTATATTATTCCATATAATCTTATGCTTACAGCGCTGACACTATAAATAATGGAGACTAAATTCTTTATGCAATATGATGGGTCTGTAATCTTGTTGTTCACCTGATATTTTGTTTGAGTCTCTGACCCCAAGGGTCCTAGAAAATGGGTGTGGTTGTTTTCTCTCTATTAAACTACATGTGATCTCATGATAGCTAATTTCCGAGAATTTATGGATAATAATTAATTGATTTATTCCAAAATATTATCGGTTTGCAGTTTAGATGTCATTACAGTATTTTACTTGAGTCCCTGTTCCCTAGGATTCTGGAAAATGGGTATATGGCTATTTTCTCTTACCCTATCTACATGCATTTAGAGTATATAAGTGACAGAAACTATAAATAAACAAAGATATTGCCATTTTACAATATTATCATAGATGAGTCTGTAATTTAGTTTTTCTCATATTTTATTTGGGACCTGACCCAGGATTTTATCTTCAATTCTATAGAAACGCTAGGGGATAGTTTCGGAATTTCCTCTGATCAATCAATCAACATGAAAATCTTTTCTATAGTATTTATACAGTGCAAGAAAGATATCAAATAGTCAAAATGCATGTATATCTCACTTATTTTTTATTTGTTGACATGTTTAAGGTGTAAGATTTTTGGGGAGAGTAGTGAGAATTTTTGTTGCAAGAGTAGAATGTCCTATTAGTGATCACAGACTTGAGCTGTGCTTTCTGTTAAATGGGAACACCAGAATCACAAAGATTGGTCATTTTATCAAATAAAATAGCAATAATGCATCCTTCACATTGCCAAATGAAAGGAATATTGTGCTTGTGTAAGTTTTTTTTTTTTTTGGAGGGGGGGGGGAGACGGGGGAGGTAACTAGAATGTCCTAAGTGATCACAGACTGTTAAATGGGAACACCAGAATCACAAAGATTGATCATGTTATCAAATAAAATAGCAATAATGCATCCTTCACATTGCCAAATGAAAGGAATATTGTGCTTGTGTAAGTTTTTTTTTTGGTTTTTTTTTTTTTGGGGGGGGGGGGGAGAGGGGGAGGTAACTCTTACATCTTTCTTTCTTCTTATAAATTCCTTCACTGCTTGGAGTACCACCCCCAATGGGATGTAAAACTGTGTGGTTTGATAAAATTTTCATAATGTTTACATTAAAGCAAGTGACACATGTTTTAATAGAAGATAATATAACAAGAGATGCCTTTTAGGCATATCTACTACGTGTTAATCAAATTTGAAAAAAAATAAAATAAAATACTAAATTAATTCATTTGTAAAAGCCAACTCATACAAAAATATTTCAACCCAGGAAAACTTCTACCAAAATCTTCCTTTATTGCCATTTTACAATATTATCATAGATGAGTCTGAAATTTAGTTTTTCTCATATTTTATTTGGGACCTGACCCAGGATTTTATCTTCAATTCTATAGAAACACTAGGGGATAGTTTCGGAATTTCCTCTGATCAATCAATCAACTTGAAAATCTTTTCTATTATGTTTATACAGTGCAAGAAAGATAACAAACAATGAAAATGCATGTATTTCTTGCTTAGTTTTTATTTGTTTAAGGTGTAAGATTTTTGGAGAGAGTAGTGAGACTTTTTGTTGCAAGAGTAGAATGTCCTAAGTGATCACGGACTTTTGAGCTGTGCTTTCTGATAAATGGAAACACCAGAATCACAAAGATTGATCATTTTATCAAATAAAATAGCAATAATGCATCCTTCACATTGCCAAATGAAAGGTGCTTGTGTAAGTTCAGTGGCGGATTCAGGGGGGTGCGGAGGGGGCGCCCGCCCCCCCCGGCACTGACCCCAAATTTTCCAAAAACAGGTATATTTTTGCCCATTTTCAGTAAAAATCGGCAAAATTCGCCCCTCGACCCCCCGGCAAAGGGGGCGCTGGATCCGCCACTGAGACCAGTGGCGGATTCAGGGGGGTGCGGAGGGGGCGCTCGCCCCCCCCCGGCACTGACCCCAAATTTTCCAAAAACAGGTATATTTTTGCCCATTTTCAGTAAAAATCGGCAAAATTCGCCCCTTGACCCCCCGGCAAAGGGGGCGCTGGATCCGCCACTGAAGTTTTATTTTGCAAAATTCCAAATTTAGTATTAATTATAGAAGTTAAATTTGTAACAGGAGAGGGAGAGATGTGACTGGACCGGGAATCAAACCCGAGATCTTCTGCTATCAGGGCAGACGCTCTTACCAACTGAGCTATCTGGGCATGATGCCCGTTCCTGCCACACTCCTCTCCACCAATTTTTCAGGTTTCCATGCACTGGAAACCTCACACAAAACTCCACTTCACCTTGAGTCATTTAGTTTGGCGCCAATTCTGTAACAGGAGAGGAAAAGATGTGACCGGACCATGAATCGAACCCGAGACCTTCTGCTATCTGGGCAGACGCTCTTACCAACTGAGCTATCTGGGTACGATACCTGTTCCTGCCATAAATTACTGGTAATAAATTATGTTTCAGGCCTTTTTGTCAATTGGACCTCGAGTCATTTTGTCCTTTTAAAATTTGACCAATCAAAAACATCATTTCAAACGCATGCAGATTTTAAAATATTTATGGGACACCCTTATTCTGAACTGGGATATATGGTAAAAATGTTTTCTATAGAGGATCAAATATTTCATACCGGTATGTAAAAATATTTTGTATTATATTTTAAGAATTAGCTTCTGTCTACATTAATACCACATTCACCCTAAAAGTTCATGTTCTTTGTTCAATATTCTATTTACATTGTTTTACATTTACTAAAAAAATAGCCTAAAACCTTTTTTTGGTTTTAGAACAAAATGGCCGATACTTTTTTCACTTGGTAGGCCACATGTCCTATCATATTTAATTTCAATCTGAAACTGTCTGATTACTTGATCTAAGTATTTTCACTGGTCAGTATAAGAAAGAAGGAAATATCTCTATAGAGTATCCTATGCAATACTATTTCAGCTCAAATGAGAGGTTATTTATGCCTTTAGTCTTAATTTTATCAAAGGGCATATAGTGGTATAGGTCTGTCTGTTCATCTGTTTGTCTATCCATCCGACTGTCAGTATATCATTCCATTCAACTAAATTCTGATGAAAGGGTATAAGATAATAGAGCTGTCATATATTGCATGTCTATGTACCTTGAGAAGGCTCATCTTTTGGAGCCAAATTTTTAACCTTTGACCCCATCACTGACCTTTGACCCACATTTTTTGAAAAATAAAAACACATCTGTTATTTTAGTTTTGATACATATGGTATGTTATATATACACGTTTTTAGTAATTCTCTCACATTCTAGAGAAATCTAAGGCACGGTCCATTTGATATTCTTGGGGGGGGGGGGAGACTCCGGTTTTTTTTTTTCGAAAAAAAAAAATTTTTGCTCTGAATTTTGATGAAAAAAATTAATTAGAAATTGATGGATATGCATTGGCATGTGGTTGTTGGTTCCCATAAAAAAAACTTGATATACATTTATCCCGCCTCTGGCAAATTTCTTGCAATCTGATTGGTCGAGAAGAACCAAATATTATGTTGTATTATTTTACTAACAGGATATTATTTTGATATCCTGCTTCTACTAAGACGCTTTATGCTCTTGACGTCACCAAAATGCTTTAGAATATGTTGATGTAACATACACAAACCAAAAGCGATTCAGCGGGATAAATTCGTTATACAGTATTTTACAGGGGGGATACAGAAATATATTGGGTCGATGAAAAAAGTACTTGTATTAGGCAAGGTGAAGCCGAGCATTCATTCTCTTGAGTGTATATGTACAAATCAACCAGGAGAGCTTCAGTCTCATCAGAGACTTCTGGTTTACCGTTGTTTTCTTTGAAATCTACATTTGAAATGCGTGAAATTCTTAACTGTTTACTGACCATGAGTAGTTTTATCCTACTCGGATTGACGACTTATACTTACTCAATAAACGGTGATAATTGTTTGATGGCCTAACAATTGCCGTGCAACAAGTGGGTTATTCAACTGCTCCTCAGGCTACGCCCTCGGAGACAGTAGAATAACCCTTACTTGATTTTCTGTACAGGTGTACTCAAGTAGCAGAAACAAGGTAAAAGAAATCAACGGACGTCATTGAGACAACTCTCGGAACTCCGAATTGCTTTTGTTGTTGTATGAGAGCGGAATCTGTCCTTGTTGAAAAGCGAGTTGAGAAAATTCGTCCGTAGATTAAAAAAAAAAGGGGGGGGGGGGGTCCGAATACCGATAAATCCTCCCGATGAAAAATTAAAAACCTCCCGATGAGAGGCCAAATCTCCAGATGAAAATTGAAAATCCTCCAGATTTGTGGAGGCAAAAGGTTCACATGTATGGTATTGGTTGACCAAGGCCGAGGTTAACCAATGCCTGACCAGGTCTGTATAGTCACCGAAATTAAAAGTCAATAACTGCTTTATTAGATTATCAGGATTTTATTAACATTTGCATTGTAATGATATGCAAAGTCAAAGATCTAACACTGCAAAAATCAATGCACGCGCTGACCACGCACGCTCTAATCCCCAATAGACCGCTTTGGAGCGTTAGCGGTCAACTCACTCTGAGGTACACTCTGTCAAACAGCGTCTCCACCAATCAGAATTAAGCAAAATCGGCAATAATTCCTGATCATTTCATAAATATATTTGTCAAATTCATGTACTATAACTTGTTTGTAGTAAAATAGAATATATTAACTTTTTCCTTCACCTAATGTAGGAATTTATATCGTGTCTTCTGATTTTTTCCAAACAGTGGCATTTATGCTGTAAAAACACATGATGTTTCTTTAGAGAGGTTGAGATTTCCTACGTGTAATTTGTACGTGTACTTGCATTATGATCTGCTATTGTGACGTCATCATTTGTTGCGTTTGACGTCATTTGCTTCACAAGTTACACATCGCCAGTGACCGTGTAAAGTGCGAGATACAAGTAGGTCTTTGCTTCAAGACATTTCATCCCCTTCATTCTATAAAACAGTAGGATTTTAAGTTTCTATTTCTGTATAGATTTAACCGAACGTATTGTTCCTCTTGAATTCAACATGGCCAAAAGGCAACTCAAGTTCACTAAGATTTTACAAGTACACGTAGTGGTCTTTGAAAAGAAATCTAAACAACAGTAACGTGGAGTTCAACTTGTACACTAGACGTACCCGTACAAGTTACACGTAGGAAATCTCAACCTCTCTATTACGTTTTGTGTACAGTATTGCATTGGTCACCTTATTCTCATTGCAGCAAAATGGAGAAAATGAAGAGAAAAAGCAGGAACAGCACCGTTGATCAACGCACATTATTTCACGGTACAACGAGCAAATATGTGGATGCCATATGCAGACAAGGTTTTGACTTCCGATTTAGCGGAAAAACTACCGGTACTAAATTTGGCAAGGGAAGCTACTTTGCCAAGAGTGCACGTTATGCAGACAGTTACACTGACCATGGGGCAGATAAAGAAATGTTTCTGGTTAAAGTTCTAGTCGGGGATTTCGCAAAGGGAGATAAATCCATGGTTCGTCCGCCGCCCAAAAATCCAGCAGACCCGTTTGAATTGTTCGATTCTTGTGTAGACGATGTTTCCAAACCAAACATTTTTGTGATTTTTACGTTTGATCAGGTTTACCCGGAATATGTTATTAGGTATCGTAACAGAAATGTTACTGATAATTAAAATTGACTGTTTGCTGTATTTTGTTAGCTCGACTGCACTTTAGTGCAAAAGAGCTATTGCAATACCCCCGGCGTCGGCGTCGGCGTCGGCGTCCGCGTCGGCGTCGGCGTCGTCCGAACTAGATGATAAGGTAAATGTTAAGATTACACATTTACCTTTCCTATATTCATATTCTGTTGGTTTTTTTTGTTGCAAATGTTTAATTATACATCATTTAATATATCCAGATGAGGATATAGCCCCTGGGGTTGGGATTTTTAAAATTATTTCAAATGATAAGGCAAATGTTGAGATGATAAGGCAAATGTTAAGATAGCAATAAAGTCTTTAAAAGCCAATATTGAGCAAAGTATAAGTGCTACATGTACCAAACTTACATATTTGATGTATCTTTGATCAAACTTTCAAAAAATGACCTTGACCTACTTTTTCCGCTTGAATGATTTTGCCGTTAAAAGCCAATATTGAGCAAAGTATAAGTGCTACATGTACCAAACTTACATATTTGATGTATCTTTGATCAAACTTTCAAAAAATGACCTTGACCTACTTTTTTCCGCTCGAATGATTTTGCCTTTAAAAGCCAATATTGAGCAAAGTATAAGTGCTACATGTACCAAACTTGCATATTGGATGTATCTTTGATCAAACTTTCATAAAATGACCTTGACCTACTTTTTTCCGCTTGAATGATTTTGACTTTAAAAGCCAATATTGAGCAAAGTATAAGTGCTACATGTACCAAACTTGCATATTGGATGTATCTTTGATCAAACTTTCATAAAATGACCTTGACCTACTTTTTCCGCTTGAATTATTTTACCTTTAAAAGCCAATATTGAGAAAAGTATAAGTGCTGCATGCACCAGACTTGCATATTGGATGCATCTTGGGTTAGACTATTGAAATATGACCTTGACCTACTTTTTCCACTTCAGTGATTTTGCTTCACCATTGGTTCACCATAAACTAATTTTAATTTATAACTTTAAATTTTTTATGTGACTTGATATATGTTGTTGCCTGAGAAAGGGAGTTTAAATAAATTGGCTGTCATGAGAGATATTATGCTATGCAGTCGAGCATTAGGTGACTCTGGCAACTATTTTTTGTTAAGCAAGTAGCACATAGAGATAACTTTGTCTGGTGCCGCAATCTCTCTTCATATTTTAATGCAATGGTATCAGAGATCGTTTTGTTTCATTCCTCAATTTTTTACCTTGACCTTGGGTCATGACCTATGTGTACTATTTGGAAAGTAAAGTTGTTGCCATGTCTTTTGTCTTTCAAGTGTTCACATCTGATGTAATAGTGACAAGACCTTTCTTTGATACCTTGACCTTTGACCTGGCGACCTTGACCTCATAAGTAACACCAGCATGTCCTAAAAGTAATCTTGTATTACATGTAATGCTACTTAAAAATATGCACAGAGAAACTCTGAAATGATGTTTTATGAAATGATATTGATACAGCATTCAGAAATCATGACATGAGTTACTGAAAACTGGGTTAATTTTGCGGTGTCAGAAGATTCGCGGTTTTCTGAATGTAACCAATTGTGGTGGTTTTGAGTTCATGGTATCAAAGTCTTCAGGAAAAAATACACTCACACTTAAGTCACCCCGAGTATTACATGTAATAGCAAGTAAAACTGTTAATTTAAATCGTTTGCCCATAGTGTTAATGTTATTGTTGTAATAAGAGGTACTCATGGTTATTAATGACAAACAAGTAGTAATTAGTGATAAGTTCACAGAAACGATTAAATAACAATTAAAGAGTATTGATAAGTAGATTGAAACTATGTATATCGGAATTATTTGTGAAAAGACTACTTTGTAATTTGCAATTGCCTAAGTTTTGCTCAGGAAATCTTATAAATTATGTGCTTCATGTATACATGTATGCGTCACATTCATTGTTTTATGCAGAACAAGTAATATTGCCGGGACCCTTAAACATGTTAAAAGTACAAACAATAAATTAAGTACCACTTAACTGTACATGTTTAAAGGCTATCAAACGTCTGAAGTATTTTATCCTAGTTATTTTTTTGTCTATTATTCAAAACCATTGCGATGGTTTTTTGTTCAAGGAAAATTCAAAAACCACAAACACAGCGAAATTAAAACTACCGCAATGATTTCACCGTTTACATTACATGTGTATTGTTACCATATTAACAGGAAACATCAAATGAAATTGTTTGATGTTTGAAAGTTTATGATGTATACCCTGCAAGGTAGATAGAACACCCTATTTGGCAATTTTTTTTTTTTGGTGCAAATTATGTGAAAACATTTCTGTTTTATACCTGATGTTTTTGAAATTTCACTTTAGTTGCAATGCACTTGTAGAATACTGTTTAAAAGTGTTCGGACATGAAAACATAATGTTTTACTGTTTTATAGTTATGAAAAACAGAATAATTTGAATATTATGCCTGTCATTGAATTGAAGTATATCCTCCACATTTTTATAAGAAGATAATCAAATTTTACGTATATTTTCAGCTTGCCATATTTTTTTATATTTATTGTAAGCATTTACTGTCACCTCTTTTAATTTTGTACATAGCTCATTATTCACTTGATTTTTAGCCCATCATTGTTACTTAGACCATTATCATATTGCAGCAGTAAACTTGCATTTTTAACATGCCAAGACCCGACATCTCAATATTTGACGTATCTTTTTGCTGTGACATTGTATCAGTTCTGTCAAAAGTTGTAATGGCAAGGTCTTGGTGTGTCTAAAATGCAAGTTAGATGGCACATTCTCCCACTTGAGACTGAGAACACAAGGGGTGAGGTTGTAAGACTCTTTCATGGTCTTCTATGAAAGATACATTGTTTCCACCCAAGGGGTCACATAATCATGTAAAACTTGAGGCTTGCCGAGGGTTTTGTAAAATTCTGAGACACGGAGGGTGGAAACGATGTATCTTTCTTAAAAGAATATGAAAGAGTGTTTTTCTCTCTTATCTATGGGCAAAAGTCAAAACAAAATGAAAAGAGACGAAATATGAAAAATATCAAGTTGATCAAAATGCAAAAGTTTTGCACTATTGGAGTTCGGCCTCCCCAAAAATGGTTTATTCTATAAGAATAAACTATGAATATTAGGCTTTTCAAAATATAACGCAAGAATACATTGAAAAACAGTCCTAATATCGAGTTTTATTGCCACATCGCCACTAGCTTGTTTGTTTTGTGGGCTGAAATCATGACATTACAATAACGTTAACAATAGAAACAATAGTGTCACATGATATGTGATATAGCTGTCACGTGATTTGTGATACAGATGTCGCTCACATAGCTGCATCTCATGGGCCTACTCTGTAACACATACGGGGGTATGAGAGAAAAATTTATCTCATCCTCTGACGTCATCGATCTCACCCTGTGACATCGCTAGCAAATTGACGTTATGGAAGTAAGGCAACAAACAGGTGATTATGACAGTCGACTAGTCGACGACGTAGGAGAAAAATAATCGAACACAACCATGAGGGAGAGATGACTAATTCTCAACCCTTGTGTAAAAATTTTCCTTGTCAATGAATTGGCAAGCCTCATCATGGACTTGCAAAATTTGTACACTTGGGTTGAAAAATTGCCATCCATCCCTTATTGTGGTGTAAGATTATATTGTTCAGATTATTGTTCATGTACTCTGATAAACATGTACCTTCAAGATGTGATTGTAGTAAATTTTCTATGCACCCATAAGTTAACAACATGATTGTGTCGTGATACATGTATTTCTTGGTAAAATATCAATACTTAAAAAGAAACTAGGAATAAGTAAGCCTTAGGAAAGAAATGTGTGCTGCAAAATTTAATCTTAAATTTAAACATATTTTATTTTCAAAGTATCAAAATTGGATCGGGCAAAAGTTATTCCAACATTATGAACACCCTTTCCCGGAGCTCTCTGTGCATCTTGCATTTTTTCCATCCCTGTTTTTTTTTTCCTTTTTACATCCATCAACCAAAACTTATATAATACTCAAAGACTTTTAATACTTACTGAACAGTATTCTGCAATTTTTGTGTGAAATTGAATATTACTGTATAGCTATATTGAAAAAAAATCTGTACGTTAGGAACCTACATATTTTAAAATTATTCATTAATTTAGTTCAGGACAAGTTTATAAAATACATATACTACATGTACATGTATTCTGAAATTGTAAATTTTGCAGTGTAATAGTTTTATGTATATGTACATGTAGTTGTAATATTTTTGTCTTAAAGTTTAATCATTGTTTGCAAATACAAATAACCTACACAAATATTTGAAAGAAAAAATAAAAACCAACATACTTGATGTTAATAGGGATATAATCTAAATCTAGGCGTCTAATCCATTGTTTCAATTCCATCAAGATGGAATTGGATTTAAAGTAGTCTTTATCACATCTTGTCTTTAGACGAGAAAAAAAAAACCGAAGATATGGTTATGTATGGTAGAAAGGAAGATGTGCCAACCAAAAAAAAAAAAAAAAAAAAATGAAAAATTCACAGATTCTAAGATTTTACATTAAAATACCTACAGCAAGATATGCATAATTGGGAGGAAAAAGTTGTTCTTATATCTTGTCAAAAAGAGAAAAAAACCATAAATTTGTTAAAATAAAAGAAAGAGTTGTCATTTTCTTTAAAAAGTTTTGAAAAATGCATGAATTCTAAGGTTTTATGCCTTTTCTACTATAAAAAAAAGCCCACAGCAAGAGATGAATCTGTGGAAAAAAATTTGAATAAAGAAATAAAATGAAAATAATAATTATCATTCTGTAGCAATTGTTTAAAAGATGTCACATTCCATTTGCTAATTGTTCTAATAAAAAGTTGCTTTCTTTATATTTTGCCCCCATTTTTGCATTAAAAGAATTGAAACTGCAGAGGAACGATTATTTTGACATGATGTAATATTGTAAAAATCTTTTTTTTTTAGCTCACCTGAGACAACGGCTCAAGTGAGCTATTGTCATAGTGTTGCGTCTGTCATCCGTCGTCCGTCGTCATCGTCGTAAACTTTTCACATTTTAAACTTCTTCTCCAGAATGGCTGAAGGGATTTTGATGAAACTTGGTAGGTATGAAGTACTCATGGTCCCCTACAAGTGTTGTTGTTTTTCGTCTGGATCCGTCAACAGGTGGCGCCACCACAGCCAATAGTAGGTCACGGGGGTACCCTCCTATGACAAACTTTTTCTTCAGAACCAAAGCATGTATCGACAAACCGAAAGCATCAGGATGATCTAGAGAGATGTCTTTAAAGAAGTGTTGTTATTTTTGGTTCCACTTCTAAGTCAAATTTTTGACGCGTTTTTGACGTCTTTTCGGACTTAGTCAGAAATGCACATTTTTTGCACTATTTCTTTAAATAACTCAATAAGTGTATGATTTTACACACTCATTTACTGCATATTTATCATATTTAACTTACTTAATGCTTTGATATGTATTTTAGGCTTAAATTTTATTTTTTTGATTTTTTATGAATATTTTTCTTATGTAAAAAGGAAGGGGGGGGGATTTTCATACATTTTCTGCTTCTTTTCTATAACCACTCTTCAGATTGTCATGACATTTTGTAGATATGAGGTACTATACTCATGCATGGTACCCTACAAGTGAAAGAATTTTGTCAAGATATCCACTTTTAGATTTTTAAGGAATATTTTTTAAGATTGTACATAGGTATATTGTATGTTTTCCATGCCCAATGGACCCATGGGGATTGGCTTCAAACCCCGACGGGATCCCGACAAATTTTTTTTTCCCTTTTAAGCTCACCTGAGCCAACGGCTCAAGTGAGCTATTGTCATAGTGTTGCGTCTGTCGTCCGTCGTCGTCGTCGTCGTCGTCGTCGTAAACTTTTCACATTTTAAACTTCTTCTCCAGAATGGCTGAAGGATTTTGATGAAACTTGGTAGGTATGAAGTACTCATGGTCCCCTACAAGTGTTGTTGTTTTTCGTCCGGATCCGTCAACAGGTGGCGCCTCCACAGCCAATAGTAGGTCACGGGGGGTACCCTCCTATGACAAACTTCTTCTTCAGAACCAAAGCATGTATCGACAAACTGAAAGCATCAGGATGATCTAGAGAGATGTCTTAAGAAGTGTTGTTATTTTTGGTTCCACTTCGAAGTCAAATTTTTGACGCGTTTTTGACGTCTTTTCGGACTTAGTCAGAAATGCACATTTTTGCACTTTTTCTTTAAATAACTCAATAAATGTATGATTTTACACACTCATTTACTGCATATTTATCATATTTAACTTACTTAATGCTTTGATATGTATTTTAGGCTTAAATTTTATTTTTTTGATTTTTTATGAATTTTTTTCTTATGTAAAAAGGAAGGGGGGGGGGGTGATTTTCATACATTTTCTTGCTTCTTTTCTATAACCACTCTTCAGATTGTCATGACATTTTGTAGATATGAGGTACTCATGCATGGTACCCTACAAGTGAAAGAATTTTGTCAAGATATCCACTTTAAGTTTTTTAAGGAATATTTTTGGCCTAGGACATCTTTGGCACGCATAAAAACGAAAGAAAAAAAGGGGGTCATGCATACCTTTTCTGCAAAATTCAATTGTTTAATGACCCCTCCTTCCGAATTGAAAATTTGCTAATTTTTATATATTTTCAAATCGATCTATAACAATCGATTTATTACATGAAAGGCAAAATCATGTTCAAAACTCAATTTCTACAGACAGCAGGGAATCATACATTGATTTAATGTGCTATTTTTAAATTTTCAATAGTTATGACCAATGAGGTGACACCTTTTATTCAGCCCGGTTCACCAGTCAAAAGGGAAGGGATTCCCTGCTAAAATGATTAACTGTAGTTACACCTTCTAGGTCAGAGACAACCAAATCATTTTCCATAGGCCGTAATGTTAACGAAATGCCTTATAACGTCTATACTAACATTGCTGGCCATGCATGTTATATACCGATTTGTTCATTGATTCAAGCTTTATACGAAACTAAATTAAAAAATATAGCATGACCTGCTCTTTTCCGCACTATTTGCGTCACAAGGTACCCCGTAGAGAATTTTCAAATTTTCCCGCGCCCGTCCCCTTTAGCGGATCGGGAGCTAGGGAAATATCTGGGTATTTTTTACCTATATATATCATATTCAAACAATATACCAAAAGAAAATAGAATTGATAGCCAATCACATCTTCTGTCACATTTAAAATAACAGGCCCCCTCACCCTACAGGTTTTTCTCCAATCAGAGCCGGCCTTTTAGTGGTCTCTGACCTATAACTGTAACTGTAAACAAAGTCGCTGTACTTTAGATTTGATCCGTTTAATTCCTCCACAACCCTTTAGGCACGGTCCATCTGATATTCTGGGGGGGGCTTGAGTTTTTTTCGAAAAAAATAATTTTGCTCTCAATTTTGATGAAAAACATAAATTTGCTTATGGTGTGACAGAAAAAAATTATCTTGCTCTTACAAATAATCTGAATTTGAAGAATTACCATAAAATTTCACTAAAATTCTTGAAAATTTTCCGGCTCGCTTCGCTCGCCGCAATTTTCAAATTGATTAAAAAAATTTTGGTTCGCTTCGCTCGCCATAGTTTTTGATCAAAACATTATTCACTAATAGCATTTTAAGTTCAGATATTTGAGAGATTTCAAAAGTTTTACATGTATGTGAATGAAAAAGGCCTTCCTTAAAAGCTTAAATATATTATCAATATTTATGTATTGCTGTTAATACATGTTGCATGTATCCGATCCTATAGAGTCATGTTCTTGTAAGCTTGGAAGGAGAACTTCAGTTATTCACCAATTTACAATTCTTAGTAACATTTAAAAAATTGTCTAGGAGACCTAAGAATCCCCTCAGACCCTCTTATACATGTTATATACATGTACCTTATATAAAATATTGAGAATTGTATTGTAAAAATCTTTTATCTCTCTCTTTAAAAGTGAATTGAATACTTACATAAAAATAAACTAATATATTAATATTTAGAGTTTTGAGTAAAAATATAAATAATTTCTATTGATAAAACACATGCATTCTTAATATGTGCATTACTTTGTTAAAAAAATTTCCTTGCTCCAACTTTGCCAGAAAAAATTAATTTTGCTCCGGTCCGGGGCGAAAAAAATAATCTTGCTCCGACAAAATACCCAAGCCCCCCCCCCCCCCCCCTGAATATCAAATGGACCATGCCTTAGTACTGCGATACATTTCAGGAGATACAGTGCAAACGGAATAGATTTTTATTTAATGTGCATTATACTTGGAACACTTTCATAATGGTTATCATTCATGTACTTGGAACACTTGCATATACTTGTTATCATGTATAAAGTTTGCTCGAATTTCCTCTGTCTTAGACTCTCTTAGATGAAGTAATTTACGGACTGATTTCTTGAAGAAACGTCGAATGAGTAATCTCTTCCTCTGGATCATGAGGTTTGATACACTGTACACTGCTTTTTGGAAAACAAACTGGTCCAATTTCTGCACAATTCACTTGAATTGATAAATATTGGATTAAAACGATTTTAACTGTACGTTTCATGTATTTGAGATGAAATCAATACTATTCAAAAGCATTCTTAGATTTCAGTATACTTTAATATGAATAAAGGCAAAACCGAAAAATCTTTGTTTTTTATGCCCCTGGAATAAAAGATTCGGGAGCATATAGTTTTTGGCCTGTCCGTATGTCTGTTTGTCTGTCTGTTTTCCGAAAAACTTTAACATTGGGCATAACTTTTGAATGGAAGCTGGTGATAGAGGTTTCATATTTCACATGTGTATTCCTTGTGACAAAACCTTTCCATTGATACCAAAATTTTGACCTCGTGACCATAACCTTGACCTTTGACGTACTTTTCAAAAACTTAAACATTGCGCATAACTTTTGATTGGTTAGTGATAGGGCTTTCGTATTTTACATGACTGTGTATTCCTTGTGACAAGATATTTCCATAGATACCAATATTACGCTGACCCTGACCTCTCACATACTTAACAGAAAATGGCGTTTATACAAGCAAAGATGCCGCCGGGGGCATTCTCGTTTCACAAACACAGCCTGTCAGGCTTTATAATTTCTGGCATGCTAGCTATCAATAATGAAAGGTATGGTCGTTCAGTTTTAAATAAACTTAATTTGTGAAATCATTTCATTGTTTTATTCTTTTTCTGCTGCGCATTAAAGTGGGATTTTACAATATGATTTTATTTTTGATGTTGCATAATTGAACTATACTAGTTGGGCATATGACTTTAAAAAAGTTATTGTTTTGAAATGTGACTATTTTTTCTTGTTTGTACTTTTAAAGGTTGTCTGAAAAAAAAAAAAAACTTCTCTGCATCCGGCAAAAATCTTTTTAGAAAGGTTGTGGGCTAAAATCCCGGTACTGGCACTATCAGTATTCAATAGCAGTATGTCAATTAGAGCGTGCATGGGTATCAGGTGAGCGTTGTGCCCCCTGGGGCTCTTGTTTTTTTTGCTAATCACCTTTATATCAGCATTGACTGGCAGTATAAATATTAGAAAGTAGTTATTTTTGGATCCCAATTTTAAACAGTCTTGTCACACTGCAAATAAATTTCTAGGAATCCCATTGGTTGTTTAGCTGTAATTATGAGACTACCGTAAATCTGGAAATTATTTTGTGGATTTTTATTTGCGGTTTTGAGTGATTTTTGTGATTCTAATTTGTACCAATCCATCGAGTAAAAAATAAAATTTTAGTATACGGTAATTTCTAAAGTTTTTTTTGTAACTGAATGAGACATATATCCCCCTTCCCCGAGTCGGAAAATCAAAACGGACATCATGTGGCTTTAAAAGTAAAATCCACATATGCATGTGCATGAACGTTTATGTTGAATGGATGTATTGGGAGCATAATATTCTTCACATGGATTTATTTTTAAGAAAAAAATTTTTGCGAATCCATCATACTCGCAAAATCGCTAAATATTAATCGACAGCAAAAATAACCAGATTTACGGTATGTTACCCGCCGTAAATATAGAGCTTTGAAATGTCACGGACACCTTATTGTTTCTTGACATCATAGCGCACATTTTAGCCTTCGGCTCGAAAAATATAAATTCCAGACAAGGTATATCAGACCGTATTACCTGTCTGGAACCGTAATAATGTATAATATCTGGATCATGCTAAAAGGATAGATGGACTTGCCCCTAAAGTCAGTCCTTTATTTTTTTTTTCATAAAAATAAATCTATATGTATGTATAATCAAAGTAGTCACAACGTCATCTTGACTTTTTCATAATTTTACCATTATGTATGTTTTGAAGAAAATTGCATAATTCTATGAATTGCTGCATAATTGAAATTTTGCTTTGATAATTCAAAACCCTATTACTCAACGTCTGAAAATTTGTCAGATTCCTTATCCGGGTAACCGAATCTGCTCATTTGGAAATGATGTGTAACAAAAATAATCATTACTTAATTTTATACCCCCTGCAACGAGGTTAAGGGGGGGGGGTATACTGGAATCAACCTGTCCGTACGTCCGTCTGTCCGTAGACAAAAGCTTATCATCACAACTCCTCCAAACAATTGGTTGGATTTCACTGAAACTTTATACAATGAAAGATCGTGATATGTAGATGTGCATGAAGAAAGGGGATTGCTGTCAAAAAAATTAAACCCGAGTTATGTCCCTTGGACTTAGATTTTTCATGCATTTTCAATGTCAAACCTTGTCATCGCAACTCCTCCCAAACTATTTGATGGATTTCATTGAAATTTTAAAGAATGAAAGATCATGATATGTAGATGTGAATGAAGAAAGGAGATTGCTGTTGAAAAAATAAGACCTAAACTATGGCATTTGGACCTAGATTTTTCATTCATTTTCAATGTCAAACCTTGTCATTGCAACTCCTCCTAAACCATTAGATGCATTTCATTGAAACTTTACACAATAAAAAATCATATTTAGATGTGCATGAAGAAAGGGAAATGCAGCTGAAAAGGTTATACCAGAGTTATTGCCCTTTGACTTAGATTTTTTAATGCATTTTAAATGTTGAATCTTGTCATCGCTCACCTCAAAAGACTGTCTTATATATATTATAAAACATTCAACATACTAATTTAAGCATTTTATTTGATATAGTGACCTTAACCCTGAATTATTACTTTATATGAGAGAATATCTTTTTGGAAAATTTAATGTCAGGTCAGGTCATGAAATGGATCTGCTCAGAAAAAGTATTTAGCGGGGGGTATAATTCGTCCCTTTAGGGCAGTTTTCATTCATTTACTGTAAATGTGGTTATTTTCGCTGGAGGAAAAATTTGGCGATTGTAACATCAAGACATTACATGTGGGGGAAATTTTTTCGATAAAAATGTATTTCCCATCGTACAGTTGGGATATTTTTGTGCGGGGGAAATTTTTGCGATGTCCATAGATTCATGAAAAATTTCACGTTTACAGTATCTTGTTGTTGAATTTTATTGTTTTATTTATATCCATTGTCTTTCCATTACAAAACCATTTATTTTACTGTTGATCTTTTAGCTATATCTCCAACCAGTGAAGTTTAGGGGTAGACTATTTTTATTATTGTTGTCTGTCTGTACGATTGTTTGTCATCAAACATCCTTCACATTTTATTATGCAATGAAAAATAATTGTTGATGAAATTTCATTGGGTGACTTTTTCATGTTATTATTACAAGTGCCATATTATAGGCAAGATTTGCAAAACTGTTTTTGATTATTAAAGTGCATGTTTTTGTTTTTGTTCAAATATTTCATAGAAAATATTTCATTGTAACGATTTGGGTATCAAGTGCCAGGTTAATTAAGTTGGTAAGAGCATTCACAAATAATAGAAAGTATTTCTTATTTTGACAATTTGGGTATCAAGTGCATGGTTAATTATGTGGGAAAGAGAATTTACAAATATTTCATCGAAAATATTTTTTATTGTGACGGTTTGGGTATCAAGTGCAAGGTTATCTAAGGGGGTAAGAGCATTTATGAATATTTCATAGAAAATAATTCATATTTGGGAATCCAGTGCCAGAGTAGAAGAGTGGGTAAAAGCATCTACCAATATAGCAGAAGGTCTTGGGTTCGATTCCTTTGACAAGTCACATTTTTATCTCCACCTGTCAAAATATATTTCTGAAAAGAATGTACACACTGTACATACTGTAGTATAAAAATTTGCTGTCATGCTTTTCATTTATTGAAGCCTTCATTAATTTGAATAGCAATAGACCTTTCAAGTTATGTACATATGCTCTTACCCCAAAAGAAAGAGAGCAAATAGTACTTTGATCTGCTATGAATATTTAATCCTGGAGCATTAGTATTTTACATATACAAAGTCTTCTTGCCAACTTAGATTTATTAGTTTTAACTTGTTTCATTCATATTGAGCCTTTGCGGATTGATACAGAGTTTTTTACCCTTAAAGGCGGTATCTGACGTAATACCATTATGATGTCATGAAAATGGTATGGTAACGCCGATTTTATACCGTCATTTCCAAGACTTTTAGGACTGTTTCCATAGAATTTGATGACGTCTTAATCAGTCTACGTCAGATATCGTCTCTAATGGGAAGTAACTCTAGTTTTCGAAAATAGCAAATACTACTGTAGAGGTTGTATTCTGGTGTCTATAAAAATCATTTTAGTTCAGTTTTAGTTAAGTTTATTTATGAACATTGTTAATTTTCTGCCCCACATAATTATGATTAGTTAGCTATTGATAAGATCTGTCAATATTATATAGAAAATTAGTGTTGGTTTGTTCATTTTAACCTACCACTAACTTGTGAACATCATGCTTTTTATACGCCCATGCTTTGACGGGTCGTATTATGGTATGGCGAAGTCCGTTCGCCTATGGAACGCAATAACTTGAATATGCGTCAACGGATTTTCACGAAATTCATACATTATGATTGGACTGTGGAGAGGAAGCCGCCTTTCGATTTTCAGGTTCATCCGATTTGTCGTTACAGAGTTATGGGACTTAGATTTTTAAAATACAGTGAAAATATACTAAAATAGTTAAAAATTATTTAAAAATCTATTTCTGGTCGAAATGTTTTGAAATTTTGTATACTCCAAGTAGAAAGGATGTTCTTTGACATAAGTAACGGGTTTCTAATTTTTTTGTCGCATAACCGAGATATTGTGTGTAATGGGAAGGGGGGGGGTAACATGCATATAGGCGCATGGAACGCAATAACTTGAATATGCGTCAACAGATTTTCATGATATTCATACATTATGATTGGACTGTGGAGAGGAAGCCGCCTTTCGATTTTCAGGTTCATTCGATTTGTCGGTTACAGAGTTATGGGACTTAGATATTTTAAAATACAGTGAAAATATACTAAAATAGTTAAAAATTATTTAAAAATCTATTTCTGATCGAAATGTATTGAAATTTTGTTTACTTAAGGTAGAAAGGATGCTCTTTGACATATGTAATGGGTTTTTAATTTTTTGGTCGCATAACCGAGATATTTGTAATTGGAGGGGGGGGGGGTGGATGCACATACATGTTAAGCTAAGGGCAAAATATAGGAGCATGGAACGCAATAACTTGAATATGTGTCAACAGATTTACATGATATTTCTACATTGTGATCAGACTTTTAAGAAGAAGCCGCCTTTTGATTTTCAGGTTCATCCGATTTGTTGTTACGGAGTTATGGGACTTAGATATTTTAGATACAATGTAAAAATATACTAAAATAGTTAAAAATTCTTTAAAAATCTATTTCTGGTCAAAATGTTTTGAAATTTTGTATACTTCAAGTAGATAGGATGTTCTTTCACATATATAGTGGGTTCTTAAATTTTGAGTCACATTATCCAGAAATTATGTGTAATGGGGGGGGGGGGTATACATGTATGCACATACATGTTAAGCTAGGGGAAAAATATAGGTGCATGGAATGCAATAACTTGAATATGTGTCAACAGATTTCCATGATATTTGAACATTTTGATCAGACTTTGAAGAGGAAGCCGCCTTTCGATTTTAAGGTTCATCCGATTTGTCCTTATGGAGTTATGGGACTTAGATATTTTGGTGTTGTGAAAAAAATCCCAACGGGCGTATCTTGCTGCGTGAGCATAGGCTTTATTATTTCATTAAAATAACTTTTCATTATTTTCATAGATTACTATTAATACATAAAACCATGTACTTTTGTAATTTGCAGACTGTGAAAATGAAATAAACCAGTACAGGTTAATAGCCTTTCCTTTTTATGATTCACTGTATTTACATAATGTTATAATACTAAGTTTGTGTTTTTCGTGCCGATTTGTCAACAAATATGGCTGCTGAGGGCTCTGATTGGCCGACGCATTTTCGACATCTCCTCTGTAACTGCTGAACAGGATTTCATGAAACCTTACAGGAAGCAAGTACTCAAAGTCCTCTAAAAGTTTATGTTTTTCGTGCCGATCGATCAACAAATATGGCCACCAAGGGCTCTGATTGGCTGACACCTCCTCTGCAACCGCTGCACGGAATTTCACGAAATCTTACAGGAAGCAAGAACTCAAGGTCCTCTACGGAGTTTGTATTTTTTGTGCCGATCAGTCATTAAATATGGCTGCCGAGGGCTCTGATTGGCTATCACATTTTCGACATTTCCTCTGCAACCGCTGCACAGAATTTCATGAAACCTTACAGGAAGCAAGTACTCAAAGTCCTCTACCAAGTTTATGATTTTCGTGCCGATCGTTCAACAAATATGGCCGCCGAGGGCTCTGATTGGCTGACACATTTTGGAAGTCTCATTTGCAACCACTGCACAGAATTTCATGAAGCCTTACAGGAAGCAAGTACTCAAAGTCCTCTACCAAGTTTTGTTTTTTTCTTGTCGATCGGTCAACAAATATGGCCGCTAAGGGCTCTGATTGGATAACACAATTTTGTTATCTTCTCTGAAACTGCTGAACAGAATTTATTGAAGCCTTACTAGAAGCAAGCACTCAAGGTCTCCTATCAAGTTTGTGTATTTTGTGCTGATTGGTCAACAAATATGGCCGTCGAGGGCTCTGATTGGCTGACGCATTTTCGATTTCTCCTCTGTAAACGCTGCACAGAATTAAAGGAAACCTTACAGGAAGCAAGTACTCAAGGTCCTCTACCTAGTTTGTGTTTTTCGTGTCGATTGGTCAACAAATATGACTGTAGAGGGATCTGATTGGCTGATGCATTTTCTATTTCTCTTCTGTAAACGCTGCACAGAATTTCACGAAACCTTAAAGGAAGCAAGTGCTCGAGGTCCTCTACCAAGTTTGTGTTTTTCGTGCCGATCAGTCAACAAATATGGCTGCCAAGGGCTCTGATTGGATGACACATTTTCGACATCTCTGCAACTGCTGCACAGAATTTCATGAAACCTTACAGGAAGCAAGTACTCAAGGTCCTCTACCAATTTTGTGTTTTTTCATGCCAACAGGTCAAAGAATATCGCCACCCAGGGCTCTAATTGGATGACACATTTTCGATATCTCCTCTGAATTTAACAAAACTTTAGTGGAAGCAAGTACTCAAAGTCCTCTACCAAATAGTCCACTATCATTCTATTGTTTGCAACTGAGGTGAGCGATGTGGCCCCCTTGAACCTCTTGTTATTAGCTCACCTGAGCGAAGCTCAAGTGAGCTATTGTCTATAGCACGCAGTCCGTCGTCCTGCATAAACTTTTAACATTTTTGACATCTCCTCTGCAACCGCTGCACGGAATTTCATGAAACCTTACAGGAAGCAAGAACTCAAGTTCCTCTACCAAGTTTCTATTTTCCTTGCTGATAGGTCAACAAATATGTCTGCCAAGGACTCTGATTGACTATCACATTTTCGACATTTCCTCTGCAACCGCTGCACAGAATTTAATGAAACAGGAAGCAAGTACTCAAGCTCCTCAACCAAGTCTGTGTTTTTCGTGCCGATCGGTCAACGAATATGGCCGACGAGGGCTCTGATTGGCTGACACATTTCGACATCTCTGCAATCGCTGCACGGAATTTCAAAAAACCTTACAGGAAGCCAGTACTCAAGGTCCTCTACTAAGTTTGTGTTTTACGTGCTGATCTGTTAACAAATATGGCCGCCGAGGGCTCTGATTTGCTTACACATTTTCGACTTCTCCTCTGCAACCGCTGCACAGAATTTCATGAAACCTTACAGAAAGCAAGTACTCAAAGTCTTCTACCAAGATTATGTTTTTCGTGCCGATCGGTCAACAAATATGGCCGCCGAGGGATAGTTGGCTGACACATTTTCGACACCTCCTCTGCAACCGCGCCGCACGGAATTTCATAAAACCTTACAGGAAGCCAGTACTCAAGGTCTTCTACCATGTTTATGTTTTACGTGCCGATCTGTCAACAAATATGGCCGCCGAGGGCTCTGATTGGCTTACACATTTTCGACTTCTTCTCTGCAACCGCTGCACAGAATTTCATGAAACCTTACAGAGAGCAAGTACTCAAAGTCTTCTACCAAGATTATGTTTTTCGTGCCGATCGGTCAACAAATATGGCCGCCGAGGGATGGTTGGCTTACACATTTTCAACATCTTCTCAGCAACCGCTGCACAGAATTTCATGAAGCCTTACAGAAAGCAAGTACTCAAGGTACTCTACCAAGTTTGTATTTTTTCTTGTCGATCGGTCAACAAATATGGCCGCTGAGGGCTCTAATTGCATGACACATATTGGAATTCTCTGCAACCGCTTCACAGAATTTCATGAAACCTTACAGGAAGCAAGTACTCAAGGTCCTCTAACCAAGAATGTGTTTTGTCTTGCCCACCGGTCAAAAATATGGTCGCCCAGAGCTGTGATTAGATGACACATTTTCGACATCTCCTCTGAAACTGCTACACAGAATTTAACGAAACTTTACCGTAAGCAAGTACTCAAGGTCCTCTACCAAATTGTCCACTATCATTCTTTTGTGTGCAACTCAGGTGAGCGATATGGCCCCCTAGCTTGGGCCTCTTGTTCCAACAACAACTGATGTTGGGATTATATACAGAAATAGAGAAATACACATTCTCACGCGTGGAAGAGCCTGATAAACAGAAAAACAATTATTTTTATGAATTGTGTATTGTGCAATGAAAAAGAAAGGGACAATTCAATAGAAAAACTACAAGAAATAACCGTAAGATGCAAGTTACGTACATTGACTCTAGGCCTATTTTTTTCAATATCTTGATAATCATCCAGCAATATTCTAGCATTATTTTTATTTGGGAACCTCACAAAAGGGCAGATCAAGAATGTTTCTCAAAAGCGGGGGTCCAATCCGTCAGGAAGGGGTTCAGCCTTTGGGGGGGATCGGAGAATCGGCAATCCCAACGTCTTCCAAGTCCACGCTTTCCACATCTAAAAGTGGTAGTCCGAGTATGAATATGAAAATAAGCCCGCAAGCAGTTGGGCGCAATTAGTACCCATGTGGATGCCAACTGTAATGAATATAAAAAAGAATATTCGGGTTTGTTGTGCATTTATTTAACTACATTGAAAGAAGTCATGTGACAAATGTACCACGTGATAATCGGGTATAAAAGGAAGCGAGAGAGCAGATTTTGATCATTCCAGCTTCAGGCGTCGTAGAGTAAAGACGATTATAAAAAGGTAAAAGATATTTTGTTCCTGAATAAGGATCTAAATATAGTTCCTGTAAAAGGAATTGATATATTCTGAATAAGGGACCAGGTGCCCGGGAGGAGTAAGCATCCCCTGTTGGCTAGCCGCACCCGCCGTCGATGTTTATGAAGCATGGAAATGAAAATATATAAAATTCATGCACTGTCTGACGTTATGTCTATATAGAAAGTGCTATGGCGACAATGTCAGGTAAGTATATTCAAAACACTTACTGTCAAACCCCTCGCGGGGAACTTTTTTACGAGCTCCACACGGCAAAGGGCATAAGTGTGACACAAATGAGTTAAAGAAGATCCTGACGATAATCTCAACAGCACTCACAATAGAGCACAAAATGAAACATCGACGGACCCCTAGCAAGCTAGAGGTGGGACCAGGTGCCCGGGAGGAGTAAGCATCCCCTGTTGGCTAGCCGCACCCGCCGTCGATGTTTATGAAGCATGGAAATGAAAATATATAAAATTCATGCACTGTCTGACGTTATGTCTATATAGAAAGTGCTATGGCGACAATGTCAGGTAAGTATATTCAAAACACTTACTGTCAAACCCCTCGCGGGGAACTTTTTTACGAGCTCCACACGGCAAAGGGCATAAGTGTGACACAAATGAGTTAAAGAAGATCCTGACGATAATCTCAACAGCACTCACAATAGAGCACAAAATGAAACATCGACGGACCCCTAGCAAGCTAGAGGTGGGACCAGGTGCCCGGGAGGAGTAAGCATCCCCTGTTGGCTAGCCGCACCCGCCGTCGATGTTTATGAAGCATGGAAATGAAAATATATAAAATTCATGCACTGTCTGACGTTATGTCTATATAGAAAGTGCTATGGCGACAATGTCAGGTAAGTATATTCAAAACACTTACTGTCAAACCCCTCGCAGGGAACTTTTTTACGAGCTCCACACGGCAAAGGGCATAAGTGTGACACAAATGAGTTAAAGAAGATCCTGACGATTATCTCAACAGCACTCACAATAGAGCACAAAATGAAACATCGACGGACCCCTAGCAAGCTAGAGGTGGGACCAGGTGCCCGGGAGGAGTAAGCATCCCCTGTTGGCTAGCCGCACCCGCCGTCGATGTTTATGAAGCATGGAAATGAAAATATATAAAATTCATGCACTGTCTGACGTTATGTCTATATAGAAAGTGCGAACTACCCTTGAAAGGGAAATGCTCGCTTGATATCCAAGTAGATGACATAACAACTGCCTGGAAATTTACCGTTGCTGAATTAAGCATCGATGGAGTTTTTGGTATGGACTTTCTAAAGCATCATGATGGTATGATTGATGTAAAAAGAGAATGTCTAACGCTTCAAGGTATTGAGATACCTTTAGTTTTCCAGGGACCAGTAGGTTGTTTCAGAATAGTTGCAAATGAGACAGTTACAATTCCGCCGAGAAGTGAGCTAGTATTTCAAGGGAGAACTGTCAATCTATCTAAGGATGACATATCAAAATATGATCTTGGATTGATCGAGCCTTCAGCAAAGTTTATAGACTCTCAACGAGGATTAGTGGCACGCGCCGTAGTACAAGTCAATACAACTGTACCAGTACGTATGGAAAACGTATCAGATGACCCTCAGCGAATTTATTCGGGCACTGAAATTGCAGAACTAAATGAGGTAAGCAGAGTTATTTCTGATGATCAAAAAGTGATGTCATCAACTCAACAAATGACACCAGAGCTCCAAGCGCTACTCAGTGATACATCCAGGTACCTAAACAAAGAACAGCAGACGGAAGTAACAAATTTACTCAGAGAGTATAGCAGCTTATTTGCGTCAAAGAATAATGACCTAGGCAGGACAAGTGTTATTAAGCACAAAATCAATACAGGGGATGCGCACCCAATCAAGAAACCGTTGCGTAGAATTCCGGCAAACATGACTGAAGAAGTCAGCACTCAAATAGACGAAATGCTGCAGAAAGGAGTGATTGAGCCTTCTACAAGCCCGTGGGCATCCAATATAGTTTTGGTGAAAAAGAAGGACGGAGCAACACTACAGGCGACTTAATGCAGTCACAGTCAAAGATGCGTATCCATTGCCTCGCATAGACGAATTTCTAGATCAATTAGCAGGCAATGCATGGTTTTCTACTCTAGATCTTTTTACTGGATATTGGCAAGTAGAAGTCGAGGAAAATGACAGACCAAAGACAGCGTTTACAACAAGGAAAGGATTGTTCCAATTCTGCCAGATGCCTTTTGGCCTTTGTTCAGCACCAGCTACGTTCCAACGCTTGATGGAGACCGTTCTAGCTGGAAAGCAATGGGAAATATGTCTTGTATACCTTGACCATGTTATTGTATACGGTAAAACGTTTTCGCAGATGCTTGAAAACCTAAGAACTGTGTTCAATTGTCTGCTTAAAGCTGGACTCAAGCTCAAGCCGAAAAAATGCACCTTGTTTTCAAAAGAAGTCCGATACCTTGGCCATGTCGTGTCTGAACAGGGTATATCTACAGACCCAGATAAGATATCTGCAGTAAAGAACTGGCCTGTACCAGTGAATGTCAAGGAAGTACGATCGTTTCTAGGATTGTGTGGATATTATCGGAGGTATATTCAACATTTTGCCGCCAAAGCTAAATGTCTTCACAAGTTGACAGAAAAGGGAAGAGCATTTATATGGAGCGAGGAATGCCAAATCGCCTGTGAGAAACTGAAAGAGAAATTGATTGAGGCGCCGATACTTGCTCACCCAGATTTCACTAAGCCCTTTATCCTAGACACCGATACAAGTCTCGATTCTATTGGTGGTGTTCTCTCCCAAGAAGTAGATGGACATGAACGAGTTATTGCGTATGGTAGCCGTGTTCTAACCAAATCGGAAAGGAGATATTGTGTAACAAGAAGAGAGCTTCTTGCAATAGTCTTCTGCGTAACTCAGTTTCGTCATTACCTCTACGGAAGGAAATTCAAAATACGCACAGATCATGGATCGTTGAAATGGCTCCTTCGTTTCAAAAACCCAGAAGGACAACTTGCGAGATGGTTAGAGGTACTAAGCACCTATGATATGGACATTGAACATCGTCCAGGACAACAGCATCGTAATGCTGATGCGCTTAGTAGGATTCCATGTAGACAATGTGGCTATGATCCAGCTTGGGAAAAATCTGCCAACGTCAATATGACAACAGTAACGTCAACTAGCAACAATGATGTAAAAGAGGACAATACATCACAGTCACTTCAAAAATTGCAAACAGAGGACAGTGACATACAAGAAATTTTGAAATGGGTGAATGAAGGTAGCAAACCTCCATTTAGCAAAATCAGAGGACTTGACAGATACATGAAATCACTTTGGTCTCAGTTTGATAATCTAGTTGTCCACGACACCATTCTTTACCGAAAGAAAAATGGTAATATGCAAGCGCTCATACCGAAATCAGAAAGACGCTTTGTATTGGAAAGTTCGCATGATAGCAAAACTTCAGGACATCTTGGGATTAGGAAAACTCATGACAAAATCTCACAGCGTTTCTATTGGCCAGGACTTAAAGCCGATGTCAAAGACTCCATCAGAGGATGTGAAATATGTGCCAAAAGAAAGTGTCCTCCTAAAGAGAAGCGCGCTCCTATGAAAGTTGTCGAAGCTGGATTTCCAATGGAAAGAATAGCACTCGATATTCTTGGAGAGCTTCCTAAGACAGACAGTGGAAATAAGTATATTGTAGTCATTAGCGATTACTATACTAAATGGACAGAGAGTTTTGCCATGCCCAATATAGAGGCTAGAACAGTCGCTAAGATTCTAGTGGAGGAAATTATTTCAAGATATGGTGTTCCAACCTATATACACTCTGATCAAGGCAAGCAGTTTGAGAGTTCATTTTTCCAGGAAATGTGTAGTCTGCTTGGTATACATAAAACCAGAACAACGCCATACCACCCACAATCAGATGGCATGGTTGAACGTTTCAACAGGACATTAGCGACTATGCTCAGCGCCTATGTTAATGAACGTCAATCTGACTGGGACACTTTTATTCCATGATGGCGTATAGGTCTGTCAGACATGAAACAACAGGTTTCACACCAAACAGACTTATGCTAGGTCGAGAAACATCGACACCACTAGACCTGCAATATGAAATGCCACAGTCAATTAAAAGATGCCCTCAAAATGCATGGGTATGGGATTTACAGGACAAGATGGAAGAGGCACATAGAATAGTTAGACGATATGCAGGAAGTCAAATGGTTCGACAGAAAAGATACCACGACCAAAAGCTGAGTTGGGAAGCCTTTAGTGAAGGAGATTCTGTCTATAGTTTTTCCACATTTTAATTATTGTTGTACTGTGTGGCATAATGCAAAGAACAAGACACACATAGCTTTTTAGACTGCAGAGGAGGGCAGCAAGAATCATTTTAGATATAAAAATACCTAGGTCTGTGTCAACATCTAGTTTGTTTGAACATCTTAAATGGATGCCTCTTTTTTATTTATAGAGAGTCTATTCTTGTTTTTAAAGTTTTACATGGGCGCACACCTGAATATTTGAATGTTTGTAGCTTTGTAAATGAAATACATACAAGAAACACAAGACAGAGAGCAGTAAATCTTATTTATGTCAAGAGAGCAAGAACAGAATATTTTAGAAGATCTTTTATCATTTCGGGTGCATCTTTATGGAACTCTTTACCTGATTTTATTAGAAACTCTACAACATAGTCATCTTTTAAAAACGGGTATCTGAAGCATTACTTTGACTCTTAAATTACTACATGTATATTGATGTTGTTTTACAGGTATGTATTTTTGTAAATGAACTGTGATATTTAGGTTTTATTTCATTAAGGTGATATAATGGACTTAATTTACTTCATATGTACATATTTTTAAGACAGGACCACATTGTAAACTAGTTCATTTTGTAGCTAAATGTGCTATCCTGTATAAATAAAGGAAATAAATAAATAAATAAATAAATAAAAAGGACCCATGTTTTAGAAATTTCAAGATATTTTGATTACAGAAATTATCGAGTGCGTTGAAGAAACGATCAACCGAAGTTGATCGAACTTGGCTACTGAATACACATGTAAAAAATCAAAACACCATAATTATCACTTACTATTTATAAGTTATGCCAAATGTTAAAGTTTTTGAAAAGTAGGCCAAAGGTCGACGTCAAAGTCACGAGGTCAAATATTTGGTATCAATGGAAAGGTTGTAAATATCTTGTCACATAAAATATAGATGTGAAATATCAAAGCCCTATCACCCTTCAAAAGTTATGCCCAATATTAGTTGTTGTCACGGACAAACAAACAGACAGACAAACAGACGGTCTGGCAAACAACTATATGCCACCGAATCTTTGAATCCGGGGGCATAAAAGGGTTCCAATTCCTTTACATATAATCAATATTTTTAATTATCATGGACTCGTGTGAGCAATATGCAAGACTTTGGGCCAAGAAAGAGGGTGTACAACTCGACACCTTTTCCGAATGAATAAACTCCATCAGAGGGTTACCTTTATCTAAACTTAACCACTTATAATCATCTGTGAATTCCAGATTCGAGTCCATCTTTAAAGACCCTGAAGTTATCACAGAGCTTACCTACCTCCAAGAACATTATGCCGTCACACCAGCAGACAAAGCCTTAAATAATTACACATTTACTTGCAAAAAGTACTATTTCGACAGCCTTGTTAAAGAGTTAGATTTAAATTCAACTTTCCTTTTCTGAGTAGCAACATCCAAAGTGCTTTTCATACGCCATCATTTCACTATCGCCCTCTGGTTTTAATTTTAGAATTTAAATTTCTACATTTACTTTACAGAGACTGAGAGAGTGCGCGGCTCCAAATTTCCTGTAGGTCGATTCAGAAGCATATCCAAATAAGATCTATGTTCAAAATAGCATTGATGAAATGACAAGTTTCCGAAATAGCAAGAAAATATATATGATGTCAAATCGATAAGTACCAAATATACAGATTTTGTTACGAGAGCTAGGCGTCATTCAGATAAGCGTCTCAGTCAAGGATACGTTTGTATTCAACTAACATCGTCACTGAGGAAGTTCTACAGTTGATACGGTCAGGGAACCCATCATACACTATGATGCCCCGGTCTAGAATGGTGGATGGAATTCTGTCTTAGACAATTTGCGCCATCACGCCACAGAATATGATTGTCTTCCCAAATGGAAGTAACCGGATGTGATATTTCTGACGAATCGAAGCGACGGGTGTTGCATGCAAGCAGATGCTGACTCTTCCTGGGCACCTGGTCTCACTCCCATATTTGGAGTTCGTTTTTTTTTTCATGTGGTGGAGGTCCTTGTTTGTTTGCTTTGGTTCCTGTTTTATCATGACTTTGTATGCCTTCGGTTTATCATTTTCTGATTTATCGATATTTTTACAGTGTATTGGGATATGGTCATTGTCCATATTTGTCATTTCATAGGTTTTTGAAAGACATTTAGCATTCAAATATTGAAGTTGTTTAAATTGAAAATGGTGAACTGAATGATGAAATGCTTGATTCTGGATGAATAGATATTGCAATAAGAAACATTTTGAATGGTGTCATGTTAAGGAGTTATCTCCCCTATATGAAAAATATCGAAAAAAAGTTAATTGCAGAAAAAAATAATTGGTCAACTTTTGATTTTTCAGCGAAATTTGAAAAAAATATTTTTTTATATAATTTCTTGACCAATCGATATTTGATGCACCATCATTCTGTTGAAAAGTTTTTGAATATTTAATTTTTTTCCATAGAGTTTAATTAAAAATCTAGGGGCACATAGCTCTTTATGTAACCTTTTTTTCAATATCTACATTGGTAAAAAAAATTCAATAAATTTTTACATTATAACTATGCTGTGATTTTAGGTGTCAGGATTTCATGAATGAGTGGCCGGATTTCTTCTCATTACCCTTTGAATACCTTAAGCCTAATAATTCTTATGTTTTATTTGAGGCCTTGGGTTATTATATTATCATTATATTTTCATTTTAGTAAAGTTCATTCGATCAAAGCCTTTGATTTTTCGACACTTTACACTACAATTCCACATTCTAAATTGAAAGAAAGACTCGCAAAAATTATAAGTTATGCGTTTACAAGTAAGAACGGTAATCGCAAATACAAATTTATTGTTGTGAACTATGACAAAACCTACTTTGTAAAAGAAAAGTCCGATTCTGAAAATAAGTACACTGAAAAAGATATTATTCAGATGTTAAACTTTTTGATCGACAACATTTTTGTGGTGTTTGGAGGAAAGGTATTCCAGCAAACTGTCGGAATTCCAATGGGGACCAATTGTGCCCCACTCCTTGCCGACATTTTCCTTTACTCGTACGAAGCTGAATTCATTCAATCTTTGGTCTCTGAAGGGAAAAGATACTCAGCTGCTGACTTCAACTTCACTTACAGGTACATAGACGATGTGTTGTCCATCAATAATCCAAAATTCGCGGATTACCTGAGCAGTATCTATCCTTCAGAGCTTGAAGTCAAAGAAACTACTGAGACAAATAATTCAGCATCCTATTTGGACATAATGCTGTCCTACGACACTGATGGTCACATGAACACCTCACTCTATGACAAACGTGACGACTTCAATTTCAGCATTACAATCTTTCCTTTTCTGAGTAGCAACATCCCTTCATCTCCAGCTTATGGCGTATTCATATCTCAATTAATACGCTATGCCAAAGCATGTACCAAATATACGGATTTTGTTCTGAGAGCTAGGCGTCTTGCAGATAAGCTTCTCAGCCAGGGATATGTTTGTGACCGACTAACATCGTCAATGAGGAAGTTCTACGGTCGATATGGGGAACTCGTCATACACTGTGATGTCCCACTCTCCAGAATGGTGGATGATATTCTGTCATAGACCATTTGAACCATCCAAGCAAAGATTGTACTCTATGTCTTCCGAAATGAAAGTAACCGGATGTGACAGTTCTACCGAATTGAAGCGGTGGGTGTTGCATGCAAGCAGGAGATGCTTACTCTTCCTGGGCACCTGGTCTCACTCTCATATCGGGAGTTCGCTTCTTTTCATGTGGTGGAGGTTTTTGTTTGTTTGCTTTGGTTCCTATTTTGTCCTGATTTTGTATGCCTTCGGTTTCTGATTTTCTGAATTAACGATTTTGTGCTGTATACAGGGATATGGTCATTATCCATATTTGTCATACATGCAACGTAAAACAAGGAAGGAAACCATGAACGAGATGAAAATTTGAGATTTCTCGTGAAAAAATATTTCACTTCAACCCACAGCATCTGATACATGTTGATTAATAACTCTTTAAGCTTTCCGAGGAAAACATGGAGGTAAAATAATAAATATATTATTTCTCTTACAATCTATGTAGGACTATTAAGGGCGTATCTTATCTGAATAAATTGTTAGTTAATAGAATTTAATAACTTTCTTTTTCCTTTTCATACAAAGTTATTTCACGGTTACTTTTAAACTTTTTTTTTTTTCAGATGGATGTAGATATCACAAACCATTCCGAGACCGTGTATAGCGCTCTGTGTGAAATCATTGGAAATGAATATGTTGTCGAACTTCATAGACTGTATAATACATTTGAATCACTAATGATTAGCTCGTCAAGTGATAAAAGAAAATATGTTAAACTTATGACATTAATGGCGAGCCGACACCTCGGAGTTGTTCTCCCCGATGAAGCTCTATGTATAAATTTGGTGGGGGATTATCTTATGAATTTCAGGAGAGTGCTAAGCGGCAGTAAGGCAGAGGGATTTGACTTTCAATCATCAGACGTTGACATGATGAAAGTAGTGGAAAACGTAAAGGTGATACACAGTCTTACTGAGGAGTATCCATCTCAACCCTGCATGTTACTTTATGCAGAAAAAGATTATACAAGACCCGGATTTGTGATGATGAGGTTACTTCAAATTACCCCATCACTACATGTACCATTATCATGGATATGGATGAAGAGTTTAACAAAGCTAGGTCAGAGTTTCTACATATCTAGTAGCAAACTGTTACAAGAATCAATTCCATCTGCTTTATTTAGCAACACAGCTGGAATTGATCTTAATGCTCATGGTCCTTGCATGAATATAACCCAAAATGGAAAAGAATTTGATATAGCAATAACATTTTCATCAGACACTTGGCCAGTGGAGGCAGCTGGATGCATACATCGTCTATATAAGCGTAGATGGCCTTCAGATGATGTGATAAAGGACATTGTCAGTGATGGTTGTCTCTTTGTAGCTATTGGATGTAAGACATCGCCTTATGCAGATATGGAATGGAGGATGTCATTCTCACTGGCAGAAAAACGATTGGTGCATTCTATGAATCACTCACAATTTCTTACTTATGGACTTTTAAAAGTGTTCTTAAAGGAAGTTGTTGAGGCACAGTGTGCTACCAAAGGTCTTCTTTGCTCTTATTTCATGAAAACGTTGGTTTTCTGGGAGGTCATGGATACCAACATCCCATGGACGCCATGTTGCTTTCTTCAAAATGTCTGGAACTGTTATCGAAGGCTTCTCAATTGGGTTAGCATCGAGTATTGCCCAAACTTTTTCATACCGGAAAACAATATGTTCTTTGGAAAGATCCATGGGTGTACCAGGCGTATATTATTTGACTCTTTATCTATGCATTACAGAGCAGGGCACTCGATGTTCGTTGAGATACCTTCAATCAGAAATGAAATAGATAGACGGGAAACATTGCAAAGACAAAATTTGAGTCATGTGGAAGGGAGGTTAAAAGTCATGAAATTATCATATTGCATAACAATTATGGCCGCTGAACATGGGGCTGAACTCTACGAAGCGCTCCAGAAGTCAAAACTCACCGCAGAGGTCAAAGATTTCATTCGACTCTCTGACTTGAACTTTTCCTATTTTAGGACATTGTGCTGCGTTATCAGCAAAGTTTGTCACAATAAAAGTAGATATTTGAATGAGAAATCTTTCTTTCGCCTCATGAAATTATCATCACCAGATTGTGTTCGAAGTAAAGTCTTCTTGGCACTTTATCTCTATAGAAGTAAAAGATATGATGGTTGTGTGAGCGTTCTTCATGGGGCGATAAGGAAAATGGAAGACGCAAGAACAGTCAGCATGTGGAAATTTGACCCCGACAAAAAATTTTCTCTTGGAGGCGGTGATGACTTGTCAATACCAGAGGAAATATTCAAATGTACTGCTTTTAATGTCCCCCTTGATTCCGAGACATGTTTCCCCGAAATCTTGGATGAATGCAACGCTCCTCCTGGTTTTTACAATTTACAAACCATATCACCATGGGTGCTGTCATATTTTCTCTTAAGTCTATGCCACTTTTGGACCGGAGATATAACACAGGCTCGGGTACATCTTGAAATCATTCGAGATTGTTTACAAAACAGAAGACATCATACCTTCGATGAAACAATTCACTTGTCATGGCAAATGCTAGGAATAGGACAAGAAATTTTAGGCGACTTTCAAGATGCACTGACATCGTATGAAAAATGTAAAAGATCTATTGAAATATCCAACAGAATATTTTTCAACGATCTTCTAGTTGTAAACAACGAAAGGAGTTCTCGATTAAAGTCGATGTTAAGGTGGGTCCCTACTCGTGAATTTAACAGATGAATTTTGTATTTCAAGGTTATTTTCTATACATAGTCAAAATTATATAATGAACACAGACATAAATAGGTAATTTTGTTTTCATTAAAGAAAGGAGTGGATCTCCAACAACACCTAGTTGCAGCATCAACAGCAACCTACCAAAACACCCACTGTAAAACACAAAAATGACACGCACAGAAAGAGACGCAGTAGTACAATGAACGTCAAATCACAGAAAAACATAAAACACAAATGACTACACATAAACCAACGAGACCAATGGGCAAACGGTGCCGACTTAGGACGGCCATCTGCCTCGTCAGTAGCAGACGGTGTGGTTATCCTGGATTACGTGCGCACAACCCTCCCAATATTCCGATTACCCAGAGGTCTCGAAGAACGTACAATTGTGGTTTAAAACAACCTCCTCACTGTCAGATGACCACACACAAACAAGACCGCAAGACGCAGGGGCCCAAGCAACACAAATGAATATGTAAATTGATATAAAAAGAGGGTATGCGTAATACGACCTGTGCTCTGCCGGCTGTAGCGAGCTAATGTATGTTATCACCCGAGAAGTCCGACTGACATTCAGAGAGGACAGGTGGTCGGGGCCCTGTCTTCTCTAAAGAGGTTTGGACAGGGCCCGTCATGGAGTCCCGTCGTCACAGTCAGTCAGCGTGCAAGTATTAAGGATGCGCTGGTACAAGACTGTAGATTGGTCAAGTACCAAGCCCAGCGTCCGTCTGGTGACATTAGGATCATATCCACGGTATAAGAGGCGTTTGATGATTCTGACGCATTTTCGATAGTAATTCTGTCTACCTTTGATCCTTCTAATTTTGTTGATCATGTCACCATAAAATGCAGGTTGCGAAATACCCAAAGTAATATACTCTGTTGCTTGTATGGGTCCGAATTTCAAAAGTAGTTGACAATAATTTTTGTAAAATTTCCAGAATGTCTTGACAAGTTTGTGAAAGCGAAAACCTTGACCTAAAAGTTTCTTTGTTATTTGTAAATTTCTATCATGAAAATCCAAAACATCAGTACATGCTCTAGCATACCGGATGAGCTGCGAAATGTAGATACCATAAGACGGTAATCTAGGAACATCACCGTCAAGCCAGGTAAAATTTACTATATTGAATCCAAAGTCATCTCTTTTGTCATACACCCTTGTATGAATCTCTCCATTAATAATTTTGATATTCAGGTCCAAAAATGGTGTTTCTGTGTTTGTGACGTTCGCCTTGTTTAGAGTCAGTTCCTGTGGATAAATGACATTTTTATACTTTTCAAAAACAGGATTGTCGATAGTAAGGATATCATCCAGGTACCTAGAGGTACCATTGAAACATTTCACATCATCATGTTTTCTTTGTTTTTGAAGATTTTGGATAAATTCTTTTTCATACGTGAATAAAAATAAATCTGCAACAAGAGGCGCACAATTAGTACCCATAGGGATCCCTACAACCTGCTTGTAGAGATTCTCACCAAATCTTACATAAATGTTGTCCAAAAGAAAGGACAAGGCAATACAAAGGTCACTACATGTCCATGATTTATATGATTTGTATTCTGTATTGGAAAAGAAACCCTTTGATTCAGATGTACAAATATAAGTTTTACCCGCTCGGTTAAAACACCATTTAATGAGTTTGGACAATTGATCATTAATCTTATCGTGAGGAAGCGTGGTGTACATATTTGAAAAGTCGTACGAAGAAATCGAATTGGCTTTAAAATTTCTCGATTTCATTTTGTCAATCACATCCCCTGAATTTTTAATAGACCAAAATAAGTTTACATCATTCCTGTTTAGAACAGTTTCACAATATTTTGCAACGTGTTCCTTTATCACCGTGAGTGCTGACGTCAGATTTCTAGACAAAATTGTAGTTGAGCAGTTGCTAGAATTAGCAATGTATCGATATTTGTAAGGAGACTTGTGCAATTTTGGTATGCAGTATAGTGTAGGAAGATCCAGTTTAGAAATAGGGATCTTGAATGAAGAAATTTCACTGTTGTGTTTGTTCAAAATGTTAGGAACACTTTCATTGCTTTTGATATAAGTGTTTGTAGACGAAAGTTCCGAAACCAAAGTTGATACAGATACAGTACATTATAGAAAGGCACCTTTGCACATTTAGATTTAGGAATATCAAATATTCAGTATATACTTTCAAACCTTTTAATTTCAGTAATAATAAACTCATATTTAATTGTTTTGTATTTAGTTTATTTGAATAAGTTAAATAGAAGAATTATAGCACATAAAATGATATTTTAAGGTGTCAGTAAGTAATAAATATTGCTAAACACAAGGGTACCCCCTTCATTAATTTATTGCATTTTCTACTACTGAAATGGACTATATTCAACGTAACTCACTCACAAAATAACAGATACAATATCTTCATTTTGCATTATTTCATCAAAGAATGTTTATAGATTAGGGAAAACACACATACAGGTATGCGGTTTTGTAAGGGCAAAGTTATGGCTTGGAAGATAAGGGTATCCTCACAATTTCTCAGTAATTTCGACATACTATATCTATAACTACAAGGACAATAATAAAAGTTAAAAAGTAATGTTTTGATATCCTTTCACTAGATTTGTGTTACCTATAGGAAAAGACCAAAACTTCGTGTGAAATCTTCCATTAAAGACATATTCTGGCTATCATATAAGGGCACCCCTAAAAATCCGAAGAAGCTTTATGTACTGTTTCGTGAAATAAATAGTCGATTTTTCAAAATATTCTTCAATAGACAAAATGTTTATGTTAAACAACACATATTGGTCAGTAGTGAATGTTTATTGCAAAAATACTTGGATTCAATCATAATAACAACTGGAAAATGAAAAAACCTTAAACGGTCGGGTAGGGAACCACCTTTAGCTATAAAGCGAGAGCTTCAATATCACAACCGTCGCATTGGCGTTCGCTTCGGAGTTCACGTACACCAAGGCATTGAATCAACACATGGAGAGCAAATATCACAACCATTATTTGGCGTTCGCTTCGGAGTCCACGTACACAGAGACATTGTATCTGCTCTTGGGCAGCTAATATCACACCAACAATGTTGGTGTTTGCGGCGAAATCCACGTACTCATGGGGATTGAATCTACAGGCCACCTATATCTCTATGATATGTCGAATAAGGAAAATATATACTTCAGATTTCTTAACATTTTTTGTGATTGACCGAATCGATTCCGAAGGATATTCTGACTAATGAGTAAAATGAAAACAAATCGAGAGGATAATACGTGGCATTAAATTTTAAAAATTCAACCCTTAAGAATAAAACTTGAATATCTTTGTCAATGATTTTTTTTGGGGGGGGGATATTTTAGATATCTGGAAGAAATGAGCGAACGTTATTCGTAAAGATGCACTATGGCCATAATAATTTTATATTTTGTTTAACGCTCTGATCATTTCTTAAAAGTACACTCCCGTCCGGCAGGATAACCCACACATGTGTAGTGATTTTAGAAATATCCAACGAGAATAGGAGAAAAAATGGAAAGAAAAAGTCCTTGTGACTACCGAATATCAATGATGAAATATATCACTTTTTGTTCCCTTGTAAGAAAAATCAGTGCATCAAAGGTATGATAATAAAGGTGATCATCAATATCGAAATTGAGAAATGAAAGTATTGAATATATAAGGAACGAAATTTCAAATAGGAACTAAAATTTATGCCAATCACCAGAATGGGACAAAGCTTTACTTTACATGTATATCTAGATCAAATTATCAAGGTGACGTAGAACTTACAAATACGAGGGCTGTCCGTAAAGTTCGTGGATAAGTCTTAAATTACGGAAAATTAACGTCAAAGATATTAATTTTTAGTATATTTATTTAAGAACCTTGGGTTGATATCAATTCAGCTGTAAAAGTAAAGTCGAAATACTTCAGCCGATCAGAATCCTCGTAGGTCATATTCATCATATCAGTTTGAATGAAATCTGAATTGAATTAAGTTGTTGCTAGGAAACCCATACTGTAATATCCAATCAGAAATCAGATGTTCATCTTACTGAAAGAGTCGAATTGTTTTCCTGTTTCCAGTATCGTCAAATTCTATGTTGCTGATGTTGAAAGCATTTTGCAAAGATATTTAAGGTATCCACTGTACAATAGGACATTTTTGCATGCCTGGTAAGGTACGTACCATAAACTGTTCTAAAAGGTTTTAATGCCCACTGCACAGAAATAATACTTTTGGGGCCAGAAAAACAAAGGGAAATAACTGATAATTGATGAAGCAATAAAATTGTCTATTTTCTCTAATAGTATGTAACATTTGCAAAATAACAAAGTTGTACAAGTTTTTCCCCTTTGATTTTAAAGACCTTTGAGTCTTGTATCTGTACTCAGGGAATCATAACCTTTCAGAAAATATATAGTAAAGTACCTTACCAGGCATAAATTTTACCATACTTTACAATGGAGATGATTACAACGCCAAGTAAAATGACTCTTTTGTACAACGGATACCTTAAACTTCTTTCTACCTACATCATTTGAGATAGATTTGGGTTTGGTTGATAGGAAGCAAACTGATTAAATTCCGGGAACTAAGACATAAGTACCTTATTAGTAGACCATTTTCATACTACAGCTAGACTTTCATTTAGACACTCCAAGACCCATCATCACAACATTTGGCGTTATTTTTTTCTTATGACGTCATAGATATGTTTCAACGTCAAAGTAGAAAATTACGTCAAATGCTGTCATGTCGGGTCTTTTCCTGTATAAAATTCAAGTCTACTGCGGTAATGTGAAAATAGTCTTTTACATTTGTATAAAGGCATATATATATAGTCGAATGATACAAATACCTTGTATTCAAAAAAGTCAATGAAAAAGATTTCTCACATGTATCTTTGTATCTTTCAATTTAGTTTCCATTCCAAACGAAGATCTGGTGGTGGGAAAGGGTCAAGACCTAGGATTTTCCAAAATGCTGATTTTTCCCGTTCCCGTCTCAAAACGATAGGTTCGAACAACTTCCCCCACCTGAAGGCTTTGACCCCTCCCCCCCCCCCCTTGAAAAAAAATCTACATTCGCCAGATCCGTTCGTGTAATTCATTCAGATTATATAGATGACAAATATGGATAATGACCATATCCCTGTATACAGCACAAAATCGATAATTCAGAAAATCAGAAACAAAAGGCATACAAAATCAGGATAAAACAGGAACCAAAGCACACAAACAAAAACCTCCACCACATGAAAAGAAGCGAACTCTCGATATGGGAGTGAGACTAGGTGCCCAGGAAGAGTAAGCATCTCCTGCTTGCATGCAACACCCGCCACTTCAATTCGGTAGAACTGTCACATTCGGTTACTTTCATTTCGGAAGACATAGAGTACAATCTTTGGTTGGATGGTTCAAATGGTATATGACAGGATATCATCCACCATTCTGGAGAGTGGGACATCAAAGTGTATGACGAGTTCCTCATATCGACCGTAGAACTTCCTCAGTGACAATTTTAGTCGGTCACAAACATATCCCTGAGAAGATTATCTGAAAGACGCCTAGCTCTCAAAACAAACTGCGTATATTTGATACTTGCTCTGGCAAAGCGTATCAACTGAGATATGAACACGCCATAAGCAGGCGATGAAGGGATGTTGCTACTCAGAAAAGGAAAGTTTGTAATGTTGAAATTGAAGTCGTCACGTTTGTCATAGAGTGAGGTGTTCATGTTACCATCAGTGTCGTAGGACAACATTATAAAAAAACATTATGTCCAAATAGGATGCTGAATTATTTGTCTATGTAGTTTCTTTGACTTCAAGCCCCAAAGGATAGATACTGCTTCGGTAATCCGCGAATTTTGGATTATTGATGGACAACACATCTATGTATCTGTAAATAAACTTGAAGTCAGAAGCTACATGTAATTACCTTTTTCCTTCAGAGGCCAAAGATTTAATGAATTCAGCTTCGTACGAGTAAAGGAAAATGTCGACAAGGAGTGGGGCACAATTGGTCTCCATTGGAATTCCGACAATTTGCCAGAAGACCTTTCCTCCAAACACCACAAAAATGTTGTCGATCAGAAAGTTTAACATCTGAATAATATCTGTTTCGGTGTACTTATTTTCAGAATCGGACTTTTCTTTTACAAAGAAGGTTTTGTCATAGTAAACAACAATAAATTTGTGTTTGCTATTGTCGTTCTTGCTTGTAAACGCATTATTTATAATTTTTTCGAGTCTTTCATTCAATTTAGAATGTGGGATTTTAATGTGGGGTTTAGTACCCCAAACGTGCATGTCTGGTCCATGCTGTAAATTTATCAGGTCTTAAATGATGCTATTGAATTTGAAGACGTTTAAAAATGTAAAGTGTCGAATGGACTCTACTAAAATGATGTGACACTTTCAATGGAAATTACGCACATTAAAGCTAACAATCTGGATTTAAATGTAGATGATGCAATGAGAGTTTTGAGGACGGGGAATGTTAGAGAATGTATCTGTCAATTTCCGTCCTCGGAAAATTTTATTCACATATGCTGACTTTTGACAGTAGATTTTCATACGCGGTTTGTATTTCTTGTTTATACTTTAATGAAACGTTCAGTAAGATACTTCAGATAACAGAGTGCATTTTTGAGAATTTAGATATATTGAACAGATTGTCAGTTTAGATAAATTTCCGTCGCTTGCACAGATAAACAGTTTTACGACATATTCACCAGGATGTGAAAAGGGTGTAGAGGAAAACAGAAACTTCCGTCCGTGACATAGCACTAAGGTGCAATATATAAAATGCATCAACGTCACCCAAAGACTTCCGTTTCGTAAAATAATATCCCATCTACCCTGCTACGTCTTTTGGTACATTTTTTGGATGTAATAACTTTCAAACTCTTTGGTCATATTACATTATTTAAATTGAGGATCACTGACGAGGGTTAAGTACCCAAAACATGCATGTCTGGTCAATGCTGCAAATTAATCTGTTTTAAAATAATGCTATTGAATTTGAAGAAGTTTACCATTAAGAAAACAGAAGTGTTCAAAGTCTAAACCTTCTTGAAGATCATTTCTGCAAATTTATCTGTTCTTAAATGATGCCATTGAAGTTGAAGATGTTATACATGTACATTTAGATAAAAGGAGATGACCTCCAGCATGACCACCTTGCACTCACCCAACGAAACAAACCCACAAGAAAGCGATACAACAATGACATCAGACAAAACTACAAACCACAAAATAGACACGACAATATTCACTGGAACATCATACAAGACAATCGAAACTGACGTACAGAAATATCAAACATTAATGACAACACATAAAAAGCAGGAGACCAATGTTCACCCGGCGCCGACGTTGGAGCCACCTGCCATTAGTAAATGGTCTTGTTATCCGGATTACGTGCGCACAACCCTCCCACTTATCCGGATACACAGAGGTCTCAATAGACTCACAGTAGTTGTATAAACATAAAACTTCTTACTGTAAGGTGACATCACAAACAAGACAGTTAAACGCAGCGACCTCTTGTAACACAAACTCTATGTAAATGAATCTATAAATTATCCGGCATACGCATAACAGTATGTGATATGCAGGCTGAAGCGAGCTCAAGATCAATCACCCGAGAAGTCTGACCAATTTTCAGAAACGACAGAGAATCAAAATTGTCTTCTCTGACGAGATTTAAACAAGGCCCGTCATGAAGTTCCGTCGTAATGGTTGACCAGTGTGCAAATTTGGGAAAGACACTGGTACAAAAAAAAATGTAGATTGGTCCAGTACCATGCCCAGTGTTCTTTAAATGACCTTGAGATCACATCCTCGGCAAAGCAGGCTACCGCCTATTTTCTTATATTTGTGGTTGAAGTTTGATCTGCCTTTGATCCTTCTGGTTTTGTTTACTAGGTCAACGTAAAATGAAGGAAATGAAATTCCCAATGATACATACTTTGATGCCGTTGTCGTCCACAATTTTGAAAGAAATTCAAAATAGTTATTGAAGAATTTCCAACAAGATTGTACAAGATTATGATATCTAAATCCTTGACTGATAAGTTTTTTTTTGTAATTTGTATATTTTTGTCATGGAAGTCAAAAACATGGGAGCAAGCTCTACCGTATATGATGAGCTGAGATATGTAAATGCCCTACGATGGCAAACTTGGAACATAATATATTAGCCAAAATATTCTCTTTTGTCCTATATCTTCGTTTGAGTTATCAATTTTGATATCAAGATCCAAAAATTGTATAGCTATAGCATTTGTGTTTGATGTGTTCAATGTAAACTCTGGATGATAAATTTGATTTTTGTAATGGCCAAAATGTGGGTTATCAATATTCAAAATATCATCAAGATACATAGAGGTACCGTTGAAACATTTCAAGTCGTCAAATTTTTTGCAGATTTTGCATGCATTCTTTTTCGTATGTGTATAAAATCAAATCTGCAACCAGAGGCGCACAATTAGTACCCATAGGAGTTCCAATAACTTGCCTGTATAGAGTGTCACCAGATCTTACAAAGATGTTGTCTAAAAGAAAGGACAAGGCCTTGCACAACTCAGATCGAGTCCATAATTTGTACGATTTGTATTCTACTGCGGAAAAGAATCCTTTTGTGTCGGAAGTTCATATAGATATTTTTCCCTCTCGATCAAAACACCATTTGATAAGTTTTGATAAGCGATCTTTTCTTCTCACGAGGGAGCGTGGTGTACATGTTAGAGAAGTCGTAAGATGAGATAGATTAGGCTTTAAAATTAAATCATTCGAATTTGTCGATCACATCACCAGAATTTATCATTGACAAAAAATAATTGATGTCGCTATTTTTGAATGCAGTCTCACAATATTTTGATACATGATCCGTAATTGCCGTTAACGCTGATGTCAAAGGAGCTGATAAGATAAGGCGTAAAATCTGCCCTGAAAAGTGGAATTTTCAAAATGGGAACTTCAAAGAAATTCTTTCACGAAATTGAAGTCAGTTCTTGGTTTCATCATAATCAGCAGTTGCATAAGATTTATCATGCATAGTTTTTCTAAATTTTGGGGGAAAATATGTCTTTTTTCTACACAAACCATGGAAAATGGAAAAGTTTTTTAAAATATTGTTCCCCCCTCAGCTACAGAACGCCACTTTTACAGAAGGTGTATATCACTAATACACATCTTTTGACAAAGTGGGGTTCTGTAGCTAAGGGGGGAACGATGCCCCAGAGACAAAAAACTGAAAAAGGGAGGGTGGGGGTCTTTTTACAAATGTGTGTTTTAGGCCATAATATAAGCAAAATTCATTTTTTCCCCTTTTAAAGTCATTGATTTATTTATTCTAAACATGTTCACATGAAATGCACAAGATTTTGGAATGAATTAAACAGGAGTGTGCAGTTTATTTCTACACTATGTGTATTTTGCGGTAAAATGCCTACTTTGTAGTCAATGAGTACAAAATCCAACCATATTTCAGATTCAAGATTTTAAAATTTATCGAAAAAATTGAGACCAATCTTTTGAATTTAATCTCTAGTATCTTGTTTAGACTATAACTTTGTTTTAAAGTTGATAGATATCCATATTAGCCAGATTGTTCTTAATTTTCAGCGGTTTTTTTTTTATTGATATTAGCTTCTTTTCAACATGGCCACCCCTACTCTTTGGACTGTAATTTACGTATCTAGAAATAAGCTTACCAAAAAAAAAATTGTACGAGGAATCTCCAAATACATTACATTTAAGTAATTGTCAAGTTTTTCTTGCATACAGATCACGGTGTAGAAGAAATAATTGATGAGATTCAGGGCTAAATACAGCCCTTATCTTATCAGCTCCTTCCTGGATAAAACAGTAGTAGTGCAATTGCTCGAGTTAGCAATAAATCGAAATTTGTAAGGAGACTTGTGTTGTTTGGGCAGACAGTAAATAGTTGGCACATCTTATTTTGAAATAGAGATTAGAAATGAGGAAATTTCATTCCAGATGCTTTTGTAAAATGGAAGGGATAGTTTAATTGCTTTTTATATAAGTGTTGGTAAATGATCATAGTGATAAACGTCTTCAAGTTCATTAGCATCATTTAAAGCAGACAAATTTACAGCATGAACCAGACATGCACGTTTCGGGTATTCAACCCTCGTCAGTGATCCTCAATCTAAACAATGGAATACGATCAAAATCTGTGTAATTATGTCCAAAATAAGCCGAAAGACGTAGCAGGATTGCTGGGATATGATGCTACAGGACCCAGGTTTTAGACATTTAAGAAAATTTTGTAAACAGAAATTTTCGAATGCGTTTGATGAAACAAGTTGATCGAACTTGGCTACATGTGCCCTCGGGGACTCCTGGTCCACTAGCAGTGACACTCACCAAGTGGTACAAATAATTAGCGTCTTCAAGTTCATTAGCATCATTTAAAAGCAGATAAATTTACAGCATGGTCCAGACATGCACGTTTCGGGTTGTTGTTTGCTGCCTTGTCTGCCGGAGCTTAGACATATTTACTGTGAAAATCCTGAAGTTTAGATTTATAACAAGAGGCCCAAAGGGAACACATCGCTCACCTGAGGATACTGTTTGTATGTTTTCAATCAAAGTCAGTATAAGAACTGAAGGAAATCACTTTTAGTGAGGCTTTGAGAAGGACAATGTGTACTTACTTCCTGTAAAGTTTGGTGACATTATGTGCAGAAGTTTAAGAGGATAAATCAAAAATGTGTCATCCAATTAGAGCCTATGGAGGACATCTTGGGTTTCCGATCGGCTCGAAAAACACAAACTTGGTAGACTAATAGGGCAATGAGAACTTGCTTCCTGTGAAGTTTCAAGAAATTCTGTGAAGCGGTTTCAGAGGAGAAGTCGAAATTGTGTCAGCCAATCAGAGCCTGTGGCGGCCATCTTGGATTTCAGATCGGCACAAAAAACACAAACTTGGTAGAGGGCATTGAGTATTTGCTTCCTGTGAAGTTTCCAGAAATTCGGTGTAACGGTTTCAGAGGAGAAGTCAAAAATGTGTCAGCCAATCGGAGCCTATGGCGGCCATCTTGGATTTCCGATCGGCTCGAAAAACACAAACTTGGTAGAGGGCATTGAGTACCTGCTTCCTGTGTAGTTTCATGAAATTCTGTGCAGCGGTTTCAGAGGAGAAGTCGAAAATGTGTAAGCCAATCAGAGCCTGTGACAGCCATCTTGGATTTCCGATCGGCTCGAAAAACACAAACTTGGTAGAGGGCATTGAGTTCTTGCTTCCTGTGAAGTTTCGAGATATTCTGTGCAGCGGTTTCAGAGGTAAAGTCCAAAATGTGTCAGCCAATCAGAGCTTGTGGTGGCCATATTGGATTTCTGATCGGCTCGAAAAACACAAACTTGGCAGAGGGCATTGAGTTCTTGCTTCCTGTGAAGTTTCGAGATATTCTGTGCAGCGGTTTCAGAGGAGAAGTCCAAAATGTGTCAGCCAATCAGAGCTTGTGGTGGCCATCTTGGATTTCTGATCGGCTCGAAAAACACAAACTTGGTAGAGGGCATTGAGTTCTTGCTTCCTGTGTAGTTTCGAGACATTCTGTGAAGCGGTTTCAAAGGAGAAGTCGAAAATGTGTCAGCCAATCAGAGCCTGTGGCGGTCATCTTGGATTTCCAATCGGCACGAAAAACACAAACTTGGTAGAGGGCATTGAGTTCTTGCTTCCTGTGTAGTTTTATGAAATTATGTGCAGCGGTTTCAGAGGAGAAGTCGAAAATTTGTCAGCCAATCAGAGCCTGTGGCTGCCATCTTGGATTTCAGATCGACTCAAAAAACACAAACGTGGTAGAGAGCATTGAGTGCTTGCTTCCTGTGGAGTTTCATGAAATTCTGTGCAGCAGTTTCAGAGGAGAAGTCGAAAATGTGTCAGCCAATCAGAGCTTGTGGCGGCCATCTTGGATTTCCGATCGGCTCAAAAAACACAAATTTGGTAGAGGGCATTGAGTTCTTGCTTCCTGTGAAGTTTCGAGATATTCTGTGCAGCGGTTTCAGAGGAGTCGAAAACGTGTCAGCCAATCAGAGCCTGTAGCGGCCATCTTGGATTTCCGATCGGCTCAAAAAACACAAACTCGGTAGAGAGTATTGAGTTCTTGTCGAAAATGTTAAAAGTTTACGCCGGACGGACGACGACGACGGACGGACGGCACGCTATGACAATAGCTCACTTGAGCTTCGCTCAGGTGAGCTAAAAATTAACCGATTTTGACGGTGATTCCGAATAAAGAAGATTTTTTAGAAATGTCAATTAAGATATCTAAAATAAGGCTTTTCCAGTCATTGAGCGAGAGTGGTTCGACTCTTTCTAATGTTAAACGTCTTTAAATTCAATAGGGATGTTCGAGTGACGAAAAAGTGACGTCACACTGCGCATGCGCATGAAAATTGGTTGGCAAAAAGTGGTTCTCTTATAATATTTGTATAGCAATGTCCACTGCTATTCACGTTAATAATCTTTATCGGTACAGTTTATCGACATATATAATAAAGTTAAGATTGCTTCAAAGTTGTTATTATATTAAACGATCGTTTAAATTGCTTGAGCTATTTTTTTTAATTTAATTTTTCTCTGTTAATCACCGGTATGTATAAATAGCATTTAGTCTCTCAGTGGGTTGATTAATTTCTAAAGTCGGGAATCTTATATCATTCATCAGTTTGTCAAGTCCAACCTATACAGTGTATCTCGTATACACAAGACAGTGATCTGACACCTGCCATTTAGGCTGTCCAGGTAGATTTTTCACCAAGGCGCCGCGGCGGAACCAATGATCCGTAAAGGACAGAAAGTCACTGCATGTGATCTACCCATTTCATATTTCAGTTTTTGATATTTTGACACGGGTGAAACATCGAAACCATTTTTGGGGGTAAATACTTACATTACATATGTCTTTTAGTTGAAAGAAGCGAAAAGGAAATACAACCTATTTATATATCGATCATAATCATATAAAAGTTGGAACAGTGGATTATTATTTAATATTTCTCATATATATCTCAAGATTTATTTATTTATTTATTTATTTTATTTTATTTATTTATTTGTTTCAACGGGATAATTGTTTACATAATTCCGAAAATTAGATAGATCGAAGTCCGATCCATTCTTGTTATTCTTTTCAAATATTCGATGTTTTGACAGTCGAGGTATAATTATGGAAATAGAATGCTAGGATTTTATATGGTCCGAGATCCCTCTCTTTGATTAACATTAACATTTATCATAATTTTATTTTTATTGTGTATTTAAATCTTATCTTTCATTTCAAATTCATGAATGTTTCTTTTTATCCCAACGAGTTTCAATCTTTAGCATTCTAAAATTCTAATCTTGAGCCCCCCCCCCCCCTTTCTCCAGCAAGCAAAAAGTTTGATAATGCATGTCAATTAAAAAAAATGTTATTACTATGACCGGCTTTATCTATAAATTGGACAGTCTTGAGAACAAAAAAAAAAAAAAAGAAAAAGAAAAAGAAAAAAAAGCTAAGAAAATTAGTTCTCTTTACTTTATTAATCGTTGTCTGTGAGTTAAATTAATTTTTTTGCGTTTTCAAACAGTTCGACATTAATTTTGGTCAAACTATTTCTCTCTAAATCAAAACTAATATAGGAACGTTACATGTTTGAGGGATAGGTGTGTACTTGTCAAAACAACTGGTAATTAGTCGAGTATGTTACACCTAATACAGCTGCATAAAAATGTAGGAGGATAAAAATAAGACACTATGAATTACAACGGCTTCTTTGAAAAGCAAAATTTGAAGAAAAAAAAAACCCGGCAGTTTATTGATTCCTGTCACCCCCCCCCCCCCCCCCAATTGAACGGCAGTCTGATATATTAATAAACTCAGCGGGATTTTTTATTGTTGTGATTAGAATAGTAGTGTCACAGCAGGACTTATCAATAAAATAATAATAGGAAAGTAGCGCATATTAGAGCATCAATTGTCGATTTATGCCCGGATATCACGTTATTTCCCTTCAGCTGCCAACCGTTTTTGCCAACCAGCCTCGTTTTCGCGAGACTCGTGACATCACGGCGAACATCCCTATAGCATCATTTAAAACCTGATAAATTTTCAGCATGGACCAGACATGCAAGTTCGGGTACTAAATCCTCGTCAGTTACACCATTTTCGTATGTAAACTTCTAACGCCTCATTTATAGCACTTCCCGACATTTAAAGAAATCTATCTTGGAAAGAATTCTATACGTTGGCCCCTTCTTTAGAAGACTACGAAGCCTCAATCTTGAATAATGGACAGGTATCCAGTGATTATATGACCAGCTGGTTCGTAAAAATATGTAGAGCTAGCGCATTCGCATGACGTAGGACATGACTCATTAACATCAACATCAGAGGTGACTTTATGTAATTAAATGTGACGATACGGGAATCGTGCTCGGTTAGCTCAGTCGGTAAGAGCGTCTGCCCTGTAAGCAGAAGGTCTCGGGTTCGATTCTCGGACCGCCCACATTTTCCATTCCGCCTGTCACATAAAAACTAGTTTTTTATATTTAGTAGGGGGTTCTAATTTTCGAAATACTGGGGTATTTTGCTTTGTACACGACAGAAACTGTTAGAGGAAGTATCTGTCGATTTCCGTCCTCAGAAAAGTTTATTCACATATGCTGATTTTTGACAGTATATTTTTATACGCAAGTTGTATTTCTTAGAATCTGAAATGTTTTTACTTTTATGACACGTTCAGTAAGATACTTCAGATAACAGAGTGCATTCTTGAGAGATTTTAAAGATATTGAACAGATTGTAAGTGTAGATTTATTTCCGTCGCTAGTAGCAGAGATAAACAGTTTTACGACATAGTCACGAGGATGTGCAAAGGGTGTAGACGAAAACATAAACTTCCGTCCGTGACATAGCACTAAGGTGCAATATATAAAATGCATCAACGTCAACCAAAGACATCCGTTTCGTAAAATCATATCCCACCTACCCTGCTACGTCTTTCGGTACATTTTTCGATGTAATAATTTAAAACTCTTTGGTCATATTACATTATTTGGATTGAGGATCACTGACGAGGGTTAAGTACCCAAAACATGCATGTCTGGTCCATGCTGCAAATTTATCTGTTTTAAAATGATGCTTTTGAATTTGAAGACGTTTAACATTGAGGATACAGAAGTGTTCAAAGTATATACCTTCTTGAAGATAATTTCTGCATCGTATCTGTTCGTAAATAATTATCTGTTCTTAAATGCCTTTGAATTTGAAGGCGATACACATTTAGATAAAAGGAGATGAGTTCCAGCATGACCATCCTGCACTCACCCAGCGAAAGAAACCCAGAAGAAAGCGATACATCAATGACATCAAACAAAACTACAAACCACAAAAAAGACACGACAGTATTTACTGGAACATCATACAAGACAATCGAAACTGACGTACAGAAACATCAAACATTAATGACAACATATAAAAAGCAGGAGACCGATGTGCATCGACTTTGGACGGCAATCTGCTAATAGCAAATAGTGTGATTATCTGGATTACGTGCGCACAACCCTCCCACTTATCCGGATACACAGAGGTCTCTATAGATGCACAGTAGTTGTAAAAACATAAAACTTCTCACTGTAAGGTGACATCACAAACAAGACAGTTAAGCGCAGCGGCCTCTTGTAACAGACATTCTATGTAAATGAATCTAAAACATTCTATGACATGCGTATAACAGCCTATGGTCTGCTGGCTGAAGCGAGCTTAAGATCAATAACCCGAGAAGTCTGATCAACTTTCGGATAGGACAGAAAATCAAGACAAAGTCCTTTCTGACGATATTTCAACAAGGCCCATCATGGAGAACCGTCGTCACGGTTGACCAGTGTGCAACGCTGGGAAAGACACTGGTACAAAACTGTCGATTGGTCCAGTATCATGCCTAGTGTTCTTTTGATGAACGTTAGCTAATATCCTCGGTAAAGCAGGCGACCGACTATTTTCTTACATTTGTGTTTGGAATTTGATCTGCCTTTGATCCTTCTGATGTTGCTTACTAGGTCAACGTCATATGAATGAAATGAAATTCCCAATGATACATACTTTGATGCTGGCGTTGTCCCAAATTTTGAAAGAAGATCAGAAAAGTTATTGTAATAATAATTATTACAGGAGTACCCATCAGTTATTCAGTCTCATAGTCGAGAAGGCAAGGGAAAATCATTAGATTTTCCACAGGAACGATTGCGAACCTCGGAATTAACAAAGGAGCTGTTAAGATAAGGGCCGGATTTAGCCCTGAAATCACTAGATTATTTCTCGTGCGCTGTCCTTCCAATTTAAATGAAAGTTAGTCAGGATAAAAATATAAATAATGTCGTAGGGTTCCAACTCTGTACCTTCTTGAAGAAAATTCCAAACTAATTTCCATGCACCAGATACGTGTTTCGAATATTAAATTCTCATCAGTGATGCTTTCAGCAGAGCAACCAAAAATAATTTCAGTAGCGCCCTCTTTAATTTTTTGAAGTTAGATTTTTACATTTACATTACAGAGAGTGCGCGGCTCCAAATTTCCTGTAGGGTCGATTCAGTAGCATATCCAAATAAAATCTATGTTAAAAATAGCATTGGAGGGATGCTGCTAAGATGTTAAACTCCTTAAATTTCGATGATATTTATCGGTGAAATGGCTAGTTTCCGTATTATAAGATCACTGACGAGGGTTTAGTACCCGAAACGTGCATGTCTGGTCCATGCTGTAAATTTATCAGGTCTTAAATGATGCTATTGAATTTGAAGACGTTTAACATTTGAACTACTTGGTGAGTGTCACTGCTGGTGGACCAAGAGTCCCCGAGGGCACATGTAGCCAAGTTCGATCAACTTCGGTTGATCGTCTTTCTCTTCAACGCATTTGAAATTTTCTGTTACAAAATTTCTTGAAATTTCTAAAACGTGGGTCCTGTAGCATCATATCCCACCCATTCTGCTACGTCTTTTGGTACATTTTGGAACATAATTTTTATACCTTTTGGCCATATTACATTGTTTAGACTTAGGATCACTGACGAGGGTTTAGTACCCGAAACGTGCATGTCTGGTCCATGCTGTAAATTTATCAGGTCTTAAATGATGCTATTGAATTTGAAGACGTTTAACATTCATGGTAGATATTCTATTTCAATAAATTTGATGAAAGATATTATAAATACGAGTTGAAGAGGTAGGGGTACAGATGACGAAAAACTTTGAATATCGATCGAAAATGCACAAAAAATGCATTATTTTCCACATTTTTACGTTTATTATCCTCCTTTACATATTCATGTCAAAATGTGATAAGCAGAATTAATCTGAGGTTATTTTATCAATATAATCGAAAAACTGTACAATCCGGAAACTGAAAAACGGTTTTATTTCGTTCTTCTCAGCCACTTATGTATCTATCTGGCGCGAAATACACAGTGTAGAAATAGACAACTTTCTCGTTTATTTCCATCCAAACGGTTAAACATTTGATCGGAACACAGTCTGCAAAGATTGTTCCTTGATATAAAAAGAAAAAGATGGCAATATAACCTACTTTATCGCTCTAGAGACAAATTTACAAAATAGTCATCCATCCCCCCTTTTTTCGTTTTCGCCTTTGGGACATTGTTTCCCCCCCCCCTCGCTTCAGAACCCCACTTGGCCAGAAAATGTGTTTTATTGATATACACCTTTGGTGAAAGTGGCATTGTAAAGCGAGGGGGGGGGGGCAATGTTGTAAAAAAAACTTTTCCGTTTTCCATTGAATTTTGTGTAAAAAACGCTTATTTTCACCCAAATATCGGTCTTATTTGCATAAATTATCCCATATGACAGCAGATTCATATGCGGACCAAGTTACTTGAAATTTCTACCGAAAAAGATTCTCAAATTTTGCATTTTGAAATTTCGACTTTTCAGGGCAGATTCTACACCTTATCTTAACAGCTCCATTCCGAAGTGAGACCAAGTGCCCGGGAGTCAGCGTCTCCTGGTTGCATGCAACACCCGCCGCAATTTATGATATCTAAATCCTTGACTGATAAGTTTCTTTGTGATTTGTTTATTTTATCATGGAAGTCCGAAGCATGGGACAAGCTCTATTTGATGAGCTGAGAGATGTAAATGCCCTACGATGGCATTCTTGGAACATCGCCATCAAGCCAAGGAAAATTAACTATGTTGAAGCCAAAGTCTTCTCCTTTGTCGTATATCTTCGTCTTAATTTCTCCGTTATTGATTTTGATTTCAAGTTTCAAAAATGGTGTAGCTTTATCATCTGTGTTTGCTTTGTTTAATGTTAACTCGGCTGGATAAATGAGATTTTTTGTAATGGTCAAAATGTGGGTTTTTAATATGCAAAAAATCAAGATACCTAGAGGTGCCGTTGAAACATTTGAAGTCGTCAAATTTCTTTCGCTGATTTTGCATGAATTTTTTTTTTCGTATGTGTATAAAAACAAATCTGCAACCAAAAGCGCACAATTAGTACCCATAGGATTCCAATAATTTGTACCACTTGGTGAGTGTCACTGCTGGTGGACCAGGAGTCTATGAGGGCACATGTAGCCAAGTTCGATCAATTTCGGTTGTTCGCTTCTTCAACGCATTCGAAAATTTGTCATCAAAATTTCTTGATATTCGCCATAGCACGTTCTATATGGACATAACCCCAGACAGTACATGCATTTTAGATAGTTTTGATTTCCGTGCGTGGACATCGACGACGGGTGCGGCTAGCCAAACAGGGGATGCTTACTGCTCCCGGACACCTGGTCCCACCTCTAGCTTGCTAGGGGTCCGTCGATGATCAATTTAGTGCTCTATTTTGAGTGCATTTGATATTGTCGTCAGTATCTTCCTTAACTTATTGAAATTACTAAAACAAGGGTCGTGTAGCATCATATCCCACCAATCCTACTACGTCCTTTGGTACATTTTTAAACAACGTAACTTTTACACTCTCTCTTTGGCCATATTACATTTATTAGATTGAGGATCACTGACGAGTGTTAAGTACCCGAAACGGGTATGTCTGGTCCATTCTGCAAATTCATCTGTTCATAAATGCTATTGAATTTGAAGACGTTATACACTCGAACCAATTTATAATGCACCAGTTAAGTGATGCTCTAACCACACCATCTGTTACTAACGTGGCTGATGGCCGTCCTTAGTCGGCACCGATTGCCCATGGGTCTCGTTGGTTTATGTGTTGTCTTTTATGTTCGATGTCTGATGTCTAGTTTGCTGTGCTTTGTCTCTTGCTGTGCGTGTCTTCTCTGTGTTTTAACTTGGGGCGTTTGGTGTGTTGCTGTTGGTGCTGCAACCGAGTCATGTTGGAGTTCCTTGCCACTTGGGAGAAAATAAGGGGACGACCATTTGATACTGAAGGGGTGCCTGGCATATTTATTGCGGTCAGATTATTTATTTTCAACCTCTAACAAATCCCGAGATGCAAAAAAAAAAAACCCGCAAAAAAAACCACACTCCTCCCCCTCACACACCCTTCCTTACACACACCCTCTCTCCCTCACACACACACCCTAACTTGAATTTGTAATTTTGCAAGATATGGTTTCATCTATTTTTGAAGGACAGACCGATGAGGAAACCTTCTGATTGGACAAACTGACAGGCAGACCGATGAGGAAACCTTCTGATTGTATAAACTGACAGACAGACCGATGAGGAAATCTTCTGATTGAACAAATCGACAGACTGATGAGGAAACCTTCTGGTTGGACAAACTGACAGACTGATGAGGACACCGGTAGTAGACAAAAGAAACTGAACTGTGGTGGATGCAAGCAATAATAGAGATAAAACAATTATTTTATTATATATATTTCACAAAATTATATTCAACAAGATGGTATGCACTTTCTTAAAGTAAATCAAAATTAATAGGAATATTAACATGTGAATAGCAATATTGTCTACCTACCACAGAAGTATGTAGTTTCAATAAGTGATTGGCAATTTAACCCCTCTTTAACCACAATGATTTCAGCATACTGACCAGGGAGCAGATGAGAGTAACAAGTGTACACGTACCAGTTGTTCTTGGATGAAACCCAACGCTCTCATCTCCTCCTTTGAGAGCCTCTTCCTTTAGTAAATGACCCTTCTTTTTCCACATTCTGCACAAACAATCACTGTTCTTGCTGATGTTGCAACAGAAATACAGAGAAGACAATATTACTGACTTTATAAGATTTTGAGAAAAACAAAATTCAGAAAGTCCTAGGCGCCTGGTTTCACTCTTCCTATGGGGGTTACTATCTAAACTTTAAAATGTTTTAAGTAGGTACCTGCAGTATGTATCCCTTTAAGATTTGTCCCTCTCAGTTAGACTACACTGCTCCTTCAAGCTGGAGCGGTCATTGTCTGTACTTTCTGTTCCATACAAGTCACGAAAGGCTTTGTATTCGCTTCCACCTTCCTCTAAAACTTGGTCAGACAACCAGTGAATCCCGTTAAAGGCCTCCTCGCTGAGACGTGTCGGGTTGATGATGCAGCAAAAGCAGGTTTCCAGACCACAATTTTTCACCTTAAAATGTGTGAGAGTTTTGAAATACCAGATACATGAATAATTCTCTATGCTAAAGTCATACTATCGCATTTAAATAGTTTTAACTATTGGAAAGAAAATAAGTTTTTATGAAATAAAGCCTACGCTCACGCAGCAAGATACGCCCGTTGGGATTTTTTTCTTAACACCAAAATATCTAAGTCGCATAACTCCATAAGGACAAATCGGATGAACCTGAAAATCGAAAGGCGGCTTCCTCTTCAAAGTCTGATCACAATGTACAAATATCATGAATATCTGTTGACGCATATTCAAGTTATTGCGTTCCATGCACCTATATTTTGCCCTAAGCTTAACATGTATGTGCATATAACCCCCCCCCCCCCATTACACATAATTTCTGGATAATGTGACAAAAAATTTAAAAATCCGTTATATATGTGAAAGAACATCCTTTCTACTTGAAGTATACAAAATTTCAAAACATTTTGACCAGAAATAGATTTTTAAAGAATTTTTAACTATTTTAGTATATTTTTACATTGTATCTAAAATATCTAAGTCCCATAACTCCGTAACGACAAATCCGATGAACCTAAAAATCGAAAGGCGGCTTCTTCTTTAAAGTCTGATTACAATGTAGAAATATCATGAAAATCCGTAGACGCATATTCAAGTTATTGCGTTCCATGCGCCTATATTTTGCCCTAAGCTTAACATGTTTGTGCATATAACAGCCCCCCCCCCCTTCCAATACAAATATCTCAATTATGCGACAAAAAAAATTAAAAACCCTTTACATATGTCAAAGAGTATCCTTTCTACCTTAAGTATACAAAATTTCAAAACATTTCGATCAAAAATAGATTTTTAAATAATTTTTAACTATTTTAGTATATTTTCACTGTATTTTAAAATATCTAAATCCCATAACTCTGTAACGACAAATCGGATGAACCTGAAAATCGAAAGGCGGCTTCCTCTCCACAATCTTAACATAATGTATGAATATCATGAAAATCTGTCGACGCATATTCAAGTTATTGCGTTCCATGCGCCTATATTTTGCCCTTAGCTTAACATGTATGTGCATATAACCCACCCTCCCTTCCCATTACACACAATATCACGATTATGCGACAAAAAAAAATTAAAAACCCGTTACATATGTCAAAGAACATCCTTTCTACTTGAAGTATACAAAATTTCAAAACATTTCGACCAAAAATAGATTTTTAAATAATTTTTAACTATTTTAGTATATTTTCACTGTATTTTAAAAATGTAAGTCCCATAACTCTGTAACGACAAATCGGATGAACCTGAAAATCGAAAGGCGGCTTCCTCTCCACAGTCCAATCATAATGTATGAATATCATGAAAATCCGTTGACGCATAATCAAGTTATTGCGTTCCATAGGCGGACGGACAGACGGACAGACGGACGGACTTTGCCATACCATAATACGACCCGTCAAATGACGGGCGTATAAAAATCAAGGTCGGCCATCTGCAATGTATACATCATCAACTCGCCATGTTTGATAGAGCATTTTGTGCTGACTTCCAGGTTTTGAGACGTCAGTCATTCTCTTTGGGAATTTAAGAGTGATTATGCCGGGAAAATTGAGGAAATTTTGCATTGGGAATTCGCCCCCAAAACAAGAAAAAACAAAACAAAACGAAACAACCTCTGGTCATCGACAAGTGAAAGAGTTTTTCTCCTCCTCTGCTCGAATAATTACCATTAAAATTACATGTAAAAACCTTAAACTTAAAAATCTATATATTTGATTTACGTAATTACACTCAGCCGAGATAACAGGCTTTCTGGAGTTAGGTCTCCACTTATTTTCATGTTTTTAGCTCACCTGAGCGAAGCTCAAGTGAGCTATTGTCATAGCGCGCCGTCCGTCGTCCGTCCGTCCGTCGTCGTCCGTCCGACCGTCCGGCGTAAACTTTTAACATTTTCGACATCTCCTCTGCAACCGCTGCACAGAATTTCACGAAACTTCAGAGGAAACAAGTACTCAATGCCCGTTACAAAGTGTGTGTTTTTTTAGCCGATCTGAAATCAAAGATGGCCACCACAGGCTCTGATTGGCTGACACATTTTCGACTTCTCCTCTGAAACCGCTGCACAGAATATCTCGAAACTTCACAAGAAGCAAGACCTCAATGCCCTCTACCAAGTTTGTGTTTTTCGAGCTGATCGGAAATCCAAGGTGGCCGCCACAGGTTCTGATTGGCTGACGCATTTTCGACTTCTCTTCTGAAACCGTTACACAGAATTTCTGGAAACTTCACAGGAAGCAAGAACTCAATGCCCTCTACCAAGTTTGTTTTTCGAGCCGATTGGAAATCCAAGATGGCTGCCACAGGCTCTGATTGACTGATGCATTTTCGACTTCTCCTCTGAAACCGCTTCACAGAATTTCATGAAACTTCACAGGAAGCAAGAACTCAATGCCCTCTACCAAGTTTGTGTTTTTCGAGCCGATCGGAAATCCAAGATGGCCGCCACAGGTTCTGATTGGCTGACACATTTTCCACTTCTCTGAAACCGCCTCACAGAATATCTCGAAACTTCACAGGAAGCAAGAACTCAATGTCCTCTACCAAGTTTGTATTTTTCGAGCCGATTGGAAATCCAAGATGGCCACCACAGGCTCCGATTGGCTGACCCACTTGCGACTTCTCCTCTGAAACCGCTGCACAGAATATCTCGAAACTTCCCAGGAAGCAAGAACTCAATGCCCTCTGCCAAGTTTGTGTTTATCGATCCGATCGGAAATCCAAGATGGCCGCCAGAGGCTCTGATTGGCTGACACATTTTCGACTTCTCCTCTGAAACCTAGGCACAGAATTTCATGAAACTACACAGGAAGCAAGTACTCAATGCCCTCTACAAAGTTTGTGTTTTTCGAGCGGATCGGAAATCCAAGATGGCAGCCACAGGCTCTGATTGGCTGACACATTTTCGACTTCTCCTCTGAAACCGTTACACAGAATTTCTGGAAACTTCACAGGAAGCAAATACTCAATGCCCTCTACCATGTTTGTGTTTTTCGAGCTGAGGGGAAATCAAAGATGACTGCTACAAGCTCTGATTGGCTTACAAATTTTCGACTGCTCCTCTGAATCCGCTGCACAGAATCTCTCGAAACTTCACAGGATGCAAGAACTCAATGCCCTCTACCGAGTTTGTTTTTCGAGCCGATCGGAAATCCAAGATGGCCGCCACAGGTCCTGATTGGCTGACACATTTTCGACTTCTCTTCTGAAAACGCTGCATAGAATTTCATGAAACTTCACAGGAAGCAAGTACTCATTTCCCTCTAATAAGTTTTTTTTTTGGAGCCGATCGGAAATCCAAGATGGCAGCTACAGGCTCTGATTGGCTGACGCATTTTCGACTTCTCCTCTGAAACCGTTAACAGAATTTCTTGAAACTTCACTGGAAGCAAGAATTCATTGACCTCTTAGTCTACCAAGTTTGTGTTTTTAAAGCCGATCGGAAACCCAAGATGTCCTCCATAGGCTCTAATTGGATGACACATTTTTGACTTATCCTCTTAAACTACTGCACAGAATGTCACCGAACTTTACAGGAAGTAAGTACACATTGTCCTCCTCAAAGCTTCACTAAAAGTGATTTTCTTCAGTTCTTATACTGACTTTGATTGAAAACATACATAATCTCCTCAGGTGAGCGATGTGGCCCCCTTGGGCCTCTTGTTTATGGAATGAATTGATGGCATGTCAATTTCACTCTCTTTCATAATGAACCATATAAATTTGGCTGTCTTATCACTCTATATCTAAATGATTTTATTTCCAATAGAAATCAAAATACTGCACACAAATGAATCAGAATTGCAAATAAAAAGCTTTCTTATTTATAAATTCAAGAGTTTATAAAACATTCTATAAAGAATTAAGACTTAGACTATTTTTTGGGGCTTATTTCCTATGAAAAATGAGTCTTAAATGCAAATCTAAGGGTATAATTATGAAAATGTTCTAATGTTTCTGAATACTGTTCTGTGACGTCTTCAGACTCTTGGAATTTGCTTGATAAAATAAACGGTTTTTTTTGGAAAAAGATGCAGTACAGTTTTAAAATTAAATTTGTATTTCATATTCGTGCCTTACCAAATTATGCATTTTTGGAGTGAACTAACATGTACATATACATGCATAGTTTTGATGAAAATGGGAACTATGGACTCTGACTTCTGATACTGTCAGCTTCACTTTCATTGCCATTGGCTTCATCAACTCGACAGTCTGCACTGTCATCATCCTCTTCATTTTCAACCTTCAGATACAATTTCTCTTCAATTTAATTACAGTTTAATGTTCATTTAACGTGTATTGATATATTGGAACCCCGCGGTATCTTCGTCGCGTTCTTGCAATAAATATATTGTTGTGGTGTTTTCTTGTGCGCCCGCACTACGTATATTGTTTAACATGGCAACATATTTTTAGCCGAGTTGCAAAACTCGGCTCTTAATTTGATGTGAGACGGGCGGGTGTCAACAATTGGTTTCCCGACTATAAGTGTAGTACGATACACGCTATTTCAATGAAACTTCATACATTTACTCCCCATGAGTCAAGGATGAACCCTATTGATTTTGGGGTCAAAGGGCAAGGTCACAGGACTCAGATGATTGAAATTGATTTCCGGACCACAAGTCAAGTACGAAACATGCTAGTGCAATGACACTTCATACACTTACTCCCCATGAGTTAAGGATGACCCCTATTGATTTTGGGGTCAAAGGTTAAGGTCACAGGACTCAGATGATTGAAATTGGTTTCCGGGCAACATTAGAGTTTGTATCGCACTTGTGCTCATGAAACTTGACAGAAATATTTCCACTTGAATCAAGGATGATCCCTATTTATTTTGAGGTCAAAGGTCAAGGTCATGAGACTCAGATGATGGTTATATATTTGAGCGTGTATTGCACCTATAATCATGAAACTTGTCAGAAATGTTTCCCATAAAACAAGGATGACCCCTATTGATTTTGAGGTCAAAATCACAGTCATCATATTATTGAAAACAGTTTCCAGACCCCGCGAAGGGTTTGACAGTTTTTTGAATATTTTCCCCATACATGGTCGCCATAGCACTTTCTATATAGACATAGCCAGGGAAAGTGGATGCATTTTTAAATATTGTGTTCATTTTCATGCCAGAATATCGACGGCGGGTACGACTAGCCAAACAGGGGATGCTTACTCCTCCCGGGCACTTGGTCCCACTTCTAGGTTGCTAGGGGTCCGTCGATGCTGAATGTTGTGCTCTATTGTGAGTGCTGTTGAGATTATCGTCAGGATCTTCTTAAACTCATTTGGTTTTTTTTTTGCACGTAAACTAAATATCAAAAGCTAAAATAAAAATTATAATTCATATGTCTGTAACGAAATGATACAGAATTGATCTACTCTTTCTAATATCACATGCTAATTTGTACTGTACATAGCTCATTCAAAACGGTACATTTAAGTTCCACAAAATCATGTACAATGCCTATTGATACCAACATCAAACACACAATACAAAACATAAAAGTACGAGAACCATGGGCTACCGTTGCAGACTTAGACAGTTACATTATATGGATATCCCAGAAGTGCTCTGATCCCATTAAGAAAATTTCTTTTCATTTTTTACTACTATTTTGCTCTTGCCATTTTTTCCATTTGTGTGATTGTCTTGTGCGGTATTTAAATATCACAGGTGGCATACGGAAGTAGGAAATTCTAAAACCATACCAAACAACAACATTCTGCAAATGAGTAAGAATGAATCTCCAGTGTAGATAAGATCAGTTAAGTGCTCGGGAAAAGTAAGCACCCCCTGCTTGGTCACCTCTTTATGTCTTTTGTATGACAAATATGGATAATGACCATATCCCTGTATACAGCACAAAATCGATAATTCAGAAACCGAAAGCATACAAATGTTTAACGTCTTCAAATTCATTAGCATCATTTTAGAGCAGATAAATTTACAGCATGGACAAGACATGCACGTTTCGGATAATAAACCCTCGTCAATTATCCTCAATCTAAACAATGTAATATATAATGTAAATATGACTAAAGTCTGTGAAAAATGTCCTAAATATACCGAAAGACATAGCAAAATGGCTGGGATATGTTGCTACAGGACCAAGGTTTTAGAAATTTGAGAAAATTTTGTGAACAGAAATTTTCAAATGCATTAGAAGAAACGACCAACCGAAATTGATCGAACTTGGCTAAATCAGGATAAAACAGGGACCAAAGCAAACAAACAAAAACCTCCACATGTACTGATAATACGGAATATTCCAACTCTATACATTCCTGAAGAAAATTTCAAACAAATTTATTATGCATCAGACACGTGTTTTGGATCAATGACGCTTCCAACCAAAGTGCTTTTCATTAGCCGTCATAATAGTATAATTGATTTGTGTGCTTTAATGTTGTCAATGTATTGAAATCAAGTTAGCAAGATATTTATTTATAGTTAATGTACTTAATAAACAAGCAGTAACAAGTTGTTTATATGATGTTTTGTTTGATAAGGTTAATCAAAATTTTAAACAATTGCAAAAATGTATGTTGAGGCCTTAAGAAGCATTCATTAATTTTAGATAATAGATGCGTCGATCATGATTTTAATTCCACCTCTAGCTAACTAGGGTCCGTCGATGCTCAAGTTGGTGCTCTATTGTGAGTGCTGTTGAGATTATAGTCAGGATCTTCTTTAACTCATTTGATTGGTACCTGCTACATGACAGATTAATTATACAATATTGTGATTTAATTATGTAAGAAGGGATATGATTAGTTGAACAAAATCATCATTTGCAACTCTAAACTCTACCATTAATGAGTGACACACGAGAGGATGAGGTTTACGAATTCATCAACTCATCTTTATTGAAAATTTCATAATTGATGAACGTATTTGCATTTTTATTCAAATAAGTAATAACGATGGCGAAATGGTACATTTTTAAATAAATCTCAATGAATATTTCATTTATTTCATGTTGGGATCTGAACTTTCAACAAAGACAACTCTGTTTTTAATTTGTCCCAGTATAGATTTAGTATTCATTATTTGAAATACAAAAAATCAATTAGACTAGGAAATATTTTAGAAATTTTTCATATTATTTCAAGAATATTTTACATCACTCATGTACACAAGTAAAATCTTAATACATTCACAAAAGTAATCATCTGTAAAGCCCCTGTCACACCTACACGTTCTGGCATGTCGTTCGCACTACGACCGCCAAAATTGTACGAAACGTGGCGTGAACGTAGTAAGGACGCGGGGAACGTAGCAAGAACTCGCTGATACGTATTGAGATCGTAGTAAGGACGCCGGCGAACGTGCCGGTACGCCGAGCCACCACGATCGTTTTGAACTGTTCAAAACAGTCGTAGTGAGGACGCGCTGATGACAGAACGTGTTAAGGACTACTTCCGAACGTATTGAGAACTTCATGGACGTATCAGAAACGTGTCGCGAACGTAGTAGGGTCGAAGTACGGACGGCTAAAACTTTTACATATAATCATATCGAGATCGTCGCGTCTCTGCCGTCCTTACCACGTTCTTGATTTAAGGGGTAAAAAAAATCAAAATAGACCTCGCACAAACAATTTATTCTTTGAACGTGTCATGATCGTAGCATGAACGCAGTATGGACTTCGAGAACGTAGTAATAACGCCGTACGATCGCAACACAGACGCCTTCGTCGTAGTGTGAACTTGGGACCGATAGTAGTGCGAACTTGACTAAACGTACTAAAGACGGGAAGGACGCGGTACTAACGTGTTACGGACGCTAAAGGTCGTGTTGCGCACGTATTGGAGTCGTCAATTATTCTTTCGGAGAGCCATTCCGGTCGAAAAATGCCACGTTCTTACTACGTTCATGAAAAATTTCAAGGACTTCAAGGACGTGGTAAGAACGTCTCGAGAGAACGTGTAGGTGTGACAGGGGCTTCACATTCATTGCTACTAGACAATAACCCGTGCAGGCACGGGTATTATGGAATGGAATATTAAAAAAAAAAGAAATGTTGACATGAAAGATAGGAAAACCTTGTGTGTATAGATACAATATCTCAGTAAATGTATAAAAAGTAGCTGTAATTTTTTTTAGAGAAATAGGCACTCTCCGTTATATTTTTGATAGGAAATGGGGGTTAACATATTTGAAAATATCCCCTCTTGCATTTCCTCTCCAAACATTGGCTAAGAACAGTGCTTTATACACGCCTTATGTGAATACAAGGGCGATTATTCCCTGTCCTGTGATGCGAAAAAAAAAAATTGATATGCATTCATTTACCAAGAGAGTGGGTAGGGAAAGGGAGGGCGCTTTATAAAATAAGTCCAATAGGAAAAGAGATTAAGATCTACCTTCTTCAAAACATTTTTAATATCGCAGATCAGAATGAGATGCTATAATTTTTCTATTCAATTTTAATACACCGTTATTATAAACATTGTCACATACAAATCTTGGCGTTGGTAGTAGTTAATCTTAATTGAATACACATTACAGGTATTTTATAAAATCCCCTAAAGTTGCCCCCCTCCATTTCCCTTCTAAATAACTTGAGGGATTAATCTGGCCAAGAACGGTCCTGTACAGTCACTTACATGCATCTTGAGTGAATATTGGGGCGATTATTCCCAGTGATGCTAAAATACCCGGTGTGAAATTACCCAGCGCGAAAAAAATTTGGTGCGAATTTTCTCGTAACCTATGAAATACCCAAAACGTACTCGGTGAAATCAAGACCTCGATAAGTAAAAACCGAGATACATTTGTTATTAATTAAATAGAGCGCATTTCAGGATAATAAGATAAACTCGTCTTAGTAGTCATTTGCTTTCAAAACAAAGGAGGGGATCTCCAACAACACCAGGTTGCAGCACCCACAGCAAAACACTCATTGCAAAAACACAAAGCAGACAAGCACAGAAAGAGACGCATAAGGGACAAGGAACGTCAACGCACAACACAAAACATCAAACACAAGAAAGGAGGGGATCTCCAACAACACCTAGTTGCAGCATCAACAGCAACCTCCCAAAACACCCAGTGTAAAACACAAAAATGACACGCACAGAAAGAGACGCAGTAGTACAATGAACGTCAAATCACAGAAAAACAAAGGACTACACATAAACCAACGAGACCAATGGGCAACCGGTGCCGACTTAGGACGGCCATCTGCCACGGAAATAGCAGAAGCTGGATTACGTGCGCACAATCCTCCCACTTTTCCGATCACCCAAAGGTTTCGAAGAACGTACAATTGTGGGGTAAAACAACCTCCTCACTATCAGATGACATCACACAAACAAGACCGCAAAACGCAGGGGCCAAAACAACACAGATGAATATGTAAATGGATATCAAAAGAGGGCTTACGTAATACAGTCCGTGCTCTGCCGGCTGTAGCGAGCTCATGTATGTTATCACCCGAGGAGTCCGACTGACATTCAGAGGGACAGGTGGTCGAGGCCCTGTCTTCTCTAAAGAGGTTTGGACAGGGCCTGTCATGGAGTCCCGTCGTCACAGCCAGTCAGAGTGCAAGTTTTAAGAATGCGCTGGTACAAGACTGTAGATTGGTCAAGTACCAAGCCTAGTGTCCGTCTGGTGACATTAGGATCATATCCACGGTATAAAAGGCGTCTGATGATTCTGACGCATTTTCGATAGTGATGTTGTCTATCTTTGATCCTTCTTATCTTGTTAATTAAGTCACCATAAAATGCAGATTGTGAAATACCCAAAGAAATATACTCTGTTGCCTGTATTCGTCCGAATTTCAGAAGAAGTTGACAATATTTTTTTGTAAAATTTCAAGAAAGTCTTTACTAGTTTGCGAAAGCGAAAACCTTGTCCCAAAAGTTTCTTGGTAATTTGTAAATTTCTACTATTAAAATTCCAAAACATCAGTACATGCTCTAGCATACCGGATGAGCCGTGAAATATAGATACCATAGGACGGTAACCTAGGAACATCACCGTCAAGCCAGGGGAAATTTACTATGTTAAATTCAAAATCATCTCTTTTGTCATACACACTTTTACGGATCTCTCCATTTACAATTTTGATATTTAGGTCCAAAAATGGTGTTTCTGTGTGTGTTTGAAACGTTTGCCTTGTTTAGAATCAATTCTTGTGGATAAATAACATTTTTATACTTTTCAAAAACAGGGTTGTCGATAGTAAGAATATCATCCAGGTACCTAGAAGTACCAATCAAACATTTCTCATCATCATTTTTTCTTTGCTTTTGAAGATTTTGGATAAATTCCTTTTCATACGTGTATAAAAATAAATCTGCAACAAGAGGTGCACAATTAGTACCCATACGAATCCCTACAACCTGGTTGTAGAGTTTCTCACCAAATCTTACATAAATATTGTCAAAAAGGAAGGACAAAGCAATGCACAGGTCACCACATGTCCATGATTATCAGCAATACACTGAAAATTAACTCCTTGTCGATGCAGCGTGGAACTGGCTAAAAAAATAACTATTTATTTTGTAATATAGATTCAGTTTGTGTTAGTAGATTCTTGGTTTAGGATTGGTAAGAACTCAGATCTCAGTTTTTTTTTAATGTAAATCGAAATACTGAATGAGAAAGGGAAACCTTAAGATAAAAATAAGCAGATGAAGAAATAGAGACAAAAACAAGTTTTGGTAAATAGTTGGAACAATTAATTTCTTGCCATTGACCTTCTTCCTCATAAAGTTGTTTTAACGGATTCAAACATTCAACTGGGTGGTTAAGAAAAAGCGAGCTGGATCCTGTTTCACAATTTAACATACAATCGTAGCATGATGACAGTATGAGAGCCAAAATATTATCTGGCAGGCAGAACAATATGCCAAGTATATATGTTGACAATTGGAATTAATTTCTTACATTGTTGATGTATTTGCAGCAACTTCGTAAAATTGTCTTGTACTTCAGAAATACCAGTTACATGTATAATTAGAAACAGACGATCAATAACTCTATTTTCTTGCGTTTGTATTTTTTTTACATGTCAAGAATATATATTCAACAATGTTATTAATGCATCATAAAATACTGTGATTGAAAAGTGGGAGGGGTGGGGGGGGGGGCAAACATGGTTGTGCCTCCCACTTTTCAAAGTGGGGGGATGTGCCCCGGCTTTCCCCTTCTCCTACGCCCCTGAATAACATTTATAGAGATACAGCATAAACTAGGGGTGAAACAATACGCCAAAAGTGTATTGCGATATTTCATTTGCTGTATTGCGGTACATTGCGATTTATCGTTTCTTTTCATTTTAATCACCTTTGATATAAAACCAGGTTCCACTTCATGTGTTTGTATATACTATTCGTATTTCTGATTGAATTTTACATTGTCAATGTCAAACATCCGTAAAGCCCCCATCACACTTCCACGGATCAAGCCACGACTCCGCTACGACTTCAAAAATCGATCTATCCGTGACGAATCGGGACGCAAAATGTTCGATGAACCATGAACCTATGACACCAGTACATATTGCTACGGGCGGTACGGATAGCTAAGGATTGCCACAGATATCGTCCCGAATTTCCTACGGATTGATACGAACGCATACGGATAGATACGGATTGCCACGACACGCCTACGGATGTGTACGGATTGCGAAGAATTTCCATGACTCGAGTATGGATAGCCGAGTATTGCACAAGAATAGCTACGACTTCAGTATGGATAAGTCGGACTGGCTTGTTTTTCTTATGTATTTTTAAACACTGATTATTCACTAAAACACCCGATATTTTCAAGTTGAGACAGTCTCAATTGTTTTATAGCAGTATTGAGGTTTTATACATGCCTTCATATCATTACCTGAAACTGAATAGTTGAAGTATCAACTCATATATTAACCAAAAACGCACAGAATACAGATATATTTTAAGTTTATATCAGACACAATTCGTAGGAGAGTCGTAGCAATCCGTAGGAGAGTCGTACGACTATTTTTACCACAAAAATGGTCCCGGATTGCTACGGATGCGCTACGAGTTGCTACGACTCCCCTACGGATAGCTACGACGCCAAGTCTCCCCTAGGACTCCGCTAAGACAAATTTATCCGTAGCGCTGTCGTAGAAAATTTTGAACATGTTAAAAAAAATTTCAGTCTCATCCTGGATAGCTACGGATTGCCAAGGACTTAGCATCATGTCCCACCCATCCTGCTATATCTTTTGGTATATTTTTGACATAATAATTTTACCCTCTTTGGCCATATTACATTGTTTAGACTGATGATCACTGACGAGGGTTGAGTACCCAAAACGTGCATGTCTGGTCCATGCCGCATATTTATCCGTTAATAAATGATGCTATTGAATCTGAAGAGGTTTAACATTTGAACTACTTGGTGAGTGTCACTGCTGATGGACCAGGAGTCCCCGAGGGCACATGTAGCCAAGTTCGATCAACTTCGGTTGATCGTCTGTCTCTTCAACGCATTCAAAATTTTCTGGTACTAAAATTCTTGAAATTTCTAAAACGTGCGTCCTGTAGCATCATTTCCCACCCATCCTGCTACATCTTTCGGTATATTTTTTGACATAATAATGTTCACCCTCTTTGGACAAATTACATTGTTTAGACTGAGGATCACTGAAGAGGGTTGAGTACTCGAAACGTGTATGTCTGGTCCATGCTGCAAATTTATCCGTTTATAAATGATGCTATTGAATTTGAAGACGTTTAACATAGCTACGACTTACCACTATTGCCGAATCGAGCTGTACAGATAGCTACGGATGTAATTCGGATCCGTGGGTATATCTGTGAAGTGTGAAGTGGGCTTAAGTAATGGAATCCTTTAATTGCTTAGGTCATTATCCATTTCGATTGTCAGCAATGTGGTTAAAATCAAAGTCGTTCAATGATTTATTCGTAAAATCTATAGGAGTGAAGTAGTCCGAGTGGAGGTATTTAACTGTCTACAGGGAGTACTGGGCAGGGAAGAGGGGTAAACTATATATATGGCTTACCTCTAGGTCCACGAGGTCTGCATCCTGCTGGCCAGCATATCGTCTTGTGCGCATCTCGTCTCTCTGCTTCCGGTTGGGTGGGTTCGACCTACCTACTTATCGAGAACTACTACACCCTTCCCCCTTTTGTTGATAAGGACTTGATTACCTACTGGAAAGGGGGAGTATTGGATTTGCAGGTATGAAATGCACATTTTAGATCGCCCTCAAAAGGAGGGCTAAAGCCAATTTAAGATATACCCTTGTTACTTACTATGGGCTAAGGAACACACAAATAAAGAATGAATGTAGCAACACCAACACAACATATTTACAGCCCCTGAAACATCTAACAGTACCTTCTGTTGTATTATTGACATAAAATAGAGGGGCAAGGAATGACCCTAAAAAGGTCAAACAATTCCCGTATCCCTTCCCCCTTTTAGAAAAAAAGGATGTTTAGATGGGGAAAATTGGGGGAGTGGGAATTGCTGGGGTAGGGAGTAAGAGTAGGAAATGGGTCTGAAACCCATCACAAACAATTAGGGGTGGTGAATAAGGGGAAATGGGCATTTGACCAATGATAGAAAGGGGACTGGGTCTAACTAGGGTGGGAGATTAAGGGGTCCCATTGAGGGGCGGGGATTAGAGACGGGGGAACCTTCTAGGAATAGGTGAAAGCTGTGTTTGGGATGGGGAGGGGGGTTTACGCATGTGCCCGGTTTACATTGGGAAAACACAGAGGGCATTTATGAGTACGCAGTGATTCTGCATACTCCCTGGTGGTACCTCTGGGCTTCGGGTGGAACCACCCATTGCACAAGTCACATGAAACCAATTCCTTAGGAAAATGTGAGACCTTTTTCTTCACAGTGTCGATCAGTGGTGCATCACTCGTGGGAGGCAAGTACGAGTTATCAGGTACATGTTCAGTGACCTTTTTCTTCACATTGTCAGTAGGCGGTGTATCACATGTGGGAGGTAAGTACGAAGTACATGTAACAGCGTCTGAATGAGACCTTGTAAGGGGTGGTGCCCCTTGCAGGGCATATCGCATAGCTCTAACCCAAGGTGGGTATGATCTCCCCTGAAAGGGCTTTACATTGTCACGGTGCAGGACCTGTACATCAAACTTCGGTGACATTATCTCCACATGTTCAGGGCCTCTTATAGCAGTAATGACCCCAGGGCCTATCCATGGTGCGGGACCTTTCTTCCCCTTGTCTCTGACCTTAGAATCCTTGAGGTGTACTACATCCGAAACTTCGTAGGGAGGTTCTTTGAGCCTCACTTTTTGACCTTGCTGGGGGTCAACTGTGGAGAGTTGTTCAGCCTGGTTACCAACTTGGGTGAGTTTCGTAGGGTCAACAGGGGGAGACTCTTCCTCCTTCAAACCCTTACTGACTTTGGGGTCAACCTTGGAGCTTTGTTCAGTCTGGTTTCTATCTCGGGTGAGTTTCATAGGGTCTACAGGAGGAGACTCTTCCTCCTTCACAACCTGACTTTGGGGTCGACCTGACCCTGACCTGACCCACTGAGAGGTGTGCTTTCAGCCATAGCCTTGACGTTGCTAGTGCCAAAACTAATAACTGCACCTGCTCTTGATAGGAGATCAAGCCCTAAGATCATGTCACACACTATATCTCCCTTGTAAACCACATACTTGGTTTCAAACTTATTCATCCTTAAGGGGATTGCCTCAAGCTCCTCTGTGAGCATAACACTGCCTCCAGCAGTTCCGAACTCTGTGTGACCCTTGACCTTCGGTTTCCTTGACAACCTGTCGTACACCCGGTTTGAAATTAGGGTTACGCTTGACCCTGTACCAACAATGGCATTGACCTCTAATTCGCCATTGACCTTGACTCTTGCGTGAGGAATTTTACTCTCACTCTCCATTGTGTTCACACCAAGGAGGGTATTCACAACCCTCTCACCACCTTTAGACTAATTTGAGGCTGAGTGACCTTTTACATAGGGAATAGGACCACACGTAACAGGGCATTCTCTACCTCGATGTCCTTCATTACCAGATTCGCCAACCACTTGCGAACTGCCTTCATTGGCCCTCTTTACCTCTTCCCTATACCCAGGGCTAGGACTACAATACCGACTTCTATCGGAGCGTGCACTACGGTCTGGTGCACGACTACGCATCCTCCTTTCACCATATTGGACAGGGGGATCTCTAGGCTCTACCTCGGGGGAGACTTCTAATTGGGCGGGGCTATTACCTATTCCTTGCCCAGACCACATCCCATAGGACACACCAAGTCCCTGTGATCCATCACTACCCACGACAGTTAACTCCCCAGGTGTACCACTATATGGGCCAGGGCCATATCCGAAACTTGGTCCAGCTCCCAACAACGAGGGTGCTTCGTGCCCCCGTGTTTCAGGTCCTCCTACACTAGACAATCCTCCAGACTGCGAGGGGATAGTGTAGGGCATCGTATCTATGGGGTCGGGATTCTCACATAATCCCAACGGGTAGGGCGCTCCGGGCCCCTGTGACTCACAGTCACCTACATGTACAGAAGGGGTGGGATTATCACTCTGCCTTAATCCCAAGGGGTGGGGCACTCCGGGCCCCCCTGATTCAAAATCAACAACAGACGGGGTGGGATTCGTACCCATGCTTTGCTCGAATCCACATGACAGGGACGCTCCGGGCCCCTGTGGTCCATGGTCACTCTCATGTGACCCCATATAACTCATACCAACTGGACTTATCATAGTGGCCTCATTGCCTACCGAGCCCATCATGCACTGCCCATCCTGCAAGGGTACCACGTACCCTTGACCTTGATCCCAGGATGGGTGACAACTAGACAATTGCGTCATTTGCCTATGACAAACCGTTTCTTCCATATGCGGAGTGTATACACCAGGGCCATACCTCTGCGATTGCCCCTGCTGGGCTGCCATAGTCCCCACTCCCTCCAGGGACTGACCTTGATATCCAGGAAATGGGATATTATACTCCGGGCTGTACCCCTGCCATTGCCCCTGCTGGGCTACCATAATCCCATTTTCCCCTGGAGTCTCCATGTGACCTTCAACTCCCATATATGGATAGCTACTACTATATGGCCCCGTCTGGGCCCCCATCATCACTACTGATGGGTCGTGACCTTGTCCTTGTGCAAAACTACTTTGTAATCCCTGTAATTGCCCCTTTTGGGCATCCGTAATCCCTGCAACACCATAGGGATTGTTTATATCATTAGAGCCTGATATATTTGTAGCAGTGCCATGCCCCTGTGATTGCCTACTTGGGTCAAAACCATGTGAACTACTCGCAACATTAAACCCCTGTGACTACCCCGACTGGGCTGGCAATGTTCCAATTGCCCCTAGGGATTTACCATGACCTTGGTTTTGCACTAAACCACTAGGCACCCCTTGCCCCCCGCTTACCATTGGGGACATTTTACCTGGGTCAGGGGCTTGGCCACCCTGGAGATTACCCCCGGACCCCGAGGTCCCTGTTCCCACAGGGTCCACTGCCATCTTATCAGGTGACAGGAAATGGCTCGACATCAAGTGCATCAATTGGTCAATCTTTTGGTCAATCTTATTTTCAAGTTGTCTCCGAGACCTTGTCTGATCCATCATTTGCGCCTCTATTCGCGCTTCTCGCGCCTCTGCGCGTGCTTCACGCGCTTCAATGCACGCTTCCATTCTCTTTAATGACCTTTCTCGGGCATAGTGAAAATTGTCCAGCTTATTGCGACGTGCCTCTAACCTTGAGGAGAAATTTACAGTCTCATCTGCACAAGTAGACTGCATTGCATTTAGTGCATAATTGACCTTGTCAGGTCCCCCGACCCCACTGCCAGGTGAACCTGATTTGACTGTAGTCACTTTTGAGTCGACCCCCGTGGGATGCACTCTTTCTCTATGCAGGTTGATTGAAGGGAACGTGCACTTGTCCATGGATATTGCAAGTGTGAACAAACAAAGAACACAGGAATAAACAAATTAATTCACAAAAACAATGATTATTTACAGAAATAACGCTGGGCTGGTGGGGTACTACTTTTTACTCGACCCATACAAGCTCGCGTAAAACGGAAGTAAACAAAATAAAAACAACATGGCGGGCGAGATTTCACGTCGGGTCACGTGACCCAACTGGCAGATGGCGGGAAACCCCCAACAAAGGCTCCCCCACTGGAACGAGTTTTTCCTACTGTTTACTACTTGTTTTTAATCCTCGTCGCCAGTGAAGTAGTCCGAGTGGAGGTATTTAACTGTCTACAGGGAGTACTGGGCAGGGAAGAAGGGTAAACTATATATATGGCTTACCTCTAGGTCCACGAGGTCTGCATCCTGCTGGCCAGCATATCGTCTTGTGCGCATCTCGTCTCTCTGCTTCCGGTTGGGTGGGTTCGACCTACCTACTTATCGAGAACTACTACACCAGGGCGATATATTTTGTATCGCCATACGATACGAATTCATAAAATATCGCAATATTTATCGATATATTGTTACACCCCTACCAAAGACATGCATCACTGATGAAGGTTAAGTACCCGAAACGTGCATGTCTGGTCCACGTTGCCAATTTATCTGTTCTTAAATGATGCTATTCAATTTGAAGATGTTTACATTTACTGTAAATTGCGAAATGGACATGCCTTGTACATTGTAGGTGGCGCTACTGAAATAAATTTGTGCGCCGCCGCAATCCAGCATACTCATAGCTGTAAATAGAGTTCAGCGTAGCTTGGATGACTGGTACAGAGCTCATTTAGTAAGGGACATATCTTTGTATTGAAGATTTTGTAATGCTAACATTGGTTCTGTTAATGATGGGGGAGGGGGGGGGGACCTGTTAGACAAACGCAGCCAATTTTGCCACACATGAAATTCATATGCAAAACATGTATGAAAAATTCATCTTTTCTACGCATGAATCGCACACGCATGTATTTCATATGAATTCGCACATGTGTATTATATATGCATAGGCGGATATAGGAATTTTTCGAAGGGGGGTTGAAGATTTTGAAAGGAGGGATGTTGAATTTATACTATCAAAAGCTTCTGTTTGCAATAATACCATTATTGACTACTCAAAGATAATCTATATCTGTTTTATTATCTTTTAAAAGGGGGGAGGAGAGATTTTTAAAATGGGGTTTCATGCACAAATTTTAACATTTCTGGCGCAATTCTAAATTTATGAATGAATGTCTGGCGATCGGAAGCGAGCCAGGAAATTTTAGCAAAATATTGACTTATCAGAAAATACTTTCTATACCCTCTATCATTAACAAGTACATGTAATAATATTCTATATAGTTTCAGTTAAATGTCTTCATGTACGTTGATAAAGTAATATGTATAAAGGATGGATCAGAATAGCTAAATTATTCTGAAAGTCTATAAAGAACTAGCGAGCCAAAGAAAAATCTTGAAAAATAAATGAAAAATTGTAGAATTATGGTACAAAATGTTGCTATTTTAAACAATGTTAATGCATCATAAAATTTTGTGATTGAAAAAAGGGGGGGCACAAGCATGGTTGTGCCCCCTTTTTTCAAATTGGTGGTGGGGGGGGGGGGGGGGGGGCATGTGCCCCCCATTCTCCTACGCCCTTGTAAAGTAAACATCATATCCTATTTATAACTAAACACGAATCGGAACAAAGATTATTTTATAAGCCTCAAATCTTCAACATTATAATATTCAGACTTCAGGTCACAAATGTTGTACACCTTGGTGTTAAAAGCTTATCAAGTAAGGCACGGTCCATTTGATATTCTGGGGGGGGGGGGGCTTGGGTTTTTTTCGAAAAAAATAATTTTGCTCTGAATTTGATGAAAAAAATAAATTTGCTTATGGTGTGACAGAAAAAAATAATCTTGCTCTTACAAGTAATCTGAATTTGAAGAATAACCATAAAATCCGCTGAAAATTCCCGAAAAATTTTCGGCTCGCTTCGCTCGCCGCTCTTTTTACTTTCTATAAAAAATTTCTGGCTCGCTTCGCTCGCCATAGTTTTCTTCTGTAATGACAAGTTCATATTTGACAAAATCAAAAGTATATGCATGTGACTGAAACACAATTAAATTAATTAAATACATTATCAATATAATTTATAACTATTTATAGATACATGTATCACCATAGTGTCTAATTTTATATTCAAGCTTGGAAGGAGAATTTAAATAAGTTTTTCACTAGTTTTCATTTCTACATATTAAAACTTGAATCAGGTCCTCTTACATGTTACTTGATCTTATATACATTTTGTATACTGAAAATTATATATCACATATTGTAAAAATCTTTTTTCACTCTCACTTTAGAAGTGAATATAAGTTTTACATAAAAATAGAGTAATGTTTAAAGTAATTTAAGTAAAAATAAAGAATTTCTATTGAAAAAACACAAACATTCTTAATATAATTCACATTAATTGTTATAAAAAAAATTTCCTTGCTCCAACTTTGCAAGAAAAAAATAATTTCGCCCTGGTCCGATGCTAAAAAAATAATCTTGCTCCGACAAAAAACCCAAGCCCCCCCCCCCCCCCCCCCCCCCCCCCCCCCCCCCCCCCTGAATATCAAATGGACCGTGCCTAAGAAGGACAGAGATTAAGTTTTTTTAATATAAACTCTCTCGTTCTCTCTCTCTCTTCTTCGTTTTTTTTTTTTTTTTTTTGGTCGGACCAAAATGGGGGGGGGGGGGTTGCACCCCTCTATCCACCTCGCTAGATCCGCCAATGATATGTATTTTATATATATTTAGCATGTTGTACAAATAATTTGTAATGCGTATGTACAATACATATATTTTATTCACCTTTCATGTCTTTCATATATACAGTCAATATGTATGTACATTTTTATTACACATGAATTTTTCCGCATGTTTTACAACTTTGAAAATTATATGCTGCAATTATTAATTCATGCGTGTAATTTCATATGGATTTTTTGGATTCAATTTTTGATATATTTCTGTTATAATTTTAAATAACTATGACCTGATGACCTCAATCTTGAATGACCATGACCTGAAGACTTCCCAATAAAAGTCTATGACAGACTTCTGGCACGTGGTTTCTGAATGCATAGCATCTTCAAGGTCTAGGACACTGCATTTACTTTGTCCTTGTCTTTGCCGTCACAGACATGGTACATTTGATTCCATGCTTATGTCAAAAAATACTTCTTCCTGTTCTATTAATAGTATATATTATACATTTTTATCCCAATATTAAAAAAAACCCAAAGAAGTATCTTCTTGTTCATGTAAGTATTTATTAAATGTTAATTTTTTTTTCATTTCAATATATTTTATTATTCTGTAAAGTTCTGTAAAGTCTTCATGGAGTCCTGTTTTGTTCCTGCAATAAGAAGCTTTGAAATGAGAATACCTCGTTCAGCAGCCAATTAGAATTCCATTTAATCATCAATCAACTTCATAATACTTGTGACCAACACAGTTTATAGTTAAGAACTTATCAATATCTTAACCCTCTATCTTTATTAACTAGCTTGCTAGGGGTCCGTCGATGCTCAGTTTGATGCTTTATTGTGAAAGAAAGGCGGGGATCTCCCACAACACTAGGTTGCAGCACCAACAGCAAAATCCCTAAACACCCATGTAAAAACACAGAACAGACACCCACAGAAAGAGACGCAAAGGGGACAAAGAACACCAACTCACACCATAGAAACATGAAACATAAAAGACTACACATAAATCAACGAGACCAATGGTCAACCGGTGCCGACGTAGGACGGCCATCTGCCACGTAAATAGCAGACGGTGTGGTTATCCTGGATTACGTGCGCACAATCCTCCCACTGTGAGTGTTGTTGAGATTATCGTCGGGATCTTCAACTCATTTGTGTCACACTTGTGCCCTTTACCGTGTGGAGCTCGTAAAAAAGGTTCCCCGTGAGGGATTTCAGTGTTTTGAATATTGTTCCCTGACAAGGTCGCCATAATACTTTCTATTTAAGAATTGACTGTTCAATTTTGACAGTTTATTGGAGTATGAACTTTGGTTTGTCGCATCACAAATTGTGTAAAACCGCGTAGCGTAGCGAAGCGGTTTTACACAAAATTTGTGATGCGACAAACCAAAGTTCATACTCCAATGGACTGTCAAAATTGAACAGTCAATTCTTATAATTTCCCAACACTAATTTATTCCAAATTTCACAAATATACTAAAGAAATTAGTTATTGAGTACATTACGTATGAAAATATCAACTCCGTAGAGCCCGTACGCGAACTAGTTCCCAAAAGAAATAGAAATAATGTATATATAGCTAGTTAAAAACCACAAATGTGTCAAAAGTATTTGTTCTCCAACTGGAACCCATTTTACCAATTCATTACGTCATCAGATGATATGACGTAGCAGTTTGATGACGCGTTTTGCAGTTCAAGGTCGCCAACATGGCAGTTGTGTTTGGATTGTACACGCAGGATCTGGGAGTTTATTGTGACAGATTCTCTGTATTTATAGATCTAATACTTACAGAAAACGACATGATTATGATCTATTGGTATCAGAATATCTTCCTAGGATTTAGTTATTTCATAAGTGACAATTATTATGTGAAAATTCATGACGATACTGTATCCTGATAGAGGCCCGAGGTAGGTCGCCGTCTTTTGTCACTTTTGATCTCTTATTTTCTGTTCGCTGATAACATTTTGTTCTGATTTCTTCATCTCGGTATAAATACATCACTAGAAAAGTTTCTAGTTTCAGTAATTCATAGGATCAGAACGTTGTATCTCATAGAAATTGTTTGAAACAGTGATCTTCGGTCCTTTTCATTCAAAACTTTTGCACGTTGACAGTCGTCAGCCATTGGGAAATTTCAAACGCGGGATGCTCAACCCAAAAACTGTTGCGATGGGATTGTAATTTTGAAGAAAATGGATGGGAGATTCTGTCTCTCTCGTGATTTTACTTCGTTTTCTGTCTATCGTCAAAATTAAGGACAGGGAATGGTCTGAGGAGCTTCATAACAGGCGCATAGCAACCGAAAACGCTGAAAACCGCGTACACCGGTGCATCATCGAAATTGTCATACAATTTTCATTAATTCTGATATCGTTTTAATATCTAAGGACTACTGTTAACAAAAATATGTTTGTTTTGGCATTTGTTTAAACATATTTTATTTCAATAAAACGAAAAGGGATTGGGCAACAAGTTTTACCAACATTATGTAAAGCCCTCTCCCTATACATGATACATAGAAATAAATAGTCATAAAGATGGCGACAAGTGGTATCTTCACAATTTTTGAAATAACAATGATGATGATGATGATGATGATGATGATATTTAATAACAATATATATATAAATATGAATAAATTATTAAGAGAAAGTGGAAAAGTAAAGAAAGGAAGGAAAATGACCCTCAGTTAAATCTCTTTGTTGCTTTAATGTACTTTTGCACAGATAATAAAATTATTGAATTTGTTTCATCGTCAAAATTAACATCTCCAAATAACAATTGCTCTAGAGTTAGGGGTATATAATTTGAGAGTTCATCAATCAAGTAATCACGTTGATTTACATATCTAGGACATTCTAATAAAAAGTGAAACGCATCTTCAAAAGGATTACCACAAGAACATGATGGAGAAGAACTAATGTTAGATTTAAATAAGTCAGAGTTAAGAGAACTACACATATGTCTAATTCTTGACAGTTGGATATTTGTAAATCTATCACCCACGAGAAAATATTTAGGAATCTTGTAAACATCACTTTTAAGAAAACTTTTAAATTTATTATAAGAAGAACAATTTCGAAAATCACTATCCAAATTATTCCAAAGTTTCACAGATGAGGGTATAAACGATCTTAATGTACTTTCCAATCTATAAATAGGTAAAGAATAGTCATATGAATTTCTAAGATTTCTAGAATTTGTTCTTCTCATAGGTGTAGTAATGTCAGACAAATATTGAGGAACTAGATTGTTATGAATTTTGAAAAAAAGGCAGAGTTTACGTCGTTCTCGTCTGTCCTTCAAAGGTTCCCACCCAGTTTCCATGTAAATAGATTCTCTTTTGGCAAAAATTGGTAAACCTGTTATTATTCTACCTGCACTGATTTGAACTTTCTCTAATTTTTCAATATCACAAACACCCAGCCCATCCCAGACTTCACAAGCATATTCCAAAGATGGTAGAATGAATGTATTATAAATCTTTAAAAGTGTTTCCTTACTAAGAGTATATTTCAATTTACGTAAATAGTTAATTTGTTTGCTAGCAGATATACAAATATTTTCAATGTGGGAAGTCCATTTACCATTTGACATGAAAGTGATACCAAGATGCTTATGTTCTTGCACATTATGTAATACGGTGTCGCCAAAACGTAATTCGATCGATTCGGATCCTGATGGAGTAATATAGAGAACTTCAGTTTTGGAAGGATTGAAATTTACTAGCCATGATTTAGACCAATCGTTTAAAGCCAAAAGATCAGTATTCATATCGTCGATAATTTCGTTTTTATTGCTGGAAGAAGAGGATAGAGAAGTATCATCTGCAAATAAACGTGCTATACTAATAAGATGGTCGGCTATATCATTTATAAATATTAAGAAAAGTAGGGGACCAAGTACTGAGCCTTGCGGAACTCCGGCATTAGTAGTTCGAAATGATGATGATGATGAATTAACGATGACACATTGCTTCCTATCAGATAAATAATTTTGCAAAAGAGAAAAAAGAGACCCAGAAATACCATATGCAAATAACTTGACTAACAGCCCCTTATGCCACACCCTGTCAAAAGCTTTAGACACGTCACAGAATACTAAACAAGTATTTTTCTTCGCTTCCCTATTTATACAAATATTATGATAAATTTCTATCAATTGGTATACTGTGCAATTATTTGGAAGGAAACCTGATTGTAATTTATAAAGTAGTTTATTTTCAAGCAAATAATTATGTAAATTTTTGTGAATTATTCTTTCGAAAACTTTCCCCACAGTACTTAATAAAGCAATCGGTCTGTAATTAGAAGGAATGTGTCGGTCGTCTTTTTTGAAAAGGGGCATAACTCTAGCAGACTTCCAAGATGACGGGAAAATACCTAACTCTAAACACTTTTTAAAAATCAAGAATAGCGGAAAACTTACAGTATGAGCAGTGTTATGTAGCATTTGGTGGCTAATGTTATCCAATCCTACTGCTTTATGAAGCTTCAGAGACAGAAGTATATCAGTAATTTCCTGCTGCTGAATATCAATATTGTTTATTGTTTTATCGGTACGCGAAGGAAAATCAGGAACACTTATATTACTATCATCCAAAGTTGAAATACTTGTAAAATATTCATTCAATATATCTGCTTTACTGTCATCAAGTGTTTCAATTACATTAGAGTTTGGATTTACTAATGGAGGGATGATATTTACGGAACCACTTGTTTTAGTCATAAATCGAATTAGTTTCCAAAATTCTCTATTATTATTTGATGAAAAACTATCAATAAGAAAATGAACGTCGGAATAAAAACTCTGTCTAGCAAATTTTTTCATATTATTTACATGATTCCTTTGTTTCTTATAATTACGAACTGTTACCTCTGAATTATTTCCTTGTTTTATCTTTTTATGAAGTCTATCTCTTTTTCTTATTTCCCTACGAATAGAAGAATTAAACCATGGCTTATCATTAGATCTAATCGTTATAAATTTAGACGGAATATATTTCTTTGCCATTTCAATATATTTGTTAGTGAATGAATTACATAACAATTCGACATCAGAAATTTCGGAAAAAAGATCAACCCAGTCAGTGTTCAAAATATCATCATTAAAAGATTGAAAGTCAGCCTGGCCATATGACCAAACTTCTCTTTTGTAGGATTTCTTAATTTTACAATTAGTCAAAATTTCAACATATGTAGCATTGTGGTCAGACACATTACGGTCAATATCTATAACCTCACTCATTCCAATCGAACACTCACGTACTAAAACTGGGTCAAGTAGTGAATTACGTGTGGGACCATAGCGTGTTGGACTTTTAATGTGATTTATGAACTGATATGAATTTATTAAATCTATGAAGGGATGTACTGATTCAGTAAGTAAATCAACATTTATATCGCCTACAATTACTATATTAGGATTATGATTAGAAGCATCTTCGACAGAATTATTCAACAAGTTCCAGAACTCATTGTTACACGATGGAGGTCTATATATAGTACATAATAAGAAGGAGTACTGTGGAAATTTTATTTCTAACCATATGTTTTCGCCCGAATCAAATTCAAAATGCTGCATTCTAGTAACAAGTAATTGTTCCGATATATATATCAAAATACCCCCACCATGACAAGTACGATCTACACGAATGGGGTCAGGGTAAAAGCCTTCTATATAGATATCAGAATTAGATACATTTTCATCCAAGTGAGTTTCGGTTACACAGATTATGTCATAATCAGAAGCTATATCACTAAGGTAAGCAACTTTATTTCTTAAACTACGAATGTTGAGGTGAAAGATAGAGATGTGATCAAAAGAAGGTCCAGGGTTGGGATGGATATCCATAGATAATAATAGCAGCAGCATAAGATAGGCCTTGGGGTTTGTATTACATACTATTGAGATGACTGGTAGAAAAAAGGAAACTATTGAGACTTTAATATCAAGTATAAGACAATCTCCAAGTGAACTAAAACCAATATTTTTAAACATTTTGCGAAAAGAAAACAAAAACTTTTCAATGCGAAAAGAATTTAACTTCATATAATGCATCCCTATCGCCACTCTATATTGATTAATATCGTTACCCATTGTCAAAGACGATTATGTGACAATAGTAGCGTGGCGAGAGGGTGGCTAGAGGGACGCGTACGTTTAATGAAGGGTCATTTGGAAGTAGGTGAAGCATGATATGCAAATGAAATACAGTAGAATAGACACAAGAGTGAGTAAGTAGGACGGAGTAAGGTGAAATTGGACAACAATAATGTGGATGTTGCAGAACGTATCTATACAAAAGGGTCATAAAAGGGGTAGAACGAAACCAAGATGGATATGAATAATACATAAACATGAAAAAGAATGAACATTGATGAATATGAACATGAGTGAAAAGAATTGGAAATGAACAAATCAAACAAAAGAGTATGTACAAAACCATAACTGACATTAATGTGTCATTAAACGGAATGAAAAATAGGTAAACATGAAAACAGTCATTGACCATGTAATGGTCCGCATTGTATTTAACACTATAACAGAATGAATATAATACGATCATTGACTGACGTTGCAAATAAGATAAAGAAAGTAAATCTGATAAAGTTGAAAATGATGAAAAATTGACTATGAAATGAAAATGATACAAAATAAGTAGTAGACCAAAATAGGTAAACATTGGTTATAATCTTATATATAACTGTTTGAGAGCGGATAGGTGTATATAAAAGGAAAAAGAAAATTTGGTGCATGTAGATATAATACATTTATATACCTAAATGGTGCAAAATTAAATGGTATTGTATGTATAATATGTCACGTTTCTAGTGAAAATAGGAACAAACTTTTGTACAGTAACCAATGAAACAGATCATGTATTAAATTATGATATTTACTAATATATATAGTGAGAAATAAAAATTAAGAGTTGTGTATATCTATAAAGAAGACTCAATAGAAAAAACAAAGAGAGTCGTATTCAATTAATGTAATATTGTACAGAGCCATATCGCTGGTGAACTAAGTCACTCGTCGCTCAAGAAGCAGCATCAGCAGCCTCACGCGCTAACATAGGAACCAAACGCTCTAAGTCAGCAACGGATCGTACCAGGTGTTTTTCACCAGACTCGGATAACTTTAGGAAGATTCGTCCATCGTTAGTCCAGAAAGAGTGCACGTGGTTGGACTTCTTCGCACGAGAAATATTGGACACGATAGACTGTCTATATCGTGTGAGATCTTCGGTGATGAAGATGCGATCTGGATCGGTTTTTAAATGTTTCTTCTTCATGAAGATCTCGTTCTTCAACTTCCAATTACGGAAACGACATATCAACTGTCTTCGCCCGGACTGGTTAGGCTTGCCCACAGGATGAGATCGGTTTATATCATCATGTGTGATTTTGACACCGAGCTTTTTATTGACTAGATCAACGATGACATTGTCGGAATTGGAGTCGGAAGGAACTGCGACATTGTGGAAACGTAATGACGTTCGGCGTCCATATTGCTCAAGTTCTTCTACATCATTTTCAAGATCGGCAACACGTTCAACAAGTTCAGCATTTGTAGACTGCAAAACTGCTATTTGTTGTTCTTGTTGGGCAACTTTGGTAGAAAGTGGAGCAATAGCGGAATGCACAGCACTCTGTATAGTCTGATTAATCAGAGGAGTCAACGCAGCAGATAGAATAGGCACTATGGCGTTCACTATGAGGGGATTACTCAACTGACCGACTAACATTTGTGACATATCCGTATTTTGAGGATGAGAGGCAGGCCCTCTGGTACAGGATTAAGTGCCGGAGAGGACATAGTAATAGAATGGTGACGACGCCTTAAAGATCGTGGATTTTCAAGAGGGCTGGTTGATTCAGGCTGTTTACGTATATACGTTTTACTCGCTTGTTTACTCATGTAAAGTTCACTGGACAAAGGTCAATTCTAGAGTCTACTCATGCATGTACTCACTGTTTACTTCAGTAATATTTGTTACATATGTCCTTCTACGATCACAAAAAGAATACACACACAAAAAGTTCTTTTCTCTGGATTACATATCAATAATTCATCGTCTTTTTTGGCATCGTAACTCAGAAAAACTCAAGAAAACACCAAAATTCCGCCTCTCGAATTTTCAAATCATGTCTACAGCCGCCATCTTATGACGTAGACCTTTGGCATTTGTATCATTCAAAAGCCGATCTTAGCAACATTGAATGATTTTGATTAAAGTAGTTCCGGCTCATCCGGTATTTTTTCGAATGATTTTGATTAAAGTAGTTCCGGCTCATCTGGTATTTTTTCGTGTTCATTGGGGTATGACCGTGTATTTTGGACCAATCAAAATGCGTAGATTCGTGTAAACAAACATATTTGGAAATTATATAGATATAACCTCAGACAGTGCATGTATTTTAGATATTTTTGTGAGTGATTATCGACGGCGGGTGCGGCTAGCCAACAGGGGATGCTTACTCCTCCCGGGCACCTGGTCCCACCTCTAGCTTGCTAGGGGTCCGTCGATGCTCAATTTGATGTTCTATGAGTGCTGTTGAGATTATCTTCAGGATCTTCTTTAACTCATTTCAAAAGTCGAGAAAGTGTATTAGATGTATAACACATAAATGGTTCATGTTTATGTAATTGATCTGACATATTTTGAGAAATCCTTCTGACTGGGATCTACATTATTTGTAATTTTTCTATGGATAAATTCTGCAAAGAAAAGTGGTCCATATCTTTTATTTCTTCATGGTTAAGCTATATCTAGTAAATGAAGTGATAACGTGCAAAGATTTTTTCTTTGGAATGTTCGAGAAGGAGAATTTTTAACAAGACCACCTTTCATTTAGGCACGGTCCATTTGATATTCTGGGGGGGGGGGCTTGGGTTTTTTTCGAAAAAAATAATTTTGCTCTGAATTTTGATGAAAAAAATAAATTTGCTTATGGTGTGACAGAAAAAAATAATCTTGCTCTTACAAGTAATCTGAATTTGAAGAATAACCATAAAATCCGCTGAAAATTCCCGAAAAATTTTCGGCTCGCTTCGCTCGCCGCTCTTTTTACTTTCTATAAAAAATTTCTGGCTCGCTTCGCTCGCCATAGTTTTCTTCTGTAATGACAAGTTCATATTTGACAAAATCAAAAGTATATGCATGTGACTGAAACACAATTAAATTAATTGAATACATTATCAATATAATTTATAACTATTTATAGATACATGTATCACCATAGTGTCTAATTTTATATTCAAGCTTGGAAGGAGAATTTAAATAAGTTTTTCACTAGTTTTCATTTCTACATATTAAAACTTGAATCAGGTCCTTTTACATGTTACTTGATCTTATATACATTTTGTATACTGAAAATTATATATCACATATTGTAAAAATCTTTTTTCACTCTCACTTTAGAAGTGAATACAAGTTTTACATAAAAATAGAGTAATGTTTAAAGTAATTTAAGTAAAAATAAAGAATTTCTATTGAAAAAACACAAACATTCTTAATATAATTCACATCAATTGTTATAAAAAAAATTTCCTTGCTCCAACTTTGCAAGAAAAAAATAATTTCGCCCTGGTCCGATGCTAAAAAAATAATCTTGCTCCGACAAAAAACCCAAGCCCCCCCCCCCCCCCTGAATATCAAATGGACCGTGCCTTACCAATGAACACACATAAACCTACCCAGCAGAACACATGGAAACCAAATATTGGACCAATGAACACATAAACCTCAATTATAGATAACTACTACAGCTGATAGTGGTGATGTTGAGGAATACATTCTTGTGATTGACCTTCTATATACTGAACAAAAAAAAGCTATGTCTCTAATAATGAAAGGTCAACACTTGTCAGATGAAACGTTATACTAGTAACCCTCAAGAAAAACTCCAAAAATATCTTTTAATTTAACACTTTTGAACGCAATGAAGCGTTTTCACGTTTTCACCTTGTAAAGCCCCTTTCACATCAGCCGTACGACGATCTGCGATCGACATTTTGATAAAAATCGTTAGCTTTCGTGCGGCAGCCGTTCGAAGTTTTTGTTCGCAAGTTCGTCGCAGACTGAAATCTCAGCTTGCACATTATCCTTGCGATTTGTGGACAACACTTGTTAAACGCAAGGCATTCGTACGACTTCCGTACGGCAGCTATAAATTTGATTCACGATCTTTGTAGCAGGTCGCAGGGTGTGTTATTACATTGTTTAGATTTGAGGATCACGGACGAGGGTTAAGTACCCGTCTGCATGTCTGGTCCACGTTGCCAATTTATCTGTACTTAAATGATGCTATTCAGTTTGAAGACGTTTACAATTATTCATCATATTTTTACAATCTATCATTTTATTATATCATCATATCACGTACGGGCATCTTACCACCGACTGCCGTGCGTCTTAACATAATATCGGGGCAGGATGTTGAAAATCCTACGACGTCTTATGTAGTCGTGTGGCAGCCGTACGATTATTGCAGATCCCTTTTAATCGCATATGTTCAGAAAACATACACTCATTGGATCTTGAGACAAGATATGTGGATGGTTACGTAATAAGAGACAACAGTTGGTAAAATTCTTTGAAAAACAGAAGTCCAGGCAGGCAGGAGAAACACTTACCCAGCGAAAGACTTAGCAAATGAAGACACATATCACTCCGAGGTCACCTCAGAGTCTAATGTGGTAGGAATTTTACTTTTTTCCTTTTAGTACTACTTAGAATTCTCTATAACCGCATTTATTTTATAACTACCATAATTGTATTTCTGCCATTTTATTTTACCTATCTAGATAAAAGTTAAAGACGGGAGGGGATCTCCAACAAGACCCTGTTGCAGCACCAACAGCAAACATCCGATTCAAAAACACACAAGACGAGCATGAGACGGAAAAGAGACAAACGACATGTAAACATCAAACACAAAAGACTACAAATAAACCGACGAGACCAATGAACAACCAGTGCCGACTTTGGACGGTGTGATGCAGCAGATGGTGTGGTTATCCTGGATTGTGTGGGCACAACCCTCTCACTTCTCCAATTACCCAGAGGTCTCGAAGAATTGTGGTATAATTTGACTGGGTGAGTTTATAGAAAGTCCACATGACTGGTAAATTGATGCCGTGATTTTAGTAAATGTAAATGTCAAAGCAAAATTTTATTTATTTCATGAATTAGGAAAAACGTTATTTCAAACAGAGTTGATGAAAACTATAAGTTCTATCAGTATATTGGATTTGCTGATAAAAATTAGGGATGTGTGTGTTTTTTGGTTTTTTTTTTGCGAAATGCTCACACTGGTCTATAACTATTATTTGGACAGATAAAGATACAAAAATGTCTAATATTTCATGGAATACAAAAATAAAAATATATGCATATTTCATAAGCATTATCATACTTTACATGTATATTATTCAAATCTCATACAAAATGTATATTAAATTAATTATTAGAGGAAGTCTTGTTTTCATGATGTATGTTATGTTTTTAATTGCAAATAAAAACTATATTTTTTTTTTCAAATTTTTATGTTGATGATCATATTCATGAACATCGACGAAGGTCGCGGCTAGCCAAAAGGGGATGCTTACTCCCCTCGGGCTCCTGGTCCCGCCTCTAGCTTGCTAGGGGTCCGTCGATGCTCAATTTGGTACTCTATTGTGTATGATGTTGAGATTATCGTCAGAATCTTCTAACCCATAAAGGTTTTTTTACTTCCTTAAAAACACTCTAGACCGAGAAGAGGCCAAAATTTTATTCTTGAGTTGGTATTTTGGCATGAGATAAGGGCATTTGAAAAGTGGTACTTTACTTTCACTTTCCAATTTCTTTATTATTAGTTTAAGTTATCTCGTGTTGATGACTTTTTGCTCTGAATTCTTTCATAGTTTTGCTCACATAATCGGAATTATGCATGTCAATCTCATATTGGGATGAAAAATACCGATATAAGTATTGAACACTTTCAAAATTTAACCAAATAAATGAAAATATTGACTACAATTGCTTGTATTTCTATGAATATATGGTTTCCAATTTGGACTGAAAAGACAGCAGTACGAAACATGCCAAAAAGTTGAGAAGGAGAGTATTTTGAATCACAGAAAATTGAGAGGAATCTTACTTAATGGACTTGAAGATCGCAAAATCGAATGAACAAAGGTAAATAATGACACAACCAATACAAAAATCAAAATATAGGCAGATTATGAAAAAAATTGTATAATTGTAATGACAAATATGGATAATGACCATATCCCTGTCTACAGTACAAAATCGATAATTCAGAAAATCAGAAACCGAAGGCATACAAAATCAGGATAAAAACAGGAACCAAAGCAAACAAAATCAAAAACCTCCACCATATGAAAAGAAGCGAACTCCCGATATGAGAGTGAGACCAGGTGCCCAGGAAGAGTAAGCATCTCCTGCTTGCATGCAACACCCGTCGCTTCAATTCGGTAGAACTGTCACATCCACTTTTCAAATGCCCTTGTCTCAGGCCAAAATACGAACTCAAAAATAAAATTTTGGCCTGTTCTCGGTCTACTTTCACGCACTCTCTGGAAATCATTTCTATTATAAAGACCATTATTTGTGTCTGCGTACTCCTCCCACATGTTATCGTACAGACCCAGAAGTCTCTACCTGAGAGGGACAACTTGTGCTTTCTGGGCACATTGTGGTTTCGGAAGACATCCTACAATAATTCATAGTAGGTAATTAATTTAGCATGCCTAAATGGCTAAACTTTTGAAATATCTTATTTTCAAAATAATAGTATAAATTAACATATTGAAACATAACATTCTATGGTAATAATTTAGTGCACCTTATGTGCATTTCAACAAATAATTTATCATGATTTATGCAAGTGAGATAAAGAAAATCCTGACAACAATCTCAACATCACTCACAATATAGACCATCAAATTGAGCATGACGGACCCCAAGCTAGAAGTGGGACAAATGAGTTAAAGAAGATCCTGACGATAATCTCAACAGCACTCACAAAAGAGCACCAAATTGAGCATCGACGGACCCGGGAGGAGTAAGCATCCCCTGTTTGACTAACCGCACCCGCCGTTCATGCACGAAAATGAAAACAATATCTACAGAAAATGCACTGTCCGATGTCATATCTTTATAGAAAGTGCTATGGCGACCATGTCAGAGAAAAATTATAACACTGTCAAACCCCTCGCGGGGAACTATTGCCTCTTTCTGCAAGAGACAGAAAGAGAGGAAATCCAAACTGTTAATATATGTAGAGCAATCGTCTTAACGTGACCTAGAGCCAGCCAAACTATTAAGTTTCCATTTCATACAGCATTTATGAAACACGCTATTGCGATATCCCATTGGTCTTGTCGGTTTATGTGTAGTCTGTTGTGTTTGATGTTTACATGTCGTATGTCTCTTTTCCGTCTCATGTTGTACTCGTCTTTCCTGTTTTTGCATCGGGTGTTTTGGTGTTTTACTGTTGGTGCTGCAACGGGGTCTTGTTGGAGATATCCTCCCTTTTACAACTCTGTGAATAGGCGAGGGGATGAAAATCACGCATTAAGTTTCATAAATACTGTTAGAAGTAGAAAAAATCATTCGAGACCCTATCTATATTGTATCATGCACTACACATCTGGCCCTCTTACATGGTATATAAGTTATTGACCTTTATCATTCCTTCCATAAAACGAATTTTCCTTCAATATACAGCAAATATACTTTAGATCGTATTTATTACATCTTAAAAGTATTGTTTCAGACTCATCAAAGTTGCAGTCAAGAACAATTAAAGATGAATGAAATATTATTCATCTGTGTTTCTGGGGCCTCTACGTTTTACGGTCTTGTTTGTATGAGGTCGTCTTACAGTGATGAGGTTGTTTTACACAACAATTGGACGTTCTTCGAGACCTCTGGGTAATTGGAGAAGTGAGAGGGTTGTGCGCACGTAATCCAGGATAACCACACCATTTGCTACTTGCGTGACAAATGGCCGTCCAACGTCGGCACCGGTTGCCCATTGGTCTCGTCGGTTTATGTGTAGTCATTTGTGTTTGATGTTTCCATGTTGTATGTCTCTTTTCCGTCTCATACTATACTCGTCTTTTGTGTTTTTTTTTCAACGGGTGTTTTGCTGTTGGCGCTGCAACGGGGTCTTGTTGGAGATCTCCCTTCTATTACATGCCCAGAAATTATCAAGTGTGTGTAGACTTTGTTGTGACAAAATATGTGCAAATGCTTAATGCTATGATAAGAAGCTATTTGAAATTGATTTAAAAGAAAATTTGAATCTCGACATTTTTTCCGATGAAGAAAATATACCCCTGTTCGTATCTGTAGTGCCTGTCGTCTTAGGATTAAGAGGTCTAATGAAGACGATCCAAGTAAATATGATTCGTCTTTGATTAAGTATCCGACGTCTTTAATTGGTTAAGTATCCGAAACGCGCATGTTTGATCCATGCTGCAAATTTATCTGATCTTAGATGATGCTATTGGTTTGAAGACGGTTAATATTTGTACCACTTAGTGAGTGACACTGCTGGTGAACCAGGAGTACCCGAGGGCACATGTAGCCAAAATCGATCAACTCGTTGATCGTTTCTTCAACGCATTCGAAAATTTCTGTGATCAAGATTTCTTGAATTTTCTAAAATGTGGGTCCTATAGCACAGTATCCCACCCATCCTGCTACGTCCTTGCTACACATTTTCGATATGAATTGCACATTCTTTCACTGTGTAGCATCACGTGACTAGATTTGGTGAAACCACGAATAAATAAAATGCTCGGTTGGAGGAAAGAAAACAGGAACTGCAATAATTGCTTTGATTAGATTTTATCTTTTCAAAGCCTATATCCTTGTCTAAACTGATACTTTTACAATCGTGGACCCGTTAGTAAATAAAACGCCGTTGTCTTTGCAAACATTGTGACACAAGCTGTAGATGTGTGCGTGGAAACCACCACAACATTGTGTTTAACATATTTCGACCACGACATTCCTTTCGTCAGAATGTTTGTAAAAATTACAATGATTTCTTGAGTGACAAACAAAGAATCATCAAAATATATATTTTTTACTGGGACTTCGGCTATAAAAAGGTAAAATTGAATCAAAACAATCATAACAGTACCTGTTTTCTTTCCCCCAAACGAGCGGTATGCCTCCATTTTGTGTTCGTGGTTGCACCAACTTAAGTCACGTGATGCTACACGGTGTCTTTGGCCATATCACTTTGTTTAGATTGAGGATCACTGACGAGGGTTAAGTACCCGAAACGTACATGTCTGGTCCATGCTGCAAATTAAACTGATCATAAATAATGCTATTGATTTGAATACGTTTAACATTTGTTTAATTGTGTACCTCATAGTGATAAAGGCTGCACATTATGTGCCCCTAAAAGTGCAGGAAGGAAAGAGAAAAGTAGGTCAAAGAGAATTACGAAATGGGATGACGACATTAAGATGTCTGTGGGAAAAGAGGCCGAAACCTTGCAAGAATTCGTTTAAGAATAATGCCCAATGGTCTCGTCGGTTTATGTGTAGCCTTTTGTGTTTCATGTTTACATGTAGTGTGTCTCTTTTCCGTCTCGTGCTGTACTCGTCTTTTGTGTTTTTGCATCGGGTGTTTTGCTGTTGATGCTACAACGGGGTCTTGTTGATGATCTCCTCCCTTCTATTGTCAAGGTATGTCGTGTCATCCGATCATGACCCCCTGTTATCAATTTTTTTCTGCAAGAATGTATTCATAGCTGGTTTGGATCTTCATTTACATGTCCTTTGTGTCGATTTGTATTAGATGAGTGTTAAACGTCTTCAAATCAATAGCATCAGTTATAAACGGATAAATTTGCAGCATTGACCAGACATGCACGTTTCGGGTCTGATTTGTACCCCCATTTTGGGCCTCTGTTGAATTTTTTTAATCTCTTCTAGACAAATGTGTATAGAACTGTTCGCAATGCTTCAGGTCCCACCTCTAGCTTGCTAGGGGTCCGTCGATGCTTAATTTTGTACTCTATTGTGAGTGCTGTTGAGATTATCGTCAGGATCTTCTTTAACTCATTCAGGATTAGCCAAGTGGATTCCCGTCAAATCTATGCTCTTTTGCTTCAACAAAGAGTTATTTTTATGTTACCACGACACCTAAGGTTTACAAGCTTCCCTTATCATCTGTTTAAGCCAAACGTAGGAGATTGTACTCATGTTTATAATTTTTGTAGAACTCAAGATGAAAACAAGAGTGATGTTTTATTTTTTATGCTAAAAGATCATATAAAGTCAGTGAGTGACCCTAGGAAGAAAGAAATAGTGCCAGGAGCGGCGTACTGAGAAATTTTCAAGCGAAAACCCATTCAAGAAATGAAACCAAGTAACAAAATATTTGATAAAGTAGATCTTGTATCTTTTCCACTTTTGTGTACTCCATCAATGTACGTAATATATTGATTGCCTTTGACATTTACAACAGATGCAGTATGGTATGCTCGAAGGTCACTCTGTATGTTTTCTCTAATGTTCCATGATAAAGCATCAGGACAAAAGACATAAACATTCTCATCCCGTGTATCATGACCAAATGGAGAGAAGGAAATTGTGTGCTCTGCCGAGATGAAAAGGAAATTCCACCAAACAAATACACATCCTCTATTAATTTTGTAAATGTATGACCACAACGAGCAGATGGTACATGACCTAACATTTTGGCACTATGTGCGGATGAGAATTGACTCTGGTTGAACCATCTGAATTTTAACACAATTCTTTGACAAGTTTAACAATGACAAATATGGATAATGACCATATCCATGTATACAGCACAAACTCGATAATATCAGAAACCGACTTCAGGCATACAAAATTAGGATAAAACAGGAACCAAAACAAAAACCTCCACCATTTGAAAAGAAGCAAACTCCCGATATGGGAGTGAAGCAAGTGCCCAGGAAGAGTAAGCATCTCCTGCTTGCATGCAACGCCCGCCGCTTCAATTCGGTATAACTGTCACATCCGGTTACTTCCATTTCGGAAGACATAGAGTATAATCTTTGGTTGGATGGTTCGAATTGTGTATGAAAGTGTTAAACGTCTTTAAATTCAATTGCATCATTTAAAACCTGAACAATTTACAGTATGGACCAGACATGCATGTTTCGGGTACTAAACCCTCGTCAGTGATCCTCAGTCTAAACAATGTAATATGACCAAAAAGTATGAAAATTATAATGTCCAAAAATGTACCAAAACACGTAGCAGAATATCAACCACCATTCTGGAGAGTGGGAGATCATAGTGTATGACGAGTTCCCCATATCGACCGTAGAACTTCCTCAGTGACGATGTTAGTCGGTCACAAACATATCCCTGACTGAGAAGCTTATCTGAAAGACGCCTAGCTCTCAGAACAAAATCCGTATATTTAGTACTTGCTCTGGCATAGCGTATCAACTGAGATATGAACACGCCATAAGCAGGCGATGAAGGGATGTTGCTACTCAGAAAAGGAAAGTTTGTAATGCTGAAATTGAAGTCGTCACGTTTGTTATAGAGTGAGATGTTGATGTGACCATCAGTGTCGTAGGACAACATGTTGTCCAAAGAGAATGCTGGATTATTTGTCTCTAGTTTTTTATTTACTTCAAGCTCCGATGGATAGATACTGCTTAGGTAATCCGCGAATTTTGGATTATTGATGGACAACACAGAGTCTATGTACCTGTAAGTGATGTTGAAGTCAGGAACTAAGTATCTTTTCCCCTCAGAGACCAAAGATTGAATGAATTCAGATTCGTAAGAGTACAGGAAAATATCGGCAAGGAGTGGGGCACAATTGGACCCATTGGTATTACATGTTTATAATGTTCATATGTCATGTTGTAAGTCTATAGATTTAAGGCCACCCTATCCAAATGTTAAACGTCTTTTAAATTCAATAGCATCATTTAACATGTTTAAAACATGATAAATTTACAGCATGGACCAGACATGCACGTTTCGGGTACTAAACCCTCGTCAGTGATCCTCAGTCTAAAGAATGCAATATGGCCAAAAAGTATGAAAATTATTATGTCCAAAAATGTACCAAAACACGTAGCAGAATTGGTGGGATATGATGCTATAGGACCCACGTTTTATAAATTTCAAGAAATTTTGAAAATTTCAAATGCGTTGAAGAGACAGACGATCAACCAAAGTTGATCGAACTTGGCTACATGTGCCCTCGGAGACTCAGCAGTGACACTCACCAAGTAGTGCAAATTTTAAATGTCTTTAAATTCAATAGCATCATTTAAAACATGATAAATTTACAGCATGGACCAGACATGCACGCTTTGGGTACAAAACCCTCGTCAGTGATTCTCAGTCTAAAGAATGTGATATGGCCAAAAAGTATGAAAATTATTGTGTCCAAAGATGTAAAATACACATAATGTTTATCTTAAGCTGTCTCCCCGTCAATGTTTACTAAATAGATGAAATAAAATTCTGAATATAGTTTAAAGTATGTGATACATCTACATGTGCGGAAGAATACGTGTGAAAATGGGTCTCAGAATAGTAAAATTCGAATAATTCCAGCCCGGAACCAGGTACATATCTCAGTTGATACGCTATGCCAGAGCATTTTGTTCTGAGAACTAGGCGTCTTTCAGATAAGCTCAGTCAGGGATATGTTTGTGACCGACTAACATCGTCACTGAGGAAGTTCTACGGTCGATATTGGGAACTCGTCATACACTATGATGTCCCACTCTCCAGAATGGTGGATGTATTCTGTCATAGACCATTTGAACCATCCAACCAAAGATTGTACTCTGTCTTTCGAAATGGAAGTTACTGGATGTGACAGTTCTACCGGATTGAAGCGGCGGGTGTTGCATGCAAGCAGGAGATGCCTACTCTTCCTGGGCACCTGGTCTCACTCCCATATCGGGAGTTCGCTTCTTTTCATATGATGGATGTTTTTCTTTGTTTGCTTTGGTTCCTGTTTTATCATAATTTTGTTTGCTATATACAGGGATATGGTCATTATTCATATTTGTCATTTAGACCATTCTTATAATTTTAAACGTCTTCAAATTTAATAGACAAAGAAGATCCTGACGACAATCTCAAACAGAGGAGGGGATCTCCAACAACACCAGGTTGTAGCACCCACAGCAAAACACATAGTGCAAAAACACAAAGCAGACAAGCACAAAGAGACGCGTAAGGGACAAGGAACGTCAACGCACAACACAGAAACATCAAACACTAAGGACTACACATATACCAACGAGACCAATGAGCAACCGGTGCCGACTTAGGACGGCCATCTGCCACGGAAAAAGCAGAAGGTATGGTTATCCTGGATTACGTGCGCACAACCCTCCAACTTTTCCGATTACCCAGAGGTCTCGAAGAACGTACAACAGCATCCACAATAGACCACCAAATGGAGCATCGACGTACCCCAAGGAAGCTAGAGGTGGAACCAGGTGCCTGGGAGGAGTAAGCATCCCCTGTTTGGCTAGCCGCACCCGCTGTCGATGTTCATGCACGAAGGATAGAAACAATATCTAAAAACATGCACTGTGAAATATAGGTGACCCAGTTTCAATACACATCCCGTGCAGCAGACAGCTACCTGTCACGTAGAGTGCCGACCATGAGGATGATATGGGCATTGAGAGCATGGGGTCAAGATAAAAAAGATAGTGTACACGTAAGTATTTTCTACTGATATTGTTCATTCTTATACATATACTGGGTAATATTGAGACTCAAATATGAGAATGTTATATACAAATGTTCATAATTTTGTACTGTTCTAGCTTGTTTATATTGTACAGTATGCAAGTTAGGATACATTACGAGAGGTTTTTCGAGATTTTATAATTGCCACAAGTTTTTGTTTTGTTGTTTTAGTTGATGTTCATTTTTAAAGTAAATGTTTTGGTATCTGTATAAAGTTGATAGTTTTATGTAGATCTAGATATGATCTTGAATCTTCTGTGTCCATTTATCAATGATATAAGTATATATAGATTTTTATTTTTTAGCTGCAGGAGTTTAGATAGACCTACATCATGATAGTCATTGGTGAAAAAATACTGGTTTGGAGCTATGTAGTAGAAAAGTATTTCATTACAATAACAGATATTAATGATCATTTTCGGTAATGTGTAGTAAGTTTGGTTAATCTATTCTTTATAGAGAGGAAACAAAACATAACAAAAATGAAAATATTAATTTTTTGTGTTGTTCGTTGAGGCGTTACAATACATGACTTCTGGTTCTATAAATAGATTATTGATTCTATTTTTAGATTTTTCAATGTTTCATCTTTCATGAACCATATATGTTTGTATATTACCATATTTGTATTATTTATATATATATATATTTATATATATATCATGTTTAAGGAATTTAATTATTTTTCAGTTGAACTTTTCTTGGATCATGTGGATTGACGCTTTTACTCGGCTTTGGATTACCATATAGTGTTACATAGTGGATATTTACCGATTGACTTTTACGTATCATTGGATTCCGAAGACTTCTTTTGCGGTTTAGAGGATTTTAGGGACTTTAAGTTTTCTAAATGTATAAAGGTTAAGAAGTAAGTTAAGATCAGTTTTGCATATTTTTAGGTGATCAATAGGTTTTATTCTCTGTTCACTTATACAGTAGCATTTTTAAATCTCATACCCCATGAAGGTGAGAAATACATTTGTATTATCATACAAATTTTCAGATATTTTATATCCAAATACAAAATTTTCTAACTGTATCATATTTTTTGCATATCCTGTTTTTATAAAGATTTCTTGCATTTTCAGTCTTAAATTTTCAAAATATTTGCATTTTGTAAAGAAGTGATCGTAATTGTCAATTTCATTACATATATGGCATAGTGGGTCTTGTCTTAGTTTCCATTTGCATAATATTTGATTGTTAATAAATATTTTTTGAAATAATTTCCATCTGAACATTTTATATCGATTATCTTCTAGTTTTTTAAAAATGAATTCTAATGTGTGTTTATATATTCTTTTTACATCAGTATGATTTAAAATAGATTTCCAATAAATTGTACAAATGGGTTTTTCTGATACTTTGTTTATTAAATGATTGTATATCATTTTATTATTAACTTTTTTAACTGGTATTGTATATTGTTTATTATTGAAATCATGTATTCTTAGTTTGATTTTTGTCTCTGTAGTTTGATTACATATTGAATTTTCAATTTTGTATTTCCAATGTTTTGGAATGGGTTTTTTGATAGTCGATAGTTCAACTAACCAATTTGTTTTATTTTTTAATTTGTTAAGAATGACTTCGCTTATTACTATAAACTACTCGGTACTATTAAACGGCATGTCGTACCCGAAAATGACAATGAAACGACTTACATCTTTAATTTAAGCAGTAAATTTACGCGACAATCATACCAATTTAGTCAAAATAAATATATATATATATATATTGTTCATTCTTCTAATAAAAGAATTATAAGAAATAGTACGCTTTTGAAAATTAGATTAGAAATATAAGAATTTTATGATATAGTACTACTACTGATGGATCTTTATAGATATATATATATATATACATTTGTTAACCTTCAAGGATGCCTGCACTTGAAGGATTTGTTATTAAACCGGGCGATATAAAATCTGAATAAAATGTTTAAAAAAAAAACAAAAAAAAAACATGCACTGTATGAGGTAATGTCTATATAGAAAGTGCTATGGCGACCACCTCGGGGAAAATAGCATCATTTAAGCCCCTGTCTCACTTACACGTTCTCTCGAGACGTTCTTACTACGTCCTTGAAATTTTTCATGAACCTAAGTGAGAATGTGGCATTTTTCACTCGGAAGGGTTCTCCGAAAGAATAAATGACGACTCCAATACGTGCGCAACACGACCTTTAGCGTCCGTAACACGTAAGTACCGCGTCCTTCCCGTTTTTAATACGTTTAGTCAACTTCACACTACGACAAAGGCGTCTGTGTTGCGTTCGTACGGCGTTATTACTACGTTCTCCAAGTCCCTACAGAATGAGATGCTTTATTTTTTTCCATTTAATTTTAATACAGCGTACGATTATTATAAACATTGTCACATACAAATCGTAGCCTTGATGAGTACAGGTATTTTTAAAAATCCCCACCCCTATTCCCCCCTCCAAGTTCCCTTCTTAAAGAGTCAAAGAAGATCCTGACGATAACCTTAACAGCACTCACAATAGAGCACCGAATTGAGCATCGACGGACCCCTAGCAAGAGGTGGGACAAGGTGCCCAGGAGTAGTAAGCATCCCCTGTTGTCTAGCCGCACCAGCCGTCGATGTTCATGCACGAAATAAAAACAATATATAAAATACATGCATTGCACTGTCTGAGGTTATATCTATATAGAAAGTGCTATGGCGACCATGTCAGGGAAAATATTCAAAACACTTACTGTCAAACCCCTCACGGGGAACTTTTCAAGAGCTCCACACAGCAAAGGGCATAAGTGTGACACAAATGAGTTAAAGAAGATCCTGACGATCATCTTAACAGCACTCACAATAGAGCAACACATTAAGCATCGACGGAACCCTAGCAAGCCAGAGGTGGGACCAGGTGCACGGGAGGAGTAAGCATCCCCAGTTTGCTAGCCGCACCAGCCGTCGATGTTCATGCACAAAAATAAAAACAACATAAAAATGCATGCATTGCACTGTCTGAGGTTATATCTATATAGAAAGTGCTTTGGCGACCATGTCAGGGAAATATTCAAAACACTTACTGTCAAACCCCTGACGGGGAACTTTTCAAGAGCTCCACACGGCAAAGGGTCATGAGTGTGACACAAATGAGTTAAAGAAGATCCTGACGATCATCTCAACAGCACTCACAATAGAGCATTGAAGGACCCCTAGCAAGCCAGAGGTGGGACCAGGTGCCCAGGAGGAGTAAGCATCCCCTGTTGGCTACCGCACCCGCCGTCGATGTTCATGCACGAAAATAAAAATAATATATTGAACACATGCATTGGACTGTCTGAGGTTATATCTATATAGAAAGTGCTATGGCGATTATGTCAGGGAAAATATTCAAAACACTTACTTAACCATTTGAGTGATTTATCTGGCTTAGAACGGTCCTTTACAGCCACTTACATACGTCTTGTGTAAAAATTGGGGCGATTATTCCCAGTGATTCGAAAATACCTGGTGTGAAGTTACCCAGCGCGAAGAAGTTTTGGTGCGAATTTTCTCGTAACCTATGTTACACCCAAACCGCACTCGGTGAAATTCGGACCTCAATAATTAAAAACCTAGATAATTCAATAGAGCACAATTAAAGGATAAAAAGATAAACTAGTCTTAGCAGTCATTGGCCATGTAACTATCAGCAATACACTAAAAAATTAACTCCTTGTCGATGCAGCGTGGAACTTGCTGAAACAAATAACTATTTATTTAGTAGTATAGATGTAATATGACCAAAGAGAAATAGTGTGAAAATTATGTCCAAAAATGTACCGAAAGACGTAGCAGGATGGGTGGAATATGATGCCACAAGTCCCACGTTTTAGAAACGTCAAGAAATTTTGATAACAGAAATGTTCGAATGAGTTGAAGAAAGAATCAACCGAAGATGATCGAACTTTGCTACATGTGCCCTCGGGGACTCCTGGTCCTCCAGAAGTCAATTATTGGGAGATAATCGAATTAATTAACATGCCAAGTTTCATCAACAAAGAAACTGTTCAGCCTCCACTTGTTAGGTTACCCGGAAGTCTCGAAGAACGCATAATCGTTGTATATAAAAGTATATCTTTGTATATCCTCAAAGAAGTTATGACATCTATATTTAAGAATTGTTCTTCCGCCTAGTTTTGTAATGGTGTATTAAGGCAGTTGGTCTGTAGAGCACTGTGAATTTATTCCATTATCAACTGCCTTCCTACACCAATGCAAAACATGTTTTCAAATGATTTTCTCCGTCTCCTATACTTTTTGCGGGTCATAAACTTTTTGCACTAGAGCTTAAGGCACGGTCCATTTGATATTCGAAGGGGGGGGGGGGGGCTTGGGGTTTGTTGTTGGAGCAAGATTATTTTTTTGCCCAGGACCGGGGCAAATTATTTTTTTCTTGCAAATTTGGAGCAAGGAAATTTTTTAAACAAAGTCATGCGCATATTAAGAATGTTTGTGTTTGTCACAAAAATTATTTATATGTTAACTCAAAACTCTAAATATTAATATATTAGTTTATTTTTATGCAAGTATTTAATTCACTTTTAAACAGAGAGATAAAAGATTTGTACGATAAAAATCTCAATATATCTAACTTTTTCGTCACTCGAACATCCCTGTAAGTTACATGTATATAACATGTATAAGAGGGTCCGAGGTGAAGGTCTCCTAGACAAACTTTGAAATGTAGAAATGTAAATTGGTGAATGACTGAAGTTAGACCTTCCAAGCTTACAAGAACATAAAATTAGACTCTATGGGATACATGCAACATGTATTAATAGCAATACATAATTATTGATAATATATTTAAGCTTTTAAGGAAGCCCTTTTTCATTCACATACATGTGTAACTTTTGATATCTTCAAAGATACGAACTTTGCCATTAGTAAATAATGTTTTGATAGAAAACTATGGCGAACGAATCGAGCCAATTTTTTTATACAACTTGAAAACTGCGGCGAGCCGGAAAATTTTTAAATAATTTTAGCAAAATTTTATGGTAATTCTTCAAATTCAGATTATTTGTTAGAGCAAGATTATATTTTTCTGTCACACCATAAGCAAATTTATTTTTTATCCCCCGCTTTCGCGAAAGCGCCGGGACATTAAAACCCGTTCGTCCGTCCGTCACAAAAACTTTAACCTTGTCCATAACTTCTGAATGGTATGTAAAAAGGCTTTCATATTTCACATGTGTAGACCTTTCCATGGATACCAAAATTTTTAACCTTGACCTTGAAGTTTGACCTACTTTAGAAAAACTATGACCTTGTCCATAACTTTTGAATGGTATATGATAGGGCTTTCATATTTAACATGTGTATTTCTTGTGACAAGACCTTTCCATGGATACCAAAATTTTTGACCTTGTGACCTTGACCTTGGAGATTGACCTTCTTTTCAAAAACTTTAACCTTGACCATAACTTTTGAACGGAAAGTGATAGGGCTTTCACATTTCACAAGACCTTTCTATTTGGTAACAAGATTTTGACCTTGTGACCGCGTCCTTCAACCTCGACCATAAGTTTTGGATGGTAATTTAAATGATAGGACTTTAATATTTCACATGTGCATACATTTTTATAAGCCCTGTCCCTTGGTAACAAAAAAAAACCTTTGGACCATTTGACCTTTTCTTGGAGTTTAATCTTATATATTTAGAAAGAAGGGAGGAGATCTCCAACATTTATTTTTATAATATAATATTTGAGATATATTATGAAAACTTAAGAATGGGGAGTGGGTGTCTGTAAGCATTTCTTCAAAGACAAATAACTAAAAGCGGGGGACCACATTTCTTTGAATTTGATTTTTTCATCAAAATTGAGAGCAAAAATATTTTTTCGAAAAAAACCAAGCCCCACCCCCCCCCCTCCACCCCCAGATTATCAAATGGACCGTGCCTCATTATATATTCAAATAAGGGAAACGCAGTTCGAATGTAAATATAATCTTGAAGAAGAATGATATGTATATCAAACAGTCGTGAGAAGAAAACTATCTGTTTAAGCTTTAAAAGAAATCAGTCGTCAATTTAAAAAATATTCTAGATCATTACAGACTTTAAATGTACATGTATTATTTTTATAGTCACAGATACCCGAATTCGCGGGCAAAATTGAATTTTCCATATAAAATCATACAATTTATGCATGCAAATCATTCAAATACAATCAAGTATACAGGGATATGGTCATTATCCATAATTATCATTGTTATCCCAAAAATACACATGACTGCTAGAATTATATAGAAGGAAATGATACTATTGATTTTTCAGATAACAATATGATGATGAGGAAATAAACAAGTCAAACGTTACATAGCAGCTATGATTCAAATGTCATTTTATCAATTTAAACATTTGGAAAAATAGTACAAATCAATATGAGGAAGAATATTTTAACAACCATTTGACTCACCTATTGTGAAGATGATACTGAAATTCAAAGGTCGACTAGGACAAGACAAAGGCGTTTCGAAATTAACTGAATTTCACTTTGAAAGAATATCATGTTGTAGTTAATATTCCCTATTCAGTGCTTTATGTCACGTGAAACATATATTCTGATGTGTTTTGCCCCTTTTCATATTGAATTACATAATAAGGACGTAGATCACACCGGCCTATAACAGATCAGAAACATTACCTTGCCTTCGTTGGCGTTCATTACTTGCCGCTCAGGTAATTTCCCTATTGTTTTGATAAGTAAGATTTTTGTTCAAGTTCCATTAATCAAATACGTAGAGTATGGCACCTCGTTTTCCTTTCATAAATATGTTTCAATTCATTGTAGATATTGTCGCCCGCTTTCGTGAAAGTGGGGTTCTTCTGTCCATCCGTCCGTCGGTCACAGAAACATTAACCTTGTGCATAACTTTTGAATGGTATGTGATAGGGCTTTGATATTTCACATGTGTATCCCTTGTGACAAGATCTTTCCATGGATTCCAAAATTTTGACCCTGACCTTTGACCTACTTTTCAAAATTTAAACCTTAACCTGAAACATTAACCTTCACCATAACTTTTGAATGGAAAGTGATAAGGCTTTTATATTACACACGTGTATTCCTTGTAACAATACCTATCCATGGATACCAAAATTTGTGACCTTGACTTCTTTTGACCATGTGACCTTGACCTTTGAGTTCGACCTACTTTTCAAAAAACTTTAACCTTGTCCATAACTTTTTGATGGAAAGTGATAGGGCTTTGATATTTCACATGCGTATTTCTTGTGAAAAGATCTTTCTGATGGTTACAACATTCTGGCCTCCTTCTTGGAGGTTGACCCACATTAAAAAAACTCAACCTCGACCATAAGTTTTGGATGGTAATTTAAATGATAGGACTCTTAATATTTTTCATGTGCATACCTTTTCATAAGCCCTGTCCCTTAGTAATAAAACAAAAGTTTGGACCCTTTGACCTTTTCTTGGAGTTTAATCTTTCATATTTAGAATGTTGATAATATATGAGTTATATTATGAAAACTTAAGAATGGGCGATGTCCAAAAGAGGGGGATCACAATTCCTTGAATTAGATTTTTTTTGAATGAAAAAAGAAACAAAGTTTTGCAGCAAACGCCATCGATGTAATAGATGCTTTCATAATGCGAATGGAAATTTAACTCATTTGTGTTACACTTATGCCCTTTGCCATATGGAGCTCGTGAAAAAGTTCCCCGCGAGGGGTTTAACAGTAAGTGTTTTGAATATATTTCCCTGACATTGTCGCCATAACACTTTCAATATTGACATAACGTCAGACAATGCATGAATTTTTTTTTTTTTTCATTTTCGTGCTTAAACATCGACGCCGGGTGCGGCTAGCCAACAGGGGATGCTTACTCCTCCCGGGCATCTGGTCCCACCTCTAGCTTGCTAGGGGTCCGTCTATGCTTAATTTTGTCCTCTGTGAGTGCTGTTAAGATTATCGTCAGGATCTTCTTTAACTCATGGAACAAAAGAGAGCCCCCTAGTCGGGAACGTCAATATAGAAGAAAGGAGGGAAATTGCATTTATCAATGGAGGCGCTAGTAACAATTTTTTTGGTCAATTGGCCAGTCAATGAAATTTCGGATAACACTAAGACAGAAATTGGAGTGGGCTGATGGCTTCATTTTTGGTCCTTAGTACTTTGTTACTATGCCTGCGTTGGATATGTAACACGATTCATATGATAAATCAAATATTAGTACGGCGCATTTTAGTAAATCTCCTGCGCATGCATCCGATTTCAGTTCCGCTTTTCTTCACTTTGAAATCTACTTCTGCCGTCATCGCCCATAGTTTGTCTGCAAGATTCTTGCAGAATGAAACTGGGGCTTCGTATTTGTAAAAAGAAGGGAGGAGATCTCCAACAAGACCTTGTTTCAGCAACAAAAGTAAAACACCAAAACATCCGATGCAAAAACATAAAAGACGAGTACAGCACCAGACGGAAAAGATACACACGACATGTAAACATCAAACACAAAAGACTACACATAAACCGACGAAACCAATGGGCAACCGGTGCCGACTTTGGACGGCCATCTGTCACGCAAGTAGCAAATTGTGTGGTTATCCTGGATTACGTGTGCACAACCCTCTCACTTCTCCAATTACCCAGAGGTCTCGAAGAACGTACAATCGTGGTGTAAAACAATCTCCTCACTGTAAGATGACATCACACAAACAAGACCGCGAAACGCAGAGGCCCCAGAGACACAGATGAATATGTAAATGGATATAAAAAGAGGGCATGCGTAATACAGTCCGTGCTCTGCCGGCTGTAGCGAGCTCATGTATGTAATCACCCGAGGAGTCCGACTGACATTCAGAGAGGACAGGTGGTCGGGGCCCTGTCTTCTCTAAAGAGGTTTGGATAGGGCCCGTCATGGAGTCCCGTCGTCAAAGTCAGTCAGAGTGCAAGTCTCAAGGATGCGCTTGTACAAGACTGTAGATTTGTCAAGTACCAAGCCTAGTGTCCGTCTGGTGACATTAGGATCATATCCACGGTATAAAAGGCGTTTGATGATTCTGAAAGAAAGGAGGGGATCTCCAACAACACTAGGTTGAAGCACCCACAGCAAAATCCCAAAACACCCATGCAAAAAACACAGAACAGATACCCACAGAAAGAGACGCAAAAGGGACAAGGAACACCAGCTCACAACATAGAAACATGAAACACAAAAGACTACACATAAACCAACGAGACCAATTGGCAACCGGTGCCGACTTAGGACGGCCATCTGCCACGTAAATAGGAGACGGTGTGGTTATCCTGGATTACGTGCGCACAACCCTCCCACTATTCCGATTTCCCAGAGGTCTCGAAGAACGCACAATTAAGGTGTAAAACAACCTCCTCACTGTTAGGTAACCACACACAAACAAGACCGTAAACACAGGGGTCCAAGCAACACAGATGAATATGTAAATGGATATAAAATGAGGACGTGCGTAATACAGTCCGTGCTCTGCCGGCTGTAGCGAGCTCATATATGTTATCACCCGAGGAGTCCGACTGACATTCAGAGAGGACAGGTGGTCGGGGCCCTGTCTTCTCTAAAGAGGTTTGGACAGGGCCCGTCATGGAGTCCCGTCGTCACAGTCAGTCAGAGTGCAAGTCTTAAGAATGCGCTCGTACAAGACTGTGTATTGGTCAAGTACCAAGCTTAGTGTCCGTTTGGTGACATTCGGATCATATCCACGGTATAAAAGGCGTTTGATGACTCTGACGCATTTTCGATACATATGCTGTCTACCTTTGATCCTTCTTATTTTGTTAATTATGTCACCATAAAATGCAGGTTGTGAAATACCCAAAGTAATATACTCCGTTGCTTGTATGGGTCCGAATTTCAAAAGAAGTTGATCATAATTGTTGTAAAATTTCCAAAAAGTCTTTACTAGTTTATGAAAGCGAAAACCTTGACCTAAAAGTTTCTTTGTAATTTGTAGATTTCTATTATGAAAATCCAAAACATCAGTACATGCTCTAGCATACCGGATGAGCTGTGAAATGTAGATACCGTATGACGGTAATCTAGGGACATCACCGTCAAGCCAGGGAAAATTTACTATGTTGAATCCAAAATCATCTCGTTTGTCATATACACTTGTATGAATTTCTCCATTGACAATTTTGATATTTAGGTCCACAAATGGTGTTTCAGTGTCTATAAAGTTTGCCTTGTTTAGAGTCAATTCTTGTGGATAAATAACATCTTTATACTTTTCAAAAACAGGATTATCGATAGTAAGAATATCATCCAGGTACCTAGAAGTACCAGTGAAGCATTTCACATCATCATGTTTTCTTTGCTTTTGAAGATTTTGAATAAATTCCTTTTCATATGTGTATAAAAATAAATCTGCAACAAGAGGCGCACAATTTGTACCCATAGGAATCCCTACAACTTGCTTGTAGAGATTCTCACCAAATCTTACATAAATGTTGTCCAAGAGGAAGGACAAGGCACTACACAGGTCGCTACATGTCCATGATTTGTATGATTTGTATTCTGTAGCGGAAAAGAAACCCTTTGATTCAGATGTACAAATATAAATTTTCCCCTCTCGATTATAGCACCATTTAATGAGTTTGGACAATTGATCATTGATCTTGTCGTGAGGAAGCGTGGTGTACATATTTGAAAAATCGTATGAAGCAATCGTATTGGCTTGAAAATTTCTAGATTTTAACTTGTCAATCACATCCCCGGAATTTTTTATAGACCAAAATAAATTTACATCATTCCTGTTAAGAACAGTTTCACAATATTTTGCAACGTGTTCCTTTACCGCCGTGAGGGCTGACGTCAGATGTCTAGACAAACTTGTAGTTGAGCAGTTGCTAGAATTAGCAATGTATCTAAATTTGTAAGGAGATTTGTGCAGTTTTGGTATGCAGTATATTGTAGGAAGATCCAATTTAGAAATAGGGATGTTGAATGAAGAACTTTCACTGCTGTGTTTGCTCAAAATGTTCGGGACACTTTCATTGCTTTTGATATAAGTATTTGTAGACGAAAGTTCCGAAACTAAAGTTGATATATAGTAAAGTTTTCATATGATTATGGTGTTGTTGGCTGCTTTATCTGCAGGAGCGAAGACAAATTTTTCATGTAAATTACGTAATTTGGATTTAAAATATCTTTCAGATCTAGAACTTGGATTTTCAAAAAGATGAGGATTATTGTGGAAGTTGACGCTGACGCATTTTCGATGGTTATGCTGCCTACCTTTGATCCTTTTTATTTTGTTTATCATATCACCATAAAAGACAGGTTGTGTAATACCCATAGTAATGTACTCTGTTGCATGTATAGATCCGAATTTTAAATGAAGTTGACTGTAATTTTTGTAAAATTTCCAGAAAGTCTTAACTAGTTTATGAAAGCGGAAACCTTGACCTAAAAGTTTCTTGGTAATTTGTAAATTTCTACAGTGAAAATCCAAAATATCAGTATATGCTCTAGCGTACTGGATGAGCTGTGATATGTAAATGCCGTATAACGGTTATCTTGGAACATCACCGTCAAGCCAGGGGAAATTTACTATGTTGAATCCAAAATCATCCCTTTTGTCATATACGCTTGTATGAATCTTTCCGTTTACAATTTTGATATTTATGTCCAAAAAGGATGTTTCTGTATTTGAAAGGTTTGCCTTGTTAAGGGTTAATTCTTGTGGATAAATTTCATTCTTATATAATTCAAAAGCAGGATTGTCAATGGTTAGAATATCATCCAGATACCTAGAAGTATTATTGAAACATTTCAGCTCATCAAATTTTCTTTGCTTTTGAAGATTTTGGATAAATTCTTTTTCATAAGTGTATTAAAAAAAATCTGCAACAAGAGGCGCACAGTAAGTACCCATAGGAATTCCTACAACCTACTGGTATAGATCCTCACCAAATCTAACATAAATATTGTCCAAGAGGAAGGACAAGGCATTACACAGGTCACTACATGTCCATGATTTGTATGATTTGTAGTCTGTCGAGGAAAAGAAACCCTTCGATTCAGATGTACAAATGTAAGTTTTTCGCTCTCGATCAAAACACCATTTAATGAGATTAGATAATCGATCATTAATTTTGTCATGAGGAAGTGTGGTGTACATATTAGAGAAGTCGTATGAAGAAATCGTATTGGCTTGGAAATTTCCAGATTTCATTTTTTCAATCACATCCCCTGAATTCTGAATAGACCAAAATAAATTTACATCGTTCCTGTTAAGAACCGTTTCACAATATCTAGTTATGTGTTCTTTAATAGCAGTAAGTGCTGACGTCAGATTTCTAGACAAAATTGTAGTGGAGCAGTTACTAGAATTAGCAATAAATCGAAATTTGTAAGGAAACTTGTGCAGTTTCGGTATGCAATATAGTGTTGGGAGATCCAATTTAGAAATAGAGATATTGAATGAAGACAGTTCACTGTTATGCTTGCTTAAAATGCTAGATGCACTTTCGTTGCTTTTGATATATGTATTAGTAGACGAAAGTTCCGAAATCAAAGTTGATATGTAGTAACGTTTTCAAATGATAATGGTGTTGTTGGCTGCTTTATCAGCTGGTGCAAAGACATATTTTTCATGTAATTTACTTAGTTTGGATTTGAAATATCTTTCTGATTTGGAACGTGGATTTTGAAAAAGATGAGGGTTTTTATGGAAGTTATCTATTCGAATATCCGTTATATCTAAAATGAGGTTTTTCCAGTCATTCAGAGCATGCGGTTCGACTCCTTCAGATTTACACCATCTTTTCGTATAATTTTCTAAGGCTTCCGTAAGCACTTCACGGCATTTGACAAAATCTATCTTGAATGGGATTCTATACTTAGGTCCTTTTTTAAGAAGACCACGGAGCTGTCTGTCTTGGATAATTGAAAAGTCACCTGTAACAACATGGCCAGCTGGTTTGTAGAGATATTTAGAAGTTGCACATTCTCAAGAAGCAGGACACGATTCAAGTATGCCAGGATCCGTTGTAACTTTATTATAGTTAAAAACAAAGTTTCGAATAGGTTTCTTGTACTTATAACAAATAAGAGGTGGCTCTAAATTTTCAAAATATTGAGGAATGATACTTTGTTCGCGATGATCCCGAAAAATATTAGAGATGTTTAGAAGATCAAAACCTTTGTTAATAAACGGGACTTTTATGAATCGTCTTTTAGGTGAGGTGTTTTTCACAATAGGATAAAGTTTATACTGTGCAAATGTAAGTAAAATATAGCAAGTTTTTACCATTTCGTATTACTGCATTTATGATGTATACAATGTACAAGCATTGTCTTTGTATCAATGCAATACGCTTCAGTATGAGGGATTTTTTCTCCATTCGTACATTGAAAACACGATCAGCTGAGCTAGAGGTCTCCTGTAAAAATACCAATTCTAGCTGTAAATCGAAACCTACCGTCTTTAGAATTTTCCTACATCAAGATAAGAATCGTTTCCTTCGTGGCCCATTTACTCCGCCCCTAAACACTCAAGTATTGTCTCTGCCTTTGAATCTTTTGCACTGTTTACGTCAGAATTCCGAATGACGTCACGGTGACATGTCGTACCTGCAATGCCTCTCTAGATTTATTGCGTGAAATGGTGAAGGAAAAAAAAAACGATGACGGCAAGGTAATATTGCAAGCTTGTACCGCCTATAACCGTCTTCGCAAGTTTATTTTGGCAGTGCCACCTACAATGCATACTGCAATACTGGAGATGGCTCATTAGACAAGTTGTCGTTCCTGTTTCTGTGCAGTTCTATCATTGTCCCCGTCTGTTTTTTCTTTTCACATGAGAAAGTTCTGTTTTGTTTTTTTTTCCAACATTTGCAGGCCTATCTATAGTGTGTTTTTTGGGAATCTGGTTTCGTATTTTGTATTTGACTTTCAATCATTCATCTCCCACAAATGAGTTAAAGATCCTGACGATAATCTTAACAGCACTCACAGAGGACAAAATTAAGCATCGACGGACCCCTAGCAAGCTAGAGGTGGGACCAGATGCCCGGGAGGAGTAAGCATCCCCTGTTGGCTAGCCGCACCCGCCGTCGATGTTCATGCACGAAAATGAAAACAATATATAAAATGCATGCACTGTCTGAGGTTATGTCTATATAGAAAGTGCTATGGCGACCACATCAGGGAAAAATATTCAAAAGACTTATTGTCAAACCCCTCGCGGGAACATTTTTACGAGCTCCAAGACTCGGTTGCAGCACCAACTGCAAAAGATTAAAACACACTACAATACATACACAAGAAGAGACGCAAAAGGGACAAGGAACACTAAATACGACATCAAAATACCAAACACAAATGACTGCACTTAAACCAACGACACCAATGTATTGGCAAGACGGCTATATGTTACATTATTAGCAAATGGTGTGATTATTCTGCTTACGTGTGCACAATGCTCCCACTTTAACGGTTACTCAGAGATCTTGAGTATAATAACCTCCTCGCTGAAAGATGACCACACAAACAACAGCAAATCACAGAGAATGAGATTGGACAGGGCCCGTCTTGGAGTACCATCGTCGCAGTCGTTCAGAGTGAAAGTCTTAAGTTTGCGCTGGTAAAGCCTGTAGATTGGTCAAATACCATGTCGAGTGTCCGTGAGGCTACAGCAGGGTCATATCCAAGTTACGAAGGACATTAAATGACTTTGACGCATTTTCGATGGAAATTCTGTCCACCCTTAATCCGTCTTATTGTTGATCATGTCACGATAAAAGGCAGGACGTGAACACTGCTTTTGGTATAAGTATTTGTAGACAAATGTTCTGAAACTAAAGTCGATATGTAATAACGTTTGCAAATGATAATTATGATGTTGACTGTTTTATCTGCAGGTACAAAACATATTTTTCATGTGAATGACTTAATTTTAATTTGAAATATCTTTCAGATTTGGAACTTGGATTTTGAAAGTTGAAGGTTTTCAATGACGTTAACTAATCGAATATCAGTTATATCCAAAATGAAGTTTTCCAGTCATTCACAGAATGCGATTAGACTCCTGTCGATTTACACTATGTAATAAAATAAATATCGAAGAAGTACCAAATTTTGAACAAAATCCTCGTCCAAAAAAAAATCAACACTCAAAAGAAAAGTTTCATTCCAAAGTCGGAGAAACATTGCTGTCAGATTCTATCAGAGATGATGAGTCAGTCATTTATAGTTATGTGACCTAGACCCAATCGAGTCAGACTGTAATGAGATGAAGATCGCGACAACAATGTAAATGCATGTTTGCCTGTTTCAAATTGGTATGTTGAAGGTTAGAAAGTTTCTGTTTTGCGTGATACTGGATGTAGTAGCATCTATGTGGGGGAATGTTTGGCTTCAGATGGAAAATGTACTGGTAATTTTCAGATTTTTACGTTGACAGATAACTCAAAGATTGAAGTTCCCATTGCAAAGGCATTTTTGACACAGTCTCAAAGTCAAGAAGATAAGACGAAAGGAGAAGGTTCGATTAACAGGAAAATCGGTCCTGGCTTTTAAAGTAGTTCACATTTCGATTATATTCCATATCAAAGAAGTAAAATGTATATAGTTGTTTGAAATATGAAATAAACATTTCGATTTTTAAGCATTGTACTAAAATATAAGGCTACACGAACACCAGAAATTAATGAACGGTTGAAAAATGTCGCGAAATTATCCAAATTTCGCAAAAAAAATCAATGAAAATAAATAGGGCGCGAAAGCAGAACCAAAATAGTTTCTACACTTAACGATACCTATACAATTTATCTTTCAATCTATATAAAATTTATTTGGTTGGTGGTTCGCGCCCATATTAATTTAACAGATATCTGCCTAGTATACCCTCATTTCTGTTATCCAGAGCAATTGACGTAAGAACCTGTCGTCATATCTTACGCTCGTGACTTTACAATTACTTGAAATATGAAGCTAATATATTGGCACATACTCTAATGAAATATGCAAGCAGGAGATGTTTACTCTTCCTGGGCACCTGGTCTCACTCTCATATCGAGAGTCCGCTTCTTTTCATGTGGTGGAGGTTTTTGTTTCTTTGCTTTGGTTTCTGTTTTATCCTGATTTTGTATGCCTTCCGTTTCTGATTTTCCTTATTATCGATTTTGTGCTGTACATATTATCCATATTTGTCATTACGTCTGCTGATAGCGACGCGTCATTACCAAAACAGTACTTTGAGAGCAAGAAGTTCAAACAGGTGAACCGAAACTTTTTTTTTCACCGGAACCCTATTTATTTTCAGGAATGACGATGACAACGAAGTATACATGTATGTCTCTTGTCAGTGGTTCTTAAAATGGCCAACGTTGAATTCAAGAGAAGAAAACTTTAATTATTTGAAAACGCTACTACATATCAATTTTAGTTTCGAAACTTTCCTCTACTAATACTTATATCTAAAGCAACGAAAGTGTTCCCAATATTTTGAACAAACATAACAGTGAAATTTCTTCTTTTAACATCCCTATTTCTAAATTGAATCTCCCTACAATATACTGTATACCAAAACTTCACAAATCTCCTTACAAGTTTCGATACATTGCTAGTTCTACCAACTGCTCAACAACAATTTTGTCTAGAAATCTGACGTCAGCACTCACGGCTATAAAGGAACACGTGGCAAAATACTGTGAAACTGTCATGAACAAGAATGGCGTAAACTTCTTTTGGTCTATTAAAAATTCATAAGATGTGATTGACAAAATGAAATCAAGAAATTTTGAAGCAAATACGATATCTTCATACGACTTTTCTAATATGTACACCACGCTTCCTCACGACAATATAAATGATCGACTGTCCAAACTCATTAAATGGTGTTTTGATCGAGAGGGGAAAACTTATATTTGTACTTCTGAATCGAAGGGTTTCTTTTCCGCCACAGATTACAAATCATACAAATCATGGACATGTGGTGACCTGTGTATTGCCTTGTCCTCCCTTTTGGACAATATTTATGTAAGGTTTGGTGAGAAACACTACAAGCAGGTTGTAGGGATTCCAATGGGTACTAATTGTGCGCCTCTTGTTGCAGATTTATTTTTATACACGTATGAAAAGGAATTTATCCAAAATCTTCAAAAACAAAGAAAAAATGATGATGTGAAATGTTTCATTGGTACTTCTAGGTACCTGGATGATATTCTTACTATCGACAATCCTGTTTTTGAGAAATATAAAAATGTTATTTATCCACAAGAATTGATTTTATACAAGGCAAACGTTTCAAACACAGAAACACCATTTTTGGACCTAAATATCAAAGTTGTTAATGGAGAGATCCATACAAGTGTGAATGACAAAAGAGATGATTTTGGATTTAACAATTTCCCCTGGCTTGACGGTGATGTTCCTAGATTACCGTCCTATGGTATCTATATTTCACAGCTCATCCGGTATGCTAGAGCATGTACTGATGTTTTGGATTTTCATAGTAGAAATTTACAAATTACTAAGAAACTTTTAGGACAAGGTTTTCGCTTTCACAAACTAGTAAAGACTTTCTGGAAATTCTACAAAAATTATTGTCAACTTCTTCTGAATTTCGGACCAATACAGGCAACAGAGTATATTACTTTGGGTATTTCACAACCTGAATTTTATGGTGACATTATTAACAAGATAAGAAGGATCAAAGATAGACAACATCACTATCGAAAATGCGTCAGAATTATCAAACGCCTTTTATACCGTGGGTATGATCCTAATGTCACCAGACGGACACTAGGCTTGGTACTTGACCAATCTACAGTCTTGTACAAGCGCATTCTTAAAACCTGCACTCTGACTGACTGTGACGACGGGACTCCATGACGGGCCCCGTCCAAACCTCTTTAGAGAAGACAGGGCCCCGACCACCTGTCCTCTCTGAATGTCAGTCGGACTCCTCGGGTGATAACATACATGAGCTCGCGGCGGCAGAGCACGGATTGTATTACGTACGCCCTCTTTTTATATCCATTTACATATTCATCTGTGTTGCTTGGGCCCCTGCGTTTTGCAGTCTTGTTTGTATGTGGTCATCTGACAGTGAGGAGGTTGTTTTACACCACAATTGTACGTTCTTCGATACCTCTGGGTAATCTGAAAAGTGTGAGGGTTGTGCGCACGTAATCCAGGATAACCATACCTTCTGCTATTTCCGTGGCAGATGGCCGTCCTAAGTCGGCACCGGTTGCCCATTGGTCTCGTTGGTTTATGTGTAGTCCTTTGTGTTTGATGTTTCTGTGTTGTGCGTTGACGTTCCTTGTCCCTTACGCGTCTCTTTGTGCTTGTCTGCTTTGTGTTTTTGCATTGGGTGTTTTGGGGTTTTGCTGTGGGTGCTGCAACCTGGTGTTGTTGGAGATCCCCTCCTTTGTTTTCTAGGTACCTGGAAGATATTCTCAATATCGACCATTCTGTTTTTGAAAAATATAACAATGTTATTTATCCTCAAGAATAGACACCAAACATGACAAACGCTACAAACAGAGAAACTTCATGTTTGGACCTACATATGCATATTGTGATTGGAATCATTCATGCAAGTGTGTACGACAATAAAGACGATTATGGATTCAACATAGTAAATATCCCCTGGTTTGACGGTGATTTTCCTAGATTACCGTCATATGTTATTCATACAAAATAGCTCACCCGGTACGCTAGAGCATCTGCTAATGTATTGGATATTCATGATAGAAATTTGCAAATTACCAAGAACCTTTAATGTCAAGGTTTTCGCTTTTACAAAAAAATATTGTCAACTTCTTCTGAAATTCGGACCAATACAGGCAACAGAGTATATCACTTTGGGTATTTCACAACCTACATTTTATGGTGACATTATTAACAAGTTTAGAAGGATCAAAGGTAGACAACATCACTATCGAAAATGCGTCAGAATTATCAAACGCCTTTTATACCGTGTATATGATCCTAATGTCACCCGACGGACACTAGGCTTGGTACTTGACCAATCTACAGTCTTGTACAAGCCCATTCTTAAAACTTGCACTCTGACTGACTGTGACGACGAGACTCCATGACAGGCCCTGTCCAAACCTCTTTAGAGAAGACAGGGCCCCGACCACCTGTCCTCTCTGAATGTCAGTCGGACTCCTCGGGTGATAACATACATGAGCTCGCGGCGGCAGAGCACGGATTGTATTACGTACGCCCTCTTTTTATATCCATTTACATATTCATCTGTGTTGCTTGGGCCACTGTGTTTTGCGGTCTTGTTCGTGTGTGGTCATCTGACAGTGAGGAGGTTGTTTTACACCACAATTGTACGTTCTTCGAGACCTCTGGGTAATCGGAAAAGTGGGAGGGTTATGCGCACGTAATCCAAGATAACCATACCGTCTGCTATTTCCGTGGCAAATGGCCGTCCTAAGTCGGCACCGGTTGCCCATTGGTCCGTTGGTTTATGTGTAGTCCTTTGTGTTTGATGTTTCTGTGCTGTGCGTTGACGTTCTTTGTCCCTTACGCGTCTCTTTCTGTGCTAGTCTACTTTGTGTTTTTGCATTGGGTGTATTGGGGTTTTGCTGTGGATGCTACAACCTGGTGTTGTTGGAGATCCCCTTCTTTGTTTAAAAGGGAATTATCTCCAGCATGACCACCCTGCATTCACCAAGCAAAATAAACCCACAAGAAAGTGACACATAAATGACATCAAACAAACTACAAATCGCAAAAAGACAACAATATTCACTAGAATATCATACAAAACAATCGTAACAGAAGTACAGAAACATTGAATATTGATGACAACACATAAAAGGAAGGAGACCAATGTGCACCCGGTGGCGACTTTGGACGGCCATCTGCTTTTAGCAAATGGTGTGGTTCTCCGGATTACGTGCGCACAACCCTCCTACTTATCCGGATACACAGAGGTCTCCATAGACACACAATTAAACTTCTCACTGTAAGGTGACATCACAAACAAGATAGTTAAACGCAGCGGCCTCTTGTAACACAGATTCTATGTGAATGGATCTAAAAAATTCTATGGCATGCGTGTAACGGTCTGTGCTCTGATGGCTGAAGCGAGCTGAACATCAATCACCCGAGAAGACTGCCAAACTAACTTTCGGATAGGACAGAAAATCAAGACAAAGTCTTCTCTGACGAGATTTCAACAAGGCCCGTCATGGAGTTCCGTCGTCAATGATGACCAGTCTGCAACGTTTGAAAAGACACTGGTACAAACTGTAGATTGGTCCAGTACCATGCTCAGTGTTTTTTGTGATGACTTTAGGATCATATCCTCGGTAAAACAGGCGACCGACTATCTTCTTACATTTTGGTTGAAGTTTGATCTCCCTTTGAACCTTCTGATTTTGTTTATAAGGTCACCGTAAAATGAAGGCATTGAAATTCCCAATGATACATACTCTGATGTCGTCCCAATTTTTGAAAGAAATTCAGAATAGTTATAAAATTTCCAAGAAGACTTTACAAGTTAATGACATTTAAATCTTTGACTGGTAAGTGTTTTTGGAGGAATTTGTATAATTTTTGACATGGAAGTCCGAAACATGGGAGCAAACCCTAGCGTATCTGATGAGCGGAAAGATGTAAATGGAACATTGCCATCAAGCCAAGGAAAATTAACTATGTTGAAGCCAAAGTCTTCTCTTTTGTCGTATATCTTTTGTTTGAATTTCTCCGTTATTAATTTTGATATCAAGATCCAAAAATGGTGTAGCTTTGTTCAATGTTAACTCTAGATGATAAATTTGATTTTTGTTATGGTCAAAATTGGGGTTATCAATATTCAAAATATCATCAAGATACCTAGAGGTGCCGTTGAAACATTTCAAGTCGTCAAATGTCTTGAGTTTTTGCAGATTTTGCAGGAATTCTTTTTCGTATGTGCATAAAAACAAATCTGCAACCAGAGGCGCACAATTAGTACCCATAGGAATTCCAATAACTTGCCTGTATAGAGTGTCACCAAATCTTACAAAGATGTTGTCTTAAGAGTCATTCTCTGTAAGCATCAAAGAATTCTCAGAAAACTCGGAAATCGCATATCTCAGATTTTGATGATTTTCACTATGTAAGCCAAGTTTGACCCCCTGACAATGAAAATGACATCGGTTTTTGTATATGGCCATCCGTTGCCATGGTAACCATACCACCCCATTTTGGCCAGAAAATGGGCTTTTGCAAGCTCGAAATTAGCAACTTTCATGTCGGTTTTTCACAATGATAGTCTATAGGTTGGTTATATTTTGACATATGATGAAAAACTACTTACATATATGTTTGATATGAGACATTACTTTTTGGTTGGAATATGGGGGAAAAGTATTATTTTTTATTGCAAACTGTCCATATTTTGACATTTTCCAAAAATACAAAAATACACCATTTTTGGCGATTCATAGAAAAATAACGCAGCATAAGTTAAATAGTGGAACAGGCCGTAATGAATCATTGATCCATTTTGAGAAAAATATAAAAAATCCAGAGATGTTATTTTTGTTTAAAGAAAATAAATTCAATTTAAAAATGGTTACCATGGCAACATCTGCATTTTACATGATATATGTTTTTCATCAAGTACCTTAATTTATGGACAAGATAAACGATCAATTATGGTATATTAAGCAAGTTCACACTTTTTGTAACATTTTAATATCCACTATATTGGTATCTTATCATTGGTTGCTATGGTAACCATGGCCGAAAAGGTACAATTCTTACTTTTTATTCAAATTTTCCGTCGTTTTTAGGAGTTTTTGTACATTTGAATTAAATTAAATAGACAATTTCTATGTTTTCCTTTAAATGATATTCCATTTTCCCAAAATCATTGAAATTCTGGAGAAATATATAGAAAAAACACAAGAACTTCTCCATAGCAACGCACACAATCGTTGCAGATACAGAGCTTAAACAAAGCCATGTTATATGATTTTTATAATAAGTATCTCGAATGATGGGAGAGATAAACAACCAATTGTGGTATATTAAGCAAGGTCACACTTTTTGTGACATCTAAATATCAAGTATATATGTATTTTATCATTTGTTGCTATGGTAACCATGCCCTGAAATGTATCATTTTCACTTTTTATTCAAATTTTCGGTCTTTTTTTCAGAATTTTTGTACAGTTTGAGTAAATTAAAGTGGTAATTCCTATGTTTTCCTTTGAATAATATTCCATTTCTGAAAATCATCGAAATTCTGGAGAAATATGTAGAAATAACGCTAGAATGCCTCCTTAGCAACGCACAAAATGGTTACAGATACAGAGCTGTAACGAGGTCATGATATATGTTTTACATTAAGTATCTCAGGTCATGGGAGAGATAAACAACCAATTGTGGAATATTAAGCCAGTTCACACTTTTTGTGACATTTAGATACAAAATATATTGATATTTTGTCATTGGTTGCTATGGTAACCATGCTCTAAAAGGTACCATTCTCACTTTTTATTCAAACTTTCCGTCATTTTTTTTAGAGTTTTTGAAAAGCTGAAGTAAATCTAAGTGATAATGTCTATGTTTTCCTGTGAATAATATCCATTTTCCCAAAATCATTGAAATTCTGGAAAAATATATAGAAAAACACAAGAATGTCTCCATAGCAACGCATGCAATTATTACAGATACACAGCTGTATTAAGGCCATGATATATGTTTTACATTAAGTATCTCAAGTCATGGGAAAGATAAACAACCAATTGTGGTATATAAAGCATGCAAAAAAGATACATTCTTTACTTTTTCGATGCTTATGTACATTTGAATTAAAAAGACAGTTCCGATATTTTCCTATACTTGTTATTTATATTTCTGAATTTTTTTGAGAAATGTTCAGTAAATGTAATAAATCTCCATAGCAATGCAATCAATTAGAAATGATACACAACTAAAACAATGCCATGCTTTATGTTCTACATTCAGTTGCTCAAATTATGAAAGAGATAAACTGTCAATTCTGATGTAGAAAGCAAGTTCACAGTTTTGGTGACATTTTAGTATCAATAAAATCTTGATATTTTGTCATCGGTTGCCACGGCAACCATGCAAAAAAGGTGCAATTTTCACTTATTGAGCAAATTTTCCGTTCTTTTTTTTTTTTTTTTTATTGTTTTTGTATATTTGATCTAAATTAAGGAGACAATTCCTATGTTTTCCTATAATTAATTTTCCTTAAAAGTAATTGAACTTCTGGAGAAATATGTAGAAGAAATGCAACAAGTCTCTATGGCAAAGCACACAATTTTTACTAATACAAAGCCAGAATTTCGTATAAAGCTTTTGAAATTTCGGGATTTTTATATCTCACCAATGAATACTCTGTTGCATAAAATAAGTACATTTTATGAAAATAATGAGAGTTGAATACCTACAGGCATGCTCTTCTCATTATTCTTCTTCAGTATGTCGAATTTCAAAAGTCTAAGTTGAAAAGCTACATGTATACCTTGGAAGCTGGAGTCATCGGTTCATATCAAAATAATGATCTTACTAGATCTGCTAAAGATTGGCCTAGCTTCTTTGACTTCATTCTGTTATAGTTTGGAATTTCTGGGTGTGTTTCTATCATAGTTCTAAACCAGGATATGAAGCATAAAAAAGCTTCCTTAAATACGTACGTCTTCAGTTATTGCATTGATATTTAATAAAGATTTACCTAAGTTTGACCTTGACTTGACCTTGAAGGTTTAAAATTAATAGGCATGTTCAGCTAAGGATTCTTTATACATGTATGTTATATTATATTTATTTATTGAAATTGCCAAGTTTGACCTTGACCTCTGACCTTGAAGGGTCAAAATTTATACGCATATTTCACAAATGATCTTTAATTTGTGTATGAAATGTGAAAGCTGTACCTTGAAAACTTTTCGGGTCAGAATTTTCCGGGTCAGAACCAAATTAATGATATTTTATTGAATTTTGCCAAAGATTGACCTGGACATTAGACCATGAAGTTTAAAAATTTATAAGCATGTTTCTCTAATGATCCTTTATCTGAAAGATGTACACTATTTACTTGAGTTATCGCGTCGGACAGACGGAATACGTGATTCCTATAGGGCTCCCACATTATCAAACAGGGCCTTAAATAGTTGGAAATTGCAGAAAATCAGCAAATCAGATCTTATAAAGCACGGTTGCTTTGGAAACCATTTCAAAAATATAGACAGCTTGACTTCCCAAATTGATTTAATTGATTGAGAATCATCATTAAAAATGAAGTTTATACAAAGATATAATTCTGTACATCTTTAACAAATTAATTTTTGAAGTTTTTTGGTGATTTTTATATTGAAAATACAGCTATTTCCCATATCATTTCATGATTTCCCCCCTGAATTTCTTTTGAAGGCTTCATATTTTATCTATCAAGTTTCAAAAATATTTTTTTTCTTCAAATTTTAGAGAAAAAGACCGAAAATAAAAGTTTTTCACCAAAACACTGAAAAAAAATATGTCAGTCTAAAAGCTCATAAGAGCTTATGTTGCACTTGTTACTTTGACATGCCGACTCAAAATAAAGCTCATCTTATCTTTAACAACTAGGAATTTGCACAATGGAAAATGGAATATCATTTATTGGAAAACACAGGAATGGTCTCTGTAATTTAATTAAAATATACAAAAACAATAAGAAAAAAAAGAAGAATGAAAAATTTGCATAAAAGGGAAAGTTGTACCTTTTTTGGTGTGGTTGCCATGGCAAACGATGATTGAATATCAACATCATTGATATTAAAATGTCACAAAACTGCTAATTTGCTTAATAAACCAAAGTTGATTTTTAATATTTTCATAATTTGAGAATTTGGATGTAAAACATATATCATGTATTTCTTTTGGATTTATATCAACTATAATTTATGCGTTGCTAAGGAGATTTCTTGCATTTTTTATACATAATTCTCAAGAAATCCAATGATGTTAGTGAAAGGACAATAAGGTATAGGAATACATAGGACCTGTCTCTTCAATTCTATTTAAATGTACCACTACAGTCCAAAACAATTGAAAATTGGCAGAAAAAGCTTAAATTGTACCTTTTTTGCATGGTTACCATGGCAACCAATTACATAATACCAACATTATTGAACAAAAGACTATCACAGATACTGTAAAATTGCTGAATATACCATAATTGGTTGTTTATCTCTTCAATGATTTGAGATACTTAATGTAATACATATATTACTGCTTTGTTTTGGTTGTGTATCATATATGATTGTGTGTGTTGCTATGGAGATTTCCTTGCATGTTTTCTATATATTTCTAAAACATTCAATAATTCTGGAAAAATGGAATCTCATTTATAGGAAAACATAGGAATTGTCTCTTTAATTTAATTCATTTAAACATCAAACAATGACTGGAAATTAGTATAAAAAGTGAAAATTGTACCTTTATGTGGATAGTTACCATGGCAACCGATGATGAAATATTGACATAATTGATATAAAAGTGTAACAGTAACTGCTAACTTGCTTAATATACCGAAAATGGTTGCTTATTTTTTTCATGATTTGAGATACTTATGTAAAACATATCATGACTTTGCTTTAGCTTTGTATCTGATAGAATAGTGTGCGTTGCTATGGAGACTTTCTTGCATTTTTTTTTCTAACATGTCTCTCGAATTTCAATGAATTTTGGAAAATGTAATAGAATTCATAGGTAAACGTAGAAATTGTCTCTTTAATCTAATTCAAATGTACAAAAACACCAAAAAACAACGGAAATTTTGAATAAAAAGTGAAGATTGTACCTTTTTGGGCATGGTTACCATGGCAACCGATGATGAAATGCCAACATATGTGATATTAAAATGTCAGAAAGATTATGAACTTGCTTAATATACCATAATTGGTTGTTTATCTTGTCTATGAATTGAGATAATTAATATAAAACATATATCATGTAAAATGCAGATGTTGCCATGGTAACCATTTTTAAATTGAATTTATTTTCTTTAAACAAAAATAACATCTCTGGATTTTTTATATTTTTCTCATAATGGATCAATGATTCATAAGGGCCTATTCCACTATTTAACTTATGCTGCGTTATTTTTCTATGAATCGCCAAAAATGGTGTATTTTTGTATTTTTGGAAAATGTCAAAATATGGACAGTTTGCAATAAAAAATAATACTTTTCTCCCACATTTCAACCAAAAGTTGAAGTCCCATATCAAAGATCAATATAAGTAGTTTTACATCATAAGTCAAAATATAATCCACCTATGGACTATCATTGTGAAAAACCGACATGAAAGTTGCTCATTTTGAGCTTGCAAAAGCCCATTTTCTGGCCAAAATGGGGTGGTATGGTTACCATGGCAACGGATGGCCATATACACAAACCAATGTCATTTTCATTGTCAGGGGGTCAAACTTGGCTTACATAGTGAAAATCATCCAAATCTGAGACATGCGATTTCCGACCCACTTTGATGCTTACAGAGAATGACTCTTAAATAAAGGACAAGGCCTTGCACAACTCAGATCGAGTCTATGATTCGTACGATTTGTATTCTACTGAGGAAAAGAATCCTTTTGTGTCAGAAATACATATAAACGTTTTACACTCGATCAAATCACGAGAAGTGGAATTTGAATTAAGGGAAAACGTTAAGCTCATTGTCAGCTTTCTGAACAATTTATTTACAAATGTACGTGGTATTTTACAAAATTAATGAAGATGACTTTTTAAAAAAGGCAGCTAAGATTTCATAATTCATACTGCATTCTATGCATATATCTGTATTTGAGCTGCTAGGTGGGTGTCACTGCTGGTGGACCAAGAGTCCCCGAGGGCACATGTAGCCAAGTGCGATCAACTTCGGTTGATCGACTGTCTTTTTAACGCATTTGAAATTTTCTGTTACAAAAATTTTAAAACGTGGGTCCTGTAGCATCATATCCCACCCATTCTGCTGCGTCTTTTGGTACATATTTGGACATAATAATTTTCATACTTTTTGGTCATTTTACATTGTTTAGACTGAGGATCACTGACGAGGGTTTAGTACCCGAAGCGTGCATGTCTGGTCCATGCTGTAAATTTGTCGGGTCTAAAATGATGCTGTTGAATTTGAAGACGTTTGACAATTGAAATATACATGTTGTATGGTAATAATTTCGGTGCATTATGTGCGCATTTCACCAGGTTATGTCTCGTCAGTGATGCTCGATGCTGAAGTTATGCTATCTGAAGAGCGAATTTCTAAACGTAACGAAAATTTGTACAAAAGATCCAGCTAAACACGGGGCTATGCCTTCAGGGAGATACTCCTTAGTTTTCGATACATTATGATGTCGCACTCTCCAGAATGGTGGACAATATTCTGTCTTAGACCATCTGAAGCATCCAACCACCGACTATACTTGTATCTTCCGAAATGGAAGTAACCGGATGTGAACAATTCTACCGAATTGAAGTGACGGGTGTTGCATGCAAGCAGGAGATGCTGACTCTTCCTGGACACCTGGTCTCACTCCCATATTTGGGAGTTCGCTTCTTTTCATATGGTGGAGGTCTTCTTTGTTTGCTTCGGTTTTTATTTTATCCCGGTTTTGTATGCCTTCGGTTTATGATTCACTGAATTATCGATTTTGTACTATGTATAAGGATATGGTCATTATCCATATTTGTCATTGAATGACAAATTTATTCTTTAGTAATTTGCATGATAGATTTAATTTTGCTATTTAGTAGCAAAATTATTCTTTAGTAGCGACAAAACCTCAAAGACGTCGTTTAGATTCTTATAACGAATTATCATGTTGCTCATTTCTTAAACAAATTATTCCTTCCCTATCTGCAGAGGGATAAAGCAGACAAACATGCGCTTCATGTTTAATTTCCGTTGTTTAAATAAAACTGTGAAATTTATCCAATGGCATGTTCATATTTAATCATCTCTTCAGCGTTAGTTTTCGATATCGATATTTTGTTAGGTGCATTTTTAATCGTTACAAGGAAGGGATGTTGCTATAAAAGCAAAGCAACTAAATAATTGCACAGATCGAAGTTTTACCTTGATTGAGATAATGTCAAATAATTGTATCGCCCTACAGAATAGTACGGAATGCACAGTTGGCAAACGCAACGAAAGTATGGTGCCACCCATACTTCAATTCATGGGAGGTTTCATAGGAAATGCACTCGCACTTTTCATTTTATTCAAATCTGCCAAAAACCATCAATGGAAACCATTCAACCGCTTGGTTTGCGCATTAGCTTTAACAGATGCCACCGTCAGCTGCTTGGTCTATCCGATTGTCTTCAAAAGATATGCCTCACATTTCACCTACTGCTTTTCGACGTATGAATGCCATCACGTGGCGTTTATGTACTCTTTCGCTTTCTTGGGATCAGCTCTGCTTGTCACAGCAATGTCTTATGACCGGTTCTTGGCAATTGTGTTTCCTTTTACTTATAATGCATCCAGAAAATTTATACGCACAACTATTATGATAATTGGAAGCTGGATTTTAGCCATAATAATTTGTGCTCTTCCATTGCTTGGTGTCGGCAAAGTCAAACTCTACTATCCGGAGTCGTGGTGTTTCATAGACTTCGTAAGTAAAGATTCGGGAGGAGAAATAAGCACGTATATGTATGCAATTCTCGGACTTGTAATTTTTGCTATGACCGTAACATTTAATCTATCAGTGATCATAACTATTATCAGGAAAATACGACAAAGTAAGAAGAAGCTTGGTGTCCAGAAGCGATTGATGTCTGACATCTACAATGTTGTGTTCCTATTGGGTATCGTTATTGTTTTCAGCGTCTGCTGGGTTCCTTTAACGGTGAGAATCTTTTTTAACATCATATTTTTTTTTCATATCAAATTCTAGTAAAGGAAAAGAAAACAGAAGAAAATATATCTATTCGAATTTCAAACTTCAGTGTAAAATGATACTAATATCCTAACACAACATAACATCAACAAGCAATTTGAAGTAAAACACAAAACCAAAATCAGTATTGAAACAACAAGGAACAGCGAAAACTTCATGTTTTGGGGGTCAAAATGTTTTTTTTTTTCGCACAAATGATTGTGCTATAGAATGAAATGGATTATATTTCGTTCAGCTATGCCGAATCTAATTTTTCCTGTAAAAACTGGTGCAATGATAAACGTCTTCAATTTCAATGGCATCATTTAAGAACAGATTTATTTGCAGCGTGGACAAGACATGCACATTTCTGGTACTTAACCCTCGTCAGTTATCATCAATCTAAATAAAAATGATAATAATAGCAATGTAAAATGGCATTTAGAAAGTCATAATGTCTGTCCAAAAATGTTCCAAAAGACGTAGCAGGATGGGTGGGATATGATGTTTCAGGACCCACGTTTTAGAAATTTCAAGAAATATAGATATCAGAAATGCTAATAAAGACAACAAAATGAAGTAATCGGTGGCACCCATTTATTTCAAAGAGCAACAATTATAAACTACATGTATATTAATATCTCCGTGGGGTATCACGTGATACACAAATGATATGTTCCACGGGAATCCCCTTTGATTGAACCAAGTAAATACTGTCTAAATCTACTTTATATGAATTTATTTTTGGCTTATCATATGGTCATTATTATAAATTATATGATGGTAATTTATTCTGGTCAAGAATAGACGTATACTTGGAGAACACTTAAACAGAAAATTTTGTATCTGTCCGTGCACCATATCATAACATGTGGCGAGCATTGAAAAAATTCTGTTTAAGTGTTCTACGAATACACGTCTATTCTTGACCAGAATAAATTAACATCATATAATTTATAATAATAGTCATATGATAAGCCTAAAATAAATTCATTTAAAGTACATTTAGACAGTATTAACTTGGTTCAATCAAAGGGGATTCCCGAGGAACATATCATTTGTGTATCACGTGATACCCCACGGTGAATATTACACAATCCTATTGATGATTTAAATCCTACTTTCATTTTTATTTGCCATAGGTTTTTTAGGGGTATAATAACTGAATTTGTCTAGGAATAAAAGAAAACAATGAAACTGACCCTTCCGATTGCGGTAAAAATATGCAAAATTTTGTTAAGTCACATTGCTTTTACCTCGGACAAATGAGCTTCGAATCTCGGTCAAACATCGAAATTGTATTGTGTCGTCATGGAATTTCTCAAATTTTTCCCGCGTTCGGAAGGGTCAATTGTATTGCATGAATTTATTGAATTATTCATAACTCGAAACTGGACTTGGAAACTAGGCCAGTAAGTTAAAATACTCGATCATTGAATGTTGCATAACATAGGGAAAGAGCCAAATCTTATCTCTATGCTAGGGGGAAACATTACACAGATGATATGTCTAGTCATCTATTTGCCTTGCAACAATGTCACATAAATATCTGACTTCACGTTATCGTAATTTCATGTCAGCCTAGCTTAGCTCACCTGAGCATATCAAAAGTTTGCTTACGTCATAGTTTGTAGTCCGTCGCAAATATACATATCCATATTCGATTTTCTCTCAAGAAATCATTAAGGGATTTTTGTGAAATAAAGAAGATAATAAATAATAATAGTAATAAATTATCTACCCTATGGGTGTTGTTGTTTTGTATTAGCTTATGACAGCGCCACACAGCGGAGTGGAATAACAATCGGAATACGAACTGTTTGTGTTTAAATACAACTGGATGGATGTAGGAGGGTTTATTAGTGTCAAAGTCAGGTTATTCAGGCACCCGATTCGGAATTCAGCATAGCGTTAAAGTTTATGCCACCACAGGCAAAGTGGGTAATGGGGGTGAACTCTTGAAAAAAAGTACTTATTTGGCACCCGAAGACCATATCAACAAACCGAAAGCTAGCATCAGAATGATTAAGAGGGATATCTTTATCAAGAAGGGTTTTTGTTTTACGCTACGGATTTTTTTCGATAATATGAACTTATTGAATTATTCATAACAAGAAGATCCTCCTACATAATATTCCGATGTCTTATCGGACTTTGCTTTTTCGGATGATGTTTTTTTAGGATAATTCAATAAAAAAAGAGCATTTTTCTTATTTTAGAAAAATTCAATAACTGTATCGTTTACTGCTCTTTTTAACAGTATATCTATCACTTTTAAAGTGTATACTGTATGAAACTATTTCTATTTTAATTTTTTATTTTGGACGGTTTGCTCCGTTTTTTTTTTATTGAAAAGCGTATCAAAGACAAGAACCAAATAAACACTGGCAGATATTGTTAAGGGTCAATACTTATATTGTATCCCCTAAAATGAAAATCGATTTTCTTAATTTTCTAAAAAAACTTAAAACAATGACACGTAGGTAGTATTTATAATGCTGGTATTCGATGATTATACAACCGTTCCCTATAATACTAGGATACCATAAAACATTGGATAAAAATACCAATTCATGCTAATGCTTGGTTGAAGTCAGCTCATGTTCAATAATTGTAAAGTCTTACGAAATTTCAGATAGGACAGGCCATCAAAGTCCATTCTCCTCTAAATAACATTGGATTGCTTTTTACTGAGTATTGTCTCATAGTCACAGATGGTCAGGGTGTAATTTTTGAAAATATTCTGTTACATATTTAGATTTGGTGCAGTACCATCCATAATTTTTTAGGACTTCAACGATCGTATCAATTATAGAGAAAGGAATTTGTTGTCTTCTCCGTGCTTGTTTAAAGGTCTTTCTACCTTAAACGCCTTTGATTTTCCTTATCAAGTAAAGCAAAGATGACCACAATTCAAATTATATAAACACCAATGCTTGGCCTATCCCTAATTTTATAATTATTTTTGACGAGGGTTAAGGACCCGAAACATGCATGTCTGGTCCATACTGCTAAATTATCTGGTCTTACGTGATGCGTTTGAATTTGAAGACGTTTAACATTTATGTCACAATCAAAATATAAAATGTATAGGCAAACAAAACCGATCTATAATGCAAAACAATACAAAACAACTGAACACAAGGTAGGGAACTTGTAACACCATTGCTGATTAAATCGTTGAGGTGCCCGCATTCTGCGATTAGCATTTTCGGCTTGCTAGCATCACGTAGAAATTCTTGGGGGGGGGGGTTACTTAATTATGAAATTAATTTATTTCATTTATGTAGAAATCTAGTTTATTAGTAATTTAACTTTCATTCTGATATGACTTGAGATTTTTTCCTATGTACAATAGAACTCGCCTGGTGTAAAATCCTCGATCCTCCAGTTCGGTAAGCTCTGCCACTTCGCATGCTATAAAGATCGTGCTGAACAATGTTAGAATAGAAGTAACTGGCTAGCTGTGATTTGTTGTCCAGTTATTCGCGGCGGGGTAATAATTTGATTGGTTCATGCAACGAGGGGAATTACTGGACAACAAACAACCGCTAGCTTGTTTTATTTCTATACGTTAGTCGCAGATTCTTTTACTGGAATTCAATAATTCATGGGCCATTCAAAGTGGATTTTGACTTATTGGTCAAGGTTAAATAATAGATTTCAGTGCAGAATTCTCACAATTATTAATTTGCGATACGAAGTTAACGATCGGTTGATGAGTTTCCGTCATTTATATTAAACGAATAAAGGTAAAATCATAGCTTTCATTGTTCTAAACATGACTCAGGAAATATTAAATCAGAATTTACACTGTAATTGGATAGTTCCGTAAACACCTGAAAACCCGAGTATTTGCCATTTACCGTGTGCTCATCAGTCAGAGCTTTTATAAACCTCTTAATATTCCCTGATTGTTCTAGCCTTCGTATTTGTAAGCTATTCATTGGTTGAAAAGGGCGTATCGAACCCATGCTCATTAATGATTGCGACATTTCCATTGAAATGCTTTCTTCATTGCTATCACTTTTTTATAATTAAATTTTTAAAAGTTTATCAGTACTTTAGAGGATCTGCTTATAAATACAGCTTATGGCTCGAGATATTAAGCTCGGGTTTTTTTTCCGAAGAAAAAAGAAAAAGGTGTTCGAACTCTGCCATCGGAGGAAGAGTTTCAAATTCGCTGTACCAGACATTCATCTTTCGGATGATGGATCCTCAACATTGGTTTTTCAAGCTTAGGCACACCAAGTTTTTTTCTTTGTTAAGCGTCAGCAGGCGGGTAGGTTTTCAGAGTGGGTTTTCAGAGTGGACCAAGAGTCCCCGAGGGCACATGTAGCCAAGTTCGATCAACTTCGGTTGATCGTCTGTCTCTTCAACACGTTTGAAATTTTCTGTTACATCTGTAGCATCATATCCCATCCATTCTGCTACGTCTTCTGGTACATTTTTGGACATAATAATTTTCATTCATTTTGGCCGTATCACATTGTTTAGACTTAGGATCACTGACGAGGGTTTAGTATCCGAAACGTACATGTATGGTCCATGCTGTAAATTTATCAGGTTTCAAATGATGCTATTGAATTTAAAGACATTTAACATTTGAACTACTTGGTGAGTGTCACTGCTGGTGGACCAAGAGTCCCCGAGGGCACATGTAGCCAAGTTCGACCAACTTCGGTTGATCGTCTGTCTCTTCAACGCATTAGAAATTTTCTGTTACAAAATTTCTTGAAATTTCTAAAACGTGGGTCCTGTAGCATCATATCCCACCCATTTGGTACATTTTTGGACATAATAATTTTCATACTTTTTGGCCGTATCACATTGTTTAGACTTAGAATCACTGACGAGGGTTTAGTACCCGAAACGTGCTTGTCTGGTCCATGCTGTAAATTTATCAGGTTTTAAATGATGCTATTGAATTTAAAGACGTTTAACATTGATGAAGAAAACAAACAAACAGTCGTTTTTCATATTTTCCACCACTTAACGCCTTTTTATTCAAAACAGAAGTGTTGTCTCAAGAATTTACATTGGGCATTTAGAAAATCCAGAAATTTTACAGTCGATTCCGAGAACTTGAAAATGGACTATTTTGTATATGGTCAATTCAGAGGAGTCAATCAATGAAAAAAATGTGACTGAAAATCATTGAAGAGTTCATGCAAAGGTGATTACCTCTTATTATTTGATGATGATTTGGAATGAAAAGGCTAGTTTTCAAGGGGATGTTATAGCATGTAAAGAATTTACTTGCGGCCAAATAATAACTTCTCTCTGGCATCAGTATAGGAATAATTGAAACAAGAGGCCCATGGGGAACATCATTTACCAAATCTGACACTGATGTGGTACTTGGCTTCTTAGTTAAAGAAGATCCTGACGACAATCTCAACAGCACTTACAATAGAGCTTTAAAATGAGCATCGAAGGACCTCTAGCAAACTAGAGGTGGGATCAGGTGCCCGGGAGGAGTAAGCATCCCCTGTTTGGCTAGCCGCACCCGCTGTCGATGTTCACTCACGAAACTGGAAACAATATCCACAAAACATGCGAAACTGAAACACGTTCAACCAGAAATGAACCAGACATACAGATATTTATTATTTTCAAAATAATATAAATGTAGTATTTGATAAATACTAATAATGGAATAAGAAACACTTTCCTAAATGTGTGGTCTAGTACTTGCATCCTGTAAGGTTTTATGAAATTCTGTGTACCGTTTGCAGAGGAGAAGTCGAAAATGTGTTGGCCAATCAGATCTTTGTTGACCAATCGGCACAACTTGGTAAAGGTTACATGTATTCAAATTCATAGCATCATTTAAGAACAGATCAATTTGGAGCATGGACCAGACATGCACGTTTCGGTTACATAGCCCTCGTCAGTGATCCTCAATCAAAACAGTAAAACATGTCCAAAGTTGTTGAGTCATGTCCGAAAAATACAGAAACACGCAGCAGGATGTGTGGGATATTATGCTACAGGAACCACTTTTCAGAAATGTCTAGAAATTTATTTTACAGAATTTACACATCTCTTTGTTACGTCTTCAAATTCATGGCATCATTTTTAATGCGTTTGAAGAAACGATCAACAGAATCATGGGTACTTAATGTGCGTCTTTTGTTGAGGATTTGTTTTTAGCTCACCTGAGCGAAGCTCAAGTGAGCTATTGTCATAGCGCACCGTCCGGCGTCCGTCCGTCGTCCGGCGTCCGTCGTCCGGCGTCGTCCGTCGTAAACTTTTCACATTTTCGACTTCTTCTCCAGAACGGCTGAAGGGATTTTGATGAAACTTGGTAGGTATGAAGTACTCATGGTCCCCTACAAGTGTTGTTGTTTTTCGTCCGGATCTGTCAACAGGTGGCGCCACCACAGCCAAAAGTAGGTCACGGGGGGTACCCTCCTTTGACAAACTTCTTCTTCAGAACCGAAGCATGTATCGACAAACCGAAAGCATCAGGATGATCTAGAGAGATGTCTTAAGAAGTGTTGTTATTTTTGGTTCCACTTCGAAGTCAAATTTTTGACGCGTTTTTGACGTCTTTTCGGACTTAGTCAGAAATGCACATTTTTGCACTATTTCTTTAAATAACTCAATAAGTGTATGATTTTACACACTCATTTACTACATATTTATCATATTTAACTTACTTAATGCTTTGATATGTATTTTATGCTTAAATTTTATTTTTTTTGATTTTTATGAATTTTTTTCTGATGTAAAAAGGAAGGGGGGGGGGTGATTTTCATACATTTTCTGCTTCTTTTCTATAACCACTCTTCAGATTGTCATGACAATTTGTAGGTATGAGGTACTCATGCATGGTACCCTACAAGTGAAAGAATTTTGTCAAGATATCCACTTTTGGATTTTTAAGGAATATTTTTTAAGATTGTACATAGGTATAATGTATGTTTTCCATGCCCAATGGACCCATGGGGAGTGGCTTCAAACCCCGGCGGGACCCCAAAAAAACTTTTTCCCCTTTTTAGCTCACCTGAGCGAAGCTCAAGTGAGCTATTGTCATAGCGCACCGTCCGGCGTCCGTCCGTCGTCCGGCGTCCGTCGTCCGGCGTCGTCCGTCGTAAACTTTTCACATTTTCGACTTCTTCTCCAGAACGGCTGAAGGGATTTTGATGAAACTTGGTAGGTATGAAGTACTCATGGTCCCCTACAAGTGTTGCTTGTTTTTCGTCCGGATCTGTCAACAGGTGGCGCCACCACAGCCAAAAGTAGGTCACGGGGGGTACCCTCCTTTGACAAACTTCTTCTTCAGAACCGAAGCATGTATCGACAAACCGAAAGCATCAGGATGATCTAGAGAGATGTCTTAAGAAGTGTTGTTATTTTTGGTTCCACTTCGAAGTCAAATTTTTGACGCGTTTTTGACGTCTTTTCGGACTTAGTCAGAAATGCACATTTTTGCACTATTTCTTTAAATAACTCAATAAGTGTATGATTTTACACACTCATTTACTACATATTTATCATATTTAACTTACTTAATGCTTTGATATGTATTTTATGCTTAAATTTTATTTTTTTTGATTTTTATGAATTTTTTTCTGATGTAAAAAGGAAGGGGGGGGGGTGATTTTCATACATTTTCTGCTTCTTTTCTATAACCACTCTTCAGATTGTCATGACAATTTGTAGGTATGAGGTACTCATGCATGGTACCCTACAAGTGAAAGAATTTTGTCAAGATATCCACTTTTGGATTTTTAAGGAATATTTTTTAAGATTGTACATAGGTATAATGTATGTTTTCCATGCCCAATGGACCCATGGGGAGTGGCTTCAAACCCCGGCGGGACCCCAAAAAAACTTTTTCCTCTTTTTAGCTCACCTGAGCGAAGCTCAAGTGAGCTATTGTCAAAGCGCACCGTCCGGCGTCCGTCCGTCGTCCGTCGTCCGGCGTCGTCCGTCGTAAACTTTTCACATTTTCGACTTCTTCTCCAGAACGGCTGAAGGGATTTTGATGAAACTTGGTAGGTATGAAGTACTCATGGTCCCCTACAAGTGTTTTTGTTTTTCGTCCGGATCTGTCAACAGGTGGCGCCACCACAGCCAAAAGTAGGTCACGGGGGGTACCCTCCTTTGACAAACTTCTTCTTCAGAACCGAAGCATGTATCGACAAACCGAAAGCATCAGGATGATCTAGAGAGATGTCTTAAGAAGTGTTGTTATTTTTGGTTCCACTTCGAAGTCAAATTTTTGACGCGTTTTTGACGTCTTTTCGGACTTAGTCAGAAATGCACATTTTTGCACTATTTCTTTAAATAACTCAATAAGTGTATGATTTTACACACTCATTTACTACATATTTATCATATTTAACTTACTTAATGCTTTGATATGTATTTTATGCTTAAATTTTATTTTTTTTGATTTTTATGAATTTTTTTCTGATGTAAAAAGGAAGGGGGGGGGGTGATTTTCATACATTTTCTGCTTCTTTTCTATAACCACTCTTCAGATTGTCATGACAATTTGTAGGTATGAGGTACTCATGCATGGTACCCTACAAGTGAAAGAATTTTGTCAAGATATCCACTTTTGGATTTTTAAGGAATATTTTTTAAGATTGTACATAGGTATAATGTATGTTTTCCATGCCCAATGGACCCATGGGGAGTGGCTTCAAACCCCGGCGGGACCCCAAAAAAACTTTTTCCCCTTTTTAGCTCACCTGAGCGAAGCTGAAGTGAGCTATTGTCATAGCGCACCGTCCGGCGTCCGTCCGGCGTCCGTCCGTCGTCCGGCGTCCGTCGTCCGGCGTCCGGCGTCCGTCGTCCGGCGTCGTCCGTCGTAAACTTTTCACATTTTGGACTTCTTCTTCAGAACCACTGAAAAGATTTTCATGAAACTTGGTAGGAATGAAGTACTCATGGTCCCCTACAAGTGTTGTTGTTTTTCGTCCGGATCCATCAACAGGTGGCGCCACCAGAGGCAAAAGTAGGTCACATGGGGTACCATCCTTTGACAAACGTTTTCTTCAGAACGGAAGCACGTATCGACAAACCGAAAGCATCAGGATGATCTAGAGAGATGTCTTAAGAAGTGTCGTTATTTTTGGTTCCACTCGGAAGTCAAATTTTTGACGCGTTTTTGACGTCTTTTCGGACTTCGTCAAAAATGCACATTTTTGCACTATTTCTTTAAATAACTCAATATGTGTATGATTTTACACATTCATTTACTGCACATTTATCACATTTAAGTTACTAAATGCTTTGATATGTATTTTATACTGAAATTTTAATTTTTTTGATGTTTTATGAATTATTTTCTTATGTGAAAAGGAAAGGGGGGGGGTGATTTTCATACATATTCAACTTCTTCTCCAGAACTGCTGAACAGATTTTTATGAGTATTTTTTCAATCATGAATAGATATGTTTACTGTGAACATGGACCCAAGGCTTGTAAGTTCAAGTTCTGGTACCCTGGTAACTTTAGTTTCGTATAAGTTGGTACATGTTCATGTATGCAAGAGTTGTCTTTCTTTAATATTGATTTATGTTTTTGAGGTTTAAATTTTTGGATTATCGATTCATTTGAATGTTATATATTTAAAATTATTAAATAGGTATGGAAAAGGAAACTAAATAATTTTAAAAAGATGAATAAGTATTTTCAAATTTATCTTGTGAAGACTTGGATATACAACTTTGAAATTACAATATTGAGAGCAGCTCAAAATATTAATGTAAGAACAGATCAATATTATCAATAACACAGTGAAAAGATGGGGAGGGGTCTGTTATTTTGCTTTAGCTTCTGTATAACTATCTCTCTCGGGTTGCTTAGATTACTCAAGAAGAAGGGGGGGATGATTTTCATACATATTCAACTTCTTCTCCAGAACCACTGAACAGATTTTCGTTAAACTTCGTAGGAATGAAGAAATCATGGTCCCCTACAAGTATTGTTGTTTTTAGCGCACCTGAGCGAAGCTCAAGTGAGCTATTGTCATAGCGCGTCGTCCGTCCATCGTCCGTCCGTCCGACGTAAACTTTTAACATTTTCGATATCTTTTCTGCAACCGCTGCACAGAATTTCACGAAATTTCACAGGAAGCAAGTACTCAATGCCCTCTATCGAATTTGTGTTTTTCAAGCCGATCGGAAATCCAAAATGGCCGCCACAGGCTCTGATTGGCTGACACATTTTCGACTTCTCTTCTAAAACTGCATCACAGAATTTCATGAAGCTTCACAGGAAGCAAGTACTCAATGCCCTCTACCAAGTTTGTGTTTTTCGAGCCGATCGGAAATCCAAGATGGCCGCCACAGGCTCTGATTGGCTGACACATTTTTTACTTCTCGTCCGAAACCGCTGCACAGAATTTCATGAAACTTCACAGGAAGCAAGTACTCAATGCCCTCTACCAAGTTTGTGTTTTCCGAGCCGATCGGAAATCCAAGATGGCCGCCACAGGCTCTAATTGGCTGACACATTCTCGACTTCTCATCTGAAACCGCTGCACAGAATTTCATGAAACTTTAGGGAAGCAACTACTCAATGCCCTCTACCAAGTTCGTGTTTTTCGAGCCAATCGGAAATCCAAGATGGCCGCCACAGACTGATTGACTGACACATTTTCGACTTCTCCTCTCAAACGGCTGCATAGAATTTCACAAACCTTCACAGGAAGCAAGTACTGATTGCTCTCTACCAAGTTTGTGTTTTTCGAGCTGATCAGAAATCCAAGATGGCCGCCACAGGCTCTGATTGGCTGACAAATTTTCGACTTCTCCTCTGAAACCGCTGTGCAGAATTTCATGAAACTTCACAGGATGCAAGTACTCATACCCTCTATCAAGTTTACGTTTTTGGAGCCTATCGGAAATCCAAGATGGCCGCCACAGGCTCTGATTGGCTGACGCATTTTCAACTTCTCCTCTGAAACTGCCTCACACAATTTCTTGAAACTTCACAGGACGCAAGTACTCATTGCCCTCTACTTAGTTTTTTTTTTTTTCGAGCCGATTTGAAATCCAAGATGTCCTCTATAGGCTCTATTTGAATGACACATTTTTGACTTATCCTCTTAAACTACTGCACAGAATGTCACCAAACTTTACAGGAAGTAACTTGTACACCTTCTCCTTCTCAAAGCTTCACTAAAAGCGATTTCCTTCAGGTTTTGACTTTGATTGAAAACATACATACAGTCTCCTCAGGTGAGCGATGTGGCCCCCTTGGGCCTCTTGTTATACGCTTATGAACCAGCACATTCCTAAGACTTGCATATGACTGACTGGGACAATGGAACTCAATTACGGGCCCTATCCAGACCTTTTTAGATAAGTGACAAATATGGATAATGAACATATCCCTGTCTACAGTACAAAATCGATAATTCAGAAAATCAGAAACCGAAGGCATACAAAATCAGGATAAAACAGGAACCAAAGCAAACAAAAACAAAAACCTCCACCATATGAAAAGAAGCGAACTCCCGATATGAGAGTCAGACCAGGTGCCCAGGAAGAGTAAGCATCTCCTGCTTGCATGCAACACCCGTCGCTTCAATTCGGTAGAACTGTCACATCCGGTTACTTCCATTTTGGAAGATATAGAGTACAATCTTTGGTTGGATGGTTCAAATGGTCTATGACAGAATATCATCCACCATTCTGGATAGTGGGACCTCATAGTGTACGACGAGTTCCCCATATCGACCGTAGAACTTCCTCAGTGACGATGTTAGTCGGTCACAAACATATCCCTGACTGAGAAGCTTATCTGAAAGACGCCTAGCTCTCAGAACAAAATCCGTGTATTTGGTACTTGCTTTGGCATAGCGTATCAACTGAGATATGAACACGCCATAAGCAGGCGATGAAGGAATGTTGCTACTCAGAAAAGGAAAGTTCGTAATGCTGAAATTGAAGTCGTCACGTTTGTCATAGAGTGAGGTGACCATCAGTGTCGTAGGACAACATTATGTCCAAATAGGATGCTGAATTATTTGTCTATGTAGTTTCTTTGACTTCAAGCTCCGAAGGATAGATACTGCTCAGGTAATCCGCGAATTTTGGATTATTGATGGACAACACATCGTCTATGTATCTGTAAGTGAAGTTGAAGTCAGAAGCTAAGTATCTTTTCCCTTTAGAGACCAAAGATTGAATGAATTCAGCTTCGTACGAGTAAAGGAAAATGTCGGCAAGGAGTGGGGCACAATTGGTCCCCATTGGAATTCCGACAATTTGCTGGAAGACCTTTCCTCCAAACACCACAAAAATGTTGTCGATCAGAAAGTTTAACATCTGAATAATGTCTGTTTCAGTGTACTTATTTTCAGAATCTGACTTTCCTTTTACAAAGTAGGTTTTGTCATAGTTAACATCAATAAATTTGTATTTGCGATTACCGTTCTTACTTGTAAACGCATTACTTATAATTTTTGCGACTCTTTCTTTCAATTTAGAATGTGGAATTGTAGTGTAAAAAGAAGGGAGGAGATCTCCAACAAGACCCCTTTGCAGCATCAACAGTAAAACACCAAAACACCCGATCCAAAAACACAAAAGACGAGTGCAGTATGAGACGGAAAAGAGACATACGACATGTAAACATCAAACACAAAAGACTACACATAAACCGACACATAAACCGATGTAAAGTGTCGAAAAATCAAAGGCTTTGATCGAATGGACTCTACTAAAATGAGTGGATTTCAGATGTTCTAAAAGTTCCTTCGAATTCTTTAAAATCCACATCTAATTGATACCACTGCGAGAATATACTGTCGAACAATATTTTTGTAGCCCAGATTTGATTTCAGATAAAACTTTGGCGAGTAAGATCGATACAGATTTGGTAGAACATTTTGAGGAACCAGCGATGAAACGTCGTTTGTACGGATTTTAGGTATGCAGTATAAGTATGGTAAATCTAAATCTAAATTGGTAGTGTCGAAGCCAAAGGAAGCAAGAGCTGATTTGTGGTTATCTATTATTTCAGAGGCAGAAAGGTTTGTTGGGGTGTAAGTGGGATTTCTAGGTGTCGAATTTAAACCCAACTCTTTAACTAGACTGTCAAAATAGTACTTTTTGCAAGTAAATGTGTAATTATTTGAGGTTTTTTCCGCTGGTGTGATGACATAATATTCTTGGAGGTAGGTAAGTTCTGTGATAACATCAGGGTCTTTAAATATAGACACGAATCTGGTGTTCACAGTTGATTTTAATCGGTTAATTCTAGATAAAAGTAACCCTCTGATTGATTTTATCCATTCGGAAAGGGTGTCGAGCTTTACATCCTCTTTCTTTGCCCAACGTCTTGCATATTCCTCACAAGAGTCCATGATAATTTTGACATTTTGGTTCCATGTAAAGGACATACTTTCTCTGTATTTGGGACCCTTTTTTAACAATTCTCTCAACTTGTCGTTCTTGACTATACTAAGGTCACCAGTAATTACGTGTCCACAAGGAGAGTAGTTGAAATCCGATGAAGAACATTCGCAGGGAAGTGGATGTAGTGAGGGATTACTTAAATCAATACACTGCAGGAATCGTTTGTAATTGTATATTTTAGATGCAACTGTTGGTGTGTAGCTATAGGAAATACAAGGAGTTTCTTTTCTTATGAAATATGGTGGGATTTTTTCTGTGACAGTTTTGTGATTCAAAAGACCATCTCTGAATATCGGTCGGATTCCTTGGGTGTAAACATGCATCAGCTCGCTACAGCCGGTAGAGTACGGAATATATTTCGTATAACGAGTATTATCTAATCCACACTGAAAAAGAAAATAAGTGTTTATAGTAATGATATAGAAGTATTCCAACTCTTTACCTTCTTGAAAAACATACCGTTTATGCACCAGACATGAGTTTCGGATGGTAAATCTTCATCAGTGCTACTTAATTTAAAAACGCCGAAGGGAATTTCGGATACATGTACAGCCAAATATTTATCGGAGGCGTCCTCTGGTTTTAAATTTAAATTTGTACATTTACTTCGCAAAGAGTGCGAGTCTCCAATTGTCCTGTAAGGTCGATTCAGTGACGTAGTTAAATAAACATTAAAGAAGTACCTATCAGGTATTCAGTCTCAACGTCGAGAAGGCAAGGCAAAATCAGTAACGGTTGCGAACATTCTGAAGTGAAACCAGGTGCACGGGAGGAGTCAGCGTCTCCTGATTGCATGCAGCACCCGTCGCAAAAGCTCCATGGGAGCTTGTCAAATTCGATTATTGTTTTGATGTGCATATTGATGTACACATCAAGTGAATATTTCTTGTTTGGTGATGATGACAACAATTCAATCACAATCTATGACCAAAATACCATTAGAGGGAGTGCCTTTGGTTGCAACTTTTATAAAGTCGACTAAGTGTTTAAAGTGTCTGTTCAGCAACATAGCATACACTGAAAAAGAAAATAAGTGTTTATTTGTTCAATCAACTTTGCTTTAATATTTCTTTAACGCATTCGAAAATTTATGTTATCAAATTTCTTGAAATTTCTAAAAAGTGGGTCCTGTAGCATCATATCTCACCCATCCTGCTACGTCTTTCGTTACATATTGGACATGATAACTTCTGAGGATCACAAACGTGCATGTCTGGTCCATGCTGCAAACTTATCTGTTCTTAAATGATGCTGTTTAATTTGAAGATACTTAAAATTTCACACTCTCAGGCTATATTACATTTTTCAGAATGAGGATCACTGACGAGGGTTAAGTACCTCAAACGTGCATGTCTAGTCCATGCTGTAAATTTATCTGTTCTTAAATCATGCTGCTGAATTTGAAGACGTGTAACATAAGCACACGTGAAAATAACCCAAAACCGTAGCCACAGCTGTGTCATAAATATCGTTTTAATGATCCCACAATATATATTTAGAAAGGAGGGTTCCCAAAAAATACTCGGCTGCAGCACCAACAGCAAAACACCAAAAACAACCCATAGAATTGATATGTTCAGCAAGAGACGCAAATGGGCAAGGAACATAAAAACAACACAGAAACATCAAACACAAAATACCACACATGCACCAACGAGACCAATTGGCCGAATTAGGACGGTCATCTGCTATGTGCACACAACCGTCCCACTTTTTCGCAAAACCAAAAGATCTCAAATAATGCAAAATAGAGGTGTAAATAACCTCCTCATTGTAAGATGACCTGGCCATACAAACAAGACGCAGGGACCTGAGCAACTCAGATGGATATGTAAATGGGTATTAAAATAAAGGGTTTACGAAATACAGTCCATGCTCTCCCGGCTGTAGAGCTCATGCATGTTACCCTTCGAGGAGTCAGACCGACATTCAGAGAGGACAGGTTGTCAGAGCCCTGTCTTTCATAAAGACGTTTGGACTGTCACAATCAGAGTTCAATTCTTAGAAATGCGCTGATACAAGACTATGGTTAAGAAGGGACGGGAAGTACCGAACCAAGTGTCCATCTTGATGATTCTGACGCAACGTCGACGGTAATTCTGTCTGCATTTGATCCTTCTTATTTGTTTATTATATCATCAAAAAAAGGCAGGTTGTGAAATACCCACACTAATATACTTGTTGCTTGTTTGGCCCGAATTTCAAAAGAAGCTGACAATATTTTTTGTAAAAGCGAAAACCTTAACCTTAAAGATTATTGGTAATTTGCATATTTCTATCATGAACATCCAATACATTAGGTGTTTGACAGTAAGTGTTTTGAATATATTTCCCTGACATTGTCGCCATAGCACTTTCTACATACATTACGTCAGAAAGTGCATGAATGTATATATTGTTTTCATTTTGGCGCTGAAACATCGACGACGGGTGCGGCTAGCAAACAGGGGATGCTTACTCATCCCTGGCACCTGATCCCAGCTCTAGCTTGCTCGGGGTCCGTCGATGCTTAGTTTCGTGCTCTATTGGAGTGCTGTTGATATTCTCGTCAGGATCTTCTTTAACTCATTAGTAGATGCTCTAGCGTACCAGGTGAGCTATGATGTATAAATAACATATGACGGTAATCTAGGAACACCACCGTCAAGCTAGGGGAAATTTACTATGTGAATCCAAAATCATTTTTTGTCGTACACACTCGCATGAATCATTCCAATCACAATTTGCATATTTAGGTCCAAAAATGAAGTTTCTCTGTTTGCAACGTTTGCCCTGTTTGGTGTCAATTCTTGAAGATAGATAACATTGTTATATTTTTCAAAAACAGGATATTGAGAATATCATCCAGGTACCTAGAATGAGTAAAAAAGATCCTGACGATAATATCAACAGTAGACGATAATCTCAATGGTAGAAGTACCATTGAAACATTTTAAATCATCATGCTTTCTTTGTTTTTGAAGATTTTGGATTAATTTTTTTTATCAGTGTATAAAAATGAATCTGCAACAAGAGGCACACAGTAAGTACCTATAGGGATCCCTACAAATTGCTTGTAGAGATTATCACCAAATCATAAATGTTGTCCAAGAGGAAGGACGATTCAACATACAGATCACTACATGTCCATCATTTGAGGCTATTGCGGGATTCAGATGTACAAATATGTTTCCCTCTCGATCCAAATACCATTTGATTAGTTTAGACAATCAATAATAAATTTCATCGTGAGGAAAAAATCGTATTGGACTCGAAATTTCTAAATATCATTTTGTCAATTACATTCCCTGAATTTTTAATAGACGAGAATCAGTTCGCATCGTCCATGTTTAGAATGAGTTAAAGAAAATCCTGACGATAATCTCAACAGCACTCACAATAGAGCACAAAATTAAGCATCGACGGACCCCTAGCAAGCTAGAGGTGGGACCAGGTGCCCGGGAGGAGTAAGCATCCCCTGTTGGCTAGCCGCACCTGCCGTCGATGGTTAAGCACGAAAATGAAAACAATATATAAACTTCATGCACTGTCTGACGTTATGTCTATATAGAAAGTGCCATGGCGACAATGTCAGGGAAATATATTCAAAACACTTACTGTCACAATATCACAGAAGTTTCACAATATCTTGCTACATGTTCCCTTATCGCCGCGAGTGCTGAAGTCAAATTTCTAGATAAAATTGTAGTAGATTAGTTGCTAGAATTAGCAATTAATCGAAGTCTGCTTGGAGACGTGTGCAGTTTGGGTTTGCAATATATTGTAGGGAGATCCAATTTAGAAATGAGAAGTTGACAGGGTATGCTTACTCCTCCCGGGCACCTGGTCCCACCTCTGGCTTGCTAGGGGTCTGTCGATGCTTTATTTTGTGCTCTATTGTGAGTGTTTTGAAATTAATTAACTTCCCAATGTAGAAATGAGAAGTTGACAGGGTATGCTTACTCCTCCCGGGCACCTGGTCCCACCTCTAGCTTGCTAGGGGTCCGTCGATGCTCCATTTGGTGCTCTATTGTCAGTGCTGTTGAGATTATCGTCAGGATCTTCTTTAACTCATTTGTGTCACACTTTGCCGTGTGGAGCTCGTAAAAAGGTTCCCCGCGAGGGGTTTGACAGTAAGTGTTTTGAATATTTTTCCCTGACGTTGTCGCCACGGCACTTTCTATATAGACAGAACCATAGTCAGTGCATGTGTTTAAGATATTTTCATTTTCGTGCGTGAACATCGACGGCGGGTGCGGCTAGCCAACAGGGGATGCTTACTCCTCCCGGACACCTGGTCCCATCTTTAGCTTGCTAGGGGTCCGTCGATGCTCCATTTGATGCTCTATTGTCAGTGCTGTTGAGATTATCGTCAGGATCTTCTTTAACTCATTTGAATATATTTTCCTGACATTGTCGCCATAGCACTTTCTATATAGACAACGTCAGACGGTGCGTGCGTTTCATATATTGTTTTTATGTTCGTATCACTGCCGAGGGTTAAGTACCCGAAACGTTCATGTCTGGTCCATGCTGCAAAGTCATCTGTTCCTTAATGATGCTATTGATTTTGAAGACGTTTAATATTTGATAAAATACCACCATAAGAATAAACACAGGCTAAATCCATATCATAGAAAATGGATTGAAATATTCTCTCAGGACAACCAATCAGATTGCAATTATACGAGCAATCAGATATGATATTTTCAATGAAGTTAACCAGTCGTTTAAAGGTCAAATTACATTTAGGCTTACAGATGATCGGCGCAAAGGGCCCGTCATGGTCACAGTCAGTGAGAGTGCAGTTCTTAACAATGCGCTTGTACAAGGCTGTAGATTGGTCAATTATACCGAGTGTCCGTTTGCAGACAGTAGGGCCATATTCATTGTACAAAAGACTGTTGATGACTTTGACGCATTTTTGATGGATATTCCGTCCACCCTTGATCATTAAAATTTTGTTAATAATGTCACCATAAAAGGTATGTTGTGAAAAACCTGAAGATATATACTCTTTTGGAGTATAGGTAAACACCGAAGAGGTACCCATCAGTTATTCAGTCTCAGAGTCAAGAAGATGAGGCAAAATAATTAGAACTTCCAGTGGGAACAGTTACGAACTTGCAGACTTCTTAAATGATGATTTCAGCCATTGTATAATATAACCCTGAACAAGTAGTGTACTTGCAAGCCGTCTGACTCTAACGATGAAATCGTCATATTTGAATTTCAGCCGTTGTGTGATTTAATCCAATTTGATTTTAACGTTGTGTAATGGGTCTCGTTGGTTTATGTGTTGCCTTTTATGTTCGATGTATGATGTCTCGTTTGCTGTTCCTTGTCTCTTATTATGTCTGTCTTTTCACTTTGGATGTTTAGTGTTTAGTGGATGTTAAGTGTTTAGTGAGTGCTGTTGGGATTATCGTCAGGATCTTCTTTGACTCTTTAGTGTGTTGCTGTCGGTGCCTCCTTTCTTAGCCCTGAACGAGTGACTTACTTGCAAGCCATCTGGCTTTCACGATGAAATTTTTTACAACTTTTTTTTGAAATTTTTATAAATTGTATTTAAAATATGAATAGAGATGTTTACTGTGCACATGGACCCAGGCGATGTGGGTTCAAGTCCCGGCACCCCTATTTTTTCCCAATTTTCTCAACTTTTTATGCATTTTTCAATCATCTGAATACCTTTCATTGCATTTTGAGTATTTTCTTACATTTTCATTCTTTTCCATTTTGCAAACTGATTGCATATTTAAGTCACTTCATGTTGTGATATATATTTTATGCCTAAATTTTATTTTGAAAGTAAAAAAACAGATTTATGTGTATATGGACCTAAAGGTTGTTGGCTAAAATCATGGCACTTGCACTATAATTATATAATGTCAGTATGTCAAAAGCGCGCATGCGTTTCAGGTGAGCGTTATGCCCCGTGACTCTGTTCAAGGTCCCATTGAAAATGCATTCAACGGCGGGTGCGGCTAGCCAACAGGGGATGCTTACTCCTCCCGGGCACCTGGTCCCTCCTCTAGCTTGCTAGGGGTCAGTCGATGTTGATATTTTGTGCTCTATTGTGAGTGCTGTTGAGATTATCGTCAGGATTTTCTTTAACTCATTTGTGTCACACTTATGCCCTTTGCCGTGTGGAGCTCGTAAAAAAGTTTCCCGCAAAGGGTTTGACAGTGTTTTGAATATACTTTCCTGACATTGGTAGACGTTGCCAATTTATCTGTTCTTAAATGATGCTATTCAATTTGAAGACGTTTACATTGTCGCCATAGCACTTTCTATATAGACATAGAGTCAGACAGTGCATGAATTTTATATATTTTCATTTCCATGCTTCATTGACATCGACGGCGGGTGCGGCTAGCCAACAGGGAATGCTGACTCCTTCCGGGCACCTGGTCACACCTCTAGCTTGCTAGGGGACTGTCGATGATCAATTTGGTGCTATATTGTGAGTGCTGTGGAGATTATCGTCAGGATCTTCTTTAACTCATCAGTATTCTTAATTTTGGTTTGTTTGATTTTATTGCTATATTGTGAGTGCTGTTGAGATTGGCGTCAGGATCGTCTTTAACTCATTTTGTCACACTTATGCCCTTTGCAGTGTGGAGCTTGTAAAAAAATTCCCCGAGACGGGGTTGACAGTGTTTTTGAATGTCTTTCCCTGACATGGTCGCCATAGCACATTCTATATAGACATAACCTCACCCAGTGCATGTTTTGTGAATATCATTTGCAGTTTCGTGGGTGAACATCGCGGCAGGTGCTGCTAGCCAAACAGGGGATGTTTACTCCTCCCGGGCACCTAATCCCAACTCTGGCTTGCTGGGGGCCCGTCAATACTGAATTTGGTGCTGTTGAAATTGTCGTCAGGATCTTCTTTAACTCATTTAAGTAAAGGAATCATTCACTGATAATTGATTTTGAAAAATCCATGTATTTTAATATTTTGATTGACGTTCGATCCTCTTTTTCAGACTCGTATGATATACAACATCAACTCAGCCTGTCCATCAGACGGTCAAGCCGAACTTCTGGTTGCTCGACTGGCAATAACGAACTCGATAATTGACCCATGGATCTACATCGTGTTGCGAAAGGAGAACTTTGAGTTTCTTGAGCGTATTATTCAACAATGTAAAAAACAATCGGTTCGAGGTGACAGCACAGGAAATCTTACAACGATTTCATCCACAATAACACTCGATAGAATAAGTTCGTCTAATGAATAAAACAATGGATTTCTCCAACGAATAAATCTAATGTTATGTTACGTAAGAGGAATTAGTTTTTTGCATTGTGTAATTGTAACTGATAAATAGGAGAATTATGTACGTTTTGAGAAACCTGGGCCACGAAGCCCCTAAAACGGCCCTGCAATTTTCCTTAAAATTAAACTTATTGAGAAAAACTTAATATATCACATAAAATAATGTTTCCCGTTTTTAATGAAAGGAACATATCACCAACCGAATCACCGTAGGAAGTCTTATGACGTCATTAATCATACGGAAGTGTTCCAACTCTACACCCTCTTGAAGAAAATTTCATACCAATTTCCATGCACCAGACACGTGTTTCGAATATTAAATTCTCGTCAGTGATGCTTCAAGTGACGTCATTTTGACATTATTGACGATACATGAGATTGGTAAGATTGGTAGAGTGAGAGTGGCTTAGCAGACAAGTAAGAGGCTTAAAGAAAATCTTCAAGTTACAGTGTCCCTGAAGATACATTTTATTGAAGACAAAATTTATTCTGAAGGGTCTAGATATAGGAAAATAGGAGCCATAAAAAGTGTTATTTGAAAATATGCAGTAACGACCGTAATTTGTATAAGTTAAATCTCCATATACCTCTATTGTAAAAATTCAATACACTGTAGTTGGCACTAGTGGAATAAATTAGAGCGTACATCAGAAATTCAGAGTGACGTTTTTAAACGGCTATAACTGCGAATGTATACGTTAGATTCGCCTGAAAATTTGAATTTATACAAATGAGAATGTACGCTTTCATATGAAAAGAAAGATTTTGCATTAGAAACGTTTGTAAAATGATGATAGGGTCTTATGGCTATTTCGTATCCTAACAGACGGTAAAACTCACCGAGCTACTGTATTTTTGAAATGGTCCACTACATACTAAAAAAAGGTACTACCTTGAATGAAAATAAGGTAATCAAATCGAGACAATGTGCAGACCGGTATTGTTATTGTTTACAACAATATCAACGAGCATCCTTCAACGCCATCAGAATCCCTTAAAGAACAATGTGAACGTAGAATGTTTTTAAAGTTCCATAAACAAAAATCTTAAGCGGTAAAACTCGAAAAGGATCACCCTAAATGCATCGAGATTGCTTCCATAAATTGAAATTAATCAGAAACGGACATACAGATAATTCTGGAATGTAAGAAATGTCTTTCTCTCTTTTAATCAATGGGACGAACAGAAATCTTTCAAACTTTTTTTTTTGTAAGGGATATGGGACAAACAGTATGCAAGCAATTATTGTTTCACAATGCGCACTAATGAGTTAAAGAAGACCCTGACGATAATCTCAATAGCACTCACAACAGAGCACAAGTTAGAGTTGGGACCAGGTTCCTGGGAGGAGTAAGCATCCCCTGTTGGCTAGCCGCACCCGCCGTCGATGAACATGCACGAAAACAATATGTATAAAATACATGCATTGTCTGGGGTTATCTCTACAGAAAATTTTATGGTGACTTCGTCAGGGATAAATATTCAAAACACTTAATGTCAAACCCCCCGTGGGGAACTTTTTTTACGAGCTCCACACGGCAAAGGGCATAACAGCCTTATAGGTCAAATGACCTACCTTATACAATAGTCACAATCGCTTCAGCATATCGTTGAACCTTGTGCACCAACAGCAATATAGATCAATATACACTGCTCGAAAAAAAATCAAGGGAACCGAGGTATCGACTTTCATATTGCAGCTATACCACGGTAGCATATCACGTGACACGCAAATAATCTCTAGCCAGGAAATCTCCCTCGATTAAACAAGGTAATTACTGGCTAAATTTTCTTTATACGAAAGTATTTTATTCCTATTATATGCTAGTAATCGATTCTGGTCAAGAATAGAGGTATATTCCGAGAATATAATTCTACTAGAAAAGAACTTGCGCAAGCGCGGAAAAGATTGTCATATCAAGTGCCTGCAAACATACCCGTCTACTTTTTCTCTCTCTTGGAGGGAGACTCCCTCTTTTTGACCTCATCTCCCTCTTTGGCATTTTTCCCTCGAGGGAGACCAAAATCTCCATCTTTTTGGCCACATCACCCTCTTTCTCCCTCTTTTTGGCATATTTAACAAAGAAAATCACTCTAAACAGTGACATTCAGAGCATTTCAAAAGAAACTGCATAACAAAATGTAAGAAAAGATGTACAGTAAGCAGTAAACTATTGATACATGTTTCATACTTTATGTTTTTTTTTTTTTCATTGAAATGCCAGCACAAAGAAATCATTTGAAAATTGGTTTTGCAGAAAATGTCGCGATTCATTACAAATGTAGCAAAATGGGTTCATGCGTAATCTCCCTCTATTTTAAAGTGCCAAGGATGGAGATCTCCCTCTTTTTAAGATTTCAAAGTTGACAGCTATGTGCAAATATGATCGTTTTTCTCCCCCTCCATTTTTTTCTTTGAATTCACGGCTATTTTCAGACAGTTATGATTCGGAGAAAGAAAAGAGGGGGTCATATTTTCACATAGAATCGTAAACGTCTTCAAAAGAAGGGAGGAGATCTCCAACAAGACCCCGTTGCAGCATCAACAGTAAAACACCAAAACACCCGATGCAAAAACACAAAAGACGAGTACAGCACGAGACGGAAAAGAGACACACGACATGTAAACATCAAACACAAAAGACTACACATAAACCGACGAGACCAATGGGTAACCGATGCCGACTTTGGACGGCCATCTGTCACGCAAGTAGCAAATGGTGTGGTTATCCTGGATTACGTGCGCACAACCCTCTCACTTCTCCAATTACCCAGAGGTCTCGAAGAACGTACAATTGTGGTGTAAAACAACCTCCTGACTGTAAGATGACATCACACAAACAAGACCCCAAACGCAGAGGCCCCAGAGACACAGATGAATATGTAAATGGATATAAAAAGAGGGCATGCGTAATACAGTCCGTGCTCTGCCGGCTGTAGCGAGCTCATGTATGTAATCACCCGAGGAGTCCGACTGACATTCAGAGAGGACAGGTGGTCGGGGCCCTGTCTTCTCTAAAGAGGTTTGGACAGGGTCCGTCATGGAGTCCAAACATGATTGGCATATACAATTTCATTATAAGGATATTTAAAGAAATTGACTTTGGTCACATGACCTTGGATATAGGTGATCTGAAACCTACACTCACTGACGAGGGTTAAGTACCCGAAACATGCATGTCTGGTCCATGCTGCAAACTTATCTGCTTTTAAATGATGCTATTGAATTTGACGAGGTTTAACATTGTATGGATCATGAGCAACAAAAAACTGAATTAGTGATTGGATACACGGTTCAAAATATAAAGCCTAAACATTATTAGCATAGACAATTTCAGCCTGAACATGCTTAGCATATACAATTTCATTACCAAAGTAAGAAGCTACCTTAACCATGTGACCTTGGAACAATGTGATAAGAAACATTTAGACATTAGAAACAACATACTAAAATATGAAAACAATTGTAAGAAGGGTTCAGGAGACATAGCCCAGACAATATTAGTACGTACAATTTCATTAAAAAGAACTAAATGATCTTGACCTTGGGCACATGACCTTGGGTCAAGATGATAAGAAACCCTCCAATCCTGAGCAACAGCATACTATAGTATAAGAGTGATCCAGTATACGATTCCGCAGATATAGCCCAGACTCAATAGCATTTACAATTTCATTAAAAAATGTAATACTTGACCTTAGTCATATGACCTTGGATCAAGGAGGTGTGAAACCTTTGGGTCATCAGCACCATCATACCAAAATATGACGTGATCCGATCACGGTTCAAAAGATTAAACCTGGACATAATACATGTAACAAATACAATTTCATTTAAAATATACTAATTGACCTTGACTTTGGTCACATGACCTTGAGTCAACGTGATTTGAAACCTTTACGTGATAAGCAACAACATACTAAAATATGACGGTGATCTGATAAATAGTTAAAAGAGATACAGCCCCAATGGGATAGCATGTACAATTTCATTACCAAAGTAAGAAGCTACCTTAACCATGTGACCTTGGAACAATGTGATAAGAAACATTTAGACCTTAGAAACAACATACTGAAATATGAAAACAATTGTAAGAAGGGTTCAGGAGACATAGCCCAGACAATATTAGTACGTACAATTTCATTAAAAAGAACTAAATGATCTTGACCTTGGGCACATGACCTTGGGTCAAGATGATAAGAAACCCTCCAATCCTGAGCAACAGCATACTATAGTATAAGAGTGATCCAGTATACGATTCCGCAGATATAGCCCAGACCCAATAGCATTTACAATTTCATTAAAAAATGTAATACTTGACCTTAGTCATATGACCTTGGATCAAGGAGGTGTGAAACCTTTGGGTCATCAGCACCATCATACCAAAATATGACGTGATCCGATCACGGTTCAAAAGATTAAACCTGGACATAATACATGTAACAAATACAATTTCATTTAAAATCTACTAATTGACCTTGACTTTGGTCACATGACCTTGAGTCAACGTGATTTGAAACCTTTACGTGATAAGCAACAACATACTAAAATATGACGGTGATCTGATAAATAGTTAAAAGAGATACAGCCCCAATGGGATAGCACGTACAATTTCATTAAAATGTACTTAGTAACTTTGACCTTGATCAAATGACCATGGGTCCAGGTGAAACCTTTTGGTCATGACTAAATACATTTTTAAATTTGAAAGCAATCCAGTATGCGGTCCAAGGGATAAAGCCTACACAAGAATGTATCTACAATTTCATTAAAAATGTAGTAAGTGACCTTGGCCTTGGGTCAAGGTGATGTGAAGCCTACGGGTCATAAGCAACAACATACTAAAATATGAAAGTGATCCGGCAAACGGTTCAAGAGATATAGCCCAGACAAGAATGTATGCACAATATCATTAAAAATGCACTCAGTGATCTTGACCTTGGTCACATGACCTTGGGTCAAGGTGATGTGAAACCTACGGGTCATAAGCAACAACATACTTTGATATGAAAGTGATCCAGCAAACTGTTCAAGAGATATAGCCCGGACAAGAATGTATGCACAATATCATTAAAAATGCAGTAAGTGATATTGACCTTGGTCACATGACCTTGGGTCAAGGTGATGTGAAACCTGCGGGTCATAAGCAACAGCATACTTAGATATGAAAGTGATCAAGCAAATGGTTCAAGAGATATAGCTCGTACAGGAATGTATGCATAATATCATTAAAAAATGCACTTGACTTTGACCTTGGTCACATGACCTTGGGTCATGGTGATGTGAAACCTTTACGTGATAAGCAACAACATACTAAAATATGAAAGTTATCGGGCAAACGGTTCAAGGGATATAGCACGGACTGAATGTATGTACAGTTTCATTAAAAATGCACTAAGTAACCTTGACCTTGGTCACATGACCTTGGGTCAAGCTGATGTGAAACCTACGGGTCATAAGCAACAACATACTAAAATATGAAAGTTATCCGGCAAACGGTTCATGAGATATAGCCCGAACAGGAATGTATGTATAATTTCATCAAAAATGCACTAAGTGACCTTGACCTTGGTCACATGACCTTGGGTCTTGGTGATGTGAAACCTTTACGTGATAAGCAACAACATACTAAAATATGAAAGTTATTCGGCAAACTGTTCAAGGGATATAGTACGGACTGAATGAATGTACAGTTTCATTAAAAATGCACTAAGTGACCTTGGTCACATGACCTTGGGTCAAGGTGATGTGAAACCTATGGGTCATAAGCAACAACATACTAAAATATGAAAGTTATCCGGCAAACGGTTCATGAGATATAGCCCGGACAGGAATGTATGCATAATTTCATTAAAAATGCACTAAGTGTCCTTGAGCTTGGTCACATGACCTTGGGTCAAGTTGATGTGAAACCTTCGGGTCATAAGCAACAAGATACTAAAATATGAAAGTGATCCGGCAAACGGTTCAAGAGATATAGCCCGGACAGGAATGTATGCATAATTTCATTAAAAATGCACAAAGTGTCCTTGAGCTTGGTCACATGACCTTGGGTCAAGGTGATGTGAAACCTTCGTGTCATAAACAACAACATACTAAAATATGAAAGTGATCGGGCAAACGGTTCAGGAGATATAGCCCGGACACGATGTGTGACAGACGGACAGACAGACAGACGGACGACGAAGGCAAAACCAATATGTCTCCTCCCCGTTGGGGGGGGGAGACATAATTTATCCGATCACATGACTTCATGGCAAGATACTAGTCAAGAGGCCATATTTATATTGTAGTTTTAGGAGCTAGGAAGGAACGAAGCTATATAGTTTTACTGAAATGTTCATTGGAACTCATTTTTATTAGAATTTTTGATTGAAAACTTTACTTGAGACTATACATGTTAGTATGTTTGTTTAGAAAGAAAGAAAGAAATCTACTATTCAAATTACTGAAATTAGTGGGAAATGTCGTTATATTCAAAAAGAGTCAACCGATCGAACTTTTATTATTTGGCTTCCTCGCTGTTTTGCCAATATGTATGTATGCACGTCCACAGAGAGAGAGAGATTTATTTTCGATGTACATAGAAATATTTAATTACAAGCTACATCATGCATTTCAACATACATACTTATACAATCAAATATAATGTTCATGTTCGATAAAGCATTTTATATATTTATCAATTTCATCCGGTTTGTTTTGACTGTAAAAATGCGTATTTCCGATGTTGACTGAAGTTAGTCGTTGGTTTAAACAGTATTTATTCAATTTACATAAAATAAGTGTTACAATTAAGAAAGAATTTGAGGATTGAGTAACAAGGAGATACCTTGTGAATGCAACTCTCTCCTCCAATTCAATAAATTACAAGAATAGAAAACATTTACGAAGTTGACATTTTTCAATACTATAAAATCAAATTCAAGGAATTGTGGTCCCCCGCTTTTTGGTGTTTGTCTTTGAAGAAATGCTTACAGACATATATTATCAACATTCTAAATATGAAAGATTAACTCCAAGAAAAGGTCAAAAGGAAAAAAACTTTTTGTTTTGGGCTTATGAAAAGGTATGCACATGTGAAATATTTAAGACCTATGATTTAAATTACCATTAAAAACTAATGGCCGAGGTTGAAGTTTTTAAATGTGGGTCAACCTCCATGGACAAGGTCACAAGGTCAGAATGTTGTTACCAACAGAAAGGTCTCATCACAAGGAATACACATGTGAAATGTGAAAGCCCTATCATTTGCCATTAAAAAGTTATGGACAAGGTTATAGTTTTTTTAAAAGTAGGTTGAACTCAAAGGTCAAGGTCACAAGGTCAAAAATTTTGGTACCCATGCAAAGGTCTTGTCACAAGGAATACATATGTGAAATATCAAAGCCCTATCACTTTCCATTCAAAAGTTATGGTCAAGGTTAAAGTTTTTAATAAGTAGGTCAAAGTCCAAGGTCAAGGTCACAAGGTCAAACATTTTGGTATCCATGGAAAGGTCTTGTCACAAGGAATACACATGTGAAATATCAAAGCCCTATCACTGTCCATTCAAAAGTTATGGTCAAGGTTAAAGTTTTTAATAAGTAGGTCAAAGTCCAAGGTCAAGGTCACAAGGCCAAAAATTTTGGTATCCATGGAAAGGTCTTGTCACATGGAGAACATTTGTGAAATATCAAAGCCCTATCACTTACCATTCAAAAGTTATGCACAAGGTTAAAGTTTTTGTGACTGACGGACAGACGGACGGACGAACTGGTTTTAATGTCCCCGCGCTTTCGCGGAAGCGGGGGACAATAAACCTGATAAATAATTTGTAGCTAGTAGTTAGTCGTTGGAGGGCCACATATGTTTTCTCATAATCAATTTCAAACTAAAGTTTTTCTTTGATCTCAGTATTTTTTTGTTTATCTATAATGTTAATTTTTCTTATCTTCTAAACAATAGCGTAGTTTAAAATTAACATATAATTTCCCTATTTAAAAAAGATGAAACATATACACAATATCTTTTCAAAAAGCGATAATCACTCATCAAATTCAAATAGCCACGATAGATCTAAAGCTAATACAAAAGCCATGATACTTCTGTAGAACCGAGCGTACACTTCTATACGCTTGGGTGATCACACAGTTGACCGGTCACAAGCCCATGAGATAGAAAATGATTGACAGCTAGCCCGAATCAGTAAAAGGCGCGGCTTAGACTTTGGCCTTTAAGAAAGAAGGGAATGTATATGAAAAGAGTTACTACCCTAGCATGTAACATCATATCCCACCCATCCTGCTACGTCTTTCGGGACATAATAATTTTCACACTTTTTGGCCATATTACATTGTTTAGACTGAGGATCACATCCGAGGGTTAAGTACCCGAAACGTGCATGTCTGGTCCATGCTGCAAATTGATTTGTTCTCAAGTGATGCTATTGAATTTGAAGACATTTAACATTTGATTCACTTGGTGAGTGTCACTGCTGGTGGACCAGGAGTCCCCGAGGGCACACGCAGCCAAGTTCGATCAACTTCGGTTGATAGTCTGTCTCTTTAACGCACTCGAAAATTTCTGTTATCAAAAAATCTTAAAATTTCTAAAACGTGGCCCCTGTTGCATCATAATCCACCCATCCTTCTACGTCTTTCGGTACATTTTTGGATATAATAATTTTCACAATATTTGGCCATATGACATTGTTTTGACTGAGGATTACTGACGAGGGTTTAGTACCCGAAACGTGCATATCTGGTCCATGCTGCAAATTGATCTGTTCTAAAATGATGCTATTGAATTTGAAGACGTTTAACATTTGAACCACTTGTCACTGCTTGTGGACCAGGAGTCCCCGAGGGAACATGTAGGCAAGTTCGATCAACTTTGGTTCATATTCATCAACAAAAATAATCATTACCCATAACCGGAAATCATGCTCGAAAAATGAACTAGGACATACAAAACCGTTGAGGATCGTTTCCTACAATTAAAAAAGCTTTAAATTGATGAGGAGGACCATTTTCTTAAGGAAGGAGTTGTTAAAAAGGGGCTGTATTTAGCCCTTGATCTCGTGCTGTATCTCTTCCGCATAACGATTCACATGTATGAAAAAATTAATCATAATTGAAATATGTATCTCAATACTTTATATATGTTTTACATTTTGGTGAAATACTCTTAGGATTCAAAAATTAAGGTAGAAAGAGGTACGGGTACTCGGACAGAAAACTGATATATCGACAAAAACGTATAAATTTTAAAATATCTTACCTTGAATGGATAAATATTCACTAAAAGACATCAAATATGTCTACATTATATCAGAAATAAATTTTAAACGCTATATCTTCTTTAAATGGCAAATAATGAAATACGGAACTCAAAAGACGGTCTCATTTTGTATTCAATGGCTATAATGTAAGCCTTTTTGCGCGAAATACACACTGGCGAAGAAATAAACATCGCTTTCGCTTATTTCGCTCCAATTTCTTGTATATTTCATTCCATCATTAGAATACATTATTGGCTGGATTAAAGAGGAAAATAGTCAATTTTGTCATATTTCATGGTCTACAAGTTCGATCTTTGAAAAAAATGCACCCCTTCCTTTTTTTGCTTTTTCGTCTCTTAGGTGGTGTTCCCCCGGAGATACAGAACCCGCTTACAAGATTTTCAAGAAAATTGTATCATGGATATACACCTTCAGTATAAGTGACTTTCTGTATAGCCGGTGGAACAAAGTTCAATAAACCTTTTCTGTTTTCTATTGATTTCTATAGGAAAAACACAAGTTTCGACACAAAATTATACAGAACAGATGAAAAATTACTATAGATTCTGATGGGATGCCGTACAGGTATAAATTTTACGGAGAATTTTTCTTGAAGTTTCAAAATTCTGCTTTTCAGGACATATTTTACGTCTTTTCTTAACGGCTCCTTTTTAAGTTCTAAACTCCTCGAGATATATTCAGTCTTCACGTACAGAAATGGTAGTCTCAGATAAAGACAACAATATATCATCAATAAAATAGATGAACCTCTTGGAATTGCTGGACGATCTTTGGGAAGACAAAAATACACCACACGAGGATTGTAACTCATTGTTATACATCTTGGTAGTAGAATATTATAAAAAAAAGTATCGATGGAATTAAAAACAAACATGTGTTGGATAAAGAAAACGAGGTTTATGAAAGTTTTTCCGTTAACGACAAAAAATACCAAAACGAGCAAATTTCAGTACTTCACCAATAATTTCTTCTCCTTTTGAAAAGGAGGGGATCTCAAACAAGACCTGGTTAAGTTTCAATTGACATTGACCAAGTATTACAGGGTGACGGGGACGATCCGTCCACTGTTCATCTAAGTGACGGAGACAATCCGTCCACCATTGACTTTACCGTATAAGTATATGGTGGACAGATCGTCTAAATCAATACACATACCTCCTTACATAGTTGAAATACACAACGGTGGACGGATGGTTTTAGACCCCACTTGTCGTATGGGTATATATGTGTCTGTGGACGGAATGGTTTGTGGACGGATCGTCTGGGGACGGATCGACTTTACCTGAGGACGGACTGGTTTGTGGACGGAAAGTCCTGTTACCGGTTTGGATAGGGCCTGTCATGGAGTCAGTCAGAGGGCAAATCTTAAGAAAGCGCTGTACAAGGCTGTGGATTGGTTGAGTTGCCAAGTGTCATATCCACGGTATAAAAGGCGTTTGATTATTGTGACGTATTTTCGATGGTTTTTCTGTCTACCTTTGATACTTCTAATTTTGCTTATTATATCACCTTAAAAGGCAGGTTGTGAAATACCGAAAGTTATCTACTCTTTCTTAGGGGTCCGAATTTTAAAAGAAACTGACAGTATTGTTGGTTAAATTTCCAAACTGTCTTATCCAGATAATGAAAGCGGGAACCTTGACCTAAAACTTTCTTTCTAATTTTTAAATTTCTATTATGAAAATCCAATACATCAGTACTTGCTCTAGCGTACCGGATGATCTTTGTGATGTTTATGAGGTAAGACGGTAGTCTAGGAACATCACCGTCAAGCCAGGATAAATTTATTATGTTAAATTCAAAATCATCTCTTTTTTTCATAAACACTTGTATGAATCTCTTCGTGTACAATTTTGATATTAAGGTCCAAAAATGGTGTTTCTGTGTTGTAATGTTGCCCAGTTGGGTGTCAATTCTTGTTGGTAAATGTATCAAAAATAGGATTGCCAATAGACAAAATATCATCTGCCATAGAAGTTCCCTAAGTTAAAACCATAAAGTAGTTCCATACCCGTACTACGTCAAGCGGTAAAGTAGCAATAAAAAACGACCACGGAACAAAAATGTCCTAATTATATGACCGTTATCGATTCTACCTTTACATAGAAAATATGGAAATCTGATATGATGCTACCAACATAACAAATACTATAAAAAGAGAAAGTATCAACTAAAACTTCATCAACTCTAAATAACTACGTTGTAATATTAATAATTATATTACTGAGCCTGAGAGGACAGAATTTGTTCCTATAGCTTATACCGATATAATTGTCCCGATGTACCATTATTATTATTCGTTAAATTCGTCGAACGTTGATGGTAATAAAGAACAAGTGCTACCAACCCAAGAAGTTGAACATCAAGAGGAAGTTACGACACAAAATGAGGATTGACAAAAAGGTAGCCGTGTAATAGAACTGGGTAAGAACATAAGGAGGATATAAACAGCATCCGAAGAACCGAAACGTTCGGAATGTCTTTTCCAATAAACTCTCAACTGACCCTATACTGTAAGCGCTGAATCGACATTGATTGTTTACATAGCAATGGAGCGAGCAGAATAGCAGAAGATAAGCTTCAGGAAGCAATCAATGATGTTGGACGAAATTAATGGAGAGAAAAAGAGATTACCGGGAAACATACATTACTAAGAAAATTAAATCTATAAAAGGGGACTCATTTAAATTTTAAAACATGCCATAAAGATACGGAAAACAAAGGCGATACTTAATACGATGCATGATGCGTCGAACGTAGGATCGTGGAGTTGGATGTTCCTGCGGAGCGGATGTATTGCTGCATTTTCCAAACACCCCTCCATTTTTCCAATATTGTTCGTGAGAGAAGGTACAATACAGTAATTATTATAAATCTTGAGAGAGAGAGAGAATACTATATTTTGTATCTTTTACAATGAATGCATAGAACATGGTTCATCGAATGTAAATCGCTTATCGTGTGTTTGTGTGTGTGTGTGTGGAGGGGGGGGGGTAGTAAGTCTTTCCCCGTGATTGTTGTAGCCTAGATCTATACTGGTATGGAATTATGTTCGCTTCATATACTTCAGAATTAAAACTAATATAATATACATGACTGCGATGTTGTCGTCATGCTAATCAATTACAATGAGAAGTCAAACGTGTTCATAATTTCTAAATAATTTCAATCTCCTATTCCTAGATGACAATGTAGCTGTGCATACTATACATTTTACATTATTAAATTTAGAACATAATTTTGTATTAATTCAATTTGCTTTCTCTGTCTCTCTCTTTCCAAAACATGACGTTTATATTATGAAATTGAGTGAGAAAATAACTTCAAACATTAAAAATGATTTATTACTGCCATTAAATGAGTTAAAGAAGATCCTGACGATAATCCTAACAGCACTCACAATAGAGCACCAACTTGAGCATCGACGGACCCCTAGCATGCTACAGGTGGGACCAGGTGCCCGGGAGGAGTAAGCATCCCCTGTTGGCTAGCCGCATCCGCAATCGATGTTCATGCACGAATATAAAACAATATGTAAAATACATGCACTGCACTGTCTGAGGTTATGTCTTTATAGAAAGTGCTATGGTGACCATGTCAGGGAAAATTTTTAAAACACTTACTGTCAAACCCCTCGCGGGGAACTTGTTTACGAGCTCCACACGGCGAAGGGCATTAGTGTGACACAAATGAGTTAAAGAATTCCTGACGATAATCTCAACAGCACTCACAATAGAGCACCAACTTGAGCATCGACGGACCCCTAACAAGCTAGATGTGGGACCAGGTGACCGGGAGGAGTAAGCATCCCCTGTTGGCTAGCCACACCCGCCGTCGATGTTCATGGACGAAATTAAAACAATATGTAAAATACATGCACTGCACTGTCTGAGGTTAAGTCTTTATAGAAAGTGCTATGGTGACCATGTCAGGGAAAATTTTCAAAACACTTACTGTCAAACCCCTCGCGGGGAACATTATTTACGAGCTCCACACGGCAAAGGGCATAAGTGTGACTCAAATGAGTTAAAGAAGATCCTGAAGATAATCTCAACAGCACTCAAAATAGAGCACCAACTTGAGCATCGACGGACCCCTACATGTAGCAAGCTACAGGTGGGGCCAGATGCCCGGGAGGATTAAGCATCCCCTGTAAGCTACCCCAAAAAAGACGTTTTTAAAGGTCTACTACTGCGAAAGGATGCATGAGATTCGCCTGAAAAATTGAATTTGTACAAATGAGAATGTATAGTTTCATATGAAAAGAAAGATTTTGCATTACAAAATTTTGTAAAATTAACTAATTTTTAGGGACACCGTCCCTTTAAGAAGTTCTAAAAGCAGATATAAAGCCCCGTTTACACTATCAAAGTTTTCTTGTACAAGAAAACTTGGTCAAAGTTTTTGACGTAAACTTTGATAGTGTAAACGATCCAAGAAAACTTTGATCAAAGTCCGTCAAAGAACTTTGATGGACTTTGACGGAATAGAACTCCATCCTATTTTTCTTGAAACTTTGACGGACTTTGACGGGAATCGACCAATCAGAATAGAGATTCAAAATGACACAAGTAGTATTTAAGTATTGAAGAAAGAAGTAAAAACTATTTAGAAATGTCAAAACTAAAAAATGTAGAGACAAAGACAAACGATGCGATGCAGTGAATTTCATCTGCGATAATTTTAGAAATCACGAGAAAATTTCCTTGAAATTGTGTCCATATTATGAAATAACTCCAATAAGCAGTTACAAACAAACACTTTCATGTTTTAATGAGAAACATTTACAATATTGGCAGGATTCATCTTTGTTTTGATGCATATGTACCGCGTTTTCTTGTACAAGTCGTCAAAGAACTTTGATAGTGTAAACAGACGACTTTGTCCAAGAAAACTCTGACCAAGTTTTCTTTGACGGACTTTGACAAAGAAAACTTTGATAGTGTAAACGCGGCTTAAGTATAAGTATCACTTCAAGTATAAGTGATAGTGACATAATAACGTTCACACTATTTGGTCATATTACATTGTTTAGATTGAGGCAAAGGAGGGGATCTCCAACAACACCAGGTTGTAGCACCAACAGCAAAACCCCAAAACACACAATGAGTATCACTGACAAGGGTTTAGTACCGAAACTTGCATGTCTGGTCCATGCTGAAAATTTACCTGTTCTTAGATGATGCTATTGAATTTGAAGACGTTTAACTTTAAAATCTCATACTTACATTCACCATAGTAAGTACTACATTTTGATACCAAGACATTTGACCTGGTGACCTTGACCTTTGAGTTATATTTTGGTTAAGAAGTTCTTAAGGCATATATTTTTTTTTCACATGTAAGTGACAAACATTCACTACAACAAATACTACATTTTGATACAAAGACATATGAACTACACTGCCATCCATAAATTAGTATACACCATTTCCATTCATGTTGCTGTTAGAAACTGAACAATTTCGAATATATTGCTGTATAACTCTGAAGATGAACCTTATAGAAATCATTTGTAACAAACTTGACCCAAATATTTGCAATTTTTGAATTTTCATTCTTTTTTATATAAAAATGACATTTTTTGAAAAAAAAAATGTGCAGATGAAAAAAATATCTTTTTACATTTTCGTAATCACGATTCATAATTTAAAATTATGTGAAGCCTATTATTATTATTCTTTCAAGTTCAGAATGGAAAAATTAGGAATAATTTATAAAGAGTTTAGAAAAATGTCCTTGTTTGTATAGTTATTTATGGATGGTAGTGTAATTCCTTGCCTTTGAACGTTTGACCTTGTAGTAATATTTTGGGTAAGATGATCTTTAAGCGGGTATCACTTCAAGTATAAGTGATAGGGCTTTCATATTTTATACATACATTCACTATAACAGGTGCTACATTTCGATACCGCGACATAAGACCTTGTGAACTTGACATTTGACCTTCTTTAAACTATAAAGGGTGACTATTATAGTTTCACATATTCCTCATGTCGAAAGCTTTCATTTGATACCATGGATTTGACCTGGTGACATTGAACTTTGACCTACTTTTAAATAATACGGGATAGGGCTTTGATATTTCACATATAGGTTCCTCTTGATGAGAGCTTGCATTTTATATCACAACTTTTGACCTAGTGACTTGAACTTGACCTTTAACATTCTTTTTAATTATAAGGGTAGGGTTTTGATATTTCACATATAGATTCCTCATGACCAGAGCTTACATTTGATACACTGACTTGTGGCCTTTACCTTTGACCTACTTTAAACTATGAGGGATATGGCTTTGATATTTCACATGTAAATTCCATGACCAGAGCTTTCATTTGATACCATGACTTTTGACCTAGTGACTTTGACCTACTTTCAAAGTATTGCTGTATTGCCTTGATATTTTACATATGACCAGAGGTTTCTGTATTATGTCATAAATGAATGTTGTCGTCATGATCTTCTTTATCTCATTTCAGTCACACTTATGCCCTTTGCCGCGTGGAGCTCTTAAAAAAGTTCCCCGCGAGGGGTTTGACAGTTTTTTGAATATTTTCCCTGACGTGGTCACCATTGCCCTTTCTATATAGACATTACCTCAGACAGTGCATGTTTTAAGATATTGTTTTCATTTTTCGTACATGAACATCGACGGCGGATGTGGCTAGCCAAACAGAGGATGCTTACTCCTCCCGGACACCTGCCACCCCCCCCCCCGTTCCTCCTCGGTTAATGTGTAGTCTTGTGTTTACATGTCGTATGTCTCTTTTCCGTCTCATACTTTTGTGTTTTTGCATCGGGTGTTTTTGGTGTTTTGCTTTTGGTGCTGCAACAGGGTCTTGTTGGAGATCCCCTCTCTTCTTTTTGCTATGGCGGATGAATACGTCTGACGCGTAGCAAGATTGAGGCTTGGAGATTGCTCAGACAGTGCATGTATTTTATAGATTGAATGTTTCGTTTTCGTGCGTGAAGGTCGACGACGGGTGCGGCTAGCCAACAGGGGATGCTTACTCTTCCTGGGCACTTGGTCCCACCTCTAGCTTGCTAGGGATCCGACGATGCTCCATTTGGTACTCTATTGTGAGCGCTATTGAGATTGTCGTCAGAATCTTCTTTATGTCTGTTTAGGGAAAAACGTCCCACGGGGTATAATTCATCACTTTAGGGCAGTTCTGGTTTATTTTTCAAAAAAGAAGATAATTTGAATAAATTTGTTTCAAAATGTTATTCATACAGGATTGGTTTTGGTAGTATTCCACATATTGGATTAAGGTATCCGTTGTAAAAATAAATATCAAGTGTATTATATAGTTAGAATCATGGCATATTTTTACCTAAATATACCTAATACAACATAAATAATGGTTTCCAACATCAAAGGTCAGCATGACGACCGTCGCTCAAGTCACGGAAACTATCGAGACACTGCCGAAGATCATTTAAAAACTGTTTAAATGGACGAAACGTCCGCGAGATCTTCATTTGTACATTGGATACGTTAAGGAAGATCCTGACAATAATCTCAACAGCACTCAGAATAGAGCACAAAATTGAGCATCGACGGACCCCTAGCAAGCTAAAGTGGGACCAGGTGCCAGGGAGGAGTAACGATCTTGGATGTTCCAACTGTGATGCTGTATGTAAAGTACCACCAGGTAAACAAAGTTGACTTGAACACAAAATACTAACTGTTTAAATGAGTACCTCCCGCTAAAAATTCAGTCCGTCCGTCCAACCGTCTACCTTTTTTCTGTCCATTGTAGATTTCTTTCATATTATGGCTTTTCTGTTTAATGCATATATACATTCACCACAAGTATTACACAGGTAATTGTGCCACACGTGAAATTCACGTGAAGTTAACGTGAATTCCATGTTATGATTTTCACGTGAAATTCATTTGAAAAGAGCTCACATGCTAAATTCACGTGAAGATATTTACGTGAAGTTCAGATGACTTTCACGTTAACTAAACGTGCAATTGCTGTCAGGTGAAATTCATGTTACTTTCTTCATGTTAACTTCATGTGAAAGTGCTGTCACCTGAAATTCACGTTTTTTCTATGTGAAATTCATGTATGAGCTCTTTTTATTCATATGAAATAATATGCATGGTGTTTGACTTTTTGTCCTTTGTATTGGTGTTTATAATTTTCTTCATTGGACTGTCTATTCCCAAATGTGACAGATTCTTCCATATACATATAGATGGTTTGTATGATCACAATCTACAACTAACAATTGCATATTGTTCAATACGTATGGCTCATATTTCCAATATTGTAGTCAGCAGTTGGCAAATCTCTTCTTATGTTGATGTGTGAGAATAAATCAATGTATTCTGCTATGGTTTTGCGATCGAATCCTGTATTAAGCAAATAGTCTTGTGTTCGAGGGTAAAATGCTACAGTTGAACTTGGATGCTTGTCTTCTGGTTTGTCTGATTTTCTCTATCTCCAAGCACCTCCTCTGACTACGTCTGAGTCACAAGACATAAATATAAGATGTATAAGTTGTATCTGTAGCAGTGCCATTTACTGTACTATATAAGAAAATGACAAAATAGATTTAATCAAATATTCACATTATTTGTTATCTCTATTACTTTTATTCTCGTCATGTTACAATATATATAAAAATAGACATCTACAAAAATAAAAATTGATACATGTGATAATTGCTCATGGTCATTTACGAGAACATTGTACACTGACATCTTATGGAGAAATGTATTCTGAAAAGAGAAAAATATTTGTAGATATGAACAGCACAAACTGCATTAAAAGAAATTTAATGAATGAACAATATGTTGTATGTGTATATTTAAAATTAACAAGATATGACGTTATCATTTCCCACCAAAATCAGTTCTTGTGTATTAAAATTATAAAAAAGACAAGATTTTAAACGTTTGATGAATTTGAGTAACATCAATAAAGAGAAAGCTATTTTAGCCTAAAAATAACCAACTTTAATTTATTTCTTCATGTCTCATTTGTCATGGTAATTAACGTTTACCTAATGAACAAATGTGTTCAATTTTTACTATCATGTAGCAGATATGTCTTTTGATGAAGGGGATGCTTATTCATCCCGGGCACCGTGTCCCACCTTTAGCTTGTTAGGGGTCCGTCGATGCCCAGTTTGGTGCTCTATTGTGATTGCTGTTGAGATTATCCTCAGGATCTTCTTTAACTCTTTTGATGGAGGGACAGACATGCAAAATTCCTTACCTTTCACAATTTGGTCTCTCCTCATTGACCTGGGCTTAATCTCATATACTATAAGGGATAATGCTTTGATATGTTTCTCCTATAACTAACCTAGAGCTAAGGTCAAAATTGAAAGATAACAGACATAATATAGTTCTGGTAGGTCACATGCAATTTCAGTGAATCTTGAAGGAATTCTGGGAATATTTGCACGCGTCAACCAGAATTATACTAACATGAACATGCAAAGTAATGACAAAAACGGATAAAGACCATATCCCTGTATACAGCACAAAATCGATAATTCAGAAACCGAAGGCATACAAAATCAGGATAAAAGAGGAACAAAAGCAAACAAACAAAAATCACCACGTGTACTATATGAAAATCTCCTTGCATGCAACGCCGCTTCAATTAATTGCATTGTACATTACAATTATAAGATATTTATGTTTGTCTTATCTTTACTTTCATTGTCGTTCATTTTTTTAAGAATGAATGCATGAATGAATGTTGTTTTTTTCCATGAAAACAACGGCCAACGACACTTGGATATTTGGTTGGTAGGGGTGTGTTGACCGCAGGAATCTACATTGAACAAACCCGGAATCCAAGTTTATGATATGGCCGGCACGAATCGGCAAATTTTCTAGGGCATTAATGACTGTGTCTTACTCGAATAAAATAAAACTAAACGATCGGCAATCATATTTTACCTTGTGAAGCTTTAATATCAATGATACGGCCGGGATTCTACTTGCCTCCGCTTCGTCTCTTCGAATTCAAGCGCCATGTTTATAGTTTACACACATGCGTCAGGTAAAACATGTGACACCGCGAGGATGTTTCCATAACAACGTCCATTCATATGGATCGAGGACTCATTGGACTGTCCATTCCCATAAGTGACAGATTCTTCCATATACATATATATGGTTTAACTGTATGAATACAATCCAAAGCATACAACCAAAACTTGCATATTGTTCCATACTTATGACTCGTATTTCCAATAGTGAGCAGTTGGCAAATCTCTGCTTATGTTGATTTGTGAGAATAAATCAATGTTTTCTTCTATGGTTTTGTGATCGAATCCTGTATTCAGCAAAGAGTCTTGTGTTCGAGGGTAGAAATGCTACACTTGATCTTGGATGCTTTTCTTCTGGTTTGTCTGATTCTCTCTATCTCCAAGCACATCCTCTGACTACGTCTGAGCAACAAGACATAAATTATAAGATGTATAAGTTGTTTCTGTAGCAGTGCCATTAACTGTACTAAATAAGAAAATGACAGAAGAGATTTAATCAAATATTCACATTATTTATTATCTCTGTTACTTATATTCTCATTATATTACAATATATATAAAAATAGACATCTACAAAAATAAAAATTGATACATGTGATAATTGCTCATGGTCATTTAAGAGAACATTGTACATTGACATCTTATGGAGAAGTGTATTCTGAAAAGAGAAAAATATTTGAAGATATGAACAGCACAAACTGCATAAAAAGAAATTTAATGAATGAATATTATGTTGTATGTGTATATTTGAAATTAACAAGATATGACGTTATCATTTCCCACCAAAATCAGTTCTTGTGTATCAAAATTATAAAAAAGACAAGATTTTATCAGTAAAAGTTTAATGAGTTTCAGTAACATCTAATAAAGAGAAAGTTATTAGCCTCAAAATAACCAACTTTAATTAATTGCTTTATGTCTCATTTGTCATGGTAATTAACGTTTACCTAATGAACAAATGTTTTAAATATTAACTATCATTTAGCAGATATGTCTTTTGATGGAGGGGATGCTTACTCATCCCGGGCACCTTGTCCCACTTCTAGCTTAATAGGGGTCCGTCGATGCTCAATTTGGTGCTCTATTGTGAGTGATGTTTAGATTATCCTCAGGATAATCTTTAACTTTTTTGATGGAGGGACAGACATTCAAAATTCCTTACCTTTCACAATTTGGTCTCTTTTTCCTTGTCTGCATTTTTCATGCTTTTCAGCATCATTGTCAGCCTCAACTCTGAGCTAAAATTTCATCTAGAAGTCCTGATGTTCTGAGGGCAGCAGCTTGTTTTCATGGCAAAAACAACATTTATTCATTCTTTAAAAAAATGAACGACAATGAAAGTAAAGATAAGACAAACATAAATATCTTACAATTATAATGTACAATGCAATTAATTGAAGCGGCGGGTGTTGCATGCAAGCAGGAGATGCTTATTCTTCCTAGGCACCTGGTCTCGCTCCCATATCGGGAGTTCGCTTTTTTCATATAGTACACGTGGATATTTTTGTTGGTTTGCTTTTGTTCCTCTTTTATCCTGATTTTGTATGCCTTCGGTTTCTGATTTTCTGAATTATCGATTTTGTGCTGTATACAGGGATATGGTCTTTATCTATATTTGTCATTACTTCGCATGTTCATGTTAGTATAATTCTGGTTGACGCGTGCAAATATTCCCAGAATTCCTTCAAGATTCACTGAACTTGCATGTGATCTACCAGAACTATATTTTGTCTCTTATCTTTCAATTTTGACCTTAGCTCTAGGTAAGTTATAGGAGAAACATATCAAAGCCTTACCACTTATAGTATTTGAGATTAAGCCCAGGTCAAAGTTTGTCAAAAGTAGGTCATACTTCAAGGCCAAGATCAAGGTTATTTTTAAGGCATGTGATTTCTGTAGTAAGGAATTTCAACGATTTTATGAAAACCATATCAAATCATAAGATTCATGTCATTTATTCATTTTAAGAATAAAAACTAATAGGTCCGTGATGAAAATCAAGACCTCTATTTATTTGAAATTAGGGTGAAAAAAATGCTGGAAATTTGTTGCTAAAAATAGCACATTTCTAACGAAAATACAAAAAGTGCTAAAATGTACTCATTTGATTTTAATTTTCTATGTTAAGATACAATAAAGCAGATCAGCAACTTTGTATAAAACTTGATTTTATCACATTTCACCGTATATTTTGTTCCGTTAATCATCTGAATAATTTTCATATAAAATCCAAAAACAGCGATAATTACAGATAATTTACTACTTATCCATGAATTTGTATCAAGTTCATTACTTTTAATCATAATCTTGCTTAAGGTGATGAGAAGTAGTTAAAGTTGGTTAGGATTGAATAGGATGGGATAGAATAGAGTGGATAAAAGGTGGATGTAGGATAGGATAGAATACCATTAATGTCAAAATAAATTATGTGTCTCAGTCTTTCATGCGTGGATCCAGAAATTATTTCAACAAATCCCCTTCCCTACTGATCTGCACCAAAATTATGAAAAGAATGTGGTTTGGGTATCGTGTTACGTCATCACCACTTTCTTAAAAAACATGTATATGATAGTTAACAAATATTCCACTATTTGTTGGCAAATGTTGAAAATAGTATGTTTGACAAAATTTTAGTGATATTTGAATAAAACACATCCAATTTCTAATCTAATCTTATTTGCTTGTTAGATCTTTAGTTAGATAAAAAACAAAGTTACTTTGACCATTAAAACGATATGTCATAATAACGATATTCGAACCCCATATAACTTAAAGAAAAACGCAGTGTCCCAATTCTATTACCAGAGAATAGCCATTCGGACACGCATGTCTTGGATAATTGAATAAGCAAACAAAAATTCTGGATTCATGCCTATTTCTGCATAAAAATAATCAAATGTATATCGATTTTTATTTGTTTATACAGTTATTTTTCTTTATATATTTCATGTAATCAGAGATAAATCGTATAAATTCATTTTATCCAAAACAAACGTTTACTACACAATTCAAAAATAAGTAATATAGGGGATAAATTGATATATTACAAAAATAGTTTCAATGAATCAAATAATTGGTAAATTAGGCAATGGACATAGAAAAGAGCACCGGGGCAAAAATGCAGTTACGGATCGAAGCTACGACGGATACAGTGTACACGTACGGGGAAGGAACTGATGTAAGGAATATTTATATTACATTTTATTAATCACTTTGTAATTAGAGAGGTTAAGTTACAAGATTATTCATAGTTAACAATCAATTAATAGTATGTTCAGCAGACTATAATGTTGCATTTATAAAAATTGAACCTGGCGTTCAAGTGCAAAATATCTCCTTTTATTGACAATGAAGCTTTAGTTAGGCGATGTTTATGGCCAGCAGTAGATGCTTAATCATTCAAAGAATCTTATCATCCTTCATTTAAGGTAGTCAACCCATAACTAAAGAATGGATAGTGTACAATGACCTTTTCCATCACATTACAATTTGTTACAATTTCCCACATAGATGTAGCAAAAGTTGACGACAGTGCGATTACAGGGGATTCCCAAATGAATTAGAATGAAGTTCTGCAGATGAAAATGTAAAAAAATGTATTTTACAACCGAATCTGTCGGCACATTAAAGGTTTACCTATCGTTGACGAATATCAGTATACCATAAGGATATCAGTAGTCATCAGCAGAAAGCGTAATTTTGAGCGGAAGTAGGCGGTTATGGGTGTACAACCTTAAATTGATGAATATTGCTACTTTCTATTGTATTTTCATAGGTAAAAGTATATAAATATCTGATGCTCTTAAATAAATATTTTCCTTTTTTTAATAAAAGGAATCGACTTCCACCAAGACAGTAGAGAAGGCCGGAAAAGACAAAGATGAGAGTGCCGAGAAAATGCACCAGCACTCTCAAACAACGGAAAGTGCATTTGATGATATATGGGATATGAATAAATGTAGGGTGTGTGGGGAGGGACAACTGGAGCGGAGAGAAATTTGGATAGGCTGCAGCCATCCAAGTTGTGATTATTGGTTACATGCGGAATGTATGGGCATTTCTGCCAAAACAAAGGCTTTTGTCTCGAGTATCAAGTGGTACTGTGTGAAACACAGAAGCATGAAGCATTAAAGAATAAATTAGTATATTCCGACTTATTGTTTATTTCATGTTTTTATTCTTGGTTTTATTAGTAATGTATTATTACCTCTGAAATCCATTCAACATTTCTTGCAAATTTCACCCAGTTCTCACCAACTGGGGGACCTGTAGGGAGGAGCCTCTTACAATCACTCTTTTTTGACTCCAGAACAAAATCTCCACCCTCATGTTTGCAGTCGCTACCAGATATACTATAGGACTCATGATTCTCAATGAACGCGAGTATTTCTGACGGACATTAGATTCGAATACAGACGTCCCTTATAAAAGTCTCCATATACTTATGCATATTCAACCCAAAAAATAGAGGGGCAAATGTTGCCTTAGCCGAGTTATGGCTGCAGAATTGTTTCTGCGCACACCAGCTCTAAATACTTGAAGACCTAAGCAGTATGCAAAAACAATATCAACAAGAAATTGATACATCTCATTACCCTGAGGGATCCACTTGAAGAATCCATCAGCTATTGGTAGCTCTTGTTTTTGAAGAGTGAACTGAAGATATGGATCAAACAGCTCAGAACCCAGCGCATAGGTAAATATTTGAAGAATTTCCCAACTTTTGTGGTGATTTTTAATCAAGGAAAAGACTTGTTATACTTAGACTTATATATTTTATATAAACACCAACACTCGAAAAGTATGGAAGAAGAATCACAAGATCACATTGCATTGAAGTATTCTGATTCAGTATAGAAAATAACCTGTAGCATTCTGACCAGACAATTGCGCTTTTGGTGACAAAATACAAGTATTTCAGCTACAAGGTCAATGCCGACATCCCAGAGGAGTTTAAATAGGCCACGGACCATATTGATTTCATAGTGACCAATCCTGGAAGGTACACCATTTAAATTTGAATATAATGGTAGAATGAAACACTTTACAATGAAATGTCTTTTCCAGAGGAAAGGGGTTATAACAAATGAAAACACAAACACTCAAATACACAAATTATCGGCCCTTTTGCCTTTATCAAGTGTAAAAAACGACGAACCATAACAAAAATTATTAAAATCCATCCTTGCTTCTCTGGTGTTCATTGCAAAAAAAAAGATTTTGTTTTTGCAATGAACGCCATAGAAGCAAGAATGGATTTTACTTAGAATTGTTAAAGATCGTCATGTTTGAGTGTTTGTGTTATTTGAAATACTTTAATTTATCAAATGAATATGAATATGAAGCAAGAAGAGCTCTTTACACCTCTCCTGATATTCAGAACGAGATTCTTAATATTTTTGGCGAACAGATACGATCCGAGATAGTAGAAAGTTGTAACAACAGTAAATGTTTTGCCTTGATTGCAGATGAAACACAAGATGTTTCAACCCGAGAGCAACTGTCTGTTTATTTAAGATATGTTATGCGTGATCAAAATAGTAAGAAGGTTTCTGTCAAAGAGAATTTTCTTGATTTCGTTTTGGCAACATCGACCACAGGAGAGTATCTTCATGTACTGTTGGTAGATGTTCTTAGAAATGCAGGGATCAACATTGAAAAGATGCGAGCACAATGTTACGACGGAGCCGCCAATATTTCCGGCAAATACAAGGGTGGACAAGCGATAATGCGTCAGGAAATACCTGGAGCAATCTACGTGCATTGCAAAGCACATTGCTTGAACTTGGCAATTGCGACAGTTGTAAGGACGTACACGTGAGAAATGTCATGGCAACAGCGCAGAAAGTTGCATTTTCATTCGATTATTGTGCTAAGAAATTCGGATGCATCCACCAAAGAAATTATGGATAAGCAACAGAAACCACGGACACTGTGTGAGACGCGATTGACAAGTAGAGCGGACTCTTTATACACGTTCAAAGCAGCCATTCAAGTTCTGGTACATAGTAAATTTCCCCTAGCTTGACGGTGATGTTCCTAGATTACCGTCCTATGGTATATATATTTCACAGCTCATCCGGTATGCTAGAGCATGTACTGATGTTTTGGATTTTCATAGTAGAAATTTACAAATTACCAAGAAACTTTTAGGACAAGGTTTTCGCTTTCACAAACTATTAAAGACTTTCTGGAAAGGGGTAGGGCCACGATACCCCTAAATCGGCCCTTGATTTTTCTCTTAAAATACATTTCATGAGGAATACTTGATATCTCTCATGTAAATACACGAATGTTTACCGCTTTTCATGAAAAGAATAATATCACCAAGCAATGTGCCATTTAACTGTAATGACGTCATGAAGTGACGTCATTTTGACGTTATTGATAAAATATTACGAAAATTGCTGGGAATTTTGTCTTTTGTCGTAGAATTCAATGTGGCCGCATGCGTTAACTGAGATAAAACGTTTATGACAAAAGGATATAATGATAATCTTTCACATATAAATTTTCCATTTTAGTTAATGCATGCGGCCATTGCTAATTTAATAGAAATATTGAGTTTTTGCATCTATTTCGCCGAATATGACCTATTTTGGTGTTTTCGAAGGGCTAAAAGGTGTTGATAATTGCAATGTTTACAAAAAATAGATTCGTGATTCAGAAGAGAACGTTTCAAAATGTCAAATAACAGTTAAAAATTCTATGAAGTACAATGTTCAAAATTTATCAAAATAAGGGCCAATATCGGGCTTCGTGGTCCTACCCCTTTTACAAAAATTATTGTCAACTTCTTCTGAAATTCGGACCAATACAGGCAACAGAGTATATTACTTGGGTATTTCACAACCAGCATTTTATGGTGACATTATTAACAAGATAAGAAGGACCAAAGATAGACAACATCACTATCGAAAATGCGTCAGAATCATTAAACGCCTTTTATACCGTGGATATGATCCTAATGTCACCAGACTGACACTAGGCTTGGTACTTGACCAATCTACAGTCTTGTACAAGCGCATTCTTAAAACTTGCACTCTGACTGACTGTGACGACGGGACTCCATGACGTGCCCTGTCCAAACCTCTTTAGAGAAGACAGGGCCCCGACCACCTTTCCTCTCTGAATGTCAGTCGGACTCCTCGGGTGATAACATACATGAGCTCGCGGCGGCAGAGCACGGATTGTATTACGTACGCCCTCTTTTTATATCCATTTACATATTCATCTGTGTTGTTTGGGCCCCTGCGTTTTGCGGTCTTGTTTGTGTGTGGTCATCTGACAGTGAGGAGGTTGTTTTACACCACAATTGTACGTTCTTCGAGACCAATGGGTAATCGGAAAAGTGGGAGGGTTGTGCGCACGTAATCCAGAATAACCACACCTTCTGCTATTTCCGTGGCAGATTGCCGTCCTAAGTCGGCACCGGTTGCCCGTTGACCTCGTTGATTTGTTTAGTCCTTTGTGTTTGATGTTCCTGTGTTGTGCGTTGACGTTCCTTGTCCCTCCAGTGTCTCTTTCCGTGCTTGTCTGCTTTGTGTTTTTGCATTGGGTGTTTTGCTGTGGGTGCTACAACCGGGTGTTGTTGGAGATCCCCTCCTTTGATTCACTGGAAAAAATTCAGTCTGAAGGTGATGATAAGGCTGGCCAGTACTTAGCATCGATCATGCGGATTGAGTTTATTATTGCATTATTGGTTGCAGAACATATTTTGCAAAATACTGTGCTGTTGTCAATGTTGCTTCAAAATACCCACTGCGACTTATTGGAAACAGTTGTGGAGGCTAAGGCGGTAATACATCTGCTCCAAAATGAACGAAGCGACCAATCAGTATGGGATGATATTTACCAATGCGCTGTTGACCTTGGACATCCGTTTTGTATTTCTGAGAACATGCCGAGATGATGCAGTGGACAGACCACCAGACCCAACCAGCACAGAGTCAGAAAGATTATTTGAGGATTTCGCTCTTCTACTCATTCATCGATCACATGACTGTGGAGTTGACTTCTAGACTTCTGCAGTCTAAGGATAGATTCCATGCTCAACATTTCCTTCCCTGCACGGTTGACAGCATAACCAATGACCAAAAAGGCACGATATATGCGGCATACAAAGAGGACATAGGTGGATTAGAGTGTGACTTCAAGCGAGAAGTTGCCCGATGGAGAGCCAGATGGGCTATTGCATCTCCGCAAGACATAAAGCCAAATTCTCTATGTGAGACCTTGGACATTGACGAGTCGAACCTCTATGCAAGTCCAAAGAACATGAATATTTTTACCTTGAAAAAAGGTTCAAGTCACAAGTACGTTGTAGCGTGTATGATATGAGAATGCTCTTTCATATTTTAAAAACAAACTTCTAATGAAATAAAGTTTCAGTTATTTCAAAAAGTCGTTCAGAAAGCAAGAATTTGGGTTCAAATATTGAAAAATTTCTCGGGGGAGGCCCCCCGAAAGCCCCCCCCCCCCCTGTAGGCGGGGGTGACCCCCTCCTGCAATCTCCCCTTCTCGGCGCTTCGCGCCTCGAATGAAGCCTTTGACTCTATTTGGCGTGCACTTCAAAACCTCCTAGCTACGCCCCTGGTTTTTTTCCCCAATCTAGACCCTTTGGTATGGATTTTATGTTTTCAATAAAATTTATTTTCAGGGACACCGTATCTTTAATTTTTTTTATATTTCATTTTTATATAGCCCATCTGATTATTGTCAAAAAAAAGTAACAACATCTACACCAGATGGACATTTCAGAGGAGGCAGGGACTTCAGATAACTTGTGAGTGTGCTGTAACTTCCACTTGGTGTACCTTAATAATTCATGTAAATATGTCACTAGTATACATAATATATATATTTGTTGTTTATGCAAGGGAAATGCATTAGCCATTGGGCAGATCCGACATTTTCTGAATACTTAACGTTATTGTTTATTTCTTATATATTTTACGACGATGTTAATGAGTTTAAGAAGATCCTGACGATAATCTCAACAGCACTCACAATAGAGTACCAAATTGAGCAACGACGGACCCCTAGCAAGCCAGAGGTGGGATCAGGTGCCCGGGAGGAGTAAGCATCCTCTGTTGGCTAGCCACACCCGCCGTCGATGTTCATGTATGAAAATAAAAACAATATATAAAATACATGCGTTGCACTATCTGATGTTATATCTATATAGAAAGTGCTATGGCGACCATGTCAGGGAAAATATTCAAAACACTTACTGTCAAACACCTCGCGGGGAACTTTTTTACGAGCTCCAAACGGCAAAGGGCATAAGTGTGACACAAATGAGTTAAAGTTATTATGAATGAAAAGCATCATCATATTTAGTTGTAGAACAAGAAAATATTTTGAAGATCTCAATTATTTCTCTATTTTTGTTTTCATCAAAACATAAGCTAAAACAGCAGAGTTGACAACAATTAACAACATGTTAAAAGATTTTGCGCAAAGGCCAGCGGAGCAATGTACTGAGGGTTACTCATGAGGTAGATGGAATCCTCCGCCTTAGCCACAAATACTGGCTTTGCCTCAACAGGTCCATTCAAACTGTTCAGAAATGAAACGACAACACTGTTTCTTTGCGCACACCACTCTGAAAGTATTGATCTGTTTATGAAGTTGGTGCATGTACATGTGGAGGACGTTCAACTCAAATTTCAACAAAGAGCAAGGAAGTGGGAGATGAAAGGAATATCGAATAAAGATAAGAACGTGAAAAGTAAATACTGTTAATATACATCTCCAGGGTGGTGAGTGCGCGATATAAAACACAATTAGTCAATATAGGCGGCGATAGTGGCCTTAAACCGATCAGCTGTCTTGCTGTTTATAATAGTATCAAGCAATTGACAAAAATATAAAAGAATTAAAAAAATATTTTTCAGACAAAAAAAACCAGATGTCTCCCCCCTCCCTTTAAGTTACTTTGACCTTAGGCCAAGATGATGTGAAACCTTTGAGTCATGGGCAATACCATAAGAACTAAATGATTTTGACCATGGGTATATGACCTTGGGACAAGATGATAAGAAACCCTCCAATCCTGAACAACAGCATACTTAAGTATAAGATTTACAATTTCATTGAAAAATATGAAACTTGACCTTAACCTTAGTCATATGTTTCTATGGCGTGAAAGAGATGGCATTGTACAGTCTCCCTCTCCCCTTACTCCCCTGTCACCTTTAAGCAGGGACGTGCGTCGTTGGAGGTAGCATTGGCAGTATATGTCATTGCTTTTCTGTCACTTGTAGTATCAAACCGTTTGCTTGTTTCGGAATGACGTCATCCATGGTAAGAGCAGTCTGTTGGAGGTGTTACAAGTCTCCAGGCAAGGGAGACAAAAAGCCATATGGCTAACAAGGAGCACAACTGCCTGAGAGTCATCTGCCCATTTTGTAAAACGAAGTTCCTTCGGAGATCGAATCCTGAGTTGTTGGATCATTGTACTAAACACCACAAGAGGCAGGTAGTCAGTTCATCGAAAGGGTTCTTTGTGGAGGCTAATGGGTTCTGGCTGTCGAGACACTCCAGATACTACATTAAACTGGTGGCGCCGTCTAGAAAGACAGACATCCAAGCAGTCAAGGCCAGGGAACTTATCAGAGGGAAGTTCCATAGTGGATCGGAAGAGTTGGAAGCTTGGGAGGCTGGATGGGCACTTGTTACCCAGACAAAACGAACAAGGGAGCCATCTATGGAACCAGAGTCCAATTTTCAGCCTGATTATGAGGAACATGGCTATTCTCCATCAAAGCCAAAGAGTGATGTGGAGTTCCGTCTTGAAGAACTAACTAGCGTGGAGGGTGGTTTAGAGGCTATATTAGCATCGGATGATAAAGCGGTATGGTACAAGGTGTTCCTTTCAAAAGCGGTTTGCAGCATGGAGAGAGATAGCCAGTGTTTTCAGACGACTCAGAGCGCCACTTCCAAGTTCAAAGCTGGAATCCTGGAGACATGCAACTATGAACCAATCGTTAGCGAAGACACTATCGAAAGGCCTACGAGTATCTTCATTTCTCATACGATCTGCCAAATTTGCCATAATGGACCAGCTGGCTAGGCCAGTTAAAAGGACAAAGAGGGAGCCAACAGCTCTTAGTGTACATGTACCATCTGAAAAAGACAAGGAGGATACAACACCAAAGGGCAATCCAATCCAACCTAGCGCCTCAATATGCCAGTCTTAATTAGTCGATGATTGTACCAATGACAGTGATAGGACAGTAAAGGATGTCCAAGGGAATACTTCTATCGCAGGCAGCTTAGGCATCACAGTGTAAATTCTATACAAATGAAAAGGCATATGTAAATACATTTAGAGAAAAGATGATTCTGATTGGCCGAGAAATTTTGTTGATACCTGTATTAACACAAAACGGATGTACGCACTGGAAATAAACGTTAAAGCAAAGTAACGGAATGATAAGTAATCAATGTAATATTTTTTGGTTGATGGAGGTATCAACATCAACCAGAAGTCTCTGATGAGACTGAAGCTCTCCTGCTAGTTTGTTTATATTAATCTAAGTGACACAACAAATCCAAGACCCTGGGAATCAGGGGCTAAAACAAAATACAAGATCAGAGAATGATTAATATAATGGAAAAAGAATTAATCTATCAATTACACTTTTTGAGAATTGGTGTTCACAAGATACATCGAGTTGACCACACCATTTCCAAGACCCTGGGAGTCGGGGCTCAAACAAAATACAAGGTGCACATCTAGACCGTAGACTGAGAATAATGCAAAAACAATTATCTTTCTATCAATTATACTTTCTAACAATTGGTGCTCACAAGAGTAACTGGAGTTATATAGGGGAAAATGACCACACAAATTTTCCAAAACCCTTGGGGTCAGGGGCTCATACAAAATCTCAGTTGCACAACTAGACCATAGACTGAGAATTATGCAAAACAATTATCTTTCTATCCATTACACTTTCTGAGAATTGGTGCTCAAAAGAGTAAATGGATTTACAGTCAAACCTGCCTTTGCGGTCACTGGTTTTCTACGGTCACTCCCTGTAAACGGTCACTTTTTACTCCCCTAACACGACCCGTAACATGGCCAGCAGTCAACAAAATTCTGACCAAAATTGCTTCCTAGACTGCGCTTTCAGCGGCCATTTTTAGCAGAAAATATTAATTTTAACGCATTTATTACATTGATATGCATGATCATAAACATATCGCTTTATTTGTTCAATATTATAAGAAATCGAAAATACACCGTAGTTCCGCCTAAGATAGTATGTCAAGTTATAGTTACCCATATCGCCAACCTGGAATGAATCGCCACTTGTCTGAAGGGGGTTCGAGTTTCGTTATTTTGACACTGTTTCGATGGTCAAACTAACTTTATTTTTACTCTAATCTTCAGATATTCTAAAATGTATAAAATATATGCATCGTGCAGGGCATTTTTAGGGTCTAATACTTGAATAAAGTCGGGCACTCTTAGTGGAAAATCATATTTTGCCCAAATTTTGAGTATATCCAAGGAAAACTGAATAAAAATGATTATAAGGTATCTAAAGTCAAATTTTCTAATGGAAAAGACTTGTTTAAGAACTGAAGGTACTTACTATTAGCAGTAGAAGACAAGAAAATTGTTATATTTTGAGAAATAGCAATGAAATGGTAAAAAATGTCACAATTTGCGGGCTAATATTTGATGTCAAAATATGCCAGAGACTATATTCATATGCCCTTTAATTATAGGAAACCCCCTGTAAGGTACCTTTTTCGCTATTTACATGTTTTAAGGGTGAAACAATTTATAAGTATACAATGTACCAAATTCTAAGGAGTTTCGACCATAACTTTTATAGATATTGTAAATTTAGATACAAAAATGCTATATTTTAAGCCAAAAATACGTGAAAAACCTGTATGACAAACAAAAAGTTCTAAAAATTGAAGGATTTATTATTCAAACTTGATAAAATATTTGTTAAACTATTTTAAACATCTGCGATTAATTAAGGCAATACAACGTTATTCTTATATATTTTGGAAATTAGTGATGACGTCACGCGATACCCGAACCACCTTAAGCAGCCATGTTAAGTTTTTCGCAAAGCTGACTGCCTATCACATGTTTGACTGTATAAAGGAGAAAATGACCACACCCAATTTCCAAGATCCTGGAGGCCAGGGACTCAAATAAAATATCAGGTGCACAACAAGACCACAGACCTATTATAATGCTAAAAAAGAATTATTTTGTACGATTCAGAGGATTCAAGCTGACAAGACAAACAGACGGACAGACGCCGGACACAGGGCGATCGCATAAGCTCGACTGGTCTTTGACCAGTAGAGCTACAAAAAGAGGGGAAACTTACGAATCTTGCGCTAGGCGCACGATGCAGTTTCTCCTCAAATTTTGGTGTTAATACCTCCATGAACCAAAAAATAAAAAATAAAATGATTCCTTAAGTCATTCACCATGATTCATTGAAACTTCAAAGTAATATTGACTAAATCTTGACTTTTTATTGTTGAGTTTCGAAGCTGACCACTCGTGTATGTTTTCTTTAAAACGCATTTAAGAAATTCATGAAAAGGGTTTGACGGAAATGTTTGCGATTATGAAAGTGATAGATCTATGACTTCATGCAAAGTAAATTCATGAATCACAAAGCGATACAAGTCCCCATACCGGCATCAAACAATCTCTGCAACTCTGTCTGGACCTTTGCTTACACCGGAATATGAATACCCACATGAAAATGAGTTTAATATGTGTATTAGAAAAAATCTGGAAAACAGAAAATTTCGTTTGATAAGGGGCCATAACTTTTGTAAAAACAGGTCGATCAAAACCAAACTTCAACTTATCATACTTCTCCCGGGCACCTGGTCCCACCACTAGCTTACTAGGGGTCCGTCAATGCTCAATTTTGTGCTCTATTGTGAGTGCTGTTGAGATTATTGTCAAGATCTTCTTTAACTCTTGAATGTATATCCACAAACCAAAAAATCAAAAAAAAATATCTACGCAACAACCAAGAAAAGTCTAGTATTGGCCCTGACCCCCTTCTGTATGCAATTATGTTAAACGTCTTTAAATTCAATACCATCATTTAAAACGTTTAAAATGTCAGTTTTAGTCTCAAAGTGACTTAACCTTTACACATTTCTCAATTAACATGATTAAGAGACCCTCAAAAAAGGAAAGAAAACTGGTGAGGAATATGAAAGAACATGTGTTGTTCTTCAAGTGCACAAAATAAAAATTTTCATAACAAACCCTCTTAATTTCAGCCATAAAATGACATTGACCCCTAACCTATAAAAACATTAGGCTCTTTGACTTGCTAAATCCAACCCACATGGTAGATTTGAAGGTTCTACGGCTGAAAGCCATTCTTAGTTCAAATGAGATAAAGAAGATCCTGACGACAATCTCAACAGCACTCACAATAGAGCACCAAATGGAGCATCGACGGACCCCTAGCAAGCCAGGTGGGACCAGGTGCCCGGAAGGAGTAAGCATCCCCTGTTTGGCTAGCCGCACCCGCCATCGATGCCCATGCACGAAAAATGTAAACAATATCTAAAACATGCACTGTTTGAGGTAATGTCTATATAGAAAGTGCTATGGCCACCACGCCAGGGAAAGTATTTAAAACACTTACTGTCAAACCCCTCGCGGGGAACTTTTTTAAGAGCTCCACACGGCAAAGGGCATAAGTGTGACTGAAATGAGATAAAGAAGATCCTGACGACAATCTCAACAGCACTCACAATAGAGCACCAAATGGAGCATCGACGGACCCCTAGCAAGCCAGAGGTGGGACCAGGTGCCCGGGAGGAGTAAGCATTCCCTGTTTGGCTAGCCGCACCCGCCATCGATGCCCATGCACGAAAAATGTAAACAATATCTAAAAACATGCACTGTTTGAGGTAAAGTCATAACTCTGCAAAAAAAAAGTCAATTGAACACAAACTAAAACTAGATATTTAATTCATTATTATGAACGTGTATACTAAGTTTCAAATAAATAGGTTCAAATGCTGCGAGAAAAAAGTCCAGAAAACTGTAAAATTGTTAAAAAAAATTCTATGTTCAAGGGCCATAACTCTCTTAAAAATGGGTCAATTTATAATTGTAATTATTTAATACCAAGGCATATATTAAGTTTCAATTCAATCGCTCCAAAGGCTGCGAAAAAAAGTCCAGAAAACTGTAAAATTGTAGAAAATTTCTATGTTCAAGTGCCAAAACTCTGCCAAGAATAGGTCAAACCTAAAATTACACTGTGTGTAGTTTACCTGATGTAGACTATATGGGGTTAGTGAATTTCATACGGGACGTACTTCAGAGCGAAGCTCTATTATCCAATATGAAATTTTCTCACCCCATATATTCTATATTAGGTAAACTTCACACTATGTAACGTATTAATCTTACCAACTTATATGTGGCAGGATTTTTTGTGAAATGACCTTAATTTCAGTGGGTAAAAAAATGTTTCTTGACCCTCAAGTCTGACATTTTATGTCCAGGTGTAGGCATAACTGTACAATGGATTAATTATTTTACATGTGTTATATATTCTTATTAAATTTAGACATAATTAATTGCATGGTTGCAAATATTTGTCAACTTACTGAACTTGAGCAACCTTTGACTTTGTTCTACTGTTGATATTATATAGTCATTATCCGTATTTGTCATTCATGCAGACAAAGATGCCGGGGGATCATATCTATATGCTTCACAAACAAACACTTTATCTTTTTTTTTTAGAAAGACTCAGTTTTCTTGATCTAAAATTTACATGATGTAAGTATAAGGTTGGATAGGTTACAAACCTTTTTTATTTCCAAGATCATATATAGGTCAGAGGTCAAGATATATGTATATATTACAGATTGCAGGGACCCTGCCAAAAATCTTTCACTCTTTATAAAGATAAGAAGTCAAAAATGCGTCAGTCAATCAGACCCCTCAGTGTCCATATTCGTCGATAGATCGGCAAGAAAAACCACAAACTTCGTAGAGGACCTTGAGAACTTGTTTCCTGTACATTTTCAGCTAATTTCAACGCATTTTCAGGCATTAAATTCGACGTCTTATCCACAACCACTGCACACAATTTTAATAAACCTTAACGGGAGCAAATACTCAAGATTCTTTACCAAGTTTGTTTGTTTTATGTGCGGATTGGTAAACATATGGTCACCAAGGGCTCTGATTGTCTGAGGTATATTTTACATCTCTGAAATAGATGTTAAAAATTTCATAGGAAGCAAGTGATCAAGGGTCTCCATCAAAGTTGCATATAGATATCACTCTTTTGTCTCTACCTCAGGTGAGGGATGGAATCCCCTTGGGCCTCTTGTCAAAGCTCTAAACTATTTATCCTGTTTATAGAATGACAGAAGCTTGTTGGACAGCTTAGAGTTGTTAATGATTGACGCCTTGTTGGGAAGAAACAAGTCTCGAGGATCAAGTAAAGTTCCATGAATACAAGGAATGCTTAGCAGGGGACGGGGAGTATGTCAAGATCGGGAACTTTGTTCTTTATAGGAAACACGAGCAGGTACATGGATATTTGGCATCTTTTGTTAAAGATTATCCATATATACACGTTTTATTGGCAATTAAATCACATTTGTATAGGGAATACAAATTGTCGCTCTGAATCACTTTTTATCCCCTCGCAACTCTGTTGCGGAGGTGATATAGCATCGCTGTCGTGCGTCCGTGTGTTAAGGTGGGTGAGGGTGTGTATGTGTGTGTGTCCAGATTCTTGTGAACAGCATAGAAGACTAAGTAATCATCATAGAAACATCAAAACTTTCACAAATGTTACCCATGGGGAGAGGATACACCCAATTGATTTTCAAGGTATGGGTCAAAGGTCAAGGTCACTGTGTACTTAGGCTTAAAATCCTAAGGTCTAGGTCACTTGAAATCCTAAGGTCTAGGTCACTTTAAAAATGAGTCTTACTTTTGGTGTTAATGCGTGTATAATTTTGTTGAGTAACGTGCACATTTTGCGATCCTCAGAAAATTTGCACACTTTCTTTTTTGAGCCAACCAGAATTATACACCCATGTACACCAAAATGTATAATGCATTCCCTTTAGTCCATCGTTTACACAAAAATATAGAAGTCGAGAAACTAGAAGTGTATTAACTTTATATGTGTTAATGTATTGTGTTTATATTTTCTCCCCTAGCTCCTTTAAACTTTTAATATACAGAAGGTTGATCATGTCCGTAGTAATTTCTATGAGAAATTATTGCGCATCAAAATTTTTCGATTTAAAAGATGCCATATGCGGTCCGATGCGGGTCATTCGGATTCAGATGTACATGTAATATGTACAATATATAAATAAAAATTCTTCCCATGGTAAACTTTTAAGGAATATTAATATGAATCAATCAATTCAAATCGTTTAATTCACACCTAAGTGTAGTAATTAAGTAACTTAATCGTTGTTTTTTGGATAACGTTTTATTATGCACATGTTAAAAGCCTCACATGCATAAATAAAGCAACTAAATACATTAGTAAGATGACTAAATTCTTAGATTGAAGTTTGGGAGGTCGACGTTTTCTCTCTAATATTTTTTTCTGAAACAGAATGATCTCGCGGACACACTTTTAGCGCCGCAAGCGATTCATAATTCAGACGCAGCGAAAAAAGACGGTTTTTAAAGTACTAATAGGTTCTTAAGAAAACGGAAATTTCCCTTCTATTTGTAAACGGCAGAAAACAATTACTGGAAAATTTAAATGGTGATGCAGAAGGAAAAGCACTATTCAAATAGCTAGCCTTTTAAACTATATAAGACTTCATTTTTGGTGTACTCATGGGAAAATAGCAAAATTTTACGCTCAGAAATTGTCCCAAGTCGTTTTTCTTAACAAGGGTCGAGTATATTAAATAAAACAGCAATACCTTTTCATACAGGTAGATATTCACTGATCATTCAGGCATAAATCTAAGTGTACAATTATGATTATGGCTATTGCATTAATCAAACTTGACCAGTGTAGATTTTAATGACTTAGTGCATGGAAAAGATGATTTACCATGGTATTTTCTATGTGTAGAGGGAAAACGCCAAAATGATACCAAAATAAAATTCCATTTTCAAACAGTGCTCTAATAGTTAAATATTTCTCTCGATATTCATATGTATCTATCTAAAAGCGTTTTCATGTGAAATAAAAAATTCTGTTTTCCTAACTGGCTGTTAGTACTTTAGTACCAGGAACCCATAAAATTCTGCTGGGACCCATTGTTTTAGGCTCGGGACCCAAGTTGGTCAAATTTCATCGAGTCCAAAGGACCCATTTAGATCAAATTGTACATTTATATATATTTCTGTAAAGGGCAACACAATTTATTGGAATTTAATTCTAGTTGCCTTAATGTGAGTTCAACTTGGATAATGTACGAGTAATTTAAATATTATGGATTTGATTCAAAATCATTTTGCTGATGAAATAAAACATGCAGTCCTACATGTATATAGACATAACGCCAGACAGTGCATGAATATAGTGTTTTCATTTTCGTGCTTAAACATCGACGGCGGGTGGTGCAGCAAGCCAACAGGGGATGCTTACTCCTCTCGGACACCTGGTCCCACCTCTAGCTTGCTAGGGGTCCGTCGATGCTTAATTTTGTGCTCTATTGTGAATGTTGTTGAGATTATCGTAAGGATCTTCTTTAACTCATTTGTAAGGGGATGCTAGGCTTGCGTTGCCTTTATTGACATTATGCTGTCCAGTTTATCTGTATTTCAAAAATTCCTGTAAAATTGGTACAAAAATTCATGACCTTGTCCTGATCGACTTCTTGCGTCACTAACGCCACAGCAATTTTGATTTGGGAACAATTCAGTTTTTTGAATTCATGACTTTGTTCAAAATTATCTTCCAACTGAAATAAGACAGTTACAATGAACGAAAATGAATACATACGATCATTATATATATTGGTCTAAGTAATTTATATAAATGATGTGCTCTATCATACTTTCGTTTAAGTATCACTGTTTTGTTTATATTCAGATTTACATAGGCTCATTGAAAAATGTAGTTGTTCTACAGTCAAAGCAGGAAATGACCACTGTTGTCATTGTGAAGCGAGGGGAGTGCACAATAGACGTACAAAAGAATTGCCAGCAAGTGCAAGAATCTTACAGAACAGAGGCAGTAAAGACCAATTAGATTTTGAATGCAGTGCATACCATACATAATTGCAAAGGAAGCTACTGCAAAAGTGCAGAAAATCATAGTGGGCAATATTGGAAGCACAACAACTCGCACTCAGTCCACATCATCAACAAATTCATTCAGATTATCCGAAATCTTACAGATATTTAATAAGAAATCTAGAAATTTAGTTTCAAATGCTATTTTTGTATACCAGCAACTAGGGTAGATTTATACATGTATATTATATTTTATCCCACCTCTGGCAAATTTCTTGCAATCTGATTGGTCGAGAGGAACCGAATATTATGTTGTTTTATTTTACTGACATGATATTATTTTGATATCCTGCTTCCACTAAGACGCTTTACGATATTGACGTAACCGAAATGCTTTAAAATATGTTGACGTTACATACACAAGCCAAAAGCCATCGGTGGGATAAATTCGTTATACAGTGTTTTACAGGGGAGATACAAAAATATAAAAAATTCGCCTCGCCCAATACAATTTTTTTCATCGACCCAATATATTTCTGTATCCCCCCTGTAAAACACTGTATAACTAATAATATTTTACGTTACAAAGTGTGTTGTTTATATATAATTACCTAATATGGGATATATGGTGTTAATAAATTCAATCACCATCAAAAAGATCGTGTACATATATTGTATATTCAAAATGAATAAACTAGGAATAAATTTATTTTAGTTGGATAAATAAAATTAAAGGATCTCAGAAGTGAGAGAAAATATACTGGTGGGACCAGGTGTCCTCCCGGGCACTTGGTACCACCTCTAGCTTGCTAGGAGTCCGTCGATGCTCAATTTGGTGCTCTATTGTGAGTGCTGTTGAGATTATCGTCAGGATCTTAAACTCATCGTCAGGATCTTAAACCCACGTATTAACGTGGGAAATACTCTCCATGAGGTCAAGAAACAATAAGGTTACCGTGATGTCACAAAGTTCCATATGTTCGGCTGCAGACGGGTAGCATAGTCTCATAATTACGGCTAAACAAACAATGAGATTCATAAAAATTTACTTGCAGTGTGACAAAATTACAAATTAATCTAAATTTCATTTATCATATACCTCTGTAAAATTCTATATATCTCTGTGAATATAAAATAGTTGTTAGTTGTTCAACTTATATTTTTTTATTATGACACCACTTATGTATACATGTATTAGTATTAGGCCTGTCTGTGTAAAATTATATTGTTTGATTTGAAATTACATTTAATTTGACTTGTGTAGTTTAATTATATCTATATAAGTATTTCTTGTTTTAATATAATTGTTAAACGTCTTCAAATTAAAGAACAGATATATAAATTGGCAGCATGGACCAGACATGCACGTTTCGGGTACTTAACCCTCGTCAGTGATCCTCAAATCTAAACAATGTAATATGCCAAAAAGGTATGAAAGATACTATGTCGAAAAAGTGTACCAAAAGATGTAGCAGGATGGGTGCGATATGATGCTACAGGATCCACGTCGGATTTAATCCGTCAGTCAGAGCACATATTGTTCTCGACTGTCGGAAGTTGTCTATCAAAACTTTTTTTTTGAAACTGAATGAGTTATAAAGCTGAACTGACGATATCTTAGTTAGGACATTAATTTTGTATTTTATCACCATCAGTTATGTAGTTGATCATTTTGAGTTTTATTGTAACATTGTCTGGTGCATGGAAATTTGTTTGGAATTTTCTTCAAGAAGGTATAGAGTTGGAACCCTTCGACTTTATTAAATGGTATTCACTGCATGAAAAGGTGTTGTTGGTTATATCAACAAGGGGATGCTTGTATTATTATCAATTTATGCATTCAATCATCTGTTTCTATTGAAATTAGGCACAAGTATTATATATTCCCCACTTATCCACACTAAAAAGGTACCATCTATTAGAAGTTTAAAAGATACAAGGAAAAAAAAAAATACAGAAAATACGATACATTGCTTTTTTACATGGCATGATGAATTATTATCATGAACCACAAGTAATTATTTTTAAATTCATAATTTGCAATGACATGAAATAAGTTTCTTTTGTTTTATTCATGTCAAAGCCAGATATGGAAATTAAATTTCAGTATTTTTTTTACTAATAATTTTAGTGAATTTAACATGATATTTAAAAACCTAAATTTCATTTGTGTTCATTATCAGGTGCGGAGTTACAAGCCATGCTCCATCAAGATCAGTCCAAAGGATAAGTATGTATGAAATTTGAGCAAAAATAAACAACTACTTCATAACAGAGAAGAAAATGTATTTGAGTAACTCAAATACGATAACATTAAAAAAGCGCTGGCAAAAATTTTACATGATGTTTGAATATTGATCTCATTTATACGATGCATTTAAAGAAATAATCATTCTTGATGATATGAGCATTATAACTCTTCTTCCACGCAAAGTTATCAAACATATACTAATTCATATGACATTGTGCCTTATAAACATGGATGAATGTGTAAGTGAATGTGATGTGTTGTTTTATTATTGTAAAATGTGTCAAAAATAAAATAGAATAAAAAAAAATATATTAAAAAAAAAAAAAAGAATAAAGCCTGTGTTTGTGAAACACGAATGCCCCCGGTGGCATCTTTGTTAGTATGAACACTATTTTCTGTTAAGTACATGTATGTGAGGTCACTGGGTTAAAAGGTCAAAGGTCAAGGTCACGAGGTCAAAAATTTTGGTATCAATGGAAAGGTCTTGTCACAAGGAATACACATGTGAAATATGAAAGCCCTTTCACTTCCCATTCAAAAGTTATACCCTTTGTTAAAGTTTTTGAAAAGTAGGTCAAAGGTCAAGGTCACGAGGTCAAAAATTGTGGTATCAATGGAAAGGTCTTGTCACAAGGAATACACATGTGAAATATGAAAGCCCTATCACTTCCCATTCAAAAGTTATGCCCTTTGTTAAAGTTTTTGAAAAGTAGGTCAAAGGTCAAGGTCAAAGTCACGAGGTCAAACATTTTGGTATCAATGGAAAGGTCTTGTCACAAGGAATACACATGTGAAATATGAAAGTCCTATCACTTCCCATTCAAAAGTTATGCCCAATGTTAAAGTTATTGAAAAGTAGGTCAAAGGTCAAGGTCAAGGTCACGAGGTCAAAAATTTTGGTATCAATGGAAAGGTCTTGTCACAAGGAATACACATGTGAAATATGAAAGCCCTTTCACTTCCCATTCAAAAGTTATACCCTTTGTTAAAGTTTTTGAAAAGTAGGTCAAAGGTCAAGGTCACGAGGTCAAAAATTGTGGTATCAATGGAAAGGTCTTGTCACAAGGAATACACATGTGAAATATGAAAGCCCTATCACTTCCCATTCAAAAGTTATGCCCTTTGTTAAAGTTTTTGAAAAGTAGGTCAAAGGTCAAGGTCAAAGTCACGAGGTCAAACATTTTGGTATCAATGGAAAGGTCTTGTCACAAGGAATACACATGTGAAATATGAAAATCCTATCACTTCCCATTCAAAAGTTATGCCCAATGTTAAAGTTATTGAAAAGTAGGTCAAAGGTCAAGGTCAAGGTCACGAGGTCAAAAATTTTGGTATCAATGGAAAGGTCTTGTCACAAGAAATACACATGTGATATATGAAAGCCCTATCACTTCCCATTCAAAAGTTATGCCCAATGTTAAAGTTTTTGAAAAGTAGGTCAAAGGTCAAGGTCAAGGTCACGAGGTCAAAAATTTTGGTATCAATGGAAAGGTCTTGTCACAAGGAATACACATGTGAAATATGAAAGCCATATCACCTCCCATTCAAAAGTTATGTCCAATGTTAAAGTTTTTTGGACAAACAGACAGACAAACAGATAAACAGACAAACAGACGGACAGGCCAAAAACTATATGCCCCCGAATCTTTGATTCCGGGGGCATAAAAAAAGATCAGTCCAAAGGAGGTCAATGTTTGACATTTCAGTTTCTGTTGAATCAGTGAAGAGTATTACTGTAGCTAAACATTTCCCACTGATCCACATCCAGAAATAGAATATACATGTGGTAGTTTTATGTTGCTTTTTAGCTCTCCAAGACTGACAGTCCAGAATGCTAATGTCATACTCTCGGCTCCATTATAGTCATTTGCGTTGGCATGCTTAGACAAAACTTTAACCGGGTATATATCTTTTAAGGTATGAGGGGTATGGTTTTGATATTCAACATGCAGTTTCCTGATGACAGATATTTCAATTGAGACCTAGTGACCTTGACACATTTCAATACTTTTAACTTTTAAGGGGTAGGGCGTTTATACTTGACATGAAGATATCTTATGACAGGACCTCTCATTTTTTACCTTGAGCTGTGACTTTGAAATGCTTGAAAAAAAAAACTTTAACCTGGGCTATATCTCTTCAACTATATATCGTATGTAGAATCCTTTTGATTAGACCTTTCATTTGATACCTTTACCTTTGACCTTGTTACCATGTTCTTTGACTTTTATGAACTTTTGAAGAAAACTTAAACCTAGGTGGGCTATATCTCTTCTACTACAAGGAATATGGCTTTGAGATCCTTTACAACCAGACCTTTCATTTGAGACCTTTACCCTTTATCTTCCCTGGGTTATATCTCTTAAACTATAATGGATAGGGTAGTGATATTTCACAAGTGGATTCATGAAGACACAACCTTTCATTTTAGACCTTTTGACCTTAACCTCAGACTTTGACCTACTTTTCGATTACAGGCACTTTTTTTGTTATATCTTTAGCAATGTAATGGATAGGACTAATATATATGCATATATTCCTCATGACAAGACATTTTGGATCTTGATATTTCTTTGATTTCTGGCAAAAATCTGTTATTGCAAGCTTTATGTCATCTTTGATTACCCTATGTTTACTATATTTCAATGAATTTCAAAACCTAAAATTTAGTAATTTGCATTTTCAGGTGCTGAGTTGTCTATCGCGGTTTTAGAAGAGAATCTAACCAGAGAGGTAATTTTCGTGTTGCCTGCAAAGCATCATATAGGGATCACTTTGTCTTTATGTCTGTCTGTCCGTCCTAACATATGTCTGTCACACTTTTATGAAGTCACATTTAATATAAAAGTATCCCTATGTGCTGTTATGTTTTGTATGCAACGCATGCATTCATTGAAATGCTGCCACTACCTTTAGCTCACCAGTGATCAAAGTTCGAGTGAGCTGTTGTCATAGTATGCCGTCCATTATCTTTCTGTCCTTCTATCGTAATCTTTTTTTTTTTTCATTTTCGACTTTTTCGCACGTTCGGCTGAAGGTCTTTTGTTGATTTGCTAATGATCCCATTCAAGTGTTGTTGGTTTTTTTTGTCAGGATCAGTAATAAGGTACCCTCTATTGTCTATTTATAAACCTCTTCAGAATCGAAGTATGCTCTAATGTGAGGTGTTTTTCTTATAAGATTAAGATGAACTTTTTTTCTTGGTAAAAGGAAAGAAAGAGGGAGGGGATTGTTGATTTTCATACATTTTCATCTCCTTTCCCAGAATCACTCGACAGAATTTCATGAAACTTGGTAGATTTGTGAACAGATGGGGCTACGACAGCCAAAAGCAGGGGTGGCCCAAATAAAAAACATATCCCCATCTGTCCATCTTAGACACTTATTTCACGTTGTTTGTCAAGTGTATTAATTATTTCTTTCCAGCTCTGTCACCTGAAAGAAGCATTGTTTTGGCCTTTTATCAATATGACATCATATAAATTTTTTTGCTATTTCGGAAACTAGCCATTTCATCGATAAATATCATCGAAATTTAAGGAGTTTAACATCTTAGCACCATCCCTCCAATGCTATTTTGAACATAGATTTTATTTGAATATGCAACTGAATCGACCCTACAGGAAATTTGGAGCCGCGCACTCTCTGTAATGTAAATGTAAAAATCTAACTTAAAAAACTTAAAGAGGGCGCTACTGAAATTACTTTTGGTGGCTCCACTGAAAGAATCACTGATGAGAATTTAATATTCGAAACACGTGTCTGGTGCATGGAAATTGGTTTCAATTGTAATTTTCGTCATATAACCTCAGACAGTGCAATGCATGTATTTTATATATTGTTTTTATTTTCATGCATGAACATCGACAGCGGGTGCGGCTAGCCAACAGGGGATGTTTACTCCTCCCGGGCACCTGGTCCCACCTCTAGCTTTCTAGAGGTCCATCGATGCTCAATTTGGTGCTCTATTGTGAGTGCTGTTGAGATTATCGTCAGGATCTCCTTTAACTTTTTTGTCACGAAAGGAACCCTAATGATTTTAGGGTCAATAGGTCAAAGTCATTTAGGAAAAATACATTGAAATGTGCTTCCCATACGATAACCCAAGATTCCATTCATAAATGCAAACCATCTTTAAATATTTTGTCACTTAATATCAGGTGGGAACGAACCCTATTGATTTTTAGGCCAATAGGTGAAGAAGGGAGGGGATCTCCAACAAGACCCCGTTGCAGCACCAACAGCAAAACACCCGATGCAAAAACACAAAAGACGAAGGTCACATGTAGGAAAAATACATTGAAAATAGTTATTTCCAGATAATAACTTAAGAATTCTTAACTCATTTAAACCATAGGTCACTGTGGACATAGGCTTAAAAATCCTTGCGAACAGCATAGAAGTCAAAGCAATCATTAAAGAAACATGAAACCTTCCACATATGTTCCCCATGGAGGGAGGATGAACCAAATTTGGATAGTGCATGTATTTCATATATAGTTTTCATTTTCGTGCATAAACATCGACGGGGGATGCGGCTAGCCAACAGGGGATGCTTACTCCTCCCGGGCATCTGGTCCCACCTGGCATGCAAGGGGTCCGTGCTTTTGAGATTGTCAAGATTTTGTTCAACTCACTTGTTAAGAGGACCCGAAAAATACAATCAATTCCGAGGTCAATAGGTCAAAAGTCAAGGTTACACGTAGGAAAAATGCATTGACAATATTTGTTTCCAGTTAATAAGTCAAGATTCCTTTCAGAAGTCGAAACCAAATTTACACTATGATGTTCCACTCTCAAGAATGGTGGATGATATTCTGTCATAGACCATTTGAACCATCCAACCAAAGATTGTACTCTATATCTTCCAAAGTGGAAGTAACCGGATGTGACAGTTCTGCCGAATTGAAGCGACGGGTGTTGCATGCAAGCAGGAGATGCTTACTCTTCCTGGGCACCTGGTCTCACTCCCATATCGGGAGTTTGCTTCTTTTCATATGGTGGAGGTTTTTGTTTGTTTGCTTTGGTTCCTGTTTTGTCCTGGTTTTGTATGCCTTCGGTTTCCGATTTTTGAATTATCGATTTTGTACTGTATACAGGGATATGGTCATTATCCATATTTGTCATTAGATATATGATTGCTTATCAGGAGGGGAGGTCAATAGGTCAAGGATTTTTGGTTCACATTGAAAATATTGGTTTCCTGATTATAACTGGAATATCCATTTACACATCAAATCCATATTTGAATTTATAGGTACTCGTCAGTAGGGGAAGAAACATATTGATTTTGGGGTCAATAGGTCAAACATCAAGGTGATACCTTTTGTTTATTGCTGTATCAAGAGTAAGCTGCTTTAAAAGTTAGGCTGCTCCAGTGGGGACATATCTTTTACAAACATTTGTTCTAGTTTTTATCCCTAGAATGTCACTACTTCCCAATCACTATTAATGTAAATATACTTACATCTGAGGTATTATCTTTGTATTTAATTTAACTTCAGAGAGAAAAGGAGATAGTTGAAAAATTTAAATTCAACCATTTTTCTGAGGTAAGAAAAGTCAAATTTAATTTATCTTGGTTATCTAACCTAATTTTATGGCCCGATTGCGAAACTATATCCGGCTTACGAAAGGGCGATATTCGTCTGTATGTCGGTCCTTCTTTTAGTCTGCATCAACAATTTGGTTTAGTTCCTTAAGTGTAGTAATGAAAGAACTAATTAAGACAAAGGAGGGTACAATCTTGAAAGAGGTACAATCTTGAAACGTGCATGTCTGGTCCATGTTGCCAATTTATCTGTTCTTAAATATTGCTATTCAATTTGAAGACGTTTACATTTATACCACTTGGTGAGTGTCACTGCTGGTGTACCAGGAGTCCCCGAGGGCACATGTAGCCAAGTTCGATCAATTTCGGTTGTTCGTTTCTTCAACGCATTCTAAAATTTCTGTTATCAAAATTTCTTGAAATTTCTAAAACGTGGGTCCTGTAGCATCATATCCCACCCATCCTGCTACGTCTTTCGGTACGCTTTTTCGACATAGTAAATGTAACTTTCATACTCTTTTGGCATATTACATTGTTTAGATTTGAGGATCACTGACGAGGGTTAAGTAACCGAAACGTGCATGTCTGGTCCTTTTTGCCAATTTATCTGTTCTTAAATGATGCTATTCAATTTGAAGACGTTTACATTTGAATGGACAGAGAGAAGAGTGTGGTAATAGGATTTTAACACAGTGTAACCGGACAAGTGGTAGATCGCATATGGTTACGTATCCAGGTTCCTTTTGTACTTAGTTTTGAAATGATGAGGCTTGTTTTATGTTCATGATTTATTAAACATTTTATGAAGTGAAATATAATGAAAAATAGTGCGATATTGTTAGACAATGATTGAGATGGTGCGAAATGAAGAGAATGTGATATATATCCTATTACTTACGACTGGAAATGAACCAAAGTGGTCAGTAGGAAAAATGGGTAGAAGCTACCGCTGATTTCAAGGGAACATTCTAATTTATAATAAAAGTCACGTGATAATTAATTGCCGAAAGAGGAAAGCCAATGAGACAAACGATATGCTTTAGTAAATTAAAGGTAGATTTAAAAATAGAATATGAATGGATTAATACAATGTTATCGAGAGATATATCAGTAAAGCGATGACTGGTAATTTAAATATAAGAAATAGTGAAACGGCTACATTCCTCCCCCCTTATAAAAGAATTATGTAATACAAAAATAATTTATAGTTAAGCTTATTGCACCATAAAAACACCAAAAATATATATATCGCACTTTATACATGTACATGAATAAATATGAATATAAATAATGATATTAAATGTTATAATATATCGATAAATATGATAGAATTATAAATTATGTAAATTATGATGAAATATTTATGCATAAATGTTCTATTCTAGTGGACGGACATATTGCACAGCTTCACCGGTCCATTTCCTCTTTCGTCTAATGAATGAAGATCCCGCATTCCATGTATAATCAGGAAACACAACCTCTTCATCTCTACAAACATGTCTTTCCATACGGAAAAGTCCATTTATATTCTTTTCGACTAACTTCCTTCTCTCAGTAGCGGCCTTTTTCTTTTTTTCCTCTCTGGTGCGTTCCTCATGGGATCCCTTTCGAAACGGAAGAACCTCCTTGGGATCAATGAAATTCCTGTTTCTTTCAGATTTAGTTGTTATGAAGGTATCTGGAGCGTTGTGAACCTTCCTAACATGCTGCTTTACTTTAGACATTTTTCTATGCTTGTAGTTACAAAATTTACAGCAATGACAGTTGTGATAGTCTATTTTCATTTACTTGATGTGTGTTACTATCAAATAAAAAGTTTCTGTGTTGTGATGTACATGTATTGTTCACAGAAAAATTGTCTTGATTTGAACTTAAAAATGTTCTACCCATTTCTTTGGTATTGTTTGTAAGTGGACATAAAATCACCTTGTTTCCAAAACGATCAAATAATTCTAACTCATTTAAGTTCTGAATACTTGACTGACTTTGCATTGATTGTCTACCTGGGGCATTTAATTGACTGTAACCAGTGTAATCAAGAGTGGCGAATTGATCACCTGAACTGTATTTAGAATACACGTCTCTCTCTGGGGTATTTAAATCATGAGTAGTATTCAAATCAACGTGTTTAAATTTAGACTTGAGTCTAAATGAGGGAGTAGATGTTTTATTTTGAAAATCATCGTCATCTGATTTATTTGCTCGTCTCCTAAACATAGGGGACTTTCTCATTTCTTCAATAACTTTATCCATGACAAAGTGTCGACTTCAAAATAACTCAATTTCAAAAATGAGTTTTCAAAATACAAAGTACAAATAATGTAATCATCAGATTGAAAAAATATCTGATTCAAAAATGAAAATAAAAAATACACAATATCCTAAGTACAAAAAGTCAAAATGCAAATTAATATCTAAAGTACATGGAAAATCTCGTCTAATAAAACTCTAAGTACAAAAAGGGCAAAGCTCGCCAAAAATGTAACCGGACAAGTGGTAGATCGCATATGGTTACGTATCCAGGTTCCTTTTGTACTTAGTTTTGAAATGATGAGGCTTGTTTTATGTTCATGATTTATTAAACATTTTATGAAGTGAAATATAATGAAAAATAGTGCGATATTGTTAGACAATGATTGAGATGGTGCGAAATGAAGAGAATGTGATATATATCCTATTACTTACGACTGGAAATGAACCAAAGTGGTCAGTAGGAAAAATGGGTAGAAGCTACCGCTGATTTCAAGGGAACATTCTAATTTATAATAAAAGTCACGTGATAATTAATTGCCGAAAGAGGAAAGCCAATGAGACAAACGATATGCTTTAGTAAATTAAAGGTAGATTTAAAAATAGAATATGAATGGATTAATACAATGTTATCGAGAGATATATCAGTAAAGCGATGACTGGTAATTTAAATATAAGAAATAGTGAAACGGCTACAACAGGTATTGTTTTTGACCTTTATCTTGAAAAATGAATTTTGGTCAAGCTTTGTGTATATGATAGAAGTGAAATAACTACATGTATAAGGGATTTCGTATTGAGATAGAACTTAGTGAGAGGGTTTGAACACAGGTATTGTTTTTTGTGCTTGACCTTGGCCTTAAAATTATTTTTCTGAATTGAGCTCTATTTTACCAATGCTATGTGAAATATCACATTTAAACTTTGCCTGGAAATAAAAAATTAAGGAGTTTATTTCATTTGAGGTATTGACCTTGATCCTGAAATTTTACCTGAACCTGGACATTCAAGAGAGGATTTTAAAATTATATTGTACCAATACTATATCAAATGTTACAATGAAATTGAAAGAGTGAACTTGAATGGTTTCAGGTATTGACCTCTAGTCAGATGTTTGACCTTGACCTTCGATATAATTTTTAATTGTTTTATTTTGTTCATATACCAAAAAAGAACATCATTTCAACTTTGCTTGGATATAGAATATGTTGAATGGACTTGATTTCAGGTAATGACATTATTGGTTCACCTTTACCTTTGAAATATAATTTTAATTCGTACTTAACCATACTTTATTTAATAGCACATTGAAATCTCACCTGGAGGTAGAACATAATAACTTGACTTGATTTAGGGTATTGACATTGTTAAATTGAACTGGACATGTATCAATATTATACGAGGTGTCACTTTAAAACTTGGCATGGATCAAATGTTTAACCTCTTCAAATTCATTAGCATCAGTTTAGAGCAGATAAATTAACAGCATTGACCAGGTAGAACTGATTTCTGGTACATGTACTGATATTAACATTTAGGATTGACCTTCAATGCTAGTATAAGATTTCATTAAAATTAGGCTATATAGTACATCATGTATATTGTACCTATACCCTACAAATGAGTCAAAAAAGATCCTGACGATAATCTCAACAGCACTCACAATAGAGCATAAAATTGAGCATCGACGGACCCCAGCAACACAGAGGTGGGACCAGGTGCCCGGGAGGAGTAAGCATCCCCTGTTGGCAAGCCACATCCGCCGTCGATGTTCATGCACGAAAATGAAACAATATATAACATACATGCATTGTCTGAGGTATTGTCCTTATAGAAAGTGCTACAGCGACAATGTCAGGGAACAATATTCAAAACACTTACTGTCAAAACATTGAATAGATATAGGGCATGGTGAGAGGACCTGACTGAATAAGTTTTAATGAGTTAAAGAAGATCCTGACAATAATCTCAACAGCACTTACAATAGAGCACCAAATTGAGCATCGACGGACCCCAGCAAGCTAGAGGTGGGACCAGGTGCCCGGAAGGAGTAAGCATCCCTTGTTGGCTAGCCGCACCCGCCGTCGATGTTCATGAACGAAAACAAAAACAATATATAAAATACATGCACTGCATTGTGTGAAGTTATATCTATATAGGAAGTGCTATGGCGACCATGTCAGGGAAAATATTCAAAACACTTAAGTACCCGAAACGTGCATGTCTGGTCCATGTTGCATTTTTCTGTTCTTGAATGATGCTAGTTAATTTGAAGACGTTTAACATTTCTACCAATTGGTGAGTGTCACTGCTGGTAGACCATGAGTCCCCGAGGGCACATGTAACCAAGTCCGATCAATATCGGTTGATCGTTTCTTCAATGCATTCTAAAATTTCTTGAAATTTCTTAAACTTGTGTCCTGTAGCATAATATCCATCCCATCCTGATACATCTTTCGGTACATTTTTTTGGACATAGAAACTTTCATACTTTTGGGCATTTTACATTGTTTAGATTTGAGGATCACTGACGAGGGTTAAATACCCGAAACGTGCATGTCTGGTCTATGCTGCCAAGTTTTCTGTTCTTAAATGATGCTAGTTAATTTGAAGACGTTTAACATTGTACTCTATTGTTTTCAATGGACAATATGTTTCAAATGTTTAACGTCTTCAAATTCATTAGCATCATTCTAGGGCAGATAAATTGACAGCATGGAAACACATTCTGCAGTCAGCAATCCGGCCATTAATAAAAATTTAATGTTTTTAATATTATTATTTTGTTTTTAATTATTTTTTTACCTTCTACTTTCCTTGTTGAAAATAGATTTGAATTGAAGACGTCTAACATTACTATTACATGTAAAGCATAGCTACACTTGGAGATTACTTTCAGGGTGACCACAGATATACTCTGGAAAACAGGGAAAAATCAAGGAATATGAAAAATTCATGAAATGTTAAACGTCTTCAAATTCAATAGCTCCATTTAAGATAGAGCATCCCTCAGGTCTCAGATACTAAATTTTACAAAATTTCAACTTTTACAATATTTTCTTTTTCATATATTCGAAATTTGTGCTAGACCTGATATACAAACCAAATAAAATTTGTGGTTTCATGATTATCATGAGGACGTAAGGAGTATGACCTTTAACATTGGACCCTATAGGAAAAGTAAGAAAATACCAATTTTAGAGGTGATAAAATGTAACTATAAATGACAAATATGGATGACCATATCCCTATATACAGCACAAAATCGATAATTCAGAAAATCAGAAACCGAAGGCATGCAAAATCAGGACAAAACAGGAACCAAAGCAAACAAACAAAAACCTCCACCACATGAAAAGAAGCGAACTCTTTTCCCAAAACTATGTTTAACTTATTTGATACTCTGAACAATATTCTGAAGAGAAAAATTAGGGTATCAAGGCATAAAATTTTCAAAATTTTGACCTGAGGGATACTCTACCTTAAGATCAGATGAATTTGCAGCATGGATAAGACATGCACGTTTCGGGTACTTAGCCCTCGTCAGTGATCCTTAATCTAAACAATGTATTATTGCCAAAGAGAGTGAAAATTAACAAATTATTATTAAAGTTGATCGAACTTGGCTACATGTGCCCTCGGGGAAAAATCGGGGAATTTAATTCACGGGTGCAGGCAGATATTGGAGGTAGTAGCAAATATTCAAACGAGAACTTTGAAGACCGAAGTGGAGAAGGGTTCCATGTGAACAACAGTTGAACGTGGGTCAGTCGGCCCTAAGAGATAGGAAAACTCCGTTCTGAAACGATGTAAAAAATATCAATTACCTGATGGAATTGACAATATACTTTTGAACAAAGAAATTAGACATTTCATTGCTGATGTAACGTCTTAAAAAATTCTGGCTAGATTCGCTCAATAATGAACTCTTTGAAAGTACAATTTTCTTGAAATAAGTAAGTACAGTAAAAAATGGAAAATATACTAGTTTTATGTGCATGTTGCCAGGAAAATTCTTGAACGAGTCAGGGAAAATCATTGAAATTTTAAGGAATTTCAATTATGAAAGTATGTTGCCAACCTGACTTTGTTTCTCATCTGTCTTTCTGTCACACCCTATCACTTTTGATGGGTAATTGCATGCATGATAGGGCTTTAAAATTTGAATGTGTAATCCTTGTGAAATGATATTTCTTAGAAAACCAATATAGTTTACCCACTGATTGACCTTTATCTTTGATTTTCTTTTAAAAACGATATAAATATTAAGTACATTTTCAGATTTTCAGATTGACAAGTTTAGGCCATTGTAGGTTATCACGGTATAATAACATTCCAAAAGATAGTGATTTAGTCCCCTTCTGGAAACGCCGAAGGGGACTCTTATTATAGCATTTTCACGCTTCAAATGACGTTAGATATGCTTAAAACTCTTGCTTAGCTCTGTTACTATGTACCGTCATAGTTCAAATCAAGCCAAGTTACTATGTCATAGTTCGAATCACGAAACTGTGGTTATACTCCTATATCATAGTGTAAATTCTAAACAAATGAATGGGCAAATATAAATATTGTAATCTATTAGCGACAATACCTTTTCATGGGTACCAAACTTTTGGCCTTGTAACCCTGACCTTATTTGTACGATGTATTTTTGTGAAATGCTTGAGGTATCTAAGAGCTCAGGGTAGGAATGAAGATTGGGGTGTCTGTAAGCATTTCTTTAAACGAAAAAAAAAAACCCCAAAAGCGAGGAAATACAATTCCTTGAATTTAATTTTTTTCTTCGAATTTTATAGAAATTACTAGTTTTAATCATTTCCATGTGATATGTAAGATTGGAGAAAACTTAATTCATAGATTGTACGTCCGATTATTGTGTTAAGATTTTAAACGTCTTCATATTGAAAAGCATAATTTAAGAATAGATAAATTGGCAACATGGACCAGACATGCACGTTTGGGGTACTTAACCCTCGTCAGTGATCCTCAAATCTAAACAATGTAATATGCCAAAAAAGTATGAAAGTTACTATGTCGAAAAAGCGTACCGAAAGACGTAGCAGGATGGGTGAGATGTGCTTCAGGACCCACGTTTTAGAAATTTTGAAAACAGAAAGTTTAGAATGCGTGAAGAAACTATCGACCGAAATTGATCGAACTTGGCTGCATGTGCCCTCGGGGACATAGGTATTCCTCGTTGCTCTTAAAATACAGAATTTGATCATTTCTTCTTTAATGGTATGTAACATATATTGGTATTATTGTATCATACTTAGTGCAGTTTTTCTCGCTCATTAAATTCACTTGAATGATTTCATAATGTATTTCACGTCATACCATACTCGTGTGGAGCTCGTAAAAAAGTTCCCCGCGAGGGGTTTGACAGTTAGTGTTTTGAATATTTTTCCCTGACATTGTCGCCATAGCACTTTCTATATGAACGTTGCCTCAGACAGTGCATGTATTTTATATATTCTTTTCATTTTCGTGCGTGAACATCGACGGCGGGTGCGGCTAGCCAACAGGGGATGCTTACTCCTCCTGGGCACCTGGTCCCACCTCTATCTTGCTAGGGGTCCGTCGATGCTCAATTTGGTGCTCTGTTGTGAGTGCTGTTGAGATAATCGTCAGGATCTTCTTTAACTCGTCATACACTATGATGTCCCACTCTCCAGAATAGTGGATGGTATTCTGTCGTAGACCATTTGAACCATCCAACCAAAGATTTTACTCTTTGTCTTCCGAAATGGAAGTGACCGGATGTGGCATTTCTACCGAATTGAAGCGGCGGGTGTTGCATGCTTACCCTTCCTCGGCACCTGGTCTCACTCCCATATCGGGAGTTCGCTTCTTTTCATATGGTGGAGATTTTTGTTTGTTTGCTTTGGTTCCTGTTTTATCCTAATTTTGTATGCCTTCGGTTTCTGATTTTCTGAATTATCGATTTTGTGCTGTATACAGGGATATGGTCATTATCCATTTTTGTCATTCTTACTTTAAAAATTATCCAAAGCTTTGTGTTAAAGGTGGCAGAGAATGTGAAGCTTCGAAATAATTGTCATGCTGAGCTCAAATGCATGTCATAAAAAAGTGGGGGGTTTTTTTTAGCCTACAGTGAAAGACAAAGTTGACAATGCTGGAGGAAATGATGTGAGATGTATACACTCCCCTAAGTATGATTTTTCAATTATTATTATATCCTAGCTATAATTTTAATTCATGGTCTCTTAAAAAATGCCCTTCAATGCCGTTTCCGTACCATGATTCTTTTAAAATTCGGATCTATACACGCAACATAGTACATTACTTTGGGTATTACGCAACCTGTCTTTTATGGTGATATGATGAACAAAATTAGAAGGATCAAAGGTAGGCAACATAACCATCGAAAAAGCGTCAGAATCATCAAACGCATTTTATACCGTGGATATGATCCTAATGTCACCAGACGGACACTAGGCTTGGTACTTGACCAATCTACAGTCTTGTACAAGCGCATCCTTGAGACTTGCACTCTGACTGTGACGACGGGACTCCATGACGGACCCTGTCCTAACCTCTTTAGAGAAGACAGGGCCCGACCACCTGTCCTCTCTGAATGTCAGTCGGACTCCTCGGGTGATGACATACATGAGCTCGCTACAGCCGGCAGAGCACGGACTGTATTACGCATGCCCTCTTTTTTATATCCATTTACATATTCATCTGTGTTTCTGGGGCCTCTACGTTTCGCGGTCTTGTTGTGTGAGGTCATCTTACAGTGAGGAGGTTGTTTTACACCACAATTGTACGTTCTTCGAGACCTCTGGGTAATTGGAGAAGTAAGAGGGTTGTGCGCACGTAATCCAAGATAACCACACCATTTGCTACTTGCGTGACAAATGGCCGTCCCAAAGTCGGCACCGGTTGCCCATTGGTCTCGTCGGTTTATGTGTAGTCTTTTGTGTTTGATGTTTACATGTCGTGTGTCTCTTTTCCGTCTCGTGCTGTACTTGTCTTTTGTGTTTTTGCATCGGATATTTTGCTGTTGATGCTGCAACGGGGTCTTATTGGAGATCTCCTCCCTTCTTTGACATAAAAAGATAAATCTTCGGCGGGTGTTGCATGCAAGCAGGAGATGGTTACTCTTCCTGGGCACCTGGTCTCACTCCCATATCGGGAGTTCGCTTCTTTTCATGTGGTGGAGGTTTTTGTTTGTTTGCTTTGGTTCCTGTTTTATCCTGATTTTGTATGCCTTCGGTTTCTGATTTTCTGAATTATCGATTTTGTGCTGTATACAGGGATATGGTCATTATCCATATTTGTCATTCTATAATAATTGATTTTGAAGTATGAACTTACGAAGGTCAATGTCCAAGGCCAATCCTTGCAAACATCAACAAAAATGGTTGTACCCGAAACGTGCATGTCTGGTCCATGTTGCAAATTTATCTGTTCTTAAATGATGCTATTCAATTTGAAGACGTTTAAATTTATACCACTTGGTGAGTGTCACTGCTGGTGGACCAGGAGTCCCCGAGGGCACATGTAGCCAAGTTCAATTAATTTCGGTTGATCGTTTCTTCAACGCATTCTAAAATTTTCTGTTATCAAAATTTCTTGAAAATTCTAAAACGTTGGTCCACTAACATCATATCCCATCCATCCTGCTACGTCTTTCGGTACGGTTTTTCGACATAGTAACGTTCATATTTTTGGCATATTACATTGTTTAAATTTGAGGATCACTGACGAGGGTTAAGTAACCGAAACGTGCATGTCTGGTCCATGTTGCCAATTTATCTGTTCTTAAATGATGCTATTCAATTTGAAGACGTTTAAATTTCTATCTTAACGAACAGTGACGGTAAATGAATTATGGATTAGCCGAGATGAAAGGAAAATCCCTCTCAAACTGAATTTAAAATTTCATAATTGTGATTTTTGTCATAGAGTAGATCCCCCTTATAGCTAGGATCCCTGGATCTAGATTTACCCCTGATGCGTTTATTTACTCTTTTCATCGTGTGGAAAATAGAATTAGTAGAAGGTATCCAACAAGATCACTTAGCAAATAATTTAGCGGAATATGTATGGAGAAGTGAGAGGGTTGTGCGCACGTAATCCAAGATTTGGAGAAGTGAGAGGGTTGTCCGAATGTAATCCAGGATAACCACACCATTTGCTACTTGTGTGACAATTGGTCTCGTCCGTTTATGTGTAGTCTTTTGTGTTTGATGTTTACATGTCGTGTGTCTCTTTTCCGTCTCGTGCTGTACTCGTCTTTTGTGTTTTTGCATCGGGTGTTTTGCTGTTGAAACTACAACGGGGTGTTGTTGGAGATCTCCTCCCTTCATGTACACACACGCACAAGAATAAAAATACAATCGCTAAGCTTCCATGTTAACATACAGCTCGAGACTATGTGTAGCATCACTTGACTTGAGTTTTTTTGTGAAACCACGAAAAAATAAAAAGCTCAGTTGGAGAAAAGAAAAACAGGAACTGCACTAATTGTTTTGATTGAATTTTATCTTTTCATAGCCTATATCCTTGTCTAAACTGCTACTTTTACAGACATGGACTCGTTAGTAAGAAAAACGAAATTGTTTTTGCAAACATTGTGACAAAAGCCGTAGCTGTTTGCATGGAAGCCATCACAACATTGTGTTTAACATATTTCGACCACAATTTTCCTTTCATCAGAATGATTGTAAAAACTACAATGTTTTCTTGATTGACAAACAAAGAATCATAAAATATATCTTTTACAAGGACATCGGCTATGAAAAGATAAAACTGAATCAAAACAATCATCACAGTATCTGTTCATGTCTGGTCCACGTTGCCAATTTATCTGTACTTAAATGATGCTACTCAATTTGAAGACGTTTACATTCTTTCCTCCAAACGAGCGGTATGCCTCCATTTTGTGTTCGTGGTTTCACCAACTTATGTAACGTGATGCTACACAGTGCTATGCGACAGTGCAGAATTGAAAGGTTTGTAACATATACGACCTTTTTACGCTTTGCTATTAACAGAAAGGTCACACAATTTCCCGTCTCCCTGTGAAATTGATGATATCCCATTGGTAACCATGGTAGCGGATTGAAAAACCTACTTTCGAAAGGTCGTATGTGTCAGATTATTCGTGAACGAACCTCCCTTTTTCATATTATTCGTTGATCAAACAAAATATGTGTCTACGTTTAAATAACGGAACAAGATTTGGCAGGGGCCCAAGGCAATGCGAAGGAACTTCTGTGGTTTTGTATAAAAAAAGCATGGGGATTATGAAAACTCTAATCGAATCGGTTTCTTTTACCCCGTATATGATCCCGAAATAATCAAAACAATATAAAATATGTTACTTGATCCATCTACAGTTTTGTATTAGGATTTATTCCAGTAGTGCACAATGACCATCTGAGACAACAAGACTCTTTGAAGGTCACTTTTCAAATCTCAGGGAAGACTGGATCCGGATTTTCTTCTATTTGTAGATACTTACGAGAAATCTGCATGAAAGTTGGCGATTTGACGTCTGATTCTATAACAAATGATGGAAATATCCTCTTCATACATATTCCTTTACAAATATATATTATTTAAAACAAGATCCGATTGGTCTTTCAACTTCGTGGGCGAATCAATATGAATTATGAATCTGATAATACGAAAAAATACTGATAACTAACATCGCCAACATATTACTTTTGACGTCAAGACAGATAGGTTTTATTATTCATCCGTATTAAAAAGAAGCTTGCCAGCCAAACAATTATCATAGTCTTTCCAGCATATTTCATATGGACAAAAACTGAAGTTTTTGACGGACTAAAAGCGTGCAAATGTTTGCGTTGAGAAAAGACAACAGAATCAAGTAATTTATTTCCAGGAGTCGTTAAAGCTTACATTGATCCAGGAGATAGAGACCTCCGATTCAAATGAATTCTTCGAATACATCATTTTCTTTCGGTAAGTTAGTTTGTTATCAGAGAGGAAAAGGGTTGGATATTTATAAGGTAATTTCTGAAGGGAACAGAACAATAAACAATAATGAAAATAATAGAAGTTTGATAATGAAAATCAAAATTTAGACAACGGATTTTATTTCTGTTGTTCATATCAGAAGAATCCAGAGGTATGTTAACTAAATTTATGAAAGGTATTTCAATTCGACCTACGAGTTAGCCCACAAGGAACACGCATACACAAACAGAAATCTTCATTGTCTATTTTATAAGAGCTCTGAAATGATCTTACTGCCATGAAGCGGATTACCTTAGCGGAATCAATCCGTCGCAGCTTGAAGTCAAAGACACATCATATTTGGACATAATGCTGTCCTATAACACTGATGGTGACATGAACACCTCACTCTATGACGACCGTAACGACTTCACTTTCAGCATCATAAACTTCCCTTTTCTGAGTAGCAAAATCCCTTCATCGCCTGCTTATGGCGTGTTCATATCCAAGTTGATAGGTTATTCCAGACAAGAATCAAACATACATATTTTGTTCGGAGAGCTAAGTGTCTTTCAGATAAGCTACGTTTGTGATCGACTAAAATCGTCACTGCGGAAGTTCTACGGTCAATGCGGGGAACTCGTCATACACTACGATGTCCCATTGTCCAGAATTGTGAATGATATTCTGCTTAGACCATTTGAACCATTCAACCACAGACAATACTTATATCTTCCGAAATGGAAGTAACCAGATGTGATATCTACCAAATTGAAGCGACGGGTGATGCATACAAGCAGGAGATACTGAGTCTTCCTGGGCACCTCGTCTCAATCATAATTGGGAATTCGCTTCTTTTCATGTGGTGGAGGTTTTTGTTTGTTTGCTTTGGTTCCTGTTTTGTCCTTATTTCGTATGCCTTTGGTTTGTGATTTTCTGAACTATCGATTTTGTACTGTGTATTGGGATATGGTCATTGTCCTTAAAGTGCTATTTCATTTATTTCAGTTATTCAACACTTGGACACCAAATTGTAATAATTATTTCTCAAATTTTCAGAAGTCATTTATTCGTAGCATTTATACCTGAATTCCTGTAGCATCATATCCCAGCCAACTTGCTACGTCTTTCGGTATATTTAGGACATAATTTTCACAGATTTTGGCAATATTACATTGTTCAGATTGAAGATCACTGACGAGGGTTAAATACCCGAAACGTGCATGACTGGTCTATGCTGTAGATTTATCTCCTCTAAATATCGTACTTAAAACATTGATCACTATTCAAAGTGGTATGAATTTAGACATTGTTCTTAATATGAATCAAGGCAAAGCATTTTTGTGCGAGCGGAGAGAAAATAAATATGATTTAATATATTAAATAATTAAGACTAAAACGGTTTATCTTATCTTACAAAACTTTCTGTTTGATGATTGCCAAAAAAAGGCAGTACAAGGCGAGTGGAAACACAGAGGCATTTGTAAAATTGGTTCATCTGCTGGTCTACAGCGTTACCATTAAGCCGGGCTTTCCACTGTCGCGAATGCAGAGGCGATAGAGCTACGATTAGGTGATTTTGTTAAATCGTAGCGCATTCTCCTCTCAATCGCGGGCAGTTCTCGTCTCATCCTGTCACTATCGTGTCATGTTCTCCTGCATTCTCCTCATGATCGCGGCATCCGACGCGAATGCTTTAAACTGTTAAAAACATTCGCGTCTGAATTCTTATTCGCCTCACACTCGCGGCACATGCGCAGCGCATTCGCCTTGCATTCTCCTCCATTCGCAGCGCGTTCTCCTCACATTCGCGTACATTCTTTTTCCCAAGGTGGAGGAGAATGAGCCACGATAGAGCCTCGACAAGAAAGAATCTGACACGAATGTGCCGAGAACTGTGACGCGAATGAAAAAATCAACGCGAATCAGCCACAATCTTGACACGATATTGCCACGATAGAACTACATACACACACGACAGTGACAATAATAATTATCTTAGAGTTGATGTAAAAGTGTGCAGATCAATATTTTGAAAACTTTGACAATGCCTTTCGAAAGAAAACAACCTGGAAAGAGGTCAAAGTCAACAAAGGGTATTGATGCTCCTGTATATGTCAGATGATTTTGATCATATCACATTCTTGTCATGATCGCAGCACTATCGGGTTAAAGTCGTGTCTCAATCTCCTGCATTGTGCACAGCGCTATCGGGTTAAAGTCGTGTCTCAATCTCCTGCATTTGCCTCTCATTCGCCTCAGTGTCTCTTCATCGTGGCGCATTCGTGTCGCATTCTTCTCTATTCTTATCACAATCGCCTCACTATCGTAGCGGACGCGCAGCATATTCTTGTTGCATTTCGCTATCGTGTGAGAACAGACAAGAATGTGACACGATTGTTCATTCGCCTCTGATCGTAGTTCATTCTCCTCTACATTCGCGACAGTGGAAGCCCGGCTTAAGGGCGAGCTAAAGGTACGGTACGGTGTCCCTGGAAATTAATTATCTTTACAAAATTTTCTAATGCAAAATCTTTCTTCCCGTTTGAAAGATCACATTCTCATTTGTATAAATTGAAATTTTCAGGCGAATACATTCGCAGTTACTAGCCAGTTTCGAAAAGTAATTTTTAACTTTGGGTGCGCAGCTCTAATTCATTTCACGAGCGCCACCTACAATGTATTGCGTTTTTATAATGCAGATTTAATTTTACAAATTCGGCAATTGCGTTTTAATAATGCAGATTCAATTTTACAAAATCGGCAATATTATGGCCGTTACTGCATGTTTTCAAATAAAACTTTCTATAGCTCCTTTTTCCCTATATCTAGACCCTTTTAAGGAGTAGATTTAACGTTTTCAATAAAGTTTATTTTCAGGGACACTGTACTGATCTTTAATTGTCTTAAGTAATTAAATAGAGATAAAAAATGCCATCACTCAAAATACGTTTACGAGTTAAGTTGTGAAAAATGAGTCTGGGGTACAATTTAAAAAAAATGACGAGAATACTTGTAGTGATGACGGTTTAGTTCTAGCTACTTTGTAATTTCAATGGAAACTGAGGAGCTTCTTTAATTTTTGTCTAGCGCAACCTGAGGTTGCGCTAGACAAAAATTAAAGACGCTCCTCAGTTTCCATTGAAATTAGCTACTTTGGATATATAGAATAAAAGGATGTGTGAAAAATCTTCTTTTTTTTTTCGGCACAGGCAATAAATAAGATGCAGTGCCGAAAAAATCAGAGAGGTTCGCAGTCGTTCATTTGAAAATTCTAATGATTTTATCTTGCCTACTGACTCTGAGACTGATAAAAATCAAAGAGGGCGCTACTGAAATGAGTTTGGTGGCTCCGATAGAAGCATCACTGATGAGAATTTAATATTCGAAACACGTGTCTGGTGCATGGAAATTGGTTTGGAATTTTCTTCAAGAAGGTATAGAGTTGGAATCCTTCGACATTATTGATAGGTACTTCTTTGATGTTTATTGTAAATGAGTTAAAAAGGATCCTGGCGATAATCTTCAACAACACTCACAATAGAGCACCAAATTGAGCATCGACGGACCCCAAGCAAGCTAGAGGTGGAACCAGGTGCCCGGCAGGAGTTAGCATCCTGGCTTGCTGCACCAAAGTCGATTGTGACGTCATTGCTGCGTAGCCGAACAAAATATGAAAAATATATATTATACAAAATCTAATTTTTAGCACTTTTAAACAGGGGGGGGGGGGGGGGGATATCTCTAGATTTGAAAAGGTAAACGGAAATCCCAACCTCTTGTCAAGGATTTGCTTTTGTTCACAACTCGGCAAGCCTCGTCTTGGTACAAACAAATCCTGTACACTAGTGTTTGATTGCCTCCCACTGTCTAAAATGCTAAAAATGAGATTATTTTATCACTAGTAATTTATGGTGTTTGATACATATTTCCGACGAAAGTCAAAGTATGATGAGAGTGACATGTTAATAAAATCCATAAAATGTGTATGTTGCTTAAAAGAACAAACGGTTTTCCTGAGAAAATTGTCATTACAAATTAAAAAAAAAACGGATTTTCTTATTTCAGGAACTATCACCAATGGCACAGAGAATACTCTACCTGACGAAAGATATAGAACTGGTTTGTACATGTTTGGGATCATCGCATTACTTGGAATCTGCGGAAACGGGCTTGTCATCTTCATTATTTGAGGTCAAACGTTCTACGTAGCTCAAAGAATAAGACAACGATAATTGCCATTTTGAGCTTGGCTGTAACAGATCTTTTAACGATGGCCTGTGTGGCTATGTCCACAATTATTCTATTTATTCTAGATGTTACCATGTCTCACTATATTTGTTTACTTACTGTTCCCGTCCCTATGTATATGGTTTGTGTCACACAGTGTGTTCTATGTATAACTACATTAGATAGGTATATTGCCGTATGTGGACAGCACAAATATTCCAAACTCATGACAAAACGATCCTTCAACATCCTTTTGGGATTGGCATGGCTTCTGCCCATTTTGTTATTTGTTTTACCTTTCTTGTACTTCAATCAATCGAACAAGGTTTATTTATGCAGTCCGAGGTATTTATTTCCAAAATGGATCCTCATTACTCAGTCCGTCGTCTTCTTGATAATAATGACCATTACCGTTAGTTTGTACATTCCTATTTTGGTAAAAGCTAAGGAATTTCATCAGAAAACATATCCGGCTCAATTTCAGGGGGTAAACGCTCGCACCTTCGCGATTGAAAGCCAAACAACAGGCTATAAGACACAGCATCTTTATTGGTGTTATAACCTTTGTTTTTATGATCTGTAATTTACCTTTTTCAATTGTCAGGTTCCAGACTGGAATAGGATATGCTGTGAGCAAAACGGTATCTCGTGTTACAGTTATTCTTGGAACAACGAATAGCGTTGTAAATCCTTTTCTATACGCATTTCAGAATAAAGTATTCCGTCAAGAGACTTTAAAATTTCTTAAATGTAAGTGCCAAAAAAAGGGTGGTACTGACTTATCAGTACCAGACAAAAACCAGCTTCATCACGAACAGCATCAATTACCCTCAACGTCACATCATGCATGTGGAAGTTTGACTCACCAATCGGTGGTTAGCAGAGATGCTGAAGTCCGCACACAGCATGAAAACGTTATTACAAATAAGTCTCATAACATGGCAAGGCCTATAGTAATAAATGTTGAGCCATATCGGCATGACCTTACAGCTGAAACAAGTCTCTAGAATAAGCTACAAACAGGAGATGCTTACTCTCCCCGTGTACCTGCTGAAGCTAGTCTCAAGTTAAACAAACAATGAAAATAATAAGTCGGTCGGACTTCTTTCAAACTTGATGATAGAATACCCCAGGAGTCACAAAAAACTAAAACCCATGTTTCTTCAAAATACATTGATAGTAGTATTTTACCAGGGTGTAACCGGGATGAGAACCAAGAACGATTGGGCTCATGTCCATAGTAAAAATAACTTTTTACGATTAAAAAAAATAAAACGCCCACAATTATAATTCGAGCATGAAATTTATATCAAAGCATTAATTTTCTTGTATATCATTATTTTGAATCAAATCAAAACACAAAATAAAGAGAAATGGAAGAAAATTTTATGTTGGTTAAAATGAATTTAAATGTATTCAGATGATTTAAAACAGCATAAAAAGCTGCAAATGAAAAAAAAAGAATATCTAGATGGCTACTGTTGCAAGCAACAGACGGATTCCTCCTTTGTTAGATCTTCCTTGGAAATGAAATGTTAAAATCCGAATAAAGAAGATGGAAAAATGAATATTTGCTGAGTATCTTATTCACTTCAGTTTTTGGGTCAAGAGCTCATGTGTAACTTGGGACTCTTATTTATCTATCAACAATATAGATAAAATAGATCATAAATTTCATGTTTACGAAAGCTTTAAATCCTCAATCTATCAATTTTCCATCCTTTAGAATTACTATATCAAAACAGAAATTGCACAATAACATTATAATGAAAATAATCTTTGAATAGAAAATGACAAAAGCATGAAAGTACAGACAATGAGTTAAAGAAGATCATGCTACTTAGAAAAAAAATGAAAACAAAAGAATAAGAATAAAAGAGTTATCTTTCTTATACCATGTTAATTATGTCGAAGGGTTCCAACTCTCTACCTTCTTGAAGAAAAATCCAAACCAATTTTCATATTCAAGTTCAAATTAGAAGGACAATTTGTGTGAAGAATAAATAGTATAGGACAACAACTGTACTCTACAAGTAAATGTTTGTTATGACCTTGATAAATATTTGACCTTAAATCAAGGTCATGGATAAAAGTATTGGGTGTTATTTTCATCAAGATTGATCTAAATTTGATCGAAGCTCAATATTTCATAAGTTAAAGTCTATTGTGACCTTGAAAAGGAACAGATGACCTTTATGAAAGGAATATTTTCGTAAAGTTTGAATACGTATGTTTAAAAAGTCTTTGTTTTATAGGCTAAAGTTTATTGCGACCTTGAGAATGAGAATTTGACATTGGGTCAAGATCAGGGTGAAAGAGCTTGCATTATTTAAATTTCATGCATGAACATCGACGACGGGTGCGGCTAGCCAAACAGGGAATGATTGCTCCTCCCGGGCACCTGATCACACCTCTAGCTTGCTAGCGGTCCGTCGATGCTCAATTTGATGCTTTATTGTGAGTGCTGTTTATATTTTCGTCAGGATTTTAACTCATTGGTCTCGTTGGTTTGTGTGTGTTTTTTGTATGTCATTTTTCCATGGTATGTTATGGTATTCCTTGCTTCTTTTGCATCTCTTTCTGTATGTGTTTGTTTTTGGTGCTGCAACCGAGTGTTGTTGGAGATCTCTTACTTTCTTTAATGTTCCTAATAGTCCTTATTTTAATTACAGTGTACTCAATATTCTGTACCAAGTGTGTTTTTGTGTCGTCTCTTGTATGCGTTTGAATTCCGTATGTTTTTGTTTTATTACTTGATTGGGGTATGATTAGTGCATTTACCTTCGAAATCGGTCAACACGAGATACACTTCTTTGATTTTATTGAAATAAAGTAAAACATTATTTGTTTCATATAAGATTAAAACATATAATGTGAATATATTTAGATCATTTGTATTTCTTTGATATTAAACTTGCCTAGAAGTAAAATAAGTTAATCATAAGAAGCTAGCGGTGCTCGGAAATGGAAATTTCGTATCCTTGTTTCAGTATGTAATGCTTTGTAGCATCATATCCCAGCCATCCTGGCAACGTCTTTCGGTACATTTTTGGACATAATACATATGACGAATACACTTTTTTGCATATAACATTGTTTAAATTGATGATCACTGACGAGGGTTCGATACCCGAAACGTGCATGTCTGCTCGATGCTGAAAATTAACCTCTTCTTAAATGATGATATTGAATTTGAAGACTTTTAACATTTGTCTCATTCAAAAGATATCTGAAATATGAAAAAAAAAAAAGCCAGAACAAGCTGTGTGTGAGAACTGAGTGAACTTTATTTGTACAAAGATTTCTGTATTTTCAAGATGAAAATATACCAATTCATAGTGTCATTTTATATCATGTATTTCTGCTCGTTCTTATTAAATGGTTTTACAATAATGAAAATGTCACCTTTGTTGTTGCTGTTTTGACTTTCCAGGTCGGATAGGAGTTATAATCGACGTTTGTCAATATCTTTGGTTCAACGATGACAGAAATTTGATTTATTAGCTATAGTATTTTTGAAACTGTAAAATTTCAGATGAACAAATAAAAGGAGGGGATCCTCAACAACGCTCGGTCGCAATACCCACATCAATGAGTTAGATACGGTCCTGACGATAATCTTAACAGCACTGACAATAGAACAAAACTGAGAATCGACGGACCCCTAGCAAGCTAGAGTTGGGTCCAGGTGCCCAGGAGGAGTAAGCATCAGCTGTTAGTAAAGCCGCACCCGCTGTCGATGTTCACTCACATAAATGAGAATATAGTTGAAATGCATACATTGTCCGAAGTTAAGTCTATATAGAAAGTGCTATGGCGACCATGTCAAGGGAAATATTCAAAACACTGTCAACCCCTCGCGGGGAACTTTTTTTACGAGCTCCACACATCAAAGGGCATATAATAAGTGTGACACAAATGATTTAAAGAAGACCCTGACGATAATCTCAACAGCACTGACAATAGAACAGGACATTGAGCATCGACAGACCCCTAGCAAGCTAAAGGTGGAACCAGGTCCCCGGCAGGAGTAAGCATCCCCTGTTTGGCTAGCCGCACCCGCAATCGATGTTCACGCACGAAATTGAAAACAATATAGCCGCACCTGGAAATCGATGTTCACGCACGAAATTGAAAACACTATCAGGTCATTATCCATATTTGTCATCAGGTCTTAAATGATGCTATTGAATTTGAAGACGTTTAACATTTGAACTACTTGGTGAGTGTCACTGCTGGTGGACCAGAGTCCCCGAGGGCACATGTAGCCAAGTTCGATCAACCATTGGTTGATCGTCTGTCTCTTTAACGCATTTGAAATTTTCTGTTACAAAATTTCTTGAAATTTCTAAAACGTGGGTCCTGTAGCATCATATCCCACCCATTCTGCTACGTCTTTTGGTACGTTTTTGAACATAATAATTTTCACACTTTTTGGCCATTTTACATTGTTTTGACTGAGGATCACTGACTAGGGTTTAGTACCCGAAACGTGCATGTCTGGTCCATGCTGTAAATTTATCAGTTCTTAAATGATGCTATTGAATTTGAAGACTTTTAACATTTAAGAGTCGAAAAACGATCATCTCAGATTTTCATGACTTTGAGTGTCTTAGCCAAGTTTGACCCCCTGAAAGTGAAAATAACATTTGTTTTTGTATACGACAATACGTTGCCAAGGTAACCACCCCATCCCATTTTGACAAGAAAAGGGGGCTCTGACGAGAATGAAATGAACTACTTTCAAGTACAATATGCTCAAGTAAACCCTTTCAATTGTTCAATTTTTCATCGAAATTGTAAAACTAGATACGTTGCTCTTTAAGTTGTGTCATTAAATTAAATTACGGTCGAAAAACTTTCAAAATCATTCAAATTTCACGACAAAGTTTCATTTTGACATTTTACAAAAACACAAAAAATCATCATTTTCGGCTATGTATAGCAAAATATCCCAGGCTAGGTGAAGTGATTGAATATTGTTGAATGAATGTTTGACTGTCTATTAGGAAAATATAAAAAATCCAGATGTTATTTTTGTTTGAAGAAAATAAATCTCATTCAAAAATGGTTACCATGGCAACATTTGCATTTAAAATGATTGATGAATAACATAAAGTATCTCGGCTCATAGAAGACAGAAACATGTAATTTATAATAGCGACACTTAGGGATCACTTTGTCCATTGTCCGTCCGTCCGTCGGTCTGTCTGTCACACTGTGGGTGTCACAGCCAATAACTTTTGATTGGTAAGTGATAGGGCTTTGATATTTCACATGTGTATTCCTTGTGACAAGCCCTTCCTACACATACCATAATTTTTGACCTAGTGACCTTGACCTACATATTTGACCTACTTTAAAAAATTAAGAATGGATATATCTTTTGATTGGTAAGAGTTAGGACTTTGATATTTCATACATGTAATCCTTGTGGCATGACCTTTCTACACATACTATAATTTAAGACCTTATGACCTTGCCCTAGATATTTGACCTACTTTTGAAAAAAAAGATTCACTATATCTTTTGATTGGCAATTGATAGGGCTTTGGTATTTCACATGTGTATTCCTTGTGATAAGGCCTTTTTACACAGACAATAATATTTGACCTTTGTGACCTTGACCTAGATAGTTGACCTTTTTTCAAGAAAAGTAAAATTGGCTATATCTTTTGATTGGTAGGTGATAGGGCTTTGATAGTCCACATGTATTTCCTTGTAACTAATGCCTTTCTAACACATACCATCATGTTTTACCTAAGAAATTCAGGTTGTACATATCTTTGAATTGGTAGCTGATAGGACTTTATAATATTTCTTATGATGAGAGAAGGGAGGAAATCTGCAACAAGACCCCGTTGCAGCATCAACAGCAAAACACCCGATGCAAAAACACAAAAGACGAGTACATCACGAGACGGAAAAGAGACACACGACATGTAAACATCAAACACAAAAGACTACACATAAACCGACGAGACCAATGTGCAACCGGTGCCGACTTTGGACGGCCAATTTCCACGCAAGTAGCAAATGGTGTGGTTATCCTGGATTACGTGCGCACAACCCTCTCACTTCTCCAATTACCCAGAGGTCTCGAAGAACGTACAATTGTGGTGTAAAACAACCTCTCACTGTAAGATGACTATCACACAAACAAGAACGCGAAACGTTGAGGCCCCAGAAACACAGATGATTATGTAAATGGATATAAAAAGAGGGCATGCGTACAATGTATTACATTTCGTGCTCTGCCGGCTGTAGCGAACTCATGTATGTAATCACCCGAGGAGTCCGACTGACATTCAGAGAGGACTGGCGGTCGGGGCCCTGTCTTCTCTAAAGAGGTTTTGACAGGGCCCGTCATGGAGTCCCGTCGTCACAGTCAGTCAGAGTGCAAGTCTCAAGGATGCGCTTGTACAATACTGTAGATTGGTCAAGTACCAAGCCTAGTGTTCGTCTGGTGACATTAGGATCACATCCACGGTATGAAAGGCGTTTGATGATTCTGACGCATTTTCGATGGTTATGCTGCCTACTTATTTTGTTTATCATATCACCATAAAAGACAGGTTGTGTAATACCCGAAGTAATGTACTCTGTTGCGTGTATAGATCCGAATTTTAGAAGAAGTTGACTATAATTTTTGTAAAATTTCCAGAAAGTCTTGATTAGTTTATGAAACGGAAACCTTGACCTAGAAGTTTTTAGGTAATTTGTAAATTTCTACTGTGAAAATCAAAAATATCAGTACATGCTCTAGCGTACCGGATGAGCTGTGATATGTAAATGCCGTATGACGGTAATCTTGGAACATCACCGTCAAGCCAGGGGAAATTGCTATGTTGAATCCAAAATCATCCCTTTTGTCATATACACTTGTATGAATCTTTCCGTTTACAATTTTGATATTTAGGTCAAAAAACGGTGTTTCTGTATTTGAAAGGTTTACCTTGTTAAGTGTTAATTCTTGTGGATAAATTTCATTCTTATATAATTCAAAAGCAGGATTGTCAATGGTTAGAATATCATCCAGATACCTAGAAGTATTATTAAAACATTTCAGATCATCAAATTTTCTTTGCTTTTGAAGATTTTGGATAAATTCTTTTTCATAAGTGTATAAAACTAAATCTGCAACAAGAGGCGCACAGTTAGTACCCATAGGAATTCCTACAACCTGCTTGTATAGATCCTTACCAAATCTAACATAAGACCTTTTGATTACCAATTTTTACGCAGTGACCTTGACCTAGATGATTGACACTCTTTTCTGAAAATTTGAGAATGACCCTATCTTTTAATTTGTAATTAAGAGGTCTGATATTTCAAATGAATGACAAATATGGATAATGACCATATCCCTGCATACAGCACAAAATCGAGAATTCAGAAAATCAGAAACCGAAGGCATACAAAATCAGGATAAAACAGGAACCAAAGCAAACAAAAACCTCAACCACATGAAAAGAAGCGAACCCCCGATATGGGAGTGAGACCAGGTGCCCAGGAAGAGTAAGCATCTCATTTGACAAGACTTTTCTACTGATACCAATAATTTTGATCCACTTTCAGAATAATTATCAAACCGCTTCGCAGGCGACACAAGCATTCCTTGGATTGCTATGTTTGTATTGTATTGAATCTTTCAATTTTTCTGACATTTTAATGAAATTCAGTCTTTATTTTATCATCGGTTGTCATGGTAACCATGTCTAAAAGGCAAAATTGACACTTTTAAAAGCAATTTTACGTCTTTTCCCGTTATTTCTGTACCTTTTATGAAAATGAAAAACACAATTTCTTTGTTTCACTCATATAGGATATTCTGTTTTTCTAATATCACTAAAATCAAAGGAAAATATATGAAAAATACGAGGATATCTCTAGAGCAACGAACCATTGTTATCATCAATAGATAGTGAAAATTTCATTATTTTGTTAAAATTTTCATTTTCTATCTTTCATCGTATGTATTTCAAAGTTTAATTGGGTTGATTTTTAATAAATAAATGATATGAAGCTTTAAACAGAAATTGTAGAAAAAAGGAGTCATAAAACTAAAGGGAAAACGGGAAATTTTAAAGAAAAATCACGAAAAACTTGGAAATAAATTCTTAAATCATATATTCTTTTTTCAAACAAACATCTGAACATATAAGATTGTATTATTATACAAACTTGTTCAAACATGCTAATCTTTTGTTTATATCAGTTTCATTAATTTTAGAATATCAAGTTATCTTATTTGGAGATCGGTTGTCATGGAAACCATGCTTTTCAATGTGTATTTGCCACAATTCTAAAGTGTTTTACTTCTGAAAATGCAAATACTCGATGGAAAATGCTATATAGATATGTGTATACATCTCATTCAAGATTACTGTTTTGTGAAATTTCATTGCCAATTTTTGTGTTTTTATAATCTATCTTCCTTTGGAGTCTCTTTACCTTTTAATATAATGTATGAGGTATTTTCCAGGTACTTTGTTTTTATAATTTTTTAAATTGACGATACAAAGAAAAGAATGGAGAAAATGAATACTTCTCAATATCAACACTTCATAGTCATGATTTGCACGCTACAAAATGTCCATTTTGATTTTTTATATCATTTTCTATCTTAATATCTCTATTACCTTGAATTAAATTTTGAGAATTGAATCAAATGGTAGGAAGTTTTTTTAGTTGTAAAATATCCATGAGAATTCAAGGGAAACAGTTTCTTTTTTATATCCGAGGGCTGATTGATATGTTGTGAACCTCGTATTGGTGGATTTAAATTGTATAAGACATGTTGCATTATTTTTCTACATAATCCCCTGAAGTATCTATACACTTTTGCTATAGGTGTGTAACAAATCCTTATCTTGACTGGCAGAAAACCGAAGCTCACATCTAATTGAAAAAGGGATCGTATCTTTGTACTATTTTATCAATCATGATGATTCTCTTGTTATCTAAGGAAATATTATGTCATTACTGGTTTATTAGTTGCAGTTGTTCTTTTGGTAGTGTGATGTACAGGTTTTCCGCAATTCCATTTTATTTCCAAATTCTGGTACATGAGCAATTCTAGAAAAACATTCAAGGGGAAGGGATCAGAGGCATCAGGTTGGGAGGGGGTCAAGACTATGGACTTCTGTAAAATTATACGTAAAAACTGAGAAACAACAATTTTTGGCAAAGTCAGGGGAGGAGTTTCTTTTGAATACATCAAAAGGGTAACTATATCTGTATCTCTCTTTTCTGTCCATTGGATCTTTTAGTACAAAATTATAGGAACCATCCTATAAACATTTATCAGAAAGCAGTTCAAATATCTCCATTCGTTTACTGCAATGTGGTACATTTTACATTGGTTTCAATTGTACAACGATACTGATGATGCAAGATGTCTTTTTGAAACTCATAAAAAGATATGCAATTAAATTTTTAATGTCCCAATTCAGTCATTGTTTTACACAGTAAGGATCACAACCTCTCTGTTGAAAACAATGAAAAGACCATTTGATATTAACAGATTCAGATTTCTTTATTTCCGAAAGGGGGGTGTGTCCAGAAAATTGCTTTAAGAAAAAAATGTATGCAAAACGAGGAAAAAACCTAGCTTTTTTCAAATATCAGGGTTCAGTGTTTGAAAGAAAGAACGTTTTCGGTTTCAAGTCTCACAGAACTCAATGCCATATTTCACAAGTTTGTGTGTTGATGAAATAAATTGTCCCCCCCCCAAAAAAATTAATGAAATTTTCTTGTTATGAAATTAAGAATCAAGGTTAATACTGTGCTTCTGGTATACCATGGATAATAAACACTACGATAAATTACGCTAAATTACATAAAGCACCAATGCTTTGGGAAACTATGCTAAGAAAGGAGGGGATCTCCAACTACACCTAGTTGCAGCATCAACAGCAACCTCCCGAAACACTGTAAAACACAAAAATGACACACAAAGAGACGCAGTAGTACAATGAACGTCAAATCACAGAGAAACATAAAACACAAATGACTACACATAAACCAACGAGACCAATAGGCAAACGGTGCCGACTTAGGACGGCCATCTGCCCCGTCAGTAGCAGACGGTGTGGTTATCCTGGATTACGTGCGCACAACCCTCCCACTTTTCCGATTACCCAGAGGTCTCGAAGAACGTACAATTGTGGTGTAAAACAACCTCCTCACTGTCAGATAACCACACACAAACAAGACCGCAAGACCTAGGGGCCCAAGCAACACAGATGAATATGTAAATTGATATAAAAAGAGGGCATGCGTGATACTACCTGTGCTCTGCCGGCTGTAGCGAGCTAATGTATGTTATCACCCGAGGAGTCCGACTGACATTCAGAGAGGACAGGTGGTCGGGGCCCTGTCTTCTCTAAAGAGGTTTGGACAGGGCCCGTCATGGAGTCCCGTCGTCACAGTCAGTCAGCGTGCAAGTATTAAGGATGCGCTGGTACAAGACTGTAGATTGGTCAAGTACCAAGCCTAGTGTCCGTCTGGTGACATTAGGATCATATCCACGGTATAAGAGGCGTTTGATGATTCTGATATTTAGAGTTGGCCAAAATTGGGCAAGTTTGAACACACGGAGCTGAAAAAAAACATGTGTTTGTGAAACACGAATGCTCCGTTTGCATCTTTGAAGGTAAAACAGCTGAACAGTAGTTCACATTTTGAGGTCGAGGACACAGGGTCAGATTTGGTATCAATGGAAAGGTCTTGTCACGAGAAATACACATGTGAAATATGAAAGCCCTATCATTTACCATTCAAAAGTTATGGCAAAGGTTAAAGTTTTTCAAAAGTAGATCAAACTCAAAGGTTAAGGTCACAAGGTCAAAACTTTTGGTATCCATGGAAAGGTTTTGTCACAAGGAATACACTTGTGAAATATGAAAGCCCTCTCACTTACCATTCAAAAGTTATGGTCAAGGTTAAAGATTTTGCGGACAGACAGACGGACAGACAGACCAAAAACTATATGCCCCCGAATCTTCGATTACGGGGACATAAAATGGTGTTATGAAATATTTATCTTTGGCCTTGACTTTTGTTTCTTTTCAATTAATAGTGCATATCCATCTCAAAAATGAACGGAGCAGAACCATTACGATCAGGAGGTTTGAGTTTTGTTTGGTCGATCTGATTGTTTGACAGTAGCTTATGTATTTATCATTCAACCAAGCATTTGAGATGAGAGGAGGTGTTAATAGCTATCCTCTGTACAAAGTATTTGCACTTTTATTAGGGAGGCATGGTACGGCATGCCTAAGAGTTTGATAAAAAAAATATATACATAAGGTTGGGTCTGACCCAAAAAGTAAAAAAAAATGTTAGGTTTTTCCTAATATCACACCAGGTTGCCATGGATACAGACTTTACACATTGAGAAAATGCATATCTGGGCGTTTCTGAAGTCACATACATCGATTATGCAGCATAATCTAAAACAAACACTGATGAATTATTAGTACCCTGTCATTGCTCTTTCAAGTAAGATAAATAATGTTGGGTTTAATGTATAATCTATATGTTCCCATAGCAACAACAAAGGTATCTTATCAATATAATGCTCCTGGCATTTTTTTTCAAAATTCAAGGATAAATTATTTTTGAGATTTTTAATGCAAATATTACATCAGTATTCACATTGGAACAAAGTTTGTGTTCGTTGCTATGGCAACATAAACTCAAATAGCAAAAATGAAAGCAACTTTAGACTTAATTTAGTGTCCGTTTTTTACTAGACCATTGAACTTAAATTGAAAGTGATGATAATTAATAAATGTATTCAATTAGACATTTCTTTAAATGGAAGAAAATTCAATACAAATATTTAGGAAATAGTCCGTTGCTATGGAAAAAAAATGTGTAAAATGTACATAAGGCCACTTTTAGTCCTTGGATACGGGCATCAAAGGTCAAGTAATCTGAAAATGTTTTAATCTAAAATAAACTTAAGACTTTGCTTTGTCGTATATGTAAAAGTAGTTGTGCAAGCGTGTTTCTTTTTTTAAGGAAAAGGGCTTCAAAAATAGCGAAAAATGATATTTTCAGATCGTATGGTCAAATTACTATAGCAACCACAATCATTTTGAAAATTGTTTCATGTATTTCTATAGAGGTTATTGCATCCACTATCCATTTGAAAAAAAAATCTTATCATGTACGCATCGAGAGCGAAGCAAAATTGGACAATACAGACAACATTTTGAAATCGATATATTAATATTGGTTATTTTTGTTGTCATGGTAACCAGCCATCTTCACAATATCAGATACTAAAAGTTAGCTTATTTAAAATTTTATGTGTTTTAATATGATTTTAGTATAGAATAATTCAAGATAACATTATAGACACTGAAAATCACTGAAAATAAAAGCATACTCGTGAACATTTTGCTATTCGGTACATCTAAATATGTTGCGTTGCTATGGAGAAATGTGTAAATTTGTCATATATTTCCTCTACCATTTAATGATTTCTTCAAAATATGATATACCTGTTATACGAAAACAATGAAATTGTTAATTTCCGTTTATTATAAGGCTCAGGAACAAAGACAAATGACTTGAAAATGCTGAAAATAGTGAATATTGTAACTTTTTGACATGGTTACCATTGGATCCGATTACAAAATACAGCCTCAATTGACGTAAGAATATCATGAGATCTCTAACGTTGATTTTCATACTATTTTGATATTTTAATCTTTTTTTTAATATGAAATGCTGCTCGTTAAACAGGTATCGAGTAAAATGCAGATGTTGCCATGGTAACAATTTTCAAAATAAGTTTATTTTTTATATTGTTATGAAGAGAGATTGAATTATCTGAAAACAGTATCAAATCAGGCGCGAGTGCCTGAATCATTTTGTAGATACCTCATGAAAAGTGCTAATTTACGAGTTTGTGAATTTTGGCAAAATTACGCATATTTGTCTAAAAAATTTACATATTTGGAAATAATTTTCTTTGAATTTTTCTTCTTCATTATTAAGTTCCTGGGTTATTCTGTCAAAGGTTTGCATTAAATGTAATGCTGATAAGTTAATTTAAAAACAGTGGGGTTAGAAACCTACCTCATTTTGTCTCATTTTATACCACCTGAAATTGGGCCAAACAAGTCAGTGCGTTACCATGGCAACCGTTACATGTATGAATGAAAATGATCTCAATTTTGAATACAGGTCTTATGTTGACCAAAGTGTATCAAAATCACTTAAATCTGAAGTGAATTCTTTGGTTTCTACAGAGAATGGCTCTTAAAATGTATGAACTGTCTGACGTTATGTCCATATAAAAAGTGCTATGGCGACCATGGGGAAATGGATTCAAAACACTTACTGTCAAACCCCTCGCGGGGAACTTTTTTTACGAGCTCTACACGGCAAAAAACAAAAGCAACCTATGCAAAAACAGAGTTGACATGCACGGCAAGAGATGCAAAAGGGACAAGGAACACCAAAACCAACACAAAAGACCACATATTAACCAACTTGACCAGTTGGCAACAGGTGCCGACTTTGAATGACCATCTTCTACGTGGTTATCAGGATTATTTGCGCAGGTTCAAGAACGCACGAAATAAGTATAAAATATTCCCCTCACTGTAAGATTACCATACAACAAGACAGCATGACGCAAGGGGCCCGAGCAAACAACAGATGATTTTGTAAATGGGTTTAAATATAGAAGGCGTTGTAATACAGTCCGTGTTTGCCGGTGTTATATACCAGATGTGAACACCAGATTCGTGTCTATATTTAAAGACCCTGATGTTATCACAGAACTTAACTACCTCCAAGAACATTATGTCATCACACCAGCGGACAAAGCCTCAAATAATTACACATTTACTTGCAAAAAGTACTATTTCGACAGTCTAGTTAAAGAGTTGGGTTTAAATTCTACACCTGGAAATTCCACTTACACCCCAACAAACCTTTCTGCCTCTGAAATAGTAGATAACCACAAATCAGCTCTTGCTTCCTTTGGCTTCGACACTACCAATTTAGATTTAGATTTACCATACTTATACTGCATACCTAAAATGCATAAGAATCCGTACAAACAACGTTTCATCGCCGGTTCCTCAAAATGTTCTACCAAATCTGTATCGATCTTACTCACCAAAGTTTTATCTGAAATCAAATCTGGGCTACAAAAATATTGTTCGACAGTATATTCTCGCAGTGGTATCAACCAGATGTGGATTTTAAAGAATTCGAAGGAACTTTTAGAACATCTGAAATCCACTCATTTTAGTAGAGTCCATTCGATCAAAGCCTTTGCTTTTTCGACACTTTACACTACAATTCCACATTCTAAATTGAAAGAAAGACTCGCAAAAATTATAAGTAATGCGTTTACAAGTAAGAACTGTAATCGCAAATACAAATATATTGTTGTTAACTATGACAAAACGTACTTTGTAAAAGAAAAGTCAGATTCTGAAAATAAGTACACTGAAACAGACATTGTTCAGATGTTAAACTTTCTGATCGACAACATTTTTGTGGTGTTTGGAGGAAAGGTCTTCCAGCAAATTGTCGGAATTCCAATGGGGACCAATTGTGCCCCACTCCTTGCTGACATTTTCCTTTACTCGTACGAAGCTGAATTCATTCAATCGTTGGTCTCTGAAGGGAAAAGATACTTAGCTTCTGACTTCAACTTCACTTACAGATACATAGACGATGTGTTGTCCATCAATAATCCAAAATTCGCGGATTACCTGAGCAGTATCTATCCTTCGGAGCTTGAAGTCAAAGAAACTTCAGAGACAAATAATTCAGCATCCTATTTGGACATAATGTTGTCCTACGACACTGATGGTCACATGAACACCTCACTCTATGACAAACGTGACGACTTCAATTTCAGCATTACGAACTTTCCTTTTCTGAGTAGCAACATCCCTTCATCGCCTGCTTATGGCGTGTTCATATCTCAGTTGATACGCTATGCCAGAGCAAGTACCAAATATACGGATTTTGTTCTGAGAGCTAGGCGTCTTTCAGATAAGCTTCTCAGTCAGGGATATGTTTGTGACCGACTAACTTCGTCACTGAGGAAGTTCTACGGTCGATATGGGGAACTCGTCATACACTATGATGTCCCACTATCCAGAATGGTGGATAATATTCTGTCATAGACCATTTGAACCATCCAACCAAAGATTGTACTCTATATCTTCCAAAATGGAAGTAACCGGATGTGACAGTTCTACCGAATTGAAGCGACGGGTGTTGCATGCAAGCAGGAGATGCTTACTCTTCCTGGGCACCTGGTCTCACTCTCATATCGGGAGTTCGCTTCTTTTCATATGGTGGAGGTTTTTGTTTTTGTTTGCTTTGGTTCCTGTTTTATCCTGATTTTGTATGCCTTCGGTTTCTGATTTTCTGAATTATCGATTTTGCACTGTAGACAGGGATATGGTCATTATCCATATTTGTCATTATATAGTAGCTCCCCCGGAAAAACTACTATATAGACTTTCCCCCATGGCGGAAAAATTGCTATATATTAGTCTTTCCCCCATAGCAAATTTCCCCCTTACTGTTTCTTGTTTGGATTTAATTTTTTTTATTATTTTGCGTTCAATTGACATTTTCGATTTCTAAATGCTCACTGAATTTGTCTTATACTATCTATCTGTGTATCTATCTGTTTGACTATCTGTTCGTGTCTGTGTTTACGTCTCTCCTTCCTTTCTATCAATAAATAACACTTTTCTTGTGTGTGTCTGTGGTTGTTTATTTACCTGTCTGTATCCCTGTGCCTATCCGTCCGTCCGTCTGTCTGAGAGTGCACACGTGCTTTGTGTGTTTGACTGTATTTGTCGTGTCTGTTTGTCAGTCTGTCTGGGTGTATCTGCTATCTGTCTGTGTGTATAAGTGTCTATCTGTCTGTGTGTGAGTGCCTCTTTATATCTTTCTTTAGGTTTGTGCCTGTTTGCCTTTCTGTCTAGTAATGTCGAAGATATCATTCTGTGTGTGTCTGTATCTGTAAGTTTGTCTGCCTATATCTTTCTGTATGTATTTATCTTTTTGAATGTCTGTCTATCCCTATGTCTGTCTTTCAAAATTTCTTGACATTTCTAAAACGTATGTCGTGCAGCGTCATATCCCACCCTCCCTGCTACATCTTTCGATACATTTTTGGACATAATTTCTTTCACACTCTTTGGCCAGATTACATTGTTTAGATTGAGGATCACTGACGAGGGTTAAGCACCCGAAACGTGCATGTCTGGTCGTTGCTGAAAATTTATCTGCACTAATTATTTATTTAGTAATAATAATAAATTTCGGCTCGCTCCGCTCGCCGATATAAGGAGTAAAATATTCAATGTTATAAATAATCATCTCGATGAAATCAAAAGAAATTAATGTTTCATCTGTCAATTAATTTCGCTACGCTCGCCAATTCTTCATAAAAAATAAACGTGAAAGGAAAGCTAACAATACCCCGTCAGAGTTGTCCCTCCCCATCATGTTTGGTTTAAACATTTTATTTTCCAAAACATGATAATGGGATTGGGCAAATGTTATGCCAACATTATAAACACCCTCTTCTTGACATATATATTATACAATTTCCCCATCATGTGCACCGGAATATATGTATCTACATGATAGGTATACTTCCTGAAATTTTGGACCCCCTCTGACCATAAATGCTAGATCCGCGCGTGGTTCTTAAATGATGCTATTGAATTTGAAGACGATTAATATTCCTTCTGTCAATTGATTTTTCTCTGAAATACTGTGGATAATGAAGATGATACTTAAAATAATAGCCATGTGTATTTTATTGTCTTTTTATCCATGTCTGTCTGTCTGTCTATAAGATTCCTTATATGTGTTTATCTGTCTGTCTATGTTTGTCCATATATCTGGTTGTTTTTGTATTTGTCCGTTTTTCTGTTTATCTTTGTATTTTTCTGTCTGTCGCTGTGTGTCTGTCAGACTCGTTATCTCTATGTGCTTGCCTGACTTTGTGTGCCTTTATTCATGCGTCTGTCCTAATATACCTTTATTTTCGTGCCTGTCTTTGTGTCTTTAGACGTCTGACTTTGTGTCTGTCTGCGTGTGTCTATCTGTCTGATTTACTGTTCTTCTGTAAGTCCGTCTTATTTCTATATATCTTTTTGACTTTTTTTTCAGTCAGACTGTCTGTCTTTGAATAATTCTTATCAAAATAAGCTCAATGTCAAATAAACCTTAAAGTTTATACCACTCCTCTAGGTCAAGGTCAATGTTAAAAGTCTTCAATTTATCATGTGTTTTTGTACATTTTTATGTCAATGTAATATTTCATAAAGTTTTGGCAAAATAAAAATAAATATATAAAATAAATATAAAAAAAATAGCTCAAGGTCAAATCTCAAGATCAAGGGTAATATCTGAAATTAGGTCAACCTGCTTCGCCAAGAATAAGGTAGATTGTACATCTGTTCCAAAACGGGGGAAATTATATGCATCGATACCCTATATTTTCTTTTCATATCATTGCATACTGATTAAAGCTGATACAGATTTCAAATATGTTTTTGGTTTAAAATGTTTATATACAATGTAAAAAGGTGAATTATTGGGTTTTTCCTTTGGGGTGTAACGTTAACATGTTAAAGTTGGGGTCATTTGAATTTATATACGATAAAGATATCCCTACAATCTAGGGTTTATTTGAAAGGTTTTATAATAGGTTCAAATGTTAAACGAGCATCAACCTAAAGCATGGATTTGCAGCATGGACCAGACATACACGTTTTCTGGTATTTAACCCTTGTCAGTGATCCCCAATCTAAACAATGGATTGGCCAATGAGTGTGAAAGCTATTATGTCGAAAAATGTACAGAAAGACGTAGCAGGATGGATGGAAAATAATGCCACAGGACCAACGTTTTCGAAATTTCAAGACATTTTGATAACAGAAATTTCGAATGCGTCGACGAAACGAGCAACAGAAGATGATCGAACTTGGCTGTATATGCCCTCGGGGACTGCAGCAGCATTTACACTTAACAAGTGGTACAAATGTTAAACGTCAAAGATGACATATTTGATAAATTATAATTATACAAACTACTACTATGTAGTCAAATTCAAATCGTATCTTCAATATCATATGTCTATGTAAACGTCAATACTCAAAATACTTGAAGTCAACTCATTATTTTCTTTATCCAAGCAAATATGATACTGTATTTCATAACTCAAAATATTTTTAAGTACAATGTCAAAATATAGGTCAATGTCAAAACCAATATCTTATTTCAAATCTTCTCCATGCATATGCTATGTTTTGAATTGGAGGATTATTGTCGTGCTTTTTCACAACATGTATTAAATCAAATTCCGGAATTCATTCAGGGGGGGGGGTAAATTACTATATAGCAGTTTTTCTTCGGGGGTTAAAGCCACTATATAGCCATTTTCCGGGGGGGGACATGGCTAGGGGAAAGACTACTATATAAGCTCATGCAAGCTATCACCGAGGAGTCTGACCGATATTCGGAGAGGACAGGTGGTCGGGGCCCCATTTCCTCTAAAGAGGTTTGGACAAGGCCCGTAATAGTAATTTAGAGTACAATTCTTAAGAATGCGCTTATACAAAACTAAATTGGCCAAGTACCAAAGCAAGTGTCTGTCTGGTGACAGCAGTATCATTTCGACGGTATAGAAGGCGATAGCATGCAGTATGATTTGGGAAATGTAAATACCGTATACGGTATTCTAGGAACATCACCGTCAAGCCAGGGGAAATTTACTATGTTGGATTCAAAATTTTCTCTTATGTCATTCACACTCGTATAATTTTCTCCATTTATAATTTTGGTCCAAAAACCGTGTTTCTGTGTTTGTAACGTTTGCCCTATCGTGTCATTTCTAATTATTTTTTTTTTTCTAAAAAAGGATTGTCGATGTTAAGAATATTATGCAGGTACCTTGAAGTACCGTATAAACATTTCAAATCATCGTTCCTTCGTTGCTTATGCAGAGTTTTGAGAAATTATTGTCCATGCGCGTATAAAAATAACTCTGCAACTAAAGGCGCAGTTAGAACAAATGTACCCATCAATGTTTATGCAGAGATTATTTCCAAATCTTACATAAATGTAGTCAAAGAAGAAGGACAAGGCATGATGCAGGTCACAACATAACCATGACAAATATGGATAATGACCATATCCCTGTATACAGCACAAAATCGATAATTCAAAAATCAGAAACCGAAGGCATACAAAATCAGGACAAAACAGGAACCAAAGCAAACAAACAAAAACCTCCACCATATGAAAAGAAGCGAACTCCCGATATGGGAGTGAGACCAGGTGCCCAGGAAGAGTAAGCATTTCCTGCTTGCATGCAACACCCGTCGCTTCAATTCGGTAGAACTGTCACATCCGGTTACTTCCATTTTGGAAGATATAGAGTACAATCTTTGGTTGGATGGTTCAAATGGTCTATGACAGAATATCATCCACCATTCTTGAGAGTGGAACATCATAGTGTATGACGAGTTCCCCATATCGACCGTAGAACTTCCTCAGTGACGATGTTAGTCGGTCACAAACATATCCCTGACTGAGAAGCTTATCTGAAAGACGCCTAGCTCTCAGAACAAAATCCGTATATTTGGTACTTGCTCTGGCATAGCGTATCAACTGAGATATGAACACGCCATAAGCAGGCGATGAAGGGATGTTGCTACTCAGAAAAGGAAAGTTCGTAATGCTGAAATTGAAGTCGTCACGTTTGTCATAGAGTGAGGTGTTCATGTGACCATCAGTGTCGTAGGACAACATTATGTCCAAATATGATGCTGAATTATTTGTCTCTGTGGTTTCTTTGACTTCAAGCTCCGAAGGATAGATACTGCTCAGGTAATCCGCGAATTTTGGATTATTGATGGACAACACATCGTCTATGTATCTGTAAGTGAAGTTAAAGTCAGAAGCTAAGTATGCTTTGTTAGATGTGTAGTCTGCTGTGTAACTCTTTGATTCTGACATACACATACGTTTTCCCTCTTGATCAAACACAATCGATCATTATCTATCGTGAGGAAGTGTGGTATACATATAAGATAAGTCGTATGAAGAAATCGTATTGGCTTAGGAATTTCTAGATTTTATTTTGTCAATCACATCCCTTGAAATTTATCACATATATTAGATAAGTCGTATGAAGAAATCGTTTTGGCTTGGGAATTTCTAGATTTTATTTTGTCAATCACATCCCCCGAATTTTAAATACTTTAAAAAAAGTTCACATCAATCCTGTCTAGAACAGTTTCACAATAACTTGCCACGTGCACGCCCGTGAGTGCTGACGTCAGATTTCTGGATAGAATTATAGTGGAACAGTAATAAAAGCTTAGATTTAAGAACTTTTTTTTCATCAAATTATCATTAAAACATAAACAGATTTAAGCACCTTATATTCATTATTAAGATCTTCTCAAAGTTCCTTGTGGGTAACAGGTGTGATCCTTGTTGCGATTTTGACTGTTATCATGCAGAATTGTAAAAGAAGTTGATACCACTCAATAGATCTCGTTTAGTCGTTAATTGCGGGATAAGTTTAACGACAGTCTGCACTCAATCAAATTTCATAGAGAAAACAAATTTTAGTTGGTCCATTTCCCATGCGATTATTTGTCCCGCCGTCCAAAGCCTCAGTGTTTAAGTCGGCGATTCACTCTGTAATTTCACATTGAAAACACTCAATCTAAAAAGTATTTGTCTGTTTAACATAATTGCATGAACAAACAACTACTGTCCCCGCGGCTCACTTCGGAAACAGAATAAACGCGATTTTGTCTACTTTATCATGTCAAAATTTAACTGAAATTGGTACCATCTAATAGATCCCGCTTAGTGGAAAATGTTGGTATAAGTTAAAGACTAATCAGTGCACACAATAAAACTATTTTATCACATGACAAATATGGATAATGACCATATCCCTGTATACAGCACAAAATCGATAATTCAGAAAATCAGAAACCGAAGGCATACAAAATCGGGATAAAATAGGAACCAAAGCAATCAAACAAAAACCTCCACCATATGAAAAGAAGCGAACCCCCGATATGGCAGTGAGACGAGGTGCCCGGGAAGAGTAAGCATCTCCTGCTTGCATGCAACACCCACTATGAAGTTATAGAGCCATTTAATAAATATATGATATGATAACTCATGAGAACACAAGAACATCCTTACGATAATCACGTTACATATCGCTCTGCTTGAATGTTATTGGTCAAGTTTGGAACCTAATCACATAAACTTTGACAACTGTGACCTTTCAAATATCGATCTGTTGTTAAATTCAGACGCAGGTTCAATATCAATGATTAAAATTGTCGTTGTTGAATTAATTGTTGCATTGAAATACTATGTTCAAAGATCCATTGTCACTAAAAGTCGGTGTATTCTGAGTCCGTTATGATGAATTTTACTTAAAAACTGGTCCTCGTAATAGCGTTTTTATTTCTGTTTATTGAATACTTATTGAAAAAATTCTGTATAGGTAACATAATTGGGCTTCTGTTGAAAAGATTATTATTGATTTTTGTACCAGAAGTGCAAACAGGGGCATTTGTGTCAGCTTTAAAAATCAACGGTGATATTACTATTTTCGATCAATCTTCAGCAGTGCTGAAAATATTAAAAAAATCACTTTCAGTTATTTGTAGTGAATAATATCTGATAATTCTTTGTTGTATAATGACAAATATGGATAATGACCATATCCCTATATGCAGCAAAACATTCCTAATTCAGAAAATCATAAACTGAAGGCATAAAAAACAGGAACTAAAGCAAACAAACAAAAAATAAAAAACAATTATAAAAATCTGAGACAAGTAAGGTCGTTTTAGCCCAAATTATTCATACTATGCTACTTAGTGCGTCGAGAGGTATCCGCCCCTGACTTGTCGTTGCTTCCAACGGTCAAAGGGATTTGCGTTCCGGCTGAAAACTATTCAATGATATCAATTGTATTGAAATTTTTGCGTAACCAAGGAAGTCAAAATCGCGTTTATCCAGTTTCCGAAGTGAGCCGCGCGGACAGTACATTATTATTTGCAGACAACTTGCAGATATTTTCCTCAGATGATGAGTTTTTTTTCCCAGATTTGATTCAATGATTACATGTAGCAGAGTACAGGCTGCGAGTGCTTTCCATCCACTTACTTTTATGTTTCAGCCTTTGTCAGTCAAAATACGTTTTCTTTTGTTCTTGAAGGTTATATTGAAAAGGATTGTAGAGACGAAATTCGTTGTAGGTGGTGCAATAAGCCTTTTTCACATAACTGCATTTTGTTAACGGCAAGTACCGACTCTCGTTACGTCACAGTTAAAAATCGATCGTCCTTGACCTCATATTGCGGGAAAAGTACTTATTTTGCCGTCCAATACAACTGGACAGCAGTTATGTGAAAAGAGCTTATTGAAATGCATTAGTGCGGTGCTTCTATCAAATATCCATTCATTCTTCTGACTAAACTTCGAGGGATTTCAAAACTTGGTCCATTAGGCACGGGCCATTTGATATTCCGTGGGGGTTGGCTTGGGGGTTTTCCAAATTAAATACTTTTGTTCTGAATTTTGATTAAAAGATTTGCTCATGGTGAGTTAGAAAAAATCACCATTTTTCCTCTGTTGATCATTTTTATTTTTAATTTGAAGATGTTTATAAGCAGGACTTAGGACAAAGTAGAAAATTTGTGATAAGTCTACGACAGACAGAAGGCAGGCTATAAAAATTACAATAGCTCTCAATGAGTTTCACTCAGGTGAGCTAAACATTGTTCAAAAAGTGCAAAAAAAAAAAAAACACACACACAAAAGAGTTTTATATACTTGTCTATTGACTGTTCCTTCTTAATTGTTTGTGCTTCCCTGCAAAATGTCTCTGGAACTGACTGCAAATATTTTATTTTCTTTCTTTCTTAATGTTGTATGGGAAGGAGGAGGAATATTAACTTTGATAAAAATTTGCTAGGTGGGAGGCCCTATTCATGCATGTTCCATGCCTAAAATAGATGGCATTTTTAGAAACAACATACATAATAATTAATTTGTAGTGAATGTGTAGGAAATATGAAAGACCTGCCTACCTGGGTCTCACCATTTTTGTCATATTTTGTAAAAGAAAGTGTAATTTTGATGACTAAAGCTTAGCCAAGTTCGATCAATTTCGGTTGATCATTTCTTTAACGCATTCTAAAATTTCTGTTATCAAAATTTCTTGACATTTCTAAAACGTGGGTCATGTAGCATCATATCCCATCCATCCTGCTACGTCTTTCTGTACACTTTTTCGACATAGTAAATTTCATACTTTTTTGGCATATTACAATGTTTAGATTTGAGGATCACTGACGAGGGTTTAGGTATCCGAAACGTGCATATCTGGTCCATGCTGTCAGTTTATCTGTTCTTAAATGATGCTTTTCAATTTGAAGACGTTTCACATTAATCACTTATGCTGTTTTGAGGGAAAAAAATGAGGTAAGTAAAACAGTCTGCTTCGACAAGTGTTACAAATTGTGAGAACTTATACATGTACGCTTGGCGATAAGATATGGCAGATTTTTGTTGAATAAAGGTCTTAAAATATAAAAATAAATTTCAATATGTTCAGAATATAGCTTTAGGCATAAAATAGAATACCAAAATCGTATGAATTACACCACAATCGTAAAAGTAGGCAGGTCTGCAGTAAAGTTACAAGAAAGAAATCTGCATTCAAAACTGAATTCTAAACACAAAATGCTATATGGTATCAAGTTCATACGGTTATACAAGGTAAAATATCATGGTCATAAGGTCAAACATCATTTTCACGTGAATTTCACATGAAAGTTAATGTGAATTCATGTGAAAATCATATGAATTTAACCACAGGCCGTAAAAGCGCCTGGTATGCGTGCGTATGTGTACGACCTGTGTATTATTCCAGGCCAATATCTTGCAGATACAGTCAGGTCAAATTTCCATTCTCAACATTTACAAAAATGCGCTAAAGAGGTTGCAAGAAGATCATACTTTCTCGGAATTTCGCTTCTTTTCATATGGTGGAGGTTTTTGTTTGTTTGCTTTGGTTCCTGTTTTGTCCTGATTTTGTATGCCTTCGGTTTCTGATTTTTGAATTATCGATTTTGTGCTGTATACAGGGATATGGTCATTATCCATATTTGTCATTTCTCCGATTGTACCTATATATTTTATCTACTATGTCACCAAATTTCAATCAAAAATTCCTCGCATTTCCACAGATATCGCAGGTACTATTTCTTCAGTGACCTAGTTTTCGTTCACTCGAATTAGCGTGTCCGTTCCAGCATTAGATCGGTGTTCAGTCAGTGCATTCTGCGACAGACCAATGTGCTCTGAACGATTGATTGTTTGTGAATTCTAAATTGATTTCTATACCTAGAAGTGTCTTGTATGCCCGTAACTCCTCGTTAATCGACTAAACACTCGATCTGCTACGATTTGAATATCGGCAGCTTGCCATTTTATTTTCACAGATTGGACTGAATCGGAATAAGTTATCTTATTGGACGAAGTTTTACTGTAGTTTTGTTCTGATCTCTACTGTGTTCCTTGTCCCTTTTGCGTCTCTATCTGTTAGTGTCTACTCTGTGTTTTTTCATTGGGGAAGATCGACTTTTGAATTTTATCAACAGTTACTGAAGGTTCATCTACCTGTTTCTGTGCATCATCTGGCATCTTCAAATCATATACAACACTAGACCAAGAACAAATTTAATATATATAATATCAGATTTCAACGAGGACTTCGACCTTATCCAATCACCTTGAATTTTGACTTATGACCCTCTAGGCTGTATAGAAGAATTTTGATAGTTTCTTATCTGTGACCTTGAACGATGACCTTGAACTTTGAAAATCAATAGGGTTCTTCTTCTGGTCATAAGCTGTCAGTGTATGAAATTTGGTTAAGATCAAATCAAAACTGCACCCTCTAGGCTGTATACAAGGATTTTAAGACGCACACACACACACACAAACTTACACACGAACGACGGCGTTACTATATCCCCCCCTGCAACTATGTTGCAAGG